>OY757017.1:113795526-114995526 GCA_963580285.1 Lucinisca nassula | reverse complement strand
GATAATCCATTTTGCCTTCCTCTTGTCATCAAGGTATCGTGATAATTTCATCAATCATATATGCACGAATTCAATAATTGCACAAAACGGCTGCAAATGTGTTTTAAGCTCAGCAGAGCCGAAGGCTCCGGGGGAGCTTATAGGATAGGCAGTTGTCCGTCGTCTGAGTCTGCGTCCGTCAACACTTTCAAACAACATCTCCTCTGAAGCCACTGGGCCGATTGGGCCCAAATTTTATCTGTAGCATCCTTAGGCTAGGGATTGTAAGTTTGTGTTTTTTTATGAAAATCGGATGATTAGTTTGGTTGCTATGGCAACTTAGATTTTCCATAGACTTATAATGGGGAAAATTGAAAAATGGCATTAACTGCCAAGCCTTTGCAGATAATTTGACAAAACTTTCATAAAAGTGTACATTATGCAATCTACTATCTGCTTTGTGATTTTAGGCCTACTGCTCATTTTTGCTGGTTGCTATGTAAACCAAAATGAAAAAAATAGAAAAAAATACTTAAAAAATCATCTCCTCAGAAACCATACGTTCAATGGGCCTGAGACTTTATGGAAATATTCACCATATTTGCCTTTACAGGTTTTATGTTTTTTATTAAATTTGGCATTTTAGTTTTGTTGCTATGGCAACTTAAAGTTTCCATTGACTTAAAATGGGGAAAATTAAAAAATGGCATTTACTGCCAAGTCATTGCAGATATTTTGACAAAACTTTCATAGAAAAGCTCCTTGAGTAAACTTCTCTCAGTCATATGCTTTTATGTCAACCTGGGGGTCCCCTAGGTTGTGCCGGGGCCATACCCAGCCCCCTCAACTTCATAAAGTGCCTTATATCTAAGAAACCTTACAGATCCCAACCCCTAAACCATATATATTCTTGTTCCTTATGACAAGATGCGTCGAGTGACACCAACCTGGGGGTCCCCGGGATGTGCCGGGGACATGCCCCACCCCCTCCACTTCATGAAATACCATTTATCTCAGAAACCATTCAGATCTCCACTCCTAAACCATATATATTTTTGTTCCTTATGATAAGAATCACTCAGTGGGACCAACCTGGGGGTTCCCCGGGATGCGCTGGGGCCTTTCCCCACCCCCTGCCATGCCCGAACCCCTCCACTGCTTAAAAGGCCTAACGTCTTAGGAACCATACATATCCCCACCGCTAAAGAATATATGTCTCTGTTCCTTTTGATAAGATGCATTTAGTGACACCATCCTGGGCTCCATTGGGCCCTTACTTTATAAAACACCTAATATTTCAGATACAGTCCACATGGGTTCTCATTTGGGTATGAAGTTTGTTTGGGAGGCTTTATAATTGGTAGATTAAAATCATATCATGTTAAAATACATGGCTGCCATTGGGCAGTAACCACCTGAGCTCTGGTTTACTGAATTCGGCTCTTTGGTTTGTTTGCTATGGCAAATTAAGAGTTTCCATTGACTTATAATGGGGAAAATTGAACAATGACATTTATGCCTTTCAAGATATTTTGTCAAAGTTTCATAGGGATGTTCCTTTAGTAATGTTCTTATAGGCCTATTGTTGCCACAGATGGGAATTTGTCAATTGTTATTTGTTGTCCTGCAACAACACATTCAAGTAACATCAGACCTCTGAAGACACTAGGCTGATTGGGCTAAAATTTTATCTGTAGCATACTTGAGAGCAGGGCTTCCATGGTTAATTAAAATATACTGCTGCCAGTGGGCAGTGCCCCCCTGAGCTCTGGTGAGCATGGTGGCGCAAGGGCCTCTTGTTATGATATAAGTTGAACCGTATCGGGACACGAGTGAAAAGCTAAGGCCTAGATCTCTGCAGCCCCAGCTGTCCTCCAAAACAAGAAGTGTTGTCATTAAACATAGAATCTGGCCAATGGGACTTAATCATGGAGTGAGTGAGTGAGTGAGTTTTTGTTTTACGTCCCACCAACACGTAAAGATCATACAGAGACGGGACCTCGGTTTAAAGACTCATCCGAAAGTCTGGAGAAGCCCGGGATCGATCCTGTGATCCCTGGTTTACAAGGCGAGTAGCATAACCACTGCACCACAGGGGCTTCTGACTTAATCATGGAACGACGTTATTAAAAAGGGAGATCAGAACATTTTCAAATGTGTTTGCTCCCTTGATGGTGCGCTTAGTTATCGTTAAATAGGGAAAACATTCATTTCGGTAACAAATCTGTACGACAGTTCATTCTGACACATCTCAAAAACGGTTATTTTTGTGAAAATATTCAACATTTGTCATATTGATACTCCAAATATAGGTTGCAGGTGCTCGTTAAAACCACCTCATTGAGAAGGTTCTAACGGGTACCCACAACCTATGTCTTTGAGCAAAAGTAAGACTTAAACCCCTGTAAACCAAAGTTTCCTCGCCCTAGACAAAACAGTTTTGTTCAGTCCGGATGAAGGCCTCCTAACTCATCATTGAAACATCTCCGAGAACACAAAATCCAAATAACCACGGAGATGAAATTCTACCTTCAAAATGTTTTAAAACAGCACTTTCCGGTAACAATATATAGCTATTTGCGTAGCGACTTGTCCTTGTACATTAGGCCCGAGTCCTTTTGATGACAGAGTCTTGCGAAAGAGCTTAATCTATAGAATCTAGACTGGAAACATTTGTTAGGTTTGGCAAACTGTGTAGCCCCATGCCTGACACCGCATAATGTAGGATCTTCACTATTTGCTTACAGTGAAGAAATTTTTGGGATAGGCGAAACAGTCTAAGGCCCTGTTCAGAAACATTTTTTCAGCCTACACTCAGGGACAATGGACACACCAGACCAGTGTTGTCAGTGCATTGGTTCTAATTGAATTCGATGGCTTGTGATTTTTTTAGCTCATCAGAGCCGAAGGCTCCGGGGGAGCTTATAGTATAGGCATTGGTCCATAGGCATTGGTCCGTCGTCGTCGTCTGCGTCGTCTGCGTCGTCAACATTTTCAAACAACATCTCCTCTGAAACTACTTGGCCAATTGAAACCAAATTACATGTGGCGCCTCTATGGGAAGGGGGAACGAAAGTTTGTTCGGGAGGACTGGGTCACATGACCAATATGGCCGCCATGCCCATATATCGAGGGCTGAGCGCAAAACTATTGTAACTGACATTTTGGCCATTTTCTGTTTTTCCTATATTTTGGTTGCATATATTGATTTGCATCTTCCACCAAAGAGTTGTATACATATTCCATTCCGTTCTGGAGTTATTAAAAATATTCAAAATATTGTATCTGCGAAGGCCATTAGAAGTTGGCGCAAAACTATTGTAACTGCAGTTACAATAGTTTTGCACTAAAAAATACCATACAATGCCAGGTTTCTCAAGCAAAACCTGCAGATACAATAGTTTTGCACCAAATGAAAAGCACATGGCTGCACCATTAAAAGTTACAAAAGTCTGATTAAAGCCACATTAATGGATACAAATAAGCTGTAGTATACAACAATTTCATGATTCTGTATTTATTTCAAGATATTGTGGTCATTGGCTTGAAATTCTGTCATTTTAAGCAAATACACTACTCAAATAATAGGTAAAAAGGAAAATAATGGAACAATGGTTATTTATAATTTTACTTATGTCAGTTCTAAAATTATTTTGGACTTTGCCACTCCACTGGGGCATATCTGAAGCAGTACTGTGTTCAGCATACCTGTTACAAACTTTGTAAGCCAACAAGTCGGGTTCCAGTTTGTTGACAAATATGGTTGCAATTAATATCATAGCTCCTTTGAGATCACATGGCCACTGTCAACCATCTTTGATTTTTAGGGTACCCTACCCTAGCCAGTTAAGTAGGGCCTATCCTAGGGTAGAATAGGCTAGGGTAAGATATGGTAGGCAAGGTGGGTTAGGCTAGGTTTAAGCGTTTCTTGGCTAATATAGTCTACCTGGAAGGCAGGGTAGTGTGGGATAAATACAGTTGTCCTTCTATTAGGGTAGTGGTAGGGTACCCTTCCTTAGACTAGTCTAGCCTTGCCTACACTGTGCTACCTAGTTTGAAGTAGGGCATGATAGGCAGGATGGTATTGAAAAAGGTTAAGGTATATGGTTGCTGTACTGGTTAGTTTAGAGTGTAAAGTACCCTAACCTAGTCTACCCTACCTTAGGCTAGGTAAGGGTAGGCAACTAAGATTTGGTAGGGTAGGACCTACCCTAGGTTAGTGTAAGGTGGGTCACCCTACTGGTGAGCGTAGGGTACCCTTCCCTACCCAGCAGAGTATAGTAAAGTATGTACGGTAGGCTCCAACTCAGGGTGCCGGCCTCGGTAGCTCAGTCGGATGCGCCTCTGACTGGTGACCAGGAAGACGCAGGTTTGATACCTGCCAGAGCCGGCAACATTCTTTCGTGGAGATTTATCATTAAACCTTTTCTACCGTCATTCTCTCCCTTCCGCTGATTCAAGAAGGGCAGTTGTCAGTTTCTGGTGAAAGAATGTGCACTGTACTGGTTAGCCGCTTACGCATAATACGTTCTACAAAAGGGTTATCCTTTGGAAGCAAGGAATACACCACAGAACTGGAAAATATGGAATGTACATTTTTTTCTGGACCAGACTAGCTAGTTTTGGCCAATTAGGCCCCATCATTGACCCTCAAATACTTTCAAAGTTCCACAATGGAATCAAAGATCCCAAAGGACAAGAAAATATAAACTACACTATGATGTAGGGCAGGGAGACATTTTACGGCAGCCATTCCCAAACATCAGGTGAAGTGACGTTAAATATGTTCTACAAAAGGGTTATCCTTTGGAAGCAAGGAATACACCACAGAACTGGAAAATATGGAATGCACATGTTTTTCTGGGCCAGACTAGCTAGTTTAGGCCATTAGGCCCCATCAGTGACCCTCAAATACTTTCAAAATAGCCTGCCCAGGAAAAGTGCGGATAGGTAAACTGACCCGCTCAAAAATGACCTAACATAGTCTTGACTGGCTGTTAAACTCCAATACAAACAAACAAATCTACCTTAAGGTAGGATAGGTAAGGTAGGATATGGTTGGCTAGGTAAGGCAGTGCAAATACATTGAGGTTAGGCTACACTACCCTACCCTAACATGTAGTGTTTCTCCTAGTTAGGGTACCCTTCCATCACTGAGCCTACACTATGGCACCATAGGATAGGGTAGTCCCTACCCTTGGTCGGGATAGGGTATCCTAAGGGGTATGTAGTGTGGTGTGGGACAGGGATATTCATCCTCCCAGTTAGGCTAGTGGTAGGATACCCTTTCATACCCTAGCCTGCCCAGTGGTACCTTAGTGTAGAGCAGTCCATCCTGTCTACAAGGTAAGGCAGGCTGTTCTTACTGATAGGGTAGAGTATGGTTGACCCTTCCATAGAAGGACCCTACCTTACCCTACCCTAACCATGGAAGTGCCAACCACCAACACTAACATACCCCAGGGTACCATAGTGTAGGGTAGGCTAAGGAAGGGTAGCCTTCAACTACTCTAACGCAAAGAATGACTATACCTACTCTATCAAACCAACCCTTAGGGTAGGGTAGGATAGGGTAGGGTCTCTTAACCCTAGCTTTGCCTAGCCTACACATATCCTACCCTAGGATAGGGCCTACCAAACTGGTAAGGGACTGTACCCTACCCTAACAAGTAGGCAGACTGTACCCAACCCCAGGGTAGGGTAGGCATAGCTGGCATAGCCTTTCCCCACCCATCCTAGGGAAGCATAGGGTAAGCCAATAGGGTAAGGAAGAGTACCCTACCATTACCTTAACCTATCTTAGGGTAGGATGGTTTAAGGTGAGATATGGTAGGCAAGGCTATTCTAGCCAGGCCCGGCTAGCCTTATAGGCAGTATGTTGTTCGATAGAGTTGTATAGTGACCCTCCTGGTAGGATACCCTTCCCTATTCCACCTACCCTTCCTGGTAGGCAGATTGATGTTGAAAAAGGTAGGGTATATTCATAGATGGAGGTTGGGTAGGGAAGGATAGGCTAAGGGTAGGCTGGTCTATACCCTAGTCATAAGACCACCAAGCAAACAATTATAATAAATACTGACTCATCGGCCATTTTTGTTCGGCAGCACTCTGTGATGTCGCCGACAGAAAATATAGCATGTCGTCAGGTCAGTGCAATAGGGTTGTAACTTCATATTTCAGAATTTTTCAGGAACTATAAAAAACTGTCTTATTTTTTCCTAAGTCATTGTTATGTTATGAAATCTGGACATGTTGGGTATAAAGTCAATTAACTAAAGTAGAATTAATGATTTTTAACTTATTTTAATTTTTAAAAGAGATATTTGTAAATATTTGAGATACAACCTTTTGCCCTCTGAAATGTTGCATAAATGTTCAAGGCGACTCGGCGCAAAACAGTTGTAACTTGAGTTACAACTGTTTTGCACTATAAACTGATGAAAACTATTGCACAATTGTCATTGGAAAACAGTTGTATCTTTGAGATCTCTCTTTCATACACTGTTTACACTATGTGCAGATTGAATGGCAGACAATGAATACGCAGAACAGAATGAAAAGGAGCAGTTTGTTATGGGTCCACACTGTTTGAAGACATCGGCCTGTCGGAAAGTTTATGATCATTACGGTAAAATATTTAAACATCAAAGGCAAGAAAAAACTACAGAATGATGCACAATCTTAATAGTGCCTCTTATAAGATTGAATAATTAAGCATTGATTAAAAAGTCTGCTATATGCACAAACAAACCAAAAGAAATCTGAAGGACTTCCATGACAAAGCAAATCTCAGCTGAATACCTTACTGTCTGGGAAGACCAGATCTTGCAGCTCACTCCATGTTGGAGATGAAGCACAAAAGCTAATGCATATTTTCCCAACATACAGATTTTATTGATCAGAATAAATGTAACATAAAATTATACAAAAGAACTTTTTTGATTTGTATGTTCTCGGAGATGTTACACTGATGAGTTAGGAAGCCTTCATGCGGACTAAACAAAATTAGTGTATACCGCGACAGAAATAAGGGCGAGGATTATGGCCATGTAAAATCGATTTAAGCCCCCCCGGAATTCTTTCCACTGACCGTTCCAAGGCGGTTCTTATGTGGGGGTTTATTTATGTTGTTATTTGTTACTTACTGTGTGTATTGGATGGCCATTTGGCCATTTTGTGGGAAAGTAACTGTCCTTATGGCCTTCCTTTGTTTAGGTTTCCATTATGGTCTGGTCGCTTCATGTTTGTGTTTCTTTCCCTTTGGTGTCTTTGATGGGTGGAGTAAGTTAATTGTATCGATTCCTGATCTTTGTTTTACTTCTACTTTCATAAATAGTGTACATAACAGGCTAACAACTAAATCAGGATGTATAGTTACAAATTTATATCGTAAAATTACACTTCAAATACATGTAGTGCAAATTAAGATTACACTGATCCTCAGACTGCTTGACTAGTATGGGTCTATACTAGTATGGGTCTATTTTATGTTACCTGCGAAACATTTAGGAGCATTATGGTATAACACAATTTTTTAATTTCAAAAACATATCATTAAAAAAAGACAAGAATAATGTTCCATAAAATTATAAAAATGCAGTAACTTTGAGAACTTGATGTAATTCTCCTGAAATTCAAACAAATTTCTTATACAGTCCAACAAGGAGTAGAAAAGGTGCAGAATGAATGTCAAACAGTGTAGACCCTGATCAGACTGTTCCTTCATGATCAGTCTGATCTGGGTCTGCACTGTTTGCTAAGGCCTATCTGCCCCAATACTTCGGATCATTACAGTTATCTGTCTGAGCATATCATGCCACAGATCTGAATGATATTCTAAGACAATTCATTTTCAAATCTAGTCTAGCAGAAGTTTCACTGAACCTGGATTTGCAGCTATACAAAATGTTCGATATATTTTGAAAGCAGAGACATTCTACATTAAGAATCGGCTTGATGCCATCTTGTCACCCTTGGGTATTTCCAAGAAATCAAGATGGCGTCCAAGATGGCTGAAGAATAGAAAAATTCAAACTATATACTTAATACACTGATGACCATCTGTTTCAACAAAAAATCTACATAAGTCATCAAATATTTTTCATTTTATGCAATTTTTAGATTTTTCCTCCTGAGTGTTTTATATTTTAACATTCCGTGGTGTTGTTTATGTTACTAAATATTAAGTACCCCACAAAATCTTCATTCTCACCATCAGTTGTTTAACTGATATGTGTGCCAATGGACATTTTTGTCTAACTTTTTTTTAGTTATGCTATATTTAACAAAGTACATGTAACACCTATACAGGAAAATATTCAAAAAGTCAACACTAATGTTAATTGAAAGGCAGATATTGTCCTCAACCTTATCAAACATGTTAACTATTCATGGTTTCTGTTTCTTATGTTGAAATACTAACTGCAATGCTGATTTTGGGAATAACAATTTTCAATTTACCGAAACTAACACATATATATAACAAGTGAACCAGCACAGTCCATGTTTTCGTTTTCCGTGTTTACATAATGCATTTCGTTTATGTTAATTTTCCAAAATTAGACTCATTTGAATAGAAATTGGTATATAGACCTAAACACTAAACTCTTTTTGTTGAAAAAGTATTAAAACCTTATTTTACCATAGTATTCACACAGGCAATTGTGTTAAGCTTCTACTTTCATTACATGAATTAAACTTTTACATTCTCAGAAAATTCTAACATTGTGTTGAAAAAGTATGATGATTATGATGATACATCTTAGATTTAAAATAATATTATGTCTTTTCAAATGGCATATTTTAATTTCAGCCCTAATTCTGCGCAAATATAATGTATATGACTAAATAAGACTTAGACTGCTTTCCGTACATGTTCAGATGTATTCTAATACTGCTTTGGGAACTTACATAGAATTATACCCTGATAACTGCATCATATGTATTTAAATCTAATTTTAACTACATGTATATCCAATTTACACTCGTATACATAAGTGTAATGTAAATATAATACATTGCGTAATAATATAATGCCATAATCTGCCAGCAGCAAATTTACTCACACGGAAGGATAAAAGTTTGTAGACTACAATAAAAAGAACTACATCATTTTTTATGTTATATTTTAATGCCAACTGCTAGTTTAAATATTTACAGACTGCTTAAACATGCTTCACAGAAATGTTATTATGTTACTCATGTTTCTATTTTTTTCACTGAAATTTTAACAAGGTTTGTTATTGTTTGATACTGCACTGAAGGGCAAGAGATTACATTTCATAAACTCCGGACTGAGTTAAAACCCCCAGTATTTTTACTACTGACTGCCCCAGGTCAGTCGTTCTATTGCAGTGCCTTATTTGTTAATTGACTTCATGCCGTTGGTTCATGTTTTGTCTGTTATTGCGCGTGCCTCTGTGTCACTTTCTTTAGGTGACATGAGATGGCTGCATTCTTTGATTGCGGCCATACCAGAGTGACCTTTTCTTGCAAGTTCATATAATTTTCTAAATTTGATTGCTGTCTCTTTAGATATTTCCATCTGTTGTTCTGACTGAATATATACATGTACATAAGGGCAGTCCGGAAATTGTTGTCTCTGTTGCTCTGACTGGGTCTCTAAAGTTCAAGTATTAATGTTATTTCAATTAACACGCAGACATAGTTTTGACATCTTTTTAGCGTGCCCTTATTCTGAAATGCACTTTGGGTAGTCTTCTAATAGTAACTAGATGTGGTATGTTGGGTGGTTGATAACATGCATGTTTTGGGGAACCATGAAAAATTTAACATGCGCACAGGTTAGTTTCATGCTTAAGGTGAACCCCTGACTATCTTCTGCTTTGATATTTTTAATTGTGAAATGGTTAACTGTCGTGAGCTCAGAGTTAAGAAAACTCGCCTGAATCAGTAAATGTTTATAAGGTAACGTAAATAACAGTGTCGGAACTTTAGGTACGCTGTCAAAACCTGTTATCTCCCTTAAACAAAACAATGGCACACAATGCTTTAGTATTTCATTCTTTTTGACATTAAAGACAATGGCATGTGATGTTCTCTCTGCATTTATTGTTGTTGTGGCAAGGTATGGACTTGTTTTGATATTTTTTCATTCTTAATGCCTGCTCCATTTGCATCAAACAATTTTCCAGCTTTAATGTGTGTATAAAATTGACTGGTGTTCATACATATTCCCCAATTTACCCACATTATATCCCACAGCTCATCAAATGCCTGCTTTATTTTTAGACCAAATATGTTCTAGAAAGGGTTATCGAGAAAGCCCGAGTGGCAATTTATATTGTCATGTACATGTACATCAAACTCGCTCTCCGTTTTATAAAGTGACTTTTAAAATGTTACTGCATAAATTATTTCGAACATACATATACTAGTCATTTGAAAAGCTATAAGTTGAAACAGGTGGGTTTCTTGGTTTGTGGTTATGGAAAACAGAACTGAACTGCAATGAAGTACTTTAAAATGTGCCTATGGTAGAAGAACCAAATCCCATTGATGGCAGAATTTTTCTAGTATTTTCTAATAGGACAAAAACGATGTTTCTATGTTCTGTGAATAATTATACAGAGTATATATTCAAATCCTTTTCCATAAACATGTAATGATCAAACATGGACTGATAATTCATTGACATTAATTTCATATAAAAGTGAAAAATGATTTAATAGTTTTTGCTTGGATTGGTAATGTAGATAACTGAAAAGGTTGACATAATATTATATTATGTGCAACAGTGTGTTGTTTCACTTACTATGCAGCATTAAATTTTATTCTCTTTTTGCCTGGCATCTGATATGTTCCATTTATATATATACTCACTAATCATTCAGGTAAATAACACATTGGGCATGCCACATATTTAAGAACTTAAAGATATTATACTCAATACACTTGTGACAGTTATACTGATTTACTCTGCCCTCTGTGGCCTAGTGGATAAGAGCACTGACCCTTAATCATTAGGTCTCTCACCGCTGTGGGTTACATGTGAGATGCCAAGTTATGCGGAGCGTTAGGCCAGGTGGTTTTTCTCCGGGTACTCTGGTTTTCGTCCACATCTGATTAACGACTGGCTCAATATGAGTGAAATAATCTTGAAAGGGCCGTAAAACCAACCCCCACCCCCCCCCCAAAAAAAAAAATACAAAAAATATTGATTAACAAGAAGCTAAAATATGATTCTTTTTATCAACAGCTTCACCTTAGAAGAAATATGGTTTTATTCATTGCAAACCAATATTTGAAAATTTACCGCTAGAAACAAAATTTGTAACATAAATAACAAGTTTTTACTTACCATAAGTGATTTTTCTGCCACTATAGAGAGTACATAGCAGTTAAGGACAATGTCAATGTTATTTTATGAATGTAGCAAGAGTTAAAATATATATCTAAATGGACATAAATCTGCACACGTAGTTGACCATATTTCTTACTAATATTAATGATTACGTTACTAAAATGGCCATAACTGCCTAACACCCCAATAGCCAGATGACGGAAAATCACAACTTATACCGAAAGACATTTACTTTCCGAACATCATAGCAAATAATATATCCCTATTGTGGGGGTGTCGTTGATTGGTTTTAGCCTAATATTTGTGGAAACATTATTATCATTAATATTATTATCATTATTATTGTTGCTGTTACTTTTATGATACTTAAAATGCTGAATTAATAAAATTTTCAAAAGTTGAAGATTTCGGCTTTCAAAATTGTCAAAACATTTGTTTTAATTAGAACTTGACACTTTTTTCATTTGGCAGCCATCTTGGATGTCATCTTGAATTTCTCGAAATGCCCAAGAGTGACAAGGTGGCATCAACCAGATTCTGAAAGTAGAAGATCTCAGCTTCCGAAACATCCTGAGTTACATCCCTTGCTATTTATTGCATTATATATATATAAGTGCAACTCAAGTTACAACCCTATTGCGCTAAGAGTACATTATTACAACATGTAGAGGACTAAGCGCAACAGGGTTGTAACTCAAGATACAACCGTTTTGCGATGAGCAAAACCCTACCTTCAAGATACAACCATATGGCAAATATTAAATTTTTGTGCTAAATTTGTAGTCTTCAAGCATCAGATTTTTGCAGGTTATGTATTGATGGAAAATGAATCAAAATATGCAAAAAAGTGATTTTTGCAAAAATTGCTAGTTACAACCCTATTGCGATAACCTGACGATGTGTCAATGTGACATCACTTACTGGGCTAGGTCTGACGTCATATTGATCTCACGACTGTGACGTAGCAAAGTAACAAGACGCAAAAAAAAAAAAAAAATGCTGCCATGTTGAATATTTGTTTGATACAGAAAACTGTATCGGTAAATATCAGTAAATTGCAAGCCTGATAATTTGGAAAATTACTGAAACTGAAAGAAATGATTATGGTAATAATCTAGATGCACATCTTTATTTTTGTTACAAAATTAACACAAGAGAGCATTGGACAGTAGCTGGTAGGCAGGATGGTGTTGAAAAGGGTAGGGTATAGTCACCCTACTGGTTAGTGTAGGATGTAGGGTAACCTAGCCTAGCCATCCTACACTACCTTAGGCTAGGTAAGGGTAGGTAACTCAGTAGGGTAGGGTAAAGTGGGGTGGTATATCCATGGTCACCCTACTGGTGAGGGGTGAGGATAGGGGTAGGGAACACTTCACAAACCAGTAAGGTGTGGCAAAGTAGGTATGGTAGTCTCTACCTTAGGGTGGGATAGATAAGATAGGATATAGTAAGCTAGTTTAGGCACTGCTAGGTTAGGGTTAAGTGAGGCTCTCCTCCAATACCCTACCCCAGAAGCCAGAATAGGATAGCTAAAGTAATATCATTCTCTTACTTATGGTAACGGGGTGGGGAGGGGTACCCTTCCATAGCCTTAAATGCCCTGTTGTACACTAGGGTAGGGTAGGTCCTACTTTAGGGTAGGGTATGGTAAGGTAGGCTAGCATACCCAGCATTAGGTGGACAGGTTAGTGTTAAATATGGTAGGATACGGTCACCCAATATTATTCTGAATGATCCATTTTGTGTGATTGTATTGCTTTTACTTATTGTCTACGCCCATGGGCGTAGACATTGTAGATATTCAGTTTATCACGGAAGTACAGCCATTAGTCACCCACAATGCTGGTTGACCTTTAACCAGTATAAGCTTTCACAAGAAGAAGAAAGCGGTCCATATCAAGTATAGTAATATCATTCACACAGAAAGATGCCCCTGGCACAGAATTGCTATCACATTTGTACAAGCCCATTTTTGCTGTCATTTTGTACAGGCTAATACAAAATATACATCTACAAACTCTCGAACACAATGGACTACTGCCATCCTATAATCTCCTCAGGAGCCTTCAGGTCTGGGGATCTAAAAAATCTTGCCTCGTCGTTAGCAAAATTTGCGGGTTAATCTTCAATTAGTCAAGTTTAGGAGCGTTGATTACTTTTATAACTTCTCCAACAGTTTTTGTCACAAGCATATTGATTGAAGTTGCACATGAGCCTTTTGAAAGATAAAAAAGAACTTTTTGACAAAATTACAGCATTTGCAGCTTTGACATTATTAAATCTTCAATCTACAGGATCCTGGGTGCAGACTGGCAATTAGAATAATGGCAAAGACGGTTAATTGCATAAAACACATTTCTGGGATTTTTTTTGTCGGCTCCTCCTCCCCTTTCAACTGGGATATAACTTTAGACATTCTCACTGGCATAGACCTAGCTTTTCGTAAAAGCTATTCTTGTTATATGCATATAGTTATTATATATATATATATATATATATATATATATATAACAGAATTTTTAAAGCCACATATCAACGACAGCCAGGATTTAGTTAATGTTATTGGTTGGGCCAGTCTTCTACGAGTCATATGTATTAAGTTTCAACATGTTTCTATAAAAATTCCATGGTTCTGAAGGCTTTATTGGTCCATCCCTATGCTTCTGAATTGGTGCAAAACTATTGTATCTACATTATTTACACAATATTTACATCAAAATCTTAACATTTTCAGTGCAAAACTATTGTAACTGCAGATACAATAGTTTTGCACCAAAAATCTGTATACAAAAGTTAGGTTTTTGCATGCAAAACTATTGTAACTGAAAACAAGGTCAAGGTCTCCTTCATTAAGCGATAGATTTGTTTAAAACTGCCTTGGTTCAAATAAACACCTTTTAGCCTTCAAAATATGTAAAGATGTAAAGTATTGCCATAATATCAAGAAAATAGGAACGTTATTTGCTTCTCCTGAAAAATCTTGAAAATGCAGATACAATAGTTTTGCGCTAAGCCCTCGATATGGTAAAAACCTTTAAAAATCTTCTCCCCAAGAACCGAATGGCCGATGATCTTGAAACTTGGTATGCAGCATCGGGGGCTCTGACCCTACCAAGTTTGTTCAAATGATGACCTTTGGTTGACCTTGACCTATTTTACTTCAAGGTCAATTTTGGTCACTTAGACATTTGTATAGCAAAAATGGCAAAACAGTGTTTTTTTCTGAGTGTATGTTAGCAAGTGGCATCAGAAATGATATTTGTAATCAGCTGAATGAAAGTTTATCAGTTTCAGAGGTCAAGGTCATTTACCGACATTTGTCCAGGACGGCTCAGATTCAGTATTTTTATCTTCTTCTTCACTTAAACTACTTGGCCAATTGAAAACCAAATTACATGTGGAGCCTCTATGGAATGGGGGAACGAAAGTTTGATTTTGAGGACTGTGTCACATGACCAATGTGACCGCCATGCCCATATATGGTAAAAACCTTTCAAAATCTTATTCTCAAAAACCAAATGGCCGATGATCTTGAAACTTGGAATGCAGCATCAGAGACTGGCCCTACCAAGTTTGTTCAAAGGTTGACCTTTGGTTGACCATGACCTGTTTTACATCAAGATCAATTTGGTCACTTAGACATTTGTATGGAAAAATGGCAAAACAGCGGATTTTTCTGATTATGGCATCAGAAATGGTATTTACAATCAGCTGAATGGAAGTTTATGAGTTCCAAAGGTCAAGGTCATTTTCCGACCTTTGTCCAGGACGGCTCAGATTCAGAATTTTTATTTTCTTCACTTAAACTCCATAACACGCTAACCACTGAGCTATCGAGGCTACCTAGTGTATAGTATAGGCAACCATGGTGTTAGCATGTGACATGAGACATGTCGTTTAACCTCATTAGAATCGCGGTGTATTAGGATATTTAGACGTTGTATGTCGACACGTACCCAACGTCGGTATGCAATGCAAGTAAATGTCAAAATCACGGTTTGGTTTTAACAATGTCCGCGTAGTGATCCATCGATACCATTAATCAGCAAATTATTAGATTTTTCTGTTATGTGGAGCCAACGAGGCTCATTTTAGGTCAACGCTGGCAACACTATTAGTCAAGCCATGTAATAACTGGGCTGGATGAAACGGTCCAACAAAGAAACAAGAAGACGTTTTAGAACTATCTTAAGGTTTCTACATCAACGTCTTATCCCCTGAATGCGTTTTTTATTCCTAATATATATATTTCTGATCATTGCCTTCCTTTTATAATTTTATTTATTTTTGTTTGTATGCTGTATTTAACGTTCAGGTTAAAACCATAATTCTAATACTAAGTTTAAAAATAAAGGATTGTGAAAGTTCATTCCAATAGTCAGCAATTGTTTTTGTTTATTTGATGCGAACATACGGGGAATACTTTTTTTTTGCAAATGTATCCTTCTTTTATGGACGTAAAATACAAATGCAGACTAATATCTTTAACTTCGCATTGCATTTTTCAAAAGATAAAATAATAAAGATTGTATTTATTGTTTTTAGGGGTGGGGAGGTTGGTGACGGCCCAGTTACTACTATTAAGGTTGTAACAAGATGGTTGGTTTACCTTATTCAAATATATATTTTATCTTGTGCGGCACACTACGGGGTTTAACTGTTGGTTTTCTTTTGCTCCAGCATTTCAGTGTTTTCCTGCTGTCGAGTCCTCACCCTTGTCTCACCTCTGTGGTTCTTTGATTTTTGGGTTCACGGAGATGTTGCACTGATGAGTTACGAGGCCTTCATGCGGACTGAACCAATTATCTGTCTAAATCGCGACGGAGGTAAGGGCGAGGATTGTGGCCACATAAAATCGATTTAAGCCCCCCAGTGGAAATCATTCCACTGACCGTTCCAAGGCGGTTCTTCTGTGGCGGTTTATTTATGGTATTGTTTGTTACTTACTGTTTGTATCACTTGTGTCTTTTTATTTTGGATGGCCATTTGGCCATTTTGTGGGAAAGTAACTGTCCTTATGGCCTTCCTTTGTTAAGGTTTCCATTATGGTCTGGTCGCTTAATGTTTGTGTTTCTTTCCCTTTGGTGTCTTTGATGGGTGGAGTAAGTTAATTGTATCGATTCCTGATCTTTGTTTTACTTCTACTATTTTATATGGCAACTACTTCGGTACGTTAGAGTGTCTAGTCGTGCACTTGCTTCAACACTCGTAATAAGTTATTTACTGCTTAATGTGTCAAAATTTCTTCTGCAACAGGGTCTATCGGAACCCGAATTTTATGATGACTTAGTATGTAAATTCAGAAAAATATATCGCCACAATTACTTCAGCACCCAATTTCGTAAAATCATTCTGAGATATAAAAAGTTTGGGTACAAAATAAATATTATACAACAGACTGCATGCATGGTAGATAACCCAATTACGGTTGACAACTTTGCTTCCCTCTTTAATTGCACGCCGGTGGGTCAGGCCTCAGATTCTATGACGGTTCCAGCTTAAAGGTTTTCTGAGAATTAGAGAGAATCTAATTCTATTTAATGTTGGTTGGAGTCTGATGCTCTGTCTCTGGTCTATGGCAAAAACGGCAAAACAGTGGATTTCTCTGAGTGTATGTTAGCTAGTGGCATCAGAAATTGAATTTGCAATCAGCTGAATGAACGTTTATCAGTTTCAGAGGTCAAGGTCATTTACCGACCTTTGTCCAGGACGGCTCAGATTCAGTATTTTTATATTCTTCTTCACTTAAACTGCTTGGCCAATTGAAAACAAAATTACATGTGGAGCCTCTATGGAATAGGGGATTGAAAGTTTCTTCTTGAGGACTGTGTCACATGACCAATATGGCTGCTATGCCCATATATGGTTAAACCTTTAAAAATCTTCTTCTCAAGAACCGAGTGACCGATGATCTTGAATCATTGTACGCAGCATCAGGGACTCTGGTCCTGCCAAATTTGTCCAAATGATGACCTTTTGTTGACCCTGACCTGTTTTACGTCAAGGTCAAATTTGGTCACTTAGACATTTGCATGGAAAAATGGCAAAACAGTGGATTTTTCTGATTGATTATTAGCTCACCGTCACGTAGTGACGAGGTGAGCTTTTGGGATCACTTTTTGTCCGTCGTCCGTCGTGCGTCCGTGCGTCCGTCCGTGCGTCCGTGCGTGCGTGCGTGCGTGCGTAAACAATTTCTTCAAACGACATCTCCTCCTAAACCACTGAGCGGATTTTGACCAAACTTCACAGGAATGATCCTTAGGTGGTCCCCTTTCAAAGTTGTTCAAATGTTTCCGGTCCGTTGCACATATAGGTCACAGGAGCCAAAAATAGAATTTTTTCACCGAAAACTTAAAAAATCTTCTTCTCTGAAACTGCAAGGCCCAGGTCTTTGATATTTGGTATGAAGCTTCATCTAGTGGACCCCTACCAAGATTGTTCAAATTATAGTGCTGGGGCCAAAAATGTCCCCGCTCCGGGGCCCTTTGGTTTTACATAGGCTTATATAGGGAAAATCTTTAAAAATCTTCTTCTCAGAAACTGCAAGGCCCAGGTCTTTGATATTTGGTATGAATCTTCATCTGTTGGACCCCTACCAAGATTGTTCAAATTATAGTGCTGGGGCCAAAGATGCCCCCGTCCCGGGGCCCTTTGGTTTTACATGGGCTTATATAGGGAAAATCTTTAAAAATCTTCTTCTCTGAAACTGCAAGGCCCAGGTCTTTGATATTTGGTATGAAGCTTCATCCAGTGGACCCCTACCAAGATTGTTGAAATTATAGTGCTGGGGTCAAAAATGCCCCCGCCCCGGGGCCCTTTGGTTTTACATAGGCTTATATAGGGAAAATCTTTAAAAATCTTCTTCTCTGAAACTGCAAGGCCCAGGTCTTTGATATTTGGTATGAATCTTCATCTTATGGACCCCTACCAAGATTGTTCAAATTATAGTGCTGGGGCCAAAAATGCCCCCTCCCCTGGGGCCCTTTTGGTTTTACATTGGCTTATATAGGGAAAACCTTTAAAAATCTTCTTCTCTGAAACCGCAAGGCCCAGGTCTTTGATATTTGGTATGAAGCTTCATCTAAAGGACCCTACCAAGATTGTTCAAATTATAGTGCTGGGGCCAAAAATGCCCCCGCCCCAGGGCCCTTTGGTTTTACATGTGCTTATATTGGGAAAATCTTTAAAAAACTTCTTCTCTGAAACTGCAGGGCCCAGGTCTTTGCTATTTGGTATGAAGCTTCATCTAGTGGACCCCTACCAAGACTGTTCAAATTATAGTGCTGGGGCCAAAAATGCCCCCGCCCCGGGGCCCTTTGGTTTTACATAGGCTTATATAGGGAAAATCTTTAAAAATCTTCTTCTCTGAAACTGCAGGGCCCAGGTCTTTGATATTTGGTATGAAGCTTCATCTTGTGGACCTCTATCAAGATTGCTCAAATTATAGCCCTGGGACCAAAAATGTCCCCGCCCCTGGGCCCTTTGGTTTTTCATAGACTTATATAGGAAAAATCTTGAAAAATCTTCAACTCTGAAACCACAAGGCCTAGATCTTTGACATTTGGTATGAAGCTTCAGCTATTGGACTTCTACATCGATTGTTAAAATTATAGCCCTGGGGTCACAAATGCCCCCGCCCCAGGGCCCTTTGGTTTTACATAGACTTATAATAGAGATAATCTTTGAAAATCTTCTTCTCTGAAACAACAAGGCCCAGGTCTTTGATATTTGGTGTGAAGCTTCATCTAGTGGACCTCTATCAAGATTGTTTAAATTATAGCCCTGAGGCCAAAAATGCCCCTGCCCCGGGGCCATTTGGTTTTACATAGGCTTATGTAAGGAATGTCTTTAAAAAAATCTTCTTCTCTGAAACCGCAAGGCCCAGGTCTTTGATATTTGTTGTGTAGCTTCATCTGGTAGACCTTGGCCAAGATTGTTCAAATTATGCCTTTGTTGATATTTGGTATGAAGCTTCATCTTTTTAGACCTCCCTCAACATTATGCACATTATAATCCTGGGGTCAATAATGGCCCTCCCCGGGGCCCACTTGTTACTCTATGGATCAGGTGAGCGATCCAGGGCCATCATGGTCCTCTTGTGTTTAATATTAGGATCACTTTTTGTTTGTAATCCGTGCGTAAACAATTTCTTCAAACGACATCTCCTCCTAAACCACTGATCAGATTTTGACCAAACTTCACAGGAATGATCCTTAGGTGGTCCCCTTTCAAAGTTGTTCAAATGGTTCCGGTCCGTTGCACATCTAGGTCACAGGAGCCAAAAATAGATTTTTTTCACAGAAAACTTAAAAAAATCTTCTTCTCTGAAACCACAAGGCCCAGGTCTTTGATATTTAGTATGAAGCTTCATCTAGTGGACCCCTACCAAGATTGTTCAAATTATAGTGCTTGGACTAAAAATGCCCCCGCCCCGGAGCCCTTTGGTTTTAAATGGGCTTATATAGGGAAAATCTTTAAAAACAATTTTCTCTGAAACCGCAAGGCCCAGTTCTTTGATATTTGGTATGAAGCTTCATCTAGTGGACCCCTGCCAAGATTGTTCAAATTATAGTGCGTGGGCCAAAAATGCTCCCACTCCGGGGCCCTTTGGTTTTACATGGGCTTATATAGGGAAAATCTTTAAAAATCTTCTTCTCTGAAACCGCAAGGCCCAGGTCTTTGATATTTGGTATGAAGCTTCGTCTAGTGGACCCCTACCAAGATTGTTCATATTATAGTGCTGGGGCCAAAAATGCCCCCGCCCCGGGGCCCTTTGGTTTTACATGGGCTTATGTAGGGAAAATATTTAAAAATCTTCTTCTCTGAAACCCCAAGGCCCAGGTCTTTGCTATTTTGTATGAAGCTTCATCATGTGCACCCCTACCAAGATTGTTCAAATTATAGTGCTGGGGCCAAAAATGCCCCCGCCCCGGGGCCCTTTGGTTTTACATGGGCTTATATAGGGAAAATCTTTAAAAACCTTCTTCTCTGAAACTGCAAGGCCCAGGTCTTTGCTATTTGGTATGAAGCTTCATCTAGTGGACTCCTGCCAAGAATGTTCAAATTATAGTGCTGGGGCCAAATATTCCCCCGCCCTGGGGCCCTTTGGTTTTACATAGACTTATATAGGGAAAATCTTTAAAAATCTTCTTCTATGAAACAACAAGGCCTAGGTCTTTGATATTTGGTGTGAAATTTCATCTAGTTGACCTCTATCAAAATTGTTCAAATTATAGCCCTGGGGCCAAAAATGCCCCCGCTCGAGACCCTTTGGTTTTACATTGACTTATATATAGGGAAATCTTTAAGAATCTTCTTCTCTGAAACTGCAAGGCCATGTCTTTGATATTTGGTATGGAGCTTCATCTAGTGGACCTCTACCAAGATGATTGAACAAATTATAGCCCTCGGGCCACAAATGCCCCCGCCCGGGGCCCTTTGGTTTTATATAGACTTATATAGAGATAATCTTTGAAAATCTTCTCTGAAACAGCAAGGCCCAGGTCTTTGATATTTGGTGTGAAGCTTCATCTGGTGGACCTTTATCAAGATTGTTTAAATTATAGCCCTGAGGCCAAATATGCCCCTGCCCGGGGGGCATTTGATTTTACATAGGCTTATGTAGGGAATATCTTTAAAAAAATCTTATTCTCTGAAACCGCAAGGCCCAGGTCTTTGATATTTAGTGTGAAGCTTCATCTAGTGGACCTTTGCCAAGATCGTTCAAATTATTGCCTTTGTTGATATTTGGTATGAAGGTTCACCTTTTGAGACCTCCCTCAACATTATGGACATTATAACCCTAGGGTCAATAATGGCCCTCCCCGGGCCCACTTGTTACTCTATGGATCAGGTGAGCGATTCAGGGCCATCATGGCCCTCTTGTTAGCTAGTGGCATCAGAAATGGTATTTACAATCAGCTGAATGGAAGTTTATCAGTTCCAAAGGTCATGGTCATTTACCGGCCTTCGTCCAGGACGGCACGGATTCAGTACTTTTATCTTCTTCTTCACTTAAACGACTTGGCCAATTGAAACCAAATTACATGTGGAGCCTCTATGGAATGAGGTAACGAAAGTTTGTTCATGAGGACTGGGTCACATGACCAGTATGGCCGCCATGCCCATATATGTTAAAAACCTTTAAAAATCTTCTCCTCAAGAACCGAACGGCCGATGATCTTGAAACTTGCTATGCAGCATCAGGGACTCTGGCCCTACCAAGCTGTTCAAATGATGACCTTTGGTTGACCATGACCTGTTTTACGTCAAGGTCAAATTTGGTCACTTAGACATTTGCATGGAAAAATGGCAAAACAGTGGATTTTTCTGATTGTATATTAGCTAGTGGCATCAGAAATGGTATTTACAATCAGCTGAATGGAAATGTATCAGTTCAAAGGGTCAAGGTCATTTACCGACCTTTGTCCAGGACGGCTCGGATTCAGTAATTTTATTTTCTTCACTTAAACTACTTGGCCAATTGAAACCAAATTACATATGGAGCCTCTATGGGAAGGGGGAACGAAAGTTTGTTCGTGAGGGCTGGGTCACATGACCAATATGGCCGCCATGCCCATATATGGTAAAAACCTTTAAAAATCTTCTTCTCAAGAACCGAATGGCTGATGATCTTGAAATTTGGTATGCAGCATCAGGAACTCTGGCCCAACCAAGTTTGTTCAAATGATGGCCTTTGGTTGACCTTGACCTGTTTTATGTGAAGGTCAAATTTGGTCACTTAGACATTTGTATGGAAAAATGGCAAAGAAGTGGATATTTCTGATTGCCGGGTAGGCTGTGACATCAAAAAAGATATTTGCTGTTAGCTGAATGGAAGTTTATTAATTCCAAAGGTCAAGGTCATTATTGACCTTTGTCTTGGATGGCTCAGATTCAGTATTTTTATTTTCTTCTCCAATAAAAGAGCTGTGCTGATTGAAACCAAATTACATGAAAAGCCTCTATGGGGGTGAGGCAATTAAACATTATTCGTGGTATTGTTCTCACATGACCAAGATGGGCACCTTGCCTTATATGGTATAAACAACATGACATCTGGTGAGCGTAGTGGCCCATAGGCCTCTTGTTTAGTTTCTCGAGTAAAATTGAAGTGAAGGCAATGATCCGGAATCAATACAATTAACCAACAGCTCCTATCAGAGACACGAAAGGGAAATAAACACAAACACGAAACAACAGACCCTAATGGGAACATCAACAGCAGAAAGCCAATAAGTGTTACTTTCCCACAAAATGGCCAACTGGCTATCCAAATCACAATAGTATAAGCGTTATAAACACTCAAAGACAAACCATAACAAAAATAACCGCGACAGAAGAACCGCCTTGGAACGGTCAGTGAAACGAATTCCACTGGGAGGCTTACATCGATTTTACATGGCCACAATCCTCGCCCTTACTTCCGTCGCGATTTAGGCAAATAATATGTTCAGTCGGCATGAAGGCCTCTTAACTCATCAGTACAACATCCCCGTGAACACAAAAATCAAACATCCGCAGAGATAAAACAACGGTGAGGACTCGACAGCAAGAAACCACTGAAATGCTGGAGCAAAAGAAAACCAACAGTTAGACTCGGATGGGCCAGACCAGAGAGAGAGCATCAGGCACCAACCAACATTAGATTCTCTCTAATTCTCAGTAAGCCTTTACGCTTGAACCGCCAAAGAATCTGAGGCCTGACCCACCGGCTTGCAATTAAAGAGGGAAGCAAAGTTGTCAACCGTGATTGGGTTCACTACCATGCATGCTGTCTGTCGTATAACATTTATGTTGTACCCAATCTTTATATATCGAAGAATGATCTTACGAAATAGGGTGCTGAAGTCATTGCTGTTATATATTTTTCTGAATTTATATACTAAGTCACCATTAAATTCGGGTTCCGATAGACCTTCTTTTCTGTTCTTCCTGGTGACCGTTTTGCAGGTGCCTTTGTGTCTGTAAATAGAACTGAAGGTTATGACCAGGAATTGATACAAAAATTTGCTTACATCTTCCATCAGAGACACCAAAGGGAAAGGAGCACATGGTATTTCTCTTCTACTGGTGGTTGCACTGTTTGTGGTTTTTCCGAAGTAACATTTTCTTTTTATTTTGCTTTGCAGATGTGGTGACCAGAGCTCGGAAACTGTGGTTGATATGAGAGACGATCTGACAGATAGGAGAAGATCTATTGCCACATTAGAAAATCATGACGGTACAAATTTCTAAATAACTTGCTAGGACTGTGGCCACGTAAAGTCGATTTAAGTACCCCCGCCCCCAGTGAAATACAGTTTGCTGACCGTTCCAAGGTGGTTCTTCTGTTGCAGTTTATCATCGGTATAGTTCGTCTATGCATGTAGCTTATATATTGTTATTTTAAATAGCCATTAGACCATTTTGTGGGAAAGGGACTGTCATTTTGGCCATCCACATGTGGTGTTACATTTGTTTAGTTATTTCGTGCTAATGTTTCTTTCCCTATGGTATTTTTGATTTGAAGTGTTGGGTGATTTCATCGATCCCTGATCATTTCTTTCACTTCTATAGTTAGGCACAAAAATAATCGTTGGACGTGTGCGCAGCAAAAAAAAAAATCTTAGTCCGGTATACAGCGACCCATTCTGCAGCAAGAAGCAGTTGTTTAATCCAGTATGCACTGAAAATAATTCTCCCTCGAGTCCATTTCTCAATTTAAGAGTACCAAGTGTTTCGTCTGTATTGAAGTTGAACGGCCCTGTCAACACTATTTTAGGTCATTTTTGAGCCGGTCAGTTTACCTGCCCACACGTTTCCTGGGCTTGCTTATACTTAAGCGGTTAACCAGTACAGTTCACATTCTTTCGCCAGGAACTGACAACTGCCCTTCTTGAATTCGGGGAAGGGAGAGAATGACCGTAGAAAAGATTGCATGGTCGATCTCACGAAAGAATGTTACCGACCGCGGCAGGAGGAGTACCAAGTTAAACTGATTTTAGAAATCAATTTAAAGAAACGACTGACCGTTTTGCATACGCTGAAGGATCCAAATGAGACACCGCATTCTGTAACGATTGTTTGATTTGAGGTTTAACGTTCCCGTCGACACTGTAAAGGTCATTTTGGAGTCGTTGCTTTGAATTTTGACGGACTTTTTTCCGACAATGAGATGAAATGATACCTCAAGACCTGTCGTCCAACGAAACCAATAGGGTTTTACAAGTATGGACGGTCCGACTCGCACCTTTTTGCCTGGGCGTGCTTAGATCCTCCCAGTAGTTTACCAGTACTCGTGTGCGGGTCGGTTTCTGCTCCGCGTGGATGCATCATACAGTCCATCTATTTCTTCAAGCCTCGAAGGTTAAGGGCCGCCATTCTGTAACGAATGTCTTTTGGTGTATATGTCATGTTTCTTCGATGGTTTGGTTATCACTGTTGTATATGTGTAGTACTTGCTTCTGGAATTTAGTAAAGAATAACACACACACACATACACACACACACCAAACACACACACACACACATTCAGTAGAGCATGTGGACGAAAAAAAAACAACAAAAAAACGAAATTGATTTCCTCTGAAAAATGCGATTAACATGGTCATGAAAGAATTCTCATGCGGGCATATACACCCTGAAGTAGAAATGAAAACTGCCTGTTCCCGAGTCCTGAAAACTAAAAAAATAACTGTTAATATTAGGAATTTGAAACTCTTATTGGATGTGCAATATATTATGTTTAATCGAACTACTTTCCTTTCAAGAGTTCCGTCCATTTTTATATGCCCGTCGAAACTTTAAAGCGATGTGTGAG
Organism: Lucinisca nassula; assembly: GCA_963580285.1. Classification (NCBI taxonomy): domain Eukaryota; kingdom Metazoa; phylum Mollusca; class Bivalvia; order Lucinida; family Lucinidae; genus Lucinisca; species Lucinisca nassula. The sequence goes on along the minus strand of OY757017.1, from coordinate 114,970,423 downwards.
GTCAAGGTGGCTTGTCATAAGCAAAAATGATTTCTTTCCCTTTCTTGCGTTCTAAGTTACTTCACTTTGATCAGATGTTTCTCACGTTTCTATCCATATCTAGGTAACCGTACGGAATATTTTTATGAAACTTTAAAGTTATGTGCATGAGGCCAAGATGGCTTGAAACATACAAAAACAGGTACTCTCCCTTTTTTAGTCTCTGACTTTTTTTTTCAGACATTCCTCATGCCCGCCATAACTAGGAAACTCTGTGGAAAATCTGGATGAAGCTTCGTAGCTAATGTGTATGAGATCAGGTTGGCCTGACGCATGCAGAAATAATATCTCCATTTTTCTATAAACTTTCTTCCGTTTGATTAAATTTTTCAAACTACCTTTCTTTGCTCAATAACTAGGTAACTGTATACAATGTCTGGATAAAGCTTCATAGCAATGTTTATAAGGTCAAGACAGCCGGTCACGTACAGAAAGGATTTCTCTCCCCTTCTTACCGTCTTACTTACTTCTCTTTGATTAAAGTTTAGGACTATTAAAAATGCGACATAATTAGATAAACCTATGGATAATCTTGATGAAACTTCTTTAGATGGTTTCGCACACAAAATTGATTAATTTCCCTTGCTCTTTCTAAGTAACTTACCTTCGAAGAAATAGATGGGCTGCAATTGACATCTCAAGCCTTGTCGCCCAATGAAACCAGAATGGTTTATAAGCACGGACGGCGACAGGGCTTGAGATGTCAGTTAATCTCAAAGTCGGGTAAAAGTCCCACAAAATTGGAAGCAACGTCTCCAAAATGACCTATACAGTGTTGTCGGGGGCGTTAAACCTCAAATCAAACAAACAAACAGACTATCTTCTGGGTGCCATGCATAGGTAATCATATATGTTATGCCTTTGTCCAGCTATATAACTTGGTGCACTTGTAAAATGGCAACGGGTATTTATTTCAGCGTTTTGCGGTGCTCTTGTTAGACATATTTATTACTTTGTCATGGTTCTGCACATTAGCTCACTGAGGTGAATATTTGACCAAAATTTAAGGGAAAATCTTTCAAAGGGTTCGTGAGATGTAGAGCAGACAAGAGCATGCTACAGAAAGATGGCTCAAACTCGTGACCTTCGATTGTGACCTTCATCATGAGTCTATATTGTTGAAGTATATGTTCTCATTGTTCTGCACATAATTCCACTTAGGCAAACATTTCACGAAAGGTTAATGAAAAGCTATCCAGGGGTAAACTATATGGCTGCCCCTGGACACAACGTCTTTTCTTACCGAAAAAGATTGTGTAATATGACGAAATTAAAAGGTGTGTTATTAGAGTTTTCCGACCGCACCAAATTCGTATGGTGAAACCTAGAATCTGCTGTGGTACATTTGAGCTTTTTTGCGTTATATCGGTATTTTTCTAAGTATCCCTCTAAGCAGAGTGTGAGTACTAAGGCCTATGTAGAGAGGGCTTTAGTTGATGACCATATTTGTCATTCAGCCACCAAGTTTGCTGTCTGTGTTACAGAAGGCCAAGACAGGCTTCCTACGTTATATTGGTTACCTAAACTTCATAAAAGACCATACAAAGCACGGTTTATAGCAAATTTAAGCTTTTGTACCACAACTGGACTCTCCAAATTATTAACTTCATGTTTTACTGCCATCAAAAATCATGTGATAAAATATTGCGACAAAGTATTCGAAAGATCAGGTCAAAATCTGTTTTGGTCTATAAAAAATTCTAATGAAGTTTTAAATAAATTGAAATCCAGGCGTTTTCGTGCTTCAAGTCTGTCGACTTATAATTTTTCCACTCTTTACACTACACTTCCTCATAATCTTAGAAAAGAAAAACTTATTGATTTAATTGAATGGACATTTCATAGGGAAGACTCCCTCTATCTTGCATGTAATGTAAGGAATGCGTTTTTCACTTCTGAATAGCATAAAAACTATACTATATGGTCATGTCAGAAGGTGATTGAAGCTCTCACCTTTCGTCTTGACAATTTTTACATAATATTTGGTACTAAGTTATTTAGACAAGTTGTGGGTATTCCGATTGGTACTAATTGCGCACCACTTGTGGCTTATCTGTTTTTGTTTTTTTTATGAGAGAGACTTCATGGTGTCCCTTTCTGCTGATAACCAGTCTGAAATCATAAAAGCTTTTAGCTCCACTTCTAGACATTTGGATGATTTATTAAATATTGATAAGACCTATTTCGATGGTTTGATCAGTCAAATTTAACCCCCCAGAACTTCAGTTGAATAAAGCAAATTCTTCTGATATCGAGGCCCCTTTTTTGGATTTACATCTATCTATTGTAAATGGGTTTGTTTCTTGTAAAATTTATGATAAACGCGATGATTTTGATTTTGAGATTGTTAACTTTCCTGTTTTTGGATGGTGATGTTCCACGTGCGCCATCATATGGCGTTTATATTTCACAAGTAATTCGATTTGCCAGAGTGTGTAGTCATGTAACTGACCTCAACACTCGTAATAAATTGTTGATGGCCAAACTTCTTAATCAGGGTTATCGGTACTATAAACTATGCAAAGCCTTTTCAAAATTTTGTAGCCGCCATTCTGATTAAATTTCAAAACTCAGTACTGGACTTTAACTTCTTCTGCAACAAGGTCTATCGGAACCCGAATTTTATGGTGACTAAGTACAGTTGACGCTCGTTATCTCGAACGTGACCGGATAAAAAAGTTTGAGTTATCCGTAGTACGAGATAACCAAAGTGTGACGTCACATGAATGTCGGAGCCAACCATTTGTTCTGATATTCTTGGTATTCTTGTTATTCTAGAGTAATAGCACTAACATGCACAGCCTATTGAGTTTTTGTTTGTTTGTTTGATTTGAGGTTTAACGTCCCCGTCAGCACTGTAAAGGTCATTTTGGAGACGTTGCTTCCAATTTTGTGGGACTTCTACCCGACATTGAGATGAAATGACATCTCAAGCCCTGTCGCCATATGAAACCAATAGCCCAATAGCATGGGCGGTCTGCCTCGCACCGCGGTTCCTGGACAGGCTTAGATCCTCTTTGTTTTGTTGTCTTTTAAATTGTATCCAAATAAGCTAAAAATAGACATGTACTGGTTCCCCACTTGTGAATGTCATGCTATACGTCATTCGGTAGTCCCTCGTATTGATTTTAACAGTTTAGGTCCTGCCGAGGAAGCTGGTCATGAGCCATCTTTTAGGATCTACACTGTTTGTATGTGCATCGGGACAATACTCAATTTTGACACTAATGACAAGTACGTAAAACAACCGGTCATACCTAACTGAACATTAGTACAAATCAGAGCCGCCTTTTATCTCGGAAATCCTGGAAATCATTGAAACGAGGTGTTAAGATCAAAGGTTGAGGTCTGCGTGACAGTCTATATTACACGCACGTGATTTTCGTAATTGCCGTAAATGTATTGTTTGTGCTAATTTTAACGCACCTGGACAAATTGGAATATTAAAAACATTGTGAGTATTGATGAACTGTTTTGTAATGGTCTATTATTATTTTCTTTAACTGAACGTCCGGCGGTATCGTTTTTTTTCCCTTCTTTACCTCATGATTTTGGTTCGAGATACGCAGTAGTAAATACAGTGAAAAATATAGTCAGGGACTGAAAATGATTGGCGAGATAGCCGAAATGTTGACTTAAAAGTAGTTCGACAGATTCGAAGTTGAAATGCAATTAATATATAGCAGAAATATTCGGGACTTAGAAATATGTTCGACATAAGTGGTAGGATCGAGATAGGCGAGGTCGAGATAACGAGAGTCAACTGTATATAAATTTAGAAAAAATTATAACCGCAGTGACTTCAGCACCCAATTTCGTAAAATCGTTATTCGATATAAAAAGATTGGATACAACATAAATGTTATACGACAGACTGCATGCATGGTAGTTAACCCAATCACGGTTGACAACTTTGCTTCCTTTAATTGCACGCCGGTGGGTCAGGCCTCAGATTCTGTGACGGTTCCAATGTAAAGGCTTATGTTGGTTGGTACTTGATGCTCTGTCTCTGCTCGGGCCCATTGGAGTCTAACTGTTGGTTTTCTTTTGCATCGGCATTTCTGTTGTTCCTTGCTGTCGAGTCCTCACCGTTGTTTCACCTCTGTGGTTGTTTGATTATTGTGTTCACGGAGTTTGAAGGAGATGTTGCACTGATAAGTACGGAGGCCTTCATGCGGACTGAACAAATTATTTGTCTTAATCGCGACGGAAGTAAGGGCGGGGAATGTGGCCACGTAAAATCTATTAAAGCCCCCCAGTGGAATTCGTTTCCGCTGACCGTTCCAAGGCTGTTCTTCTGTCGCGGTTTATTTTTGTAATGGTTTGTCTTTAGGTGTTTGTGTCGCTCATATTATTTTATTTTGCATAGCCTTTTGGCCATTTTGTGGGAAAGTGACTGTCCTCTTGGCTTTCCGCTTTTGGTGTTTCCGTTGGGGTATGTTGCTTCATGTTTGTCTTTCTGTCCCTTTGGTGTTTCTGATGGGAGCTGTAAGTTAATTGTATCGATTCCTGATCATTGCCTCTACTTCTATTTTGTAACATATTTTTATTTAGCCTAACTGAGAGGGTAGAAAGGCGTCTGTGAGTCTGCCATTTTTGCTTGATGTGCCCCATGTAATAACTTCTCTTTCTCTTTTTACAATCCATTTACCCTCATATAATCTCCTCTATTATCCATTCTTTCCCTTTTCAACAAAGTCAACAAAGACATATACCGCAACTTTTGATGCATTAACGACCCAAACACAAAAATAAACTCCAATCCAATCTCACTTTACAGTTGTCATGGTGATTCCATCCAAACTACAGGTGACACACGAGGAACTGATGGATGCTGAATATGTCACTGGTATAAATCTAGAGCACCGTTTGTTGTGGCCACCACTAGATAGAATGGCTGCCCTACAAGAAGACTTCCTTCCACATATTATGTTGGACATTGTAGAGTTTATCAGGTATATACCTTAAATTTGCCAAAATGCTTTGTTGGAGTCCGCAACCCTGATCAAAGATTGTGTTTATTCTACCATAGTTGCGGCCTCGGTAGCTCAGTCGGATGCACGTCTGACTGGTGATCAGGAGGATGCGGGTTCGATATCTGCCGTGGTCGGCAACATTCTTTTGATGAGATTGATCATGAAATCTTATCTACGGGCATTCTCTCCCTTCCGCTGATTCATGAAGGGCAGTTGTCAGTTTCTGGCGAAGGAATGTGCACTGTACTGGTTAACCGCATACATATAAAGATGCAAAGGAAAGTGTGGATATGTAAACTGACCGGTTCAAAATGACCTAAAATAGTGTTGACTGGGCCGTTAAACTCCAATACAAACAAATTAACCATAGTTGCTTCATTCTGTTTGTTCCCGTCATGACTTACTGTAGAAAGGATGTGAGAGATGGTCCCTACATGCCGGGCAATCGGTTATTATCATTCTGTATGAAACTGCATTGGTGTTTAGGGCCACTATTATTTTTTTCATAAACTCTGCAGCAGGTTATTTAGTATCATCACACGGCAATCAACGGCCTAGGCGGTCATTCCTGCAGTTTCATATGTTTATTGGATTTGTTCCCACTACGAAAACACGCGTATTTTAAATAAAATGAAAATTTTACCCTCATCCCCCCCCCCCCAAAAAAAAGACTGTCTGACAAAAATTCTGATAATTCTGCTCAAAACTTGTATTTAGATTGTGGGCGAGAGGCGGTTCGAACGAGTACCACAATCTATGTTATTGTCCAGAAATAAGAAAATAACATAAACCCCTGATGCGAGGCGGACCGTCCATGCTTTTAACCCCTATTGGCTTCATTGGGCTACAGGGCTTGAGATGTCATATCATCTCAATGTCGGGTAAAAGTCCCACAAAAGTGGAAGCAACGTCTCCAAAATGACCTTTACATTGTTGACGGGAACGTTAAACCGCAAATCAAACAAACAAACGTAAACCCCTGTAAACCCCATTTTAACTATATAAGAGTGTGTGTGTGTGTGTGTGTGTGTGTGTGGGGGGGGGGGGGGGTTACGTGGAGTCAGAATTATATAGGCTTGTTGTCGTGTTTTGGTTAGTAATTGAAAGCGACGTTACACAATACCGTCGGTTTGGCAATTTGATAGATTGCCAGATTTTTTGAAAGTTCTTATTTTGGACGTCGTGGTCCCTTTGCAAGAGTTTTAGAATTATAAAAATAAAAACACTGGCAGCACTGGTAGGTCGATTATATACAGGCCTCATATTTTGCAGGCATTTGCAGGATTTCAGGCTTTTAGAGCTTGATTTTTTTCTCAATATAAGGCTTTTAGATTTAGATTGTTGTACCTATAGTCTGTTTAAAAAAAACAGTTAACCCTTATCATGCTGAATAAATTTATTTACCCACACCCAGGTCTGACTATAAGTCAACCAAATTACTTGATATTTTCACAAACTGCATTACAAACAGTGTGGATCCTGATCAGATGGCTTCTTCAGAAGCCATCTGTTCAGGATCCACACTGTTTTCAAAGGTAATAGTTGTCTTGTTAAGCAGGATAGCTGCAAAACCAGGCCTTTCAGGCATGGAAAAGCGTGGTCAGTATGAGGCCTGTTATATAATCTCTGAGTGCAGACTGGGAAAATAGTCCTGAATGGGGCTTTTGGGTATATCGATTAACCCTTCAGTTCCTGTTTTAGCTCACCTGAGCCCCGAATGCACAAGATGGGCTTTTTAGCTCACCTGTCACGGGTGAGCTTTTGTGATCACATTTTGTCCGTCGTCCGTCGTGCGTGCGTGCTTGCGTGCGTGCGTCATCCGTAAACAATTTCAAATAAGTATATCTCTAATACCCCACGGTCAATCTTGATCAAATTTTATGAGAAGCATCACCAGGTAGGGGGATAGTCTGCATAAGGTTTTTGGGCTGATCAAACTGGAATTCTGGTTGCCATGGCAACATATAGCTCACATAGACTTACAATGGGAAAAATTTAAAAAATTTCTTTTCTGAAACCACAGGGCCCAATGCTTAGATATTTAACTTGTAACAATGTCAAGTGGTCACCTACATAATTGCTGCCAATCATGCCCCTGGGGTCCAAATTGGCCACACCCCGGGGCCCCTTAGCTCCCATAGACTCATAATGATAAAAAAAGGTTAAAAAATATTCTTCTCTGAAACCACAGGGCCCAGAGCTTAGATATATAGCATGAAGCAAGTGCAAGTGGTCACCTACATAAATCCTGCCAATCATGCCTCTGGGGTCCAAATAGGCCACACCCCGGGGCCCCTTAGCTCCCATAGACTCATAATGGAAAAAGCTTCATAAATCTTCTTCTCTGAAACCACAGGGCCCAGAGCTTAGACATTGAGCATGTAGCAACGGCAAGTGGTCACTTACATAAATCCTGCCAATCATTCCCCTGGGGTCCAAATGGGCCACGTCCGGTGCCCCTTAGCTCCCATAGGCTCCTAATGGAAAAATCTTCACAGATCTTCTTCTCTGAAACCACAGGGCCCAGAGCTTAGATATTTAGCATGTACCAATGGCAAGTGGTCACATACGTGAATCCTGTCAGTAATGCCCTTGGGTCCAAATGGACCACGCCACCACGGGGGGGGGGGGGGGGGGGAGGCTTAACTCCCATAGACTCCTTATGGAAAAAAGCTTCAAAAATCTTCTTCTCTGAAACCACAGGGCCCAGAGCTTAGATATTTAGCATGTAGCAATGGCAAGTGGTCACCTACATAAATCCTGCCAATCATGCCGCTGGGTTCCAAATAGGCCACGCCCCAGGGCCCCTTAGCTCCCATAGACTCCTAATGGATAAAACCTTCAAAATTCTTCTTCTCTGAAACCACAGGGCCCAGAGCTTTAAATAGATATTTAGCATGTAGCAACGGCAAGTGGTCACCTTCATAAACCCTGCCCATCATGCCCCTGGGGTTCAAATGGGCCACGCCCGGGGGGGCCCTTAGCTCCCATAGACTCCTAAAGGAAAAAAAGCTTCAAAAATCTTCTTCTCTGAAACCACAGGGCCCAGAGCTTAGATATTTGGCATGTAGCAACGGCAAGTGGTCACCTGCATAAATCCTGCCAATCATGCCCCTGGGGTCCAAATGGGCTACACCCCGGGGCCCCTTAGCTCCCATAGACCCCTAATGGAAAAAAAGCTTCAAAATTCTTCTTCTCTGAAACGAAACCACATGGCCCGGAGCTTAGATATATAGCATGTAGCAACGGCAAGTGGTCACCTACATAAATCCTGCCAATCATGGCCCTGGGGTCCAAATGGGCCATGCCCCTGGGCCCCTTAGCTCCCATAGACTCCTAATGGAAAAAACCTTCAAAATCTTCTTCTCCGAAACCACAGGGCCCAGAGCTTAAATATTTAGCATGTAGCAACGGCAAGTGGTCACCTACATAAATCCTGCCAATCATGTCCCTTGCGCCAGAATTGGCCACGCCCATTAGCTACCATGAATGGACTTAAAATGAAAAAAAAAAAAATATAATGGAAAAAACTAAAACTTCAAAAATATTCTTCTCTAAAACCATAAGGCCCAGAGCTTAGGTATTTAGCATGCAGCAACGTGGAGTGGTTGCCTACATGAATCATGCCTGAGTCTTGCCCCTGGGGTTCAAATTGGCAAAATCCTGTGGCTTCTTAACTCCAATAAACTTATAATAGAAAAAAAAAGCTTCAAAAATCTTCTTCTCTGAAACCATGAAGTACGGACCTTAGATATTTAGTATATAGCATCATAAAATGGTCGTCTACATAAATCTTGCCAACCATGCCCTTTGGGTCAAAATTGACCTATCTACTTATACTGGAAAAAAAATCAAAAATCTTCTTCTCCAAAGCCATAAGGCCCAGAGCTCAGATATCTAGTATGTAGCAATGTCAAGTGGTCTCCTACACTTATGATTTTCTGGTACGCAGGTGAGCCCTCTTGTTTAATAGGCCAGTCGTCCAGCGTCCGTGGTCTTGACATCTCCTTCGAAACCGCTGAGCCAGTTTTGACCAAATTTCGCAGGAATGATCCTTAACTTGTCAATCAAAGTGTTAGGTCAGGAGGCTTAATGATGACTTTATAGAGGATCGTAAATGAGTGCTCATGTATTATTGAATTTATTAAACACATTGAAGAAAAGGGATAAAATGCTCGACAAAGCCTCGCATTTTATCCCTTTTCCTCAACTCGTTTAATAGATTCAATAATACATGAGCACTCATGTAAGAGCGCGAGTGCAAGATTCTATTTATCATATGACATTTAAAATGCATTTATTAACGATTGTTTACCAAAATTGTCAGTATTCTGCCTTTAGTAAACGTGACATTGTTTAGGACGTCATACATGTAACGTTATGGGGCGTATCTAACTAATTTGCATATTTAATCCACTAGTGGATTATCGAATTTATTACATGGCGTTATTACACTCTCAGACGCGACGTCATATGATAAAGTAAAATAATTAATATGTTGTGTGCTTTCTTTAAAGCTGCCTCATCGAGAGGATTCTAATGAGTACAAAAACATACATTTTTAGGATAAAATAAAGACAAGATCCCACCAATTTATTACTCAAACAATGTTTATCGGAGTTATGAGAAAAATAACTGCATTAACCTATATCCAGCTGCATAATTAAGGTAGCAAATTCTAACTTTGAACCAATCAAAATACTTGGTGTAATTTGTTGCTGCGAATTGAATGTAAAACAGTGTACATCCTGATCATATGAGCCATCTGATCTGGATCTATAGTGTTTGCCGTGGTTGGAGTTATCGTCAACAGCAGGATAAAGGTTACGCAGACTAATATTTGATAATTTCTACCATTCAGTCCCTGTTGCTAATCTATCAGAATGGATCGGGTTGTAAAAGCATCGTCAGCTTATTTGGTTTAATGGCTATTTCAAGATTATTTAACTCACTTCGACGAGGCTGTTTATCATAGGTTGGCAAAAACTGTGGTATGTAGAGAACAAGAGCACCGCACGCGGGTGCAAACGCTCGGCTGCAGTTTCTTTTAGCTAAACAAAAATTCTAAGTCGAAAAAGGGAAATAACTGTGACAAAAATATTTTAGGGTTACCTCACCTATTGGCATGAGTACCCCTTTTCGTAATGAACAACTAGTCCGAGTTTCAAGTAAATATGTTCATTAATGGCAGAGGTATTACAAATTGCCGAAAATGTCCATGTTTTTGCAGAAGTTCTTAGTCGAAAAAGGGGTATAACTGTGCCAAAATATTTTGAGGGTTACCGCACCTATTGGTATGAGTTCCCCATTTCATAATGAACAACCGGTCCAAGTTTCAATAAATATATTCAGTAATGGCAGAAAATCCAAGATGTCCAAGTTTTTGCACGACGACGCAGACGGCGCCAGAGATATGACAATACGTCGTCGTTTTCTTTGAAAACAGCCGATCTAAAAATAACCTGACTTTCCCAAAACTCGGCGTTCACAATGTGACTCGAGCGAAACCTCGTTAGCTTGACATTAACAAGCTTGTTAGTGGTCAAATTGCTATCTGTTCAATATCTAATATTGTGGTAATTTTGCTTGGATATGCTTCTCACATTTTTTAAGCAAAACACATTTGCATATTTAACACATTAAATGCTCAACGTTTAAATGTTATGTTTACTGACAACATTGTTAGTTTTGTGAAAAAGTGGCCTTTATCCCTTTTTCAGGAAAGATGACGTGGGAAAATTGGCAAAACTGCTATTACTTCAACGCTCCACTCTCGATAAGTATGAATATTTGAAACTCCATTTGGGTGGAACTGAAATCGTCACACAAACAGTGTTCCACAAAATTAAAGACATTCTTACTGATCTTATAGATGATCCAAATATTAATAAGCTTAAGCTGGTGGACACAGGTGGACTGAAACTGCTTGTCATCCGTTTCCCAGCCTCAGTGCCCTCTTACGATGAAATCAGAAGAGCTCTGTCTGTGCCGATGCATAAATGGGATAATGAAGCTGCATTGATGGGCGTGTTTAGAAAGCCAAGGAAGGCGGAAGTGGAGTTTGGAAGGCTAAGAAAATGGCTAATGAGCCATATTAGATCAGGCTTCAAAGTTGTTTCGATACCAGATAAGGAATCTGATCTTCCTGAAATCCGAGTTCTTCAAAGTCCACAGTTGGGTTCTAAGGTCTCTGGCAAATTTATAGCAGATCTGAGAGATGTTCATGGGCAGGAGTTCGTAGGCAGGAATGCTAAAGTCACTGTTCTGGTCATTGACGGGGTTAACAGAAACGTCTTGAAGTACAAAGCTTATGTCAAAGGCATCATAAAATCATATGCCCAAGCAAGCAAGCACCAAGAAATATTTTGTGTTGTCTGCCTGGATATATCGGATGATGTAACGGCTCTCAGCGACATTCTGTCATCAGAGTTAATCACAAGAGCCAACGTGTATACGGCCTTTCATCCTGATGAAGCCGGTTCGTCTTGCATGCTGATACATATCAGCAGGAAAGGTGAGTAAACAGTGTATATAAACCAGATCCCAATTTCAAAGGCAGCCAGCTTAGGCTCAGGTGAAATGCAGCGGGTTTCATTCTGCATTACGTAAACACGCCTATACAAATACATTGTAAACCTTACCGCCGAAAAAAAACGAACAGTTTGAGATGAAAAATTTTGATATTTTTTCTACTTTCTGCACAAAATATAGATTGTGGGCACTCGTTAGAACCGTCTCATCGAGGCGGTTCTAACGAGTACCCACAATCAATATCTTAAGACAGAAATAAGAAAAAAAAGGTTTACCCCTGTAAACCATAGTGCAGTTTATATTTTACTTTTAGTCCTTTGAGATCAGCGTGAATATTCTGAGAAATCAGAAAAAATTATTCGTTTAGACTCATATTCTAGACAGGTTTTTAATTATTTGGACCCCATTTTGATTTATATCAGTCTTTGTATCGACTGCCTATTCGAAAATCGCAAAATTGCAGTATGTTTCCTCTGGCTTTCTTTGCCGGATCATTACAGGGTCACTGATGAGGCTTTATTAGCCGAAACTACGTAGTATGACCCATCTTCTTGCTTATGAATGTTTTCATTGCTTCAAAGGAACTCATTTTTGATTTTTATTTGCTATATAAAAGTTGGATTCAAGGGCGTCAAACTGATATAGGCGTGTTTTCGTGATGTGGATGAATTTTCCTAGATGCCCGGGAAAAGCCACAATCAAAGATTACAGCCTACCAATGGCATCAAGAGGAATATAAACCAACAATGGGGGAAACAAACAATGAAAAAAGAATCACAAACTGCACAGCAACCAGTTCCCCCTTCCCCACAAGAGGTGATCAAGGGGCAACAGGCACAATTAATGAAAATTAAATAACTGAGCCCCGCCAAGCGAATTTGTGTCTTCGAGCATTCCGTCATGACAAATTTTAACTGCGCATGCCCAGCCATTCAGAGGGGCCAGGGATATGGCTTTCTGTCTGAAGGTTCCTCTTGATTTACTGCTTGTATGTGCGAGCAGCGAAGGTTCTGGCGAGACTGCGCGGATGCGCAGGCTCGCCTGAACCTTCGCTGCTCGCATAGGCGATAAGTACCAAAATCGCTTGACGGGGCCCAAATAATAATAATATTACACATCTCTAAGCACATGCAGCATTAATAGCCCCGTCGGAATATGCGACAAAGCTACATTTAAAATAAACAACATTAGAATCACCGCCTTAGGAGGTCAGTATTGAGAACCACTTGGTGTGTGGGTGGTTTAATCGATTCTTTGGGTATACAGCAGGTACCAAAAAGAAAAGGAGTGGGAAAATTGATTGTAAGATGCAATTCTTGAATATTACAATAATAAATCTTTCCTAGTATCTGGATGAGCACGTGCATTTAAAAACACATATTGAAGAATGCTTGAGTCGTGCAATATTATGAAGTTAATTAGGAAGAGACCAATAAAATTGAGGCTTCCTACATCCTAGAGGGAAATGTCCTCGTCTGAAAATTACACACGATTTGGGATGGAATACAGATATTTGTAACATGTGTACTAAGGCAAATAGATTCCGCCCCCGCCCATAGGGGCTTGAAGAAATATATGGGCTGCACGATGCTTCCATGCAGAGCTGAATCCGGCCTGCACACTAGTACTGGTAAACCACTTAGAGGATCTAAGCCTGTCCAGGAACCGCGGTGCGAGGCGGACCTCCATGCTTATAAACCCTATTGGTTTCATTGGGCGACAGGGCTTGAAATGTCATTTCATCTCAATATCGGGTAAAAGTCTCACAAAATTTAAAGCAACGTCTCCAAAATGACCTTTACAGTGTTGACGGGGACGTTAAACCTCAAATCAAACAAACAAATAAGGCAAATAGATAGAACGCTTGGTTTCCAGCAGTGCCCTGATGATGTATTAGAGGCAGCATATAAAGGACTTGTTCGCCCAATCATGGAATATGTTTTTTTTTGTATTTTGTTTTTTATTTTCGTTTTGCGGCCCTTTAAAGATTATTTAACTCTTATCGGGCCGATCGTTAATCAGCGATAGGCGAAAACCGGAGTACCCGGAGAAAAAACATCTGACCTTCCACTGCAGGACTTGGCCCCTCACATGTGACCCGAGCCAGGCTCAAACCTACAGCGGTGAGAGGACAAATGATTAAGAGTCAGCGCTCTCATTCACTAGGCCACTGAGGCCACATGGAATATGGTGGTTGTATCTGGGACCTTCAGGGAGTCATTCTTAATGAAGATATCATAAGCTTCTAGCTTACAGTCATATCCAGAATTGTATTGTCTGTACAATATTCATATTCTGTAATCGGTGTCTAGTAGTGTTAAAGTCAATGAAGATATTGGGCTGCTAGATTTGTAACAAGCATTTTTTGCTTTAAAACTGTGAGTATGACTGGAATACAAGGAACATAAATTATTTGAAGTGGTTCTAGCAAGTAACCCTTAAATACGTTTGGGTGGGTTCTAGCATTCTACCCCTTTCAGGTAGCTTTAACAAGTAACCCGTATCTTTAGTTATTGTGGTTCCAACGAGTACCCCCTACCTATGTATGAGGTGACTCTAACATGTAACCCCAAAACATGTTTGAGGTGTACTTTCAAGTAATCCCTACCTATATTGTAGGATGTTCTATCAGGTAGCCCCTATCTATAACAAAAATGTGTATCAAAAGATTGAAAATAATTAAATTGTTACTAGAAACCGGGATGTTTCGTATGTTCTCGTGATGCGGCCTGTATTGATTTAGCTATGATTAATTTTCATTTATTTTTTCATTTGATATTTCAGAGAAAATGCAAGCAGCAACTACAGAACAGTATAACCATGTTCAGCAGCTACAAAAGTAGTTAGATATTTATCATCACCGAGGTGAATTTTGAAAAATGAATTCTTATCTTCTTAATGATGTACATATTATATATTAAGTTAGAAAAACATGCATATAAAGTCGAACTCAATTGGCTCGAATACCTTTGGGACCATGATCCAAACATTACGATAACAGTGCATTTTCACATCATTAAAATGGCTACTTTTCTGATGAAAATCATTGACATTTTTTTTATTTATACTGCAAACATAGATTGCGGGTGCTCGTTAGAACCGTCTCATCCACAACCTATGTCTTGGAGCAGAAATAAGAAAAATAATGTATACCCCATAGACCCCAGTTTATATCTATAAAGTGGGGTTTAATCAATTCCCACTTGGGAGCTTTGTGAATTTTACTGATTTTCACAGTGTTGCCTGGGACAACAATTTCATATAACCATTATTTCATAATGAATGGTCTGTTTTACATCAAACTCGATGTAAAACCCAGGAATGTTCACTGTGTTACATGTGGGTTTACGGCGTCCCGCAAACCCCCATGCTGACAAGACAACCGAGCGTGATCTCTGACAGGTGTACGGGCAGCTGTGGGGTAAGGCACAAGAAAGATGTTAGATGAATGACATGAATTATTTACAGTATCTACATACAACACTTACTAACACAAAACATCACAATTTGTTGCTTCTGTAGCCAACTCACGACGTCCGCTCCGAAGGCAAAACAATGTTCTGTGCTCGGAACGGGTGACGTGAATACCTACAGAAGCAAACAACAAAAACAACAACAAAAACAAAAAAAGAAACAACACAAGACGCGACTGGCCAGTTTATAACTTAGGGTGAATCCCCCTCTCGCGTGAAACTTCCTCTCGCGAACTAGTGCAAACTGCACATTAGTCTATCGACATAGTTGCCGATCACAGGTTGCCGATCACAGGTTTAGCGATCGTCCGAATATCCTGCAGGTTAGTTGACCTCTTTTATGGTCTCACATTTGTTGACAATGAACAATGATTCTGATTCTGGTCTACGCTGATTACGGCGGTCTGTCCGCCCTTGCTGGACCCTAACGCCTAGCGTCGTACCAGTACTTGCTGCTATGAAGCAGGGAGCAGCAGGTCACACATTGTTGTGCCTGCAAATTACGATAACTGGACTAAGACACAAGTCACAAAACATACATGCTATATCATGATCCCCCTCCCGGAGAAGTAAGAATATGTTCATGCATATACCGTTATTGCGCATGCGCCGACCAGACATACAGGCTGATTAGTGCATACGACAAATAACCGTACAGCAGAACTCAACTTGACTGTGCATCAAATTATCAGCACCCAGCGCTTGACACAATAATACTCAAAGTTCATGTTTCCTTACTGAGCACTACAGAAATCTATTAATGCTCACTACTACTGAGCATAATACTCATCAAATTTGTGCTCACTACATTATCACAAGTAAGAGGCAATTGAACAGACCACGCCTTTGCGCTACCTGGTCAGCTGCCAATTACAGGAAACATAACAATCTCTATTTCATATCCTTCTCCGCGACATGGCTCACAAATATAGCTATTCACAAATTCAATACATTAATAACAGATAGAAACTACAACAGAAGATTTTCATCTATAATCCACAACATTTGTTAGTGTCTCATAAGGGCCAACACTGTTTGCCGTAAATTCTCTCTGTATTTGGTAGGCACCCCGTCACAACCGTCCTCGCGACGCCGATGACGCAGCTGACGTCATCCCCGCCGCTCAGGCCGTTATGACGTGTGGCGACCAAATACTCCCACTTATCATCATCACGTTCTTTATATGGACATACATGCACAAACTGAGTTATCAGACAAAAACGGCATCATTACAAAATGAACTCGTAATTCTTCTTGAACAAAATTATTTCTAATCAACGTGAACATGCTTGTAAAATAAAATTCATTACGGTTCATCATCACGGATAACCCAACAGGCTCTTGTAAGAGTTTGCCCTGATGATGAAGATATGGTTAAACCCGTCTTAAGTTTACGTCCCCTCTACACCTAATATCATATTGGGACGGAACCACGGTTTTCTAACCACAGCTAGTCAAAAGTCATGGATCAAACAAGTGACCCGGCGTTTATTAATTACATTCTACAAAAGGGGTCTAAAAGCCTAAATGAATCTAGAATGAGCGGGTGTCCAAACTTTACGTCTCACCAACATCTAGGGTCAGCATGAGACAGGACCTCACTTAGAAAGACTCATTCTACTACTGGGGAAGCCTGGGATCAATCCTGCGACGTCTAGCTGGCAAAGCTAGTAGCCTAATCACTACAGGCCACAACAGTGAATTCAGAATAGGCTTCAGAAAGTTGGGGTATACTAGAAGTAAACCCCTCCAAACCCTACAAGCATGTTCATACAAAAATAATACTAAACATAGATTTAACATACCTTTCAATATACTTTCTATTTCCCGACACGATGTTGTAGGTATACGTTACAACTTGACCTGCTGCTAAAGTGTTCGTTTTTCTCAGGGTTTATATATCTATGAATACTACCAGAAAATCATGCCTACTCATATTACCTTGCTCAATTCGTGGCGAGGTGGAGATACCGGCCACAAATAAAGCTAGATAGCAAAAATCGAGTAGATAATGGATTTGCGTTCAAATAGTATATTTCCCATAGGAAAAATTGATGAAACGACCCTATAAATCAATGACATGACTCCTGTCAAAACGAACACCCACACAACACGTGACGGGAATAAAAATCATATATGGCACAATTTGGCGGTTGGCGATTTTTAGGCAAATTCTATAGGACTCAGCCTTATAGCGGCCCCCTGTATTGTAAAAACAGCTCTCTATAAACCACTCATGCATACATCGTATGATATGTGCATGACTTGTTCATGGAGCAGCACAGTTTGCGTACCATATTTCACCTAAAATATTTCACTCGCACCGCCCTACCATATATCTACTAAAATAATTTAGATGTGCATAAGCACCAGAGAGGTTTCCTATTCCATCTCGTAACACACATGGCAGTAGCCTTTCAAATGGAATCTTTTTTAAACTAAATCATTGTTGCCATGGCAACGAAGGGGCAACTGAAAAGATATCAAAAAGTGTGATTCCATTGATTCTTGACCGCATCTTCACCCTACTGTCACAGCAACAATTAAGGTGTCTGGCACTGGCCATTTTCACTGTCTGCAGCATGTTTTGCCAGCGTCAATCAAGAGGCATTTTTGACCCCAGCCCCCAACCGATTTCATTTCAGCGGCTGGCTTGGGCGTACTCCCATTTGTTTTTGGCGGGAAGGGGAGTTGGGGGTGGGGGGGGGGGGCTACCGCCCCCTTCAAACCCCCATAGGTATATTTTTTGTGGGTAGCCACGCGAAAAAACAGGCCATTTTTAGTACAACTAATCCTTACACAAACATAGCTATTCAGGAGTGGGGAATGAGCATTTTAGGTGGTTCTGGTACCTTAATTTTACTCTAAATTGCATTAATTACGTATAAAATATCATATTTTACAATCAAATGATGAGAAAACATGCTTTTGATCAGTTTCCATCTTATACATTAACTGGAATCTTGCAAAAAAACTTAATTTTACTCTAAAATGCATTCATAAAATATCATATTTTACAATAAAATGATAAAAACATGATTTTGGTCAGTTTCGACCTTTTTCATTAACGGGGGCATTTTTAGGACAACTTATCCTAACGCAAACATAACTGTCCAGGGGTTGGGAATGCAGATGTTAGGTGGTTATGGGGCTCAAAAAAGGAAGGTGGGGCGGACAAGTAAAAAGATGTATCTGTGTGGGAAAGAGTTCAGGGCACGTTCATTTCACGAACTTGTTCATCACGAAAACACGGCTATATAATTTTGACCCCCCCGAAACCCGACTTTTACATTATAAAGATGTGGTTTAAAGGGGTATACATTATATTTTCTTATTTCTGCTCAAAAACATAGAGTGTGGGTACTCATCAGAACTGCCTCATTGAGGCGGTTCTAACGAGTATCCACAATCTATGTTTAGAGCAGACATATAAAAAAATGATGTTGTTTTTAGCTCACCTGAGCACGAAGTGCTCACTGTTAGCTTTTGGGATCAGTCTTCGTCCGTCGTCCGTGCGGGCGTCCGTCCGTCCGTCGTCAACTTTTGCTTTAAACAACTTCTTCTCCAAAACTGCTGGACAGATTTTAAAATACTTTCACAGGAATGCTCCTTGTGTGATTTTCTACCAAAATTGCTCAAACTGATTCGCTGGGGTGAACAAGATGGCCGCCAGGGCTAAAAATAGAAAAACCTTTAAACGACTTCTCCTGCTTAACCAGTGGGTGGATTTTGAAATTATTTCACAGTAATGTTCCTTGGATGACCCTCTAACAAAATTGCTCAAACCGTTCCGCTCGGGTGAAAAAAATGGCCGCCAGAGCTAAAAATAGAAAAACATTTAAACGACTTCTTCTCCTTAACCAGTGGATGGATTTTGAAATTATTTCACAAGAATGTTTCTTGGTTGCCCCTCTACTAAAATTTCTAAAACCGTTCCGCTCAGGTGAACAAAATGGCTGCCAGAGCTAAAAATAGAAAAGCCTTTAAAGGACTTCTTCTCCTTAACCAGTGGATATATTTTGAAACCGTTCCGCTCGGGTGAAGAAGATGGCCACCAGAGCTAAAAATAGAAAAAAAACTTTAAACGACTTCTTCTCCTTAACCAGTGGATGGATTTTTAAATTACTTCACAGAAATGTTCCTTGGGGGAACCTCTACCAAAATTGCACAAACCGTTCAGCTCAAGTCAACATAATGGCCACGAGAGCAAAAAATAGAAAAACCTTTCAATGACTTTTCCAACTTAACCAGTAGATGGATTTTGAAATTATTTCACAAGAATGTTTCTCTACCAAAATTGCTCAAACCGTTCTGCTCGGGTGAACAAAATGGCCATCAGAGCTAAAAATAGAAAAACCTTTAAAATTGCTTCTCCTTAACCAGTGGATGGACTTTGAAAATATTTCGCAGGAATGATCCTTGGGTGACCCTCTACCAAAATTGCTCAAACCGTTCCGCTTGTGTGAACAAAATGGCCGCCAGATTTAAACATAGAAAAAACCTTAAAACAACTTCTTCTCCTTAACCAGTGGAAGGATTTTGAAATTACTTCACAGGAATGTCCTTGGGTGACCCTCTACAAAATTGCTCAAACCATTCTGCTCTGGTGAACAAGATGGCTGCCAGAGCTAAAAATAGAATAAAAACATTTAAATGACTTCTGCTCCTTAACCGGTGTATGGATTTTGACATTACTTCACAGGAAGGTTCCTTGGGTGACCCTCTACCAAAATTGCTCAAACCATTCTGCTTGGGTCGACAAGACGGCCACCAGAGCTAAAATAGAAAAAACCTTGAAAGGATTTCTTCTCCTTTACCAGTGGATGGATTTTGAAATTACTTCACAGGAATGTTCCTTGGGTGACCCTCTACCAAAATTGCCCAAACCGTTCGCTTGGGTGAACAAAATTGCTGACAGTGCTAAAACAGAAAAAAACATTCAAACGACTTATCCTCCTTAACGAGTGGATGGATTTTGAAAATATTTCACTGGAATGTTCCTAGGGTGACCCTCTACCAAAATTGCTCAGACCATTCCAATCGGGTGAACAAGATGGCCACCAGAGCTAAAGTTAGAAAAAAACTTTTAAACGCGTTCTTCTCCTTAACCAGTGGATTGATTATGAAATTATTTGACAGAAATGAGGTTTGAGGTTCTTAGCTCTGGTGGCCATCATGCTCAGTTAAGCAAAATATTTTGAGCAGTTTTGTTAGAGGGTCACTCATGGAGCATTCCTATAAAATTGCTTCCTTTTAGAGACAGACGTCTTTTGAAAGTTTTGGCTCCCACCCACCTTGGCTGCAAGGTGCTTCTACAGGAGTATTGGTAAACCACTTTGAAGATCTTAGCCCATCCAGGCAAAGTGGTGCAAGTGGAACCATCTATGCATTTAAACCCCACTGGTTTCATTGGGCGGCAGGGCTTGAGATGTCATTTCATCAAAAATGACTTCTACTTCTCAAAATGACTTCTACTCCTAAATAGATAGACTGATTTTGAATGAATTTCACAGAAATGGTCTTTGAGTCCAACCAAAATTGTTCAACCCCTCCACTACGCCATTTTTTATTCACAATTCTGTTTGTACACTATGGATCAGGTGAGCGATCCAGGGCCATCATGGCCCTCTTGTTTTAACAGAAAAGTTTCATTTTCTGGTTGCAAAGTTCTTAATATATTTGAATAGGCGTGTTTATGTAATGTGTGTGATGATAGGGCAAGATCGATCTATTGAGTGTAAATCATAGTGCCAGGTAATGAGGCATAAGGGTTGAGGGGGTGGGCGTCACTAAAGGATATCTTTTCAATCTTCCATAAAATAAAGGGAGGTTGTGTCTACTTATTAGAATCGCGTTCCCATTAAGCGATTCTAATTAGTATACACAACATTCACGCAACATATCGAGGCTTTAGCGCAGAACTATTCTAAGGTTGTGTCTACTTATTAGAGTAAAGTAGAAGTAAAACAAAGATCAGGAATCGATACAATTAACTTACTCCACCCATCAAAGACACCAAAGGGAAAGAAACACAAAAATGAAGCGACCAGACCATAATGAAAACCTAAAAAAAAGGAAGGCCATAAGGACAGTTAGTTTCCCACAAAATGGCCAAATGGCCATCCAAAATAAAAAGTCACAAGTGATACACACAGTAAGTAACAAACAACAACATAAATAAACCACCACAGAAGAACCGCCTTGGAACGGTCAGTGGAAAGAATTCCACTGGTGGGCTTAAACCGATTTAACATGGCCATAATCCTCGCCCTTACCTCTGTCGCGGTATACACTAATTTTGTTTAGTCAGCATGAAGGCTTCCTAACTCATCAGTGTAACATCTCCGAGAATATACAAATCAAAAAACTACAGAGATGAAACAAGGTTGATGACTCGACAGCATACAACAACAAAATTACTGGAGCAAAAGAAAACCAACAATTAGACTCCGAGGGGCCCGACCAAAGACGGAGCATCAGGCGCCAACCAACATAAAGAATACTAAAATAAAATTCCATTTATGTTTTTACGCTGGAACCGTCATATAATCTTAGGCCCGACCCACCAGTGTGCAATCAAAGAGGGAAGCAAAGTTGCCAACCATGATTTGGTTAACCACCATGCATGCAGTCTGTTTTATAACATTTATATTGTACCCAATCTTTATATATCGACGAACGATTTTACGAAATTGGGTACTAAAGTCATTACAGGCATGTATTTTTCTAAATTTATATACCAAGTCACCATAGAATTCGCGTTCTAATTAAGCGATTCTAATGAGTACACACAACATTTACACAACCTAAATTATCTTTTCAAGAGAACATGAAAGAAAGCTACATAACTTTTCGAAAATATTGGGTATATGGGGCTGCGAATTGGTTCGAATTAGCCATGGCTAACAAGCCATTAATGTTCGAGTTATCGACGTTTCAGTGTCTCGCATAATAAAAACCGACAATATAAGCATGAACAAGCAAATTCCATAGGAAATTATGTTCCCGCATTTTTGTCAAGTTGTTTATCACCACCCTCCTCAGTCACACTGCACACATGGTTGGCTCAAGATGTCCTTTTGTTGCGCCCACTAATGTAAGGAGAGTTGTGCACAGAAGGTACCTAGTATGTATACATATATGTAGAAGAGTAGGCAATGATCAGGAATCAATACCACAGAAAGGATTTTGTTCACCTTGGAAGATTAGAAACAAGGAAGGATGTCGACCTATACAAAAATGAGCAGGAGGGATTTTGTTCGAGAGGGATATTATCCGTATACCGTCCCCCGTTTGTCACCGATGCTTCTTAATTGTTATGTTCCTCTGTGGTTTGTATCATTGTTTATGGTTTCATGAATTTGCTGTACATGCTTGCCATTACCATTCGTTGTAGTGCAAATAAAACTAATGTCATTGAAATGGAATTTCTTCGACAAATACACATGCACCCCAGACAGACTCGATGGGAAGAAACTGGAACTGTTTCTGTAGCATGTCTGTCTCCGGTCAATGATAAAGCAGGTTTCAAAAATTATTTGTCTAAATCGCGACGGAAGTAAGGGCGAGGATTGTAGCCACATAAAATCTATATAAGCCACCCACTGGAAGTCGCTTCACTGACCGTTCCAAAGCAGTTCTTCTGTCGTGATTTATTGTTGTTATGGCTTGTCTTTGAATGTATGTATCGCTTATATTATTTTGCTTTGGAAAACCAATTGGCCATTTTGTGGGATAGTAACTATCCTTTGGGCTTTCCGCTAGTGATGTTTCCATTTGGGTTTAGTCGTTTCATGGTTGTGTTTCTTTCCCATGGTATCTGTGATCGGAGCTGTGGGTTAATTGTATAGATTTCTTATCATTGCCTTCACTTCTATTTTTCATAACCAGGAAGGAATGGTCAACAGTAAACTGAAAGACCTAGACAAGGATCTCAACATTTCACCACATTTTAGAAAGAGCTGTAGATCTGCACTCTGTCATTTGGGCTCTCCTTATATGGATTTAATTGTTATATTCACTTTTTACCCTTGTGGTGGTGATTGAATATTCAGTTCAATAACTTTTAGCACAAACTCCTGTCACAATAAAAGCTCTGCAGAGGATACGTTACTGATATGCGACCTTATATGAAATAGAAGCGAAGATAATGATCAGGAATCGATACAATTAACCCACAGCCCCCATAAGAGACACCAAAGGGAAAGAAACACAAACATGAAACAACTAGACTCTATTGGAAGCACCAGCAGCGGAAATCCAAAAGGACAGTTATTTTCCCACAAAATGGCAAATTGGCTATCCAAAACAAAATAAAAAAGCGATACACACAATCAAAGACAAGCCATAAAAAAAATAAACCACGACAGGAGAACCGCATTGGAACGGTCAGTGAAACGAATTCCACTGGATGGTGGGATGGGGGCTTAAATCGATTTTACGTGGCCACTATCCTTGCCCTTCCGTCCCGATTTAGACAAATAATTTGTTCAGTCCGCATGATGGCCTCCTAACTCATCAGTGCAACTTCTCCATGAACACAAAAATTCAAACAACCACAGATATGAAACAACGGTGAGGATTCAACAGCAAGAAAACACCGAAATGCTGGAGCAAAAGACTCCGATGGGCCTCTTCATCTTTAACAGAAACAGATTTAAGCAATATTTGAGATCTTGCCATATGAAAGAGAATAGACGAAGTGTTTCATTATTATTATTATTATCATTATTATTAGCTCCCAAGAGCCGAAGGCTCCGCAGGGGGGGGGGGGGGTGGGGTGGGAAGCTTATGGAATAGGCACTGGTCCGTCCGTCGTCCGCGTAGTAAACATTTTCAAACAACATCTCCTCTGAAACTACTAGGCCAATTGAAATCAAATTACATTCCTCTATGGGAAGGGGGAACGAAAGTTTGTTCGTGAGGACTGGGTCACATGACCAATATGGCCGCCATGCCCATATATTGTAAAAACCTTTGAAAATCTTCTGCTCAAGAACCGAATGACCGATGATATTGAAACATGGCATGCAACATCAGGGACTCTGGCCCTACCAAGTTTGTTCAAATGATGACCTTTGGTTGACCTTGACCTGTTTTACGTCAAGGTCAAATTTAGTCACTTAGACATTTGTATGGACAAATGGCACAACAGTCGATTTTTCTGATTGTATATTAGCTAGTGGCATCAGAAATGGTATTTACGTACCACGTCTCGTAAAACGTCTCCCCGTACATCATCATAGTGCAGATTATATTTTCTGGTCCTTTGGGATCATTGAGTTCATTTTAAATCATTTTGAACATAGAGTTCTGCTTAAGCTGGCGCTAGGGGGCGTGGCCGGTGTTGCACTTTTCAGTACTGGTCATGAACAGATTCAATAAAACCGAGTCTGCTTTTTTCGTTTATTTGGTGTTTTCTTTGCTTCCAGGGGATCTAACTTCAGAACTTATTTATCTTCGCTGCAGCTGGTGTTGTGCCATTTGGCGGCCGTAAAACGTCTCCCCGTATATCATCATAGTGCAGATTATATTTTCTGGTCCTTTGGGATGATTGAGTTCATTTTAAATTATTTTGAAAAAAGAGTTCTGCTTAAGCCGGCGCCAGGGGGCGTGGCCGGTGTTGCACTTTTTAGTACTGGTCATGAACAGATTCAATAAAACCGAGTTCGCTATTTTCGTTTATCTGGTGTATTCTTTGCTTCCAGGGGATCTAACTTCAGAAATTATTTATCTTCGCTGCAGCTGGTGTTGTGCCGTGTGGCGGCCGTAAAACGTCTCCCCGTACATCATCATAGTGCAGATTATATTTTCTGGTCCTTTGAGATGATTGAGTTCATTTTAAATCATTTTGAAAATAGAGTTCTGCTTAAGCCGGCGCTAGGGGGGCGTGGCCGGTGTTGCACTTTTCAGTACAGGTCATGAACAGATTCAATAAAACCGAGTCTGGTATTTTCGTTTGTTTGGTGTATTCTGTGCTTCCAAGGGATCTAACTTCAGAACTTACAATCAGCTGAATGGAAGTTTATCCATTCCAAAGGTCAATGTCATTACCGACCTTCGTCCACGACGGCTCAGATTCAGTATTTTATCTTCTTCTTCACTTAAACTACTCGGCCAATTGAAACCAAATTACTCTGTGGAATGAGGGAACGAAAGATTGTTCGTGAGGACTGGGTCACATGACCAATATGGGCCGCCATGCCCATATATGGTAAAAACTTCTAAGAATCTTCTCCTCAAGAACCTAATGGCCGATGATCTTGAAATTTGGTATGCAGTATCAGGAACTCTGACCCTACCAAGTTTGTTCAAATGATGACCTTTGTTTGACATTGACCTGTTTTATGTCAAGGTCAAATTTGGTCACTTAGACATTTGTATGGAAAAATGGCAAAGTAGTGGATATTTCTGATTGCCTGGTAGGCTGTGACATCAAAAATGATATTTGCAGTTAGCTGAATGGAAGTTTATCAATTCCAAAGGTCTAGGTCATTACAGACCTTTGCCTTGGATGGCTCAGAAATCTATTCAGTATTTTTATCTTCTTCTCTAGTAAAAGAGCTGTGCTGATTGAATCCGAATTACATGAAAAGTCTCTATGGGGGTGGGGCGATTAAACATTATTCGTGGTATTGTTGTCACATGACCAAGATGGGCACCTTGCCTATATATGATATAAACCACATGACCTCTGGTGAGCGAGTGGCCCATGGGCCTATTGTTTTTTAAAGTGTGTGGAAATTGCATTTTAAAGGATAATTTAATAATGAATTGATTACGCTAAAACTGAGATTTTTCTCCAATTCGCTTAATAAGCGAACATCAATGGCAGGTCATAACAAATCATATTTTTAATCGAAATGCATGTCCGATGACAGAACAATATATTTGCATATAAGCAGTGAACAGGGGATTTCAATAGCCAATGCCGTTTAAAAGTTTTGTTTGCTATAAACAAGCTACGAGTACCTAATCTAGGAAAATGAGAGAGATTTTGCGAGACTTGCTCTTAGTTGCTAATCTTTACATTGTTGTAGATTAGTTGAGCCAGCGCACGACAGAACCTACAATAAGACATTTGCGCCCAACGAAGACTCAGATCAGCCTGCGCATCCGCGCAGTCTGATCAGAGTCTTCGTCGTGCGCTCTAAGGGTAGCTTAGTGTCCAATGCCCCTTCACGCAGCAAGAGAAGTCTCTAGTTAGACTATATGGATGCGAAGGCTGATCTTATTCTTCTCTTGGCGCACATGTAAATTGTTGGAAATGATGTGCCCCGGCTCAGTTATAATGTTCGGAGACATATAGTCGTCAGGGAAATAAGGTCGTCATACTTTGTTCAGTTTCTTCATTTTGACCAAGGCACATTTTTTTATACTCGAACCTGGGGCTGAATCAGCTCGAACAAACCCCAGAATGGCTTATTTGGTTCGGAACACATTTTATTTTAAAAGAAAAGGATCATAAACATGTACATGCACTTTTGAAGTCATGTCTTAAAGTTAGTACCATTTTGGTACTTATCGCCTATGCGAGCAGCGAAGGTTCAGGCGAGCCTGTACATCCGCGCAGTCTCACCAGAGGTCATGTGGTTTATACCATATACATGCAAGGTGCCCATCATGTGACAACAATACCACGAATAATGTTTAACTGCCTCACCCCCATAGATGCTTTACATGTATTTTGGTTTCCCTGGCCCCTACAATTGGCCATGACGGAATGCTCGAAGACACAAATTCGCTTGGCGGAGCTCATTTAAAATAAACAACATTAGAACCAGCAAGAACACTGGAGAGTTTAAATCGATTCTGTGGGCCCAACCCTCACTCTGGGTTCTTATATTATTTGAGCCCCGCCAAGCGAATTTGTATCTTCGAGCATTCCGTCGTGACAAATTTTAACTGCGCATGCCCAGTCATTCAGAGGGGACAGGGATATGGCTTTCTGTCTGAAGGTCCCTCTTGATTCACTGCTTGTATGAGCGAGCAGCGAAGGTTCTGGCGAGACTGCGCGAATGCGCAGGCTCGCCTGAACCTTCGCTGCTCACATAGGCGATAAATACCAAAATCGCTTGACGGGGCCCATTTACAACACACAAAGTAATTGGCTCACATGAAGGTCTACTTATGGCTCGTTATTGGCAAAAAATCAGAAACAACTCATTGTAGGGTTGAGCAGATCATGATGTCTCCCATAGAACGTTTACATGTTGCTTTCAGTTTGATGGGCCTGGCTCAACAACCCTGTGCTGTAGTGACGCACCAGGGAATATAGGTACATCAAAATAACGGGTTCTCCCTGGTAAAGGCCGAATGTGGCGAATATTCGTCCTTTTTGTGGATTCCGGAGCGGGACGATTTTCCGTCCAACTCACTGAAGAAAAGGGACGAAAACCGTCACATTTTATTCAGGTTCTGAATGGAACTGGTATTCAAGCCGCGTAACCAACATAAAATACCGGCGTAACCAAACATTTTTGAGACGTTTTCATTATTTTGTAGCAGAGCAATACATACAGCAGACCACCATACAGCAGTTCATCAGTATTTTTCGTCAAAACTGCCCAATTTTTGCCTTGAAATTTCGCTGGTTTCCATGTTAGATGCCATTTTAAAGGGACAAAGAACCCGTATATTGTCTGGTTATCGGGTGTTTTCGAAGTGGTTAGTAATTAATTTTGGTGAGGTAGGGAGGTTTGCGGAGGTAGATTATGGGAGCAATAAGACGTTGAAAGTGGAAAACAAACACAAAGGAAAATGTGACCAAAATGGCCACAAACAAAAGTGACGGTTTTTTTCAGGAGTTACCCGACTGAATACAATTACAGTAAAATTCCGCTATTAAGACCACCTTACAGTAAGACTAATTAAGTCTTAATTTAAGGTGGTCTAATTTTGAAGCAAGTACTTAATCTTTCTTTGCGTTTTCTGCCCAGGGTGGCCTATGGTCAGGGACCACCTTTGGGACTGTTCAAAAGTGGTCTTTAAGACCACTTTTGAATAGTCCAAAAGGTGGTCTTAATATAAGAGTTTTACTGTTCCTTAAACCTTCCGCCCAATACAACAACCGGACAGAAGGATGCCCATAAAACAACAACATTAAAATTGATATACATGTATTCAGTCAAAATCCATCTGCTGGTTTAGGAGGTGGTTTTTATAGGCTTTTCTATTTTTTAGCCTACTGACCATATCATTCATCTGAGCAAACAATTTTGAACAAAGTTGATAGATAATAACCTGAGGAACATTCCTGTGAAATTATTTCTGAAAACATCCATAGGTTAAGGGGGATGTCATTTAAAGGTGTTTTTTTTTTTTGGCATTTTTATCTCTGAAAGCCATATTTTCATTAAAGGGTAACTTTGATAGTGTTCTTCGGCGACCATCCTCTGTCAATGATGATGCTATCAACAGACTATTACAGGTTGAATGTAATCTGCTGCTTGACAAGTTCCCCAACCATTACTGAAACACTGAAAGAAATAAGATTTCAGTTGCAAAGTTGACAGAGTTATTTCACATTATTTCAAGAAAAGAAGCCAGTGAGAATTTCACATTATGTCAAGAAAAGAAGTTCAGTGAGAATTCAAGGATGCGTCAATTATCCGCCTATTCAAACGGAAAGGGAACCCTCAGATATGTTGCTGGGGAAATTCCTTGCATGAGTCCTACTTAACCGACAGAATGAACACCATGAACAGTCAAAGTAGAAGTAAAACAAAGATCAGGAATTGATACAATTAACTTACTCCACCCATAAAAGACACCAAAGGGAAAGAAATACAAACATTAAGCGACCAGACCATAATGGAAACCTAAACAAAGGAAGGCCATAAGGACAGTTACTTTCCCACAAAATGGCCATATGGCCATCCAAAACCAAAAGACACAAGTGATACACACAGTAAGTAACAAACAACAACATAAATAAATCGCCACAGAAGAGCCGCCTTGGAACGGTCAGTGGAAGATTTCCACTGGGGGGCTTAAATCGATTTTACGTGGCCACAATCCTCGCCCTTACTTCCGTCGCGATTTAGACAAATAATTTGTTCAGTCCGCATGAAGGCCTCCTAACTCATCACTGCAACATCTCCGTGAACACAAAAATCAAAGAACCACAGAGGTGAGACAACGGTGAGGACTCGACAGCAAGAAACCACTGAAATGCTGGAGCAAAAGAAAACCAACAGTTAGACTCCGATGAGCCCGACCAGAGACAGAGCATCAGGCACCAACCAACATTATCTCTCTAATTTTCAATAAGCCTTTACGTTGGAACCGTCATAGAATCTGAGGCCTGACCCACCGGCGTGCAATTAAAGAGGGAAGCAAAGTTACCAACCGTGATTGGGTTAACTACCATGCATGCAGTCTGTCGTATAATATCCATGTTGTACCCAATCTTTTTATATCGAATAATGATTTTACGAAATTGGGTGCTGAAGTCATTGCGGTTATATATTTTTCTGAATTTATATACTAAGTCACCATAAAATTCGGGCTCCGACAGACCTTGTTGCAGAAGAGATTTAAGTCCAATATTGAATTTTGAAATTAAATCAGAATGGCGTCTATAAAATTTTGAAAAGGCTTTGCGTAGTTTATGGTACCGATAACCCTGATTAAGTAGTTTAGCCGTTAATAATTTATTACGAGTGTTGAAGTCAGTTACATGACTACACACTCTAGCAAATCGAATTAATTGCGAAATATAAACGCCATAGGATGGCGCACGAGGAACATCACCATCCAAAAAAGGAAAATTTACAATCTCAAAATCAACGTCATCGCGTTTATCATAAATTTTGCACGAAACAAATCCATCTACAATAGATAGATGTAAATCCAAAAACGGGGCCTCGGTATCAGAAGAATTTGCTTTATTTAACTGAAGTTCTAGGGGGTAAATCTGACTGATCAAACCATCAAAATAGGTATTATCAATATTTAATAAATTATCTAAATATCTAGAAGTAGAGCTAAAAGCTTCAAAAATTTCAGATTGGTTATCAATGGAAAGCGACAAAATGAAGTCTCTTTCATAACAATACAAGAACAGAGCAGCCACAAGAGGTGCGCAATTAGTACCCATCGGAATACCCACAATTTGTCTAAATAACTTAGTACCGAATCTAATATAAATATTGTCAAGTAGAAAGGTGAGGGCATCACACACTTTCTGACATGACCAAAGTGTATAATTCTTATGCTCTTTAGAAGTGAAAAATGCATTTCTGACATTACATGCAAGATAGAGAGAATCTTCTCCGTGAAAAGCCCATTCTATTAAATCATTAAGCTTTTCTTTTATAAGACTATGAGGAAGTGTAGTGTAAAGAGTGGAAAAATCGTAGGTAGACAGACTAGAAGCACGAAAATGTCTAGATTTCAATTTATTTAAAACCTCATTCGAATTTTTTATAGACCAAAACAGATTTCTTCCTGATCTTTCAAAGACTTTATCACAATATTTAATTACATGCGTTTTAATAGCAGTAAGACAGGAAGTTAATAATTTAGAAAGTTCAGTGGTAGTGCAAGAGCTAGAATTTGCAATAAACCGTGCTTTGTAAGGTTTTTTATGAAGTTTTGGTAACCAGTATAGCGTAGGAAGCTTGTCTTGGCCTTCGTTAACACACACAGCAAACTTGGTGGCTGAAAGACAAACATGTTTATCTACTATAGCTCTCTCTTCAGCTAAAGGCTGAAGTTCATAGGCCTTAGTACCACCAAGCTCCTGCTTAAGCGTGTTAACATAGTGGAGCCGTCACACAACGACGACGTTGTTAGCGGCCTTGTCTGCAGGGGCCAAAACAAACTTCTTATGAAATTCTTGAATACCTAGTTTAAGATGACGTAAAGACGTCTTGGGCTTAGGAGGTAATAAGTTAGTATTTTGAGAATAGAAAGAAATGCGTTAATTCACTAGTTTTAAAATGCTAATTTTCCAGTCCTTAAGGGCTTTATGCTCAACATACTCTCGCTTACACCATCGGTTACCGAATTCATTCAAGGAAGCAGCGATTTCATCTCTACATTTACTGAAATCAATTTTAGAAGGAAACCGATATTTCGGTCCTTTAGAAATTATATTCCTTATCCTAGAATCAGGAATAATTTGCAAATTGCCAGTAATTACATGACCAGCAGCAGGATAGCAATACTTTGAGTTTTTACAATCACATGAATCAGGAGTATTAGTATCAATATCAAGATCTGAAACAAGTTTATTGAAATTAAAAATGATAGATCTAACAGGTTTGTTATATTTATAGCAAATTATAGGTGTTTCAGTATTTTGAAAATAAGCAGGAATGGAAGAAAGCACCGATCTCTCACGGAAGATACTGGGTAAATCTATAAAATCCATACCCTTATTAATGAAGGATATTTTGAAGAAATGGCGTTTATGATTAATTTCAGAATCCATGTAAGGACGGAGAGTATGCTGAGTATAGCCTCTAGTTAAGAGAGCCGCATCATATAACTGATGAGAACTCTTGTAGAATTTATTCGCCTCGGTGTCCAGAAGACGTAAAACAGAAACGGGTAATGAATTTAAAAATGAAAGCATAGAGTGGCGTCCATGATTTAATAATATAATTGACAGTCACTTCAGTCTAGTATTGTTTCGTTTAAACGCACGTGATTTACGTTTAAAGTTACCATTTTTCCTGGTGCCATGAGATCTAGTTCTGCGTTTTCGACAAGAAAGCCAGTGTTGGTTCAGGAAAGACAGAGGAACAATTGACATGATCTTCACAGCAAGGCAGCTGCAAGGGAAATGCCAGGAACAGAACATGGATCTATACATGACCTTTTGTTGACCTCACCACACCAATCGGCAGTCAGTCGTGGGGGCCTTTGGAAGATCATGGTGAAATTTGTATGTCAAACCAAGTTCATAGCAATGATGAGATAGTTCCACGATGGTTTGCATGGGTCCAAAATGATGGCGAGTTTTCAGATCCATTCCCTGTGTCAAACGGAGTTAAGCAAGGCTGTTTGTCAGCTCCAGCACTGTTCAGCATGTTTCCTGCCAGGCTCACAGATGCTTTCCAGGATGGTGACAATGGCATAACTATTAGGCTTCACTTTGATGGGAGGCTTTTCAATCTCAGAGGGTTGCAACCCAAATCTAGGGTGCAGAGGTGCCAGTTTTGTGTCAAGTCGGATTCCACTTCGATCCCAGCCACTACCGCCAAATGCTGCACTAGTTTTGGCAATCCTGGCATTGACTTCAACTTCAATGTGCACGGCTCTTGACAGTGTGCTCCCAAGAGTTCCTCTTTGCTGATGACATGGCAAAAACGTGGTTCAACAGAAGAGAAGATGCGAAAAAGGTGTAGATCAAGTATATGACTCCTGTGATAGCTATGATCTCACAATCAGCATAAACAAGAGGGCCCAGAGGGCCCTGGTTCGCTCACCTGTGTGTCACTGTCTCGAGTACATTCTATTTTTAGCTCTTGTGGCCATCTTGTTCATCAGCAGAGTGATTTTAGCTTATTTGGTAGGGAGTAACCTAGGCAACATTCCTGGGAACTTTGAATCAAATTGGCCTTAGGGATTAGGGGGAGTTTCCGTTTGAATCAAATTTACAATATTTTTCTATTTTTACCTCCGGTTGCCATTTGGTTCATCCGAGTGGGATTGGTTTAGCCTTTTTGGTAGAGGATAATCTAAGCAACATTGTCGCAAGGAACATACATGCTAAATATGAAGGCTGTATCTCAAATGCTTTAAAAGTTATGACAAAGTAGGTCAAAGGTCAAGGTCATGGGTCAAAAGTTTTGAATGGCTGAGAAAACCTTGTCACAAGGAACATGCATGCCAAATATAAAGGCTCTATCTCATATAGTTGAAAAGGTATGATAAAGTAGGTCAAACGTCAAGGTCACAGGTCAAATCTTTATGAGTGGGAAGCCCTTGTCAGAAGGAACCTACATGCCAAATATGCTCTATCTCAAACGGTTCAAAAGTTATGACAAAATAACCTACTGATCTACTTTTTGATTTGACATGTCCCATATTCGAACTTAACTGAGATATTGTCCAGATGATCATTCTGAGCAAGTTTTATGATGATTTGACTGAAACTGTGGCCTCTTAGAGTGTTCAAAACGTTTCTCTATGATTTGACCTGCTGACCTACTTTTTGACCCGACATGACCCATATTCAAACTTGAAACAGATTTTGTCAAGATGATCATTCTGAGCAAGTTTGATGATGATCGGACCAAAAATTGGGCCTCTAGTGTGTTCACCATGTTTTTCAACAATCTGACCTACTGACCTACATATTGACCAGACATGACCCATATTCGAAATTGACCGAGATATTGTCAAATGATCATTTTCAGCAAGTTTGGTGATGATTGGACCAAAACTGTAGCCGCCAGTGTGTTCAGAGGGTTTTTCTATGATTTGACCTACTGACCTACTTTTTGACCCAACATGACCCATATTTGAACTTGACTGAGATATTGTCAAGATGATCATTCTGGGCAAGTTTGATGATGATCTGACTAAAACTGTGGCCTCTAGTGTGTTCACAAGCTTTTTCTATGATTTGACCTACTGACCTACTTTTGACCCGACATGACCCGTATTCAAACTTGACCCGGATAATGTCAAGACTATCATTCTGAGCAAGTTTAATGATGATCGGACCAAAACTGTGGCCTCTAGTGTGTTCACAAGGTTTTTCTCTGATTTGACCTACTGACCTACTTTTTGACCCTACATGAACCATATTCGAACTTACCTGAGAAATTATCAAGATAATCATTTTGAGCAAGTTTCATGATGTTCAGACAAAAACTGTGGCCTCTAGTGTATTCACAAGGTTTTTCTATGATTTGACCTACTTTGTGACCCGACATAACCCATATTCGAACTTAACCGAGATATTGTCAAAATGATCATTCTTGGCAAGTCTGATGATGATCGGACCAAAACTATGGCCTCTAGTGTGTTCACAAGGTTTTTCTATGATTTGACCTACTGACCTACTTTTTAACCCGACATGACCCGTATTCAAACTTGACCGAGATATTGTCAAGATGATCATTCTGGGCAGGTTTGATAATGATTGGACCAAAACTGCGGCCTCTAGTGTATTCACAAGGTTTTTTCTATGATTTGACCTACTGACCTACTTTTTGACCCGACATGACTCATATTCGAATGTGACCAAGATATTATCAAGATGATCATTCTGAGCAAGTTTGATGATGATTGGACATAAATTGTGGCCTCTAGTGTGTTAAGGTTTTTCTATGATTTGACCTACTGACCTACTTTTTGACCCGACAACACCCATATTCATACTTGACTGAGATATTGTCAAGATGATCATTCTGGGCAAGTTTGATTATGATCGGACCAAAACTGTGGCCTCTCTTGTCTTCACAAGGTTTTTTTTCTGATTTGACCTACTGACCTACTTTTTGACCCGACATGACCCATATTCGAACTTGACCGAGATTTTCTGGTGGTACAAATTGTGTGCAAGTTTAGTTATTATCAAATCATAAATGAAACATCTATCATGCAGACAAGACCAAAATAGGCAATTTTTGCCCTTTCGGGGGCCGTAACTCTGTAACACATGATGGGATATGGCTGGTTCAAGAAAGGAACCCAGATCTCATGGTGGTGCAAGTTGTGTGCAAGTCTGGTTAAAATCAAATCATAAATGAAGATGCTAGGCAATTTTTGCCCTTTCAGGGGCCGTAACTCCGTAACACATGATGGGATATGGCTGGTTCAAGAAAGGAACCTAGATCTCATGGTGGTACAAGTTGTGTGCAAGTCTGGTTAAATTCAAATCATAAATGAAGCTGCTATCGTGCGGACAAGAAATTGTTTACGCACGCACGGACGCACGCACGCACGCACTGACGACGGACGACAGACAAAATGTGATCACAAAAGCTCACCTTGTCACTACGTAACAGGTGAGCTAAAAAGACTGAGGTAGTCCATCAGCCAGCACCTGGAAAGCCTTACAAAGAGCCTACCATCACATTGGAAGGTCAAAGATTGCAAGTGGTAAACAAGTTCACCTACCTTGGAAGCACACTGTCAAGAGCCGTGCACATTGAAGTTGAAATCAATGCCAGGATTGCCAAAACTAGTGCAGCATTTGGCGGTAGTGGCTGGGATCGAAGTGGAATCCGAGTTGACACAAAAGTGAAAGTCAACAGAGCTATGGTGCTGCCAACACTATTGTATGCATGTGAAACATAGGCAGTTTACCAAAGGCACGCCAAGACTGAATCACTTCCATACAAACTGTTTCTTTAAGATTTAGTGGCAAGACAGGACTCCAGACACGGAGGTCCTGAACAGAGCAGGGATGCAAGGTGTTCATACTCTTCTGAAATTTGCACAGTTAAGATGGACAGGCCATGTTACCAGTATGTCTGAGGAACGTTTGCCAAAAAAAAAACTCTCTATGGAGAACTAGAAATGGGCAAACACTCCCAAGGCGGTCAGAAGAAGCGCTACAAGGACACCTTCCAAGCCTTCCTCAGGGACTTCGACATTCCAACAGAGTCGTGGGAACAAATTGCACAGGACAGAGCAAAGTGACGAGGTCTCATCAGAAGGGGTGCCAGTGAATACGAGGCAAAAAGAATCAGTGAAGCTGAGCGGGATGCTCACAGCGCAAAGCCAGAGCTAAGACATCAAACAACAGAGCTGTCTTCCTCTAGCCTCTTTACTCTATCTGCAACAAAGACAGAGCTAGAATTGGTCTCCTCAGCCATCTTAGAACACACAAACAATAACATTTCTCAAATATGATTACGATTGGTCATTGTCAGTAATGACAGACAAACTATTATTAATAGAGTGTAACTGAGCAATCTTGGTTAGAGTGTCACCCAAAGTACATTCCTGTGATTTTTTTTTTCAAAATCCATCCACTGTTTTTGGAGGCCTGACCTACTTATATGTTAGTTTCAGGAAGTCCGATCAAAACTGAAAGACATATGGTGTTGACAAAATCTGGAATACCGTAGGCATTTTCAGCATAGAAGAGGACAAAGCTCTGTGCGCAATAGGCTGACACCGCCAGTTTTTTTTTAACTCATCTGCGGTTTAAACCCTGACTCACTTATATGTAAGTTTCAGGATTGATTGATTGTTTTGGGTTTAACGGTACGTCAACCCTTGTGGACCATTTTCAGTCGTCTCCCAGAGAAAGGTAGAAAAGGGATAGAAGAGATAGTAGACGAGGTGAACGTGAGGGACAGATGAGAAAGACAGAAGTGCAGAAACAGAAGAAGCTAGAATTTGTTTTTTCTACAAAAACACCCCTTTAATGTGTCATATTGTATTGTACATTCAGCTAACATTTATATAAACTAATTTGATTACATGCAGAGTACAAGAACCTTAAGTTTAGAATTTTTTGTATTGGCCTTCCTTTGAACATTGTAAATTTTAGTTTTGTCCTAGTGTATACATCTAAAAATTTGGAATACAGGGGGCTAGAGTGATGTTGAACTGTATTCATATAAAGTTTCAGGAAGATTTCTTGAACGGTTTTCAAGTTATAGAACCGACATGATTTCATGATGGACAACATTCCAAGGGAAATAATTCAAAAAGTGTAAATGAGGTGTTGTGGCTCTTGTGCTATGCACATTGTCTAATGACTACTTATATTTACATAAGTTTCTTGAAGAGATCTTGACAGATTTACAATAGAGCGAATACGGTTTTGTGACTGAAAACTTTGCAAGGGAAATACCTCAATAAGTTAAAGTTTTCACTCTGCATGTCCAATGTTGACATAGGCCTATATTTATGTGGAGTTTGGGGAAGATACATGAATCTTGAAAGGTTTTCAAGTTAAAGAGTGGACACAATTTTGTGATGGACAAACTATCAAGGGAAATAACTCATAACGTATAAATGCAAGAGTTATAGTTCTTGCACTTTGCACGTCATCCAATGTTGATTGATATTCATATGAAGTTTCATGAAAATAGCGTAACGGTTTTCAAGTTATAGATAAGATTTCATGATGGAAAAACTTCCAAGGGCAATAACTCAAAAAAGTATAAATGCAAGAGTTATAGTTCTTGTGCTCTGCACGTCGTCTAATGTTGATTAATATTTATATGAAGTTTCATGAAGATAGCTTGAACGGTTTTCAGGTTAATAAGCGGACAGGACTTTGTGACGGAAAAACTTCCAAGGGAAATAACTCGAAAAATATAAATGCAAGAGTTATATTCATTGTGCTCTGCGCGTCGTCTAATGTTGATTGGTATTTATATGAAGTTTCATGAAGATAGCTTTAACGGTTTTCAAGTAATAGAGCAGAAAGTTTTGTGATGGAAAACCCTCAAAGGGAAATAACTCAAAAGTGTAAATGCAAGTTATAGTTCTTGCGCTCTGCAAGATAGGTTTATAAATTTTCATGAAGATGGCTTGGACGGTTTTCAAGTTATAGAGTAGACATGATTTTGTTATTGAAAAACTTCCAAGGGAAATAACCCAAAAGTATAAAAGCAAGAGTTATAGTTCTTGTGCTCTGCACGTTGTCTAATGATGATTAATATTTATATGAAGTTTCATGAAGATAGCTTGAACGGTTTTCAGGTTAATAAGCGGACAGGACTTTGTGACGGAAAAACTTCCAAGGGAAATAACTCGAAAAATATAAATGCAAGAGTTATATTCATTGTGCTCTGCGCGTCGTCTAATGTTGATTGGTATTTATATGAAGTTTCATGAAGATAGCTTTAACGGTTTTCAAGTAATAGAGCAGAAAGTTTTGTGATGGAAAACCCTCAAAGGGAAATAACTCAAAAGTGTAAATGCAAGTTATAGTTCTTGCGCTCTGCAAGATAGGTTTATAAATTTTCATGAAGATGGCTTGGACGGTTTTCAAGTTATAGAGTAGACATGATTTTGTTATTGAAAAACTTCCAAGGGAAATAACCCAAAAGTATAAAAGCAAGAGTTATAGTTCTTGTGCTCTGCACGTTGTCTAATGATGATTAATATTTATATGAAGTTTCTTGAAGATACTAGGGTAGGCTGAAAATTTCTGAGCCTGACCAAGAAGCAGGCATCGAAGAGCCATGAAATTTTGTATTCATTAAATCCAAACCTTTATTACTTGATTTGACTCAAATGAGTTCAAGTTTACCTGCAATAACGTAGAAATTCTAGACTTTGAAAATTGATACTAGCACGTTTTTGAGAAAATGGACAAAATCTGGCATCGTGGTGTCATCAAGTACCTCCATAAAAAGGGGTTAGCTCCTAAGGACATTCATGCCGATGTGGTTGCTACATTAGGGGATGATGCTCCTTCGTATGCAACCGTGAAAAGGTGGGCAGCAAATTTTAAGATGGGCAAGGACAGCCTTGAAGATGATGACCGGTGTGGACGACCCACAACGGCAACAACTGAGGAAACCATCAGCCAAGTGCACAGGGCTGTGATGGATGACAGGCGTTTAACTGTGAATCAGTTAGCTCACACTGTTGGCATCTCCCGTGAACGAGTAGAGAACATTCTACACAATGAATTAGGAATATCGAAGGTTTCCGCCAGATGGGTGCCACGGCTTTTGACGCCTGACCAAACTGAACCTGTCACAAGCCAACTTGGCTGTTTTTGAAGCAGACCAAGATGGTTTTCTTGACCGTTTGTCACTAAGGATGAGTGTTGGGTTTATCACTTTGAGCCAGAGACCAAAAGACAACCCATGCAATGGAAGCACCCTGGCTCACCCCCTCCAAAGAAGCCAAAGGTCGTCTCCTCTGCAGGGAAAGTGATGGCATCAGTGTTCTGGGATGCCAAAGGCATAATATTCATTGATTACCTTCAAAAGGGCAGAACAATTAATGGGGGAGTATTATGCAGATCTGCTAAAACAATTGCGAAAAGCAATTAAGGCTAAACGACCCGGCAAATTGACAAAAGGGTCTTGTTCCTTCAGAACAATGCGCCTGCTCATAAATCGGTTGTCGCAATGGCTGCTGTGCATGACTGTGGCTTCACATTTGTCGATCACCCTCGGTATTCACCTGATCTAGCTCCATCAGATTATTTCCTGTTTCCAAACATGAAAAAGCACTTGGCTGGGCAGCATTATCGGTCAGACGAGCAGATGATAGCTGCTGTGGGGGAGTTTTTCAGGGACCAAGATGAGACCTTCTATACCACTGGGATCCAAGGACTCAAGCATCGCTGGAGGAAGTGTGTGGACAGGAAGGGAGACTATGTTGAACAAGAGGCTCAATGAGCCTAAACCGCTCACCTGAGGAACTTAAGTTTTAACAATTCACAGACTTGACTACTAAATCTGCTAATAGAATCCAGCCCATTGACCCTTACAGGATATAAGTCATCATTATTGCATTGCATTCCAAGTTTGAGACTTCTAGCTTCTATAGTTCCTGAGAAATCTTTGACGAAAATTTAACATTGGTCAAAATGGAGAGAAAGAAGAATGAAAGAACAGATGAACAAATAAGCTGAGAAAGCCCAATGTCTCTTACACAAAATAAGTCATCATTATTCTATTGAATACCAAATTTGATGCTTCCAGCTTTTATAGTTCCTGAGAAATCTTTGATTAAAAATTTAACATTGGTCTATTATCTCTATATGGAGAGAAAGAAGAATGAAGGAACAAATGAACCAGACTAGCTCCAAAACCTAATGCAGCCTTTCCCCTTGCCCAATGGTGCTACACATAAAATTTAAACAAGATTTGTCAACTGCCTTCTGAGATATGCTTCATTGAAAGTGTGGACGACGGATGGACGGACGACAGACGACGGACTCCGGAGCCTTGGTATACTATCAGCTCACTGGAGCCTTTGGCTCAGGTGAGCTAAAAATTCAAGTCGCTATTTCTGTCACAACATTTTCCCTACGTTAAGTCTATGGGCAAATTTTTTTGTCTCTCAAGGTCACGTACCTCCGAGGTCAATATTCCGATTCGGCCCAAAATCGAACTTAACCGAGATTTTATGCCTGTCCTCGTTACCTGCAAGTTTGAAGCTGATATGAATAAAAATAAAGTTACTATCGTGGTCACAACGTATTTTTTTATGCTCAAGGGCAGGTAACTCCAAGGCAAATATTCCGATTCGGCCCAAAATCGAACTTAACCGAGATTTTATGTCTGTCCTCGTTACCTGCAAGTTTGAAGCTGATCTGAAAAAAATTCAAGTCGCTATCGTAGTCGCAACATTTTCCCTAATTAAGTCTATGGGCAAATTTTTTGTCGCTCAAGGTCACGTAACTCCGAGGTCAATATTCTGATTCGGCCCAAAATCGAACTTAACCGGGATTTTATGCCTGTCCTCGTTACCTGCAAGTTTGAAGCTGATCTGAATAAAAATAAAGTTGCTATCGTGGTCACAACGTATTTTTTCATGTTCAAGGGCAGGTAACTCCAAGGCAAATAATCCGATTCGGCCCAAAATCGAACTTAACCGTGATTTTATGTCTGTCCTCGTTACCTGCAAGTTTGAAGCTGATCTGAAAAAAATTCAAGTCGCTATCGTAGTCACAACATTTTCCCTATGTTAAGTCTATGGGCAAATTTTTTGTCGCTCAAGGTCACGTAACTCCGAGGTCAATATTCCGATTC
The DNA here is from genome assembly GCA_963580285.1 of Lucinisca nassula. Taxonomy (NCBI): domain Eukaryota; kingdom Metazoa; phylum Mollusca; class Bivalvia; order Lucinida; family Lucinidae; genus Lucinisca; species Lucinisca nassula. The sequence goes on along the minus strand of OY757017.1, from coordinate 114,929,758 downwards.
TGCCTAAAATCGAACTTAACCGAGATTTTATGCCTGTCCTTATTATCTGCAAGAATGAAGTCGATCAGAAAAAAATTGACGGAGCTAGAATGACGACAAGCTTTTTCCTATGTTAAGTCTATGGGAGCTATATGTTGCCATGGTAACCAGAGTTCCACTCAGATCTGCATGAAAACCTTATGCAGTCTTTCCACTTAACCAATAATGTTACACATGAAATTTGATCAAAGTCGACCAAGTAGTCTTCAAGATATACATTTTTGAAATTCACATTAACCCTTATGCAAAAATGCACAAGGGCAGGTAACTCCTAAGTGTATGATCCGATTCTGCCAATTATCGAACTTGACCGAGATTTCATGGCTGTGCTGGTTAACTGTAAGAATGAAGCCAATCCGAACAAAATTGAAGCAGCTACAGTGATGACAACATTTTCCCCATGTTTAGTCGATAGGCAATTTTTCGGGCGCTCAAGGGGACGTAACTCTTGAGTGAATTATCTGATTCGGCCCACAATCGAACTTGACCGAGATTTTATGCCTGTACTGGTTATCTGCAAGAATGAAGTCGATCAGAAAAAAATTGACGGAGCTAGAGTGATGACAAGCTTTTACCTATGTGAAGTCTATGGGAGCTAGATGTTGCTATGGCAACCAGAGTTCCACTCAGATCTGCCTGAAAACCTAATGAAGCCTTTCCACTTGCCCAATAATGCGACACATGAAATTTGATCAAAGTTGGCCAAGTAGTCTTTAAGATATACATTTTTGAAATTCCCATTAACCCTAATGCAAAAACACACAAGGGCAGGTAACTCCTAAGTGAATGATCCGATTCTGCCAGTTATCGAACTTGACCGAGATTTCATGGCTGTGCTGGTTATCTGCAAGAATAAAGCCAATCTGATAATAATTGAAGCAGCTACGGTGATGACAACATTCTCCCCATGTTAAGTCAATAGGCAATTTTTTCAACGCTCAAGGGCACGTAACTCCTTAGTGAATAATCCGATACAGCCCAAAATCGAACTTGATCGAGATTTCATGCCTGTCCTCGTTATCTGCAAGAATGAAGTCGATCAGAAAAAAAATGACGGAGCTAGAGTGATGACAAGCTTTTTCCTATGTTAAGCCTATGGGAGCTCTTTGTTGCTGTGGCAACCAGAGTTCTCATCCGATCTGCACGAAAACCTAATACAGCCTTTCCCCCTACCTGATGATGGTTCATATGAAATTTGATCAAGGCCGGCCCACTGGTTCCAGAGATATACTTCGTTGAAAGTGTGGACGACGGACGACGGCTCGTGGTATACTAATACCTCACATGAGCCTTCAGCTCAGGTGAGCTAAAAATAAGGCACTTTCAGCATGGACAAACCATTGGATCTTGGTCAGGCTCAGAACTTTTCAGCCTACCCTCGTAGCTTCAACTTTTTTCTTATAGAGTGGACACGATTTTGTGACTGACAGATGAACAGACAGACAGATGCCCGGGAAAAACAATAACATGTCTTACTGCAAAACGTGGGGGGGGGGGGGGGGAGGGAAGGAGGAGGACAGACATTATAACAACAACCCCTCTACCCTTACCTGCTGCAAGGACAGCAGGCCTTGCCCAACTGTAAGCCAATATCAGTTGGACGCCCCAGTAACGCAAGATACACGCAACCTTTGCCTATCTCAACCACCCCACCTAAGTTCAGGAAGAGTGGGTTAAAAACTTACGGTGATGACAATGTTACAAATAGGCGTTTTCAGCAATCAAGGGGACCTAACTCTACGACCGCCCGACCATGCCAGTTATTAACTCATTCGAGATTTCATCCCCAACCCACTTGTATGTAAGTTTCAGGAAGATCAAAGTTTTAGGACTTATGTTGATGACAAGGTCCATAATAGGCATCTTTTCTATTTATAGCTCTGGCAGCCATATTTTCGTTGGAGCATAACTGAGCAAATCGTTGTTAGAGTGTCACCCAAAGAACATTCCTGTATTTTGTTTCAAAACCCATCCACTGGTTTAAGAGGCCTAACCTACTTATATGTTAGGTTCAGGAAGATCCAGAGGAATTATTGTGATGACAAGATCCGGAATAGGCATTTTCAGCAAAGAAGTTTTTGTTTGTTTGTTTGATTTGAGGTTTAACGTCCCCGTCAACACTGTAAAGGTCATTTTGGAGACATTGCTTCCAATTTTGTGGGACTTTTACCCAACACTGAGATGAAATGACATCTCAAGCCCTGCTGCCCAATGAAACCAATAGGGTTTATAAGCATGGACAGGCCGACACGCACCGCTTTGCCTGGGCAGGCTTAGATCCTCTAAGCGGTTTACTAGTACTCGTGTGCGGGTCAGTTTCAGCTCTGCGTGGAAACGTCATGCAGCCCATCTATTTCTTCAAGCCCCGATCGGCGGGGGCGATTCAGCAAAGAAGGGGATATAACTCTGAGTAATAAGCCAACATCGCCTGTTTTCATCTATTCTGTGCTTTCAATATGTTCTATAAAAGGGCCATCCCTTGGAAGCAAGGAATACATCACAGAACTGAAAAATATGGAGTGTTTGTTTTCTGGGCCAGACTAGCTAGTTTCGGCCAATTAGGCCTCATCAATGACCCTCAGATATTTTCAAAATTCCAGAATGGAATCAATGATCCCAAAGGACAAGAAAATATAATCTACACTATGATGTAGGGCAGGGAGACGTTTTACCGCCACCACACATTCCCACACACCAGCTGTAGGAATGACCCTGACATACTTATATGTAAGTATCAGGAAGATTCCATCAAAACTGTGATCAGGAATTTTTCATCAAAGGGACATAACAATGATAAATGGGCAAATCTCGCCAGTTTTCAAACTCATAAGAGCTTTTATCCCCAGCCTAATTATATGTAAGTTTCAGAAAGATTGAATCATGGTGATGACAAGCATTTTCCCATTGTAAGCCTAAGTGACCTTATATAAGATTGCAACAGCAACCAAAGTTTTCATACAATTTTGATAGCAAGAGGCCCATGGGCCACTATGCTCACCAGAGCTCAGAGGGGCACTACCCACTGGCAGCCATGTATTTTAATAAACCATGGAAGCCTTGCGCCCAAGAACGCTACAGATAAGATTTGGACCCAAACAACCTAGTGGCTGCAGAGGTCTGATGTCACTTGAATGTGTTATTGCAAGACAATAGATGACAATTGACAACTGCCATTGCAAGAAAACAGACGACAATTGACAACTGCCTATCTGTGACAACCACTCAGTCTAAAATCATATGGCAGATAGAATATTGTATAAGGTCATTTCTATGAAAGTTTGATAAAATATCTTGAAAGATGTAAATGTAATTTTTCAATTTTCCCCATTATAAGTCTATGGAAACTCTTAACATAGCAACCAAACTAAAGAGCCAATTTCATTAAAAAAAACCACAAAAAGTGTGAAGGCAAATATTGTGAATACTTCCAAAAACTCTTAGCCTCATAGAGCAAACAACCTTTGTAAGACTATGGGAGATTATGAGCCCCGGGGCGTGGCCAATTTGGACCCAAGGGGCATGATTGGCAGGATTTATGTAGGGTACCACTCGACGTTTCTACATACTGAATATCTAAGCTCTGGGCCTTGTGGTTTCAGAAAAGGAGATTTTCCAAGTTTTTCCAATTGTAAGTCTATGGGAGCTTATTACCTGGGGCGTGGCCAATTCTGACCCCAGGGGCATGATTGGCAGGATTTATGTAGGTGACCATATTACGTTGCTACATACTAAATATCTTAGCTATGGGCTTTATGGTTTCGGAGAAGATTTTGGAAGCTTTTTTCCCAATTACAAGTCTATGGAAGCTAAGGAGCTCTGGGGCATGTCCAATTTAGACTCCAGGGGCATAATTGCCAGGATTTATATAAGGGACCACTTGATGTTGCTACATACTAAATATCTAAGCTCTGGACCTTGTGGTTTCAGAGAAGAAGATTTTTAAAGTTTTTCCCATTGTAAACCTATGGGGGCTTTATGTTGCCACAGCAACCAAACTAACAAGCTGATTTTCATTAAAAATACAAACTTTCAACCTCCCAGCCCAAGGATGCTACAGATGAAATTTGGGCTGAATCGGAACATTGGCTTCTGAGGAGATGTCATTTGAAAGTGTTGATGCCAGACCATGTCGCAGACGACGATGGACAACTGCCTGTCCTGTAAGCTACCCCAGAGCCTTCGGCTCTGGTGAGCTAAAAACTTATGTCATTAATCCCCCACCAGAAGCATGCTACAGAAGAGATGATTGAGATCAGCTTGCAAGTTGCAGAGATGTTACTGGTCAAAGGTGTGAATGGACAGACAATGGATGTACAATGGAAGGACTACCATCCTTTAAGCTCTCCTGGAAACTTTGGCCAAGGTGACCTAAAAACAGGTGTGGAAATGATCACGGAAATATTGATTTTTTGTAAAGCAATTTTATTACATAAAATACAAATCTTTAACGTATCTAATTTCTATAACTGTCTATGTAATGTCATGGCCACGTCAGTGGGTAGACGCAGCAAAACTTTTATAGTCAATGAACAGCTCAACTAATTAACACATATATCACATAAAATCCTCCACCTAATAAGTTTGAAGTTGTCCATTTCCAATTAAAGGGGTGTCAGATATGTTTCTTACAAATTTTTCAAAACATGTATGTACTTTAAGCAAAAAGTGTAGGCCCAGATGTACGCCATACTCTACGGCGTCCAATATGGTCCTGCAGTTTGCCAATGTCATACAAAGAGCTACTACAAATGAGTTAATATGCAAGTGAGCAATGTTCAATAAACATCATTCAAAGAAACTGCTACCAGTATTTGCAGAGTTCTTTGCATGGTTGTTGAGATAAATCTACACTAAGATGTAGTGCGTAACACCTATATCACAGTCATTACAAAAATACCTTAGAGTGAAACTAATCAGCTTTATTTAAATGCATGTTTAACCCTTTTTGTACCAAATGGATGCTCCCTCCTTATATATAGCAGGAGTCCATTTCCTAATTTAGGGGTGTCAGGTTGTGTTTTCTTCAAAATGTATTAGGAAAATGGCTGATTATTTTGCATGGCTGAACATTTTGCAAACAGTGAAGGTCCTGATCAAATCCCGCATTCTGCGGCATCTGATCTGCACCTGCACTGTTTGCCAACTACCATTCTGGGGTTTCCAGTACTAAATGGGTTAATGGAATTCAGCGCATGTACGAGTATAATAATCTTATATTTGGAGGGAGGGACAGAATAATCCTTCCTGAGGGCCACTGTTTGGCATCAGGAGGCCTGCCGAGTAATGTCCCACTGTAATCCTCTGGGAAAGATTTTCTATCTACCCCTCACATTGATAAAAGTTTTCTTTCTTGACATCCAATATTACCAGTGCAACTTTTATCCTACCCTGTGTGTGTGTTTGAGTTTTATGTCCAACTAACATCTAAGGCCATGGAGAAAGGACCTTGTTTAAAGGCTCATCACTCGGAAAGTCTGAAGAAACCCGGAATCAAACCAAGGATTACTGGTTTATGAGGTAAGTAACTTAACCACTACACAATAGAGGCTTCAAAAACCTGGCTAAGACATTTTGTTTTCAGCAAAAATACCAGGGGCCAGTTGTTCAAAGCATCGTTAGCTTAACTAGCTCGTTAGTGGTCATATTGTTGACTGTTCTAGCAAATTTAATATTTTTATTTTTGGTATTTTTTTGCCATAATAAATGATCAAAGTTTTAACGATACGTTAACTAACAATAACATTAGTTTTGAACAACTGGCCCAAGAGTATTAAATGCTGTACTTGCTAGAACAGTTAACATTTTGACTACCAGTGGGCTAAGTTAGCCATGCTTGAACATCTGGGGCCAGTTGTTCAAAACTAACGATGTCGTTAGTTAACATTTTGTTAAAACTTTGATCATTTAATTTGGCAAATCTGCTAATATTTTTGCTGGAAAAATGTGAGTAGCTTTTGCATCTGCAAAAGCTACTCACATTTTATCAGCAAAAATAACAAATTTCAATGACGTCGTTGATAAGCAGTAGATAACATCGTGTAATAAAAATCGAATGACCACACGTGTAATAACACTTTGGCGGGATTAAGTAACTTCAACATGTCAACAATGGATTTTTCGTGGAAAAATTGTCAAATTAAAAGGCAATAAAATCCAATTTAATGTGGTCATATGATAAACAGAATCTTACACTCATGGTCATAGAAGCCTCAGTGGTTTAGTGGTTAAGCTACTCGCCTTGTAAACCAGGGGTCGCAGGATCGATCCCGGGCTTCTCCAGACTATCAGATGAGTCTTTCAACCGAAGTCACGTCTCTGTATGACCTTAGCTGTTGGTGGGACGTAAAACTAAAAACACTCACTCACTCACACTCGTGGTCATTTCATATGAAATTTATGAAACTCGCCAAAGGCTCGTTTCAAAATATCATATGAAATGACCACTTGTGTAAGATCCTCTAATATGTAATGTCGTTGAGACACAGCTTATGACGTTAATCATACGAAAAACTGTTTTCTATAGTATTGCTTTTGAATAACCCTAACCCTTACCAAACTCCACACAAGGAGGAGTAACAAGAAGAATTATGGGATCATTTTCTTTATTTCCTGTTAACCCTTATCCTGCTGTCGACGACAACCATAATGTCAAACAATGTAGATCCATATCGGATGGCTTCTGAAGTAATCTTGATTGGTTCAAAAGCAAGAGATGGGAGTGGCTAAATTAATTATTCAGCTGGATAAGGGTTAATTACATATGTCATGGGTACTCATTAGTTGCCTCAATAAGGAGTTTCTAATACGTACCCACAACATATGATTTTATATAGAAATAATAAGAACTATTTGGTAATTGCAGCATATGCTGCAAGAAGATTTGTTAGGTTTTCTTCGATGTTTTTTCTCTTTTTTTTGTCCAAGTTGGTAATGCCAACGCACCTGGCCTGTTATCTCCTAATCCTGAATCAGATCCAGGCCTCTATAGCTGTACTTTTGTAGATATGGCTATACTTTGTTAATTATGCTCAAGGTTGATTCAGATCCACACAGCTGCAGCTATGCTTGAAAAATACTGTTCACATCTTGAAAATCCGATCCATGTTGCCCTAGCTATACAAGGCTATGTTCAAGTCTAAAATAGCTGTAACTGTTTCATTATGTTCATGTCTTGAATCATGATCAGACCCATGCAGTCTCTTCAAGACTTCTATCAGATCAATGCAGCCACAGCTATATATGGTTGAACAGATCCATGTAGCCATAGCTATACCACCTACATTTAAATCTTAAATCAGATCTATGACTATAGCAATATCTGATTCATTATACATGTATTCAAGTCTTGAATCAGATCCATGAAACTATAGCTATACCTGAGTGTTTGTTTCAGTGTTTCAACAAAATTTAGTACCAGTCTGTACTAAAAGCAGCTATAGTTATAATACTTATCCTTAATCAGAGCCATAGCTTTACTTGGAATAAACTTTGTTCTAAGTGTAACCAGATCCATATAGCTGCAGTTGTAACTATATTAAGTTTACTTTGTTTCTTTAGCTATACTACTGACTTATATTTGCAGGCAAACATGACCCAGGTGGCGCAAGCTGACTCTGGGTATGTGTAGACTCTGATGCGAACTCCGAGACGTACATGGTCTCCACGGCAATTTATTATCTCTTCACATACAGGAGATCTGAAATTATAACATAAAGCATATCTCACACAAGTGGTCAAATCATATAAAATATATAAAACGAGTCTTTGGCTAGTTTATTGAAATTCATATGAAATGACTGTGTCAAATTATTTTTTATCATATGAAATTTCTGTATTTTCTCCACAGTGCCTACAATGTTAGCAATCAAAGCACTGCCAACACAGGTAGGTCCACCTTCTCTAGAGGGTCATCATAAATGGGGAATCGGGCTGTTTTATCTAGCCTTTTTAAATTCCTGTGCTTTAAACAAACAGTGAAGACCCAGATCAGATGCCACAACATATGGCCTCTAATCTGGGTCTACACTGTTTGCCAATGACACAGCACATGAGTCATGTTTTACAGATAACTCTCTTTGAACAGCACTGTGACATCACAGGGACAAGAATAGCATCGCTATAAATAACTTTTACCGAGATTTTCTATATGGTTAGCATGGTCATGTTGACAATAGCAGGCTGGAAACATCTGGGGCCAGTTGTTCAAAGCATTGTTAGCTTAACAAGCTTGTTAGTGACCATACTGTTAACTGTTCTAGCAAGTACAATATATAAAATTCTGTCATTTTTTCAGCAAAATGTTAGTATATTTGCCATATTGAATGATCAAAGTTTTAATGAATCGTTAACAATGTTGATAGTTTGAACAATTGGCCAATTTTTTTACATGTAATAACATCTTGGGCCAGTTGTTCAAAACTAACAATGTCATTAGTTAACAAATTGTTAAAACTTTGATCGTTCACTATGGTTAATATACTAAATTTTTGCTGAAAAGATGTGAGAGCACTAAGAAAATGAATGCAGATATTGTACAAGGTAGAACAGTTAACAATATGACCACTAACGAGCTTGTTAAGCTAACAATGCTTTGAACAACTGGACCCTGGTCAATTGAAAACAATCAGCCGAAACATATTAACTGAACCTATGTGCTAAGAAATCCAATGCTTGTATCCCATGCCCTTAACATAATTAATATACAGTAGAACTTCGATGGCTCGAACACCGATGGCTCGTTTACCATGGCTGGGTCGAACCCGTTCTTAAGTCCCTAGGGAATTTCTCTACAAAAGAAATAGGGAGGATAAGATTTAGGATATTTTCTTTTTTAATCATGAAAATGTATGCTGTGTGTACTCATTAGAATCGCCTTGATGAGGCGATTCTAATGAGTACACACAGCATTCATTTTTCAAAACAGAACACCGAAAAGATGTCTAAATGTATATCATTATGCCCCCTTGCAGTAGCCCTCAGTGGCTCGAACTACCCCTGTCTCGAACAGATTTTCATGGTCCCAAAGGTGTTCGAGCCATTGAAGTTCGACTGTATGTAACAACTGCTTCTGTTTTGCTTCCTTTAAAAGTCAATTTGGGCCACAGAAATCAATTTAAGCCCCACCCCGACCCCCTGTGGAATTCGTTTCACTAACCGTTCCAAGGCAGTTCTTCTATCACGTGTTATTTTTATTATGATTTGTTTGTTTGATTTGAGGTTTAACATCCCCGTCAACACTGTAAAGGTCATTTTGGAGACGTTACTTCCAATTTTGTGGGACTTTTACCCAACATTGAGATGAAATGACATCTCAAGCCCTGTCGCTCAATGAAACCAATAGCATCTATTAGTATGGACGGTCCGCCTCGCACCGCGGTTCCTGGACAAGCTTAGATCCTCTAAGCGGTTTACCAGTACTAGTATGTGGGCCGGATTCAGCTCTGCATGGAAGATCATGTATCCCATATATACTACTCAAAGTTTGATAGGGATCACTTTTTTAACGATAAATAAGTTTTGGATGAATTAATCACTTGAATCCAAATTCGATGCATAATGATAGAAAACGTATCCTTCACAAAACCTAGTGATTAATTTTGTCAACTAGTGCTTCATTCAAGCGTGACAACAGCAACCGTCTTGGTACCCCCAAAATTTGCCGTAACACGAAGGGATTTGGACAACTGATTTTTCACAAATTTCCATATTTGTTTAGACAAACGTGCCTAATAACGTGTTTGGCGTCCACGGACGTCAATTACAGTACGACATCGCCTGCGCATGCTCGTAATCCGAGTATGTACCCAGTTTTGTGGAATCAGCTTTCATTCAGCAACCAATGCATCTTTGAGCTCCTGTAAAGTCGTCAGAAGCACGGGTCGGGCTGAAACAGGACCCTGTAGCATGTCCCGTGCATGCTCAATCGGATTTAAGTCCGGCGACCCAGCAGGCCAGTCCATACGAACGATTGTCTCACGTTCCAGATAGGAATCAGTGACGTTGGCACGGTTGGGACGGGCATTTTCGTCCATCAGAATAAAGTCCGGGCCAATAGCATCTGCATATGGTCTCACAAACGCATCAAGAATATCATTACAGTACCTCACTGCCATTAACGTTCCATTTTCAACGACGTACAAGTCAGTTTTACCGTTCAAGCTTATCCCAGCCCAAACCATGACTGATCCCTTTCCATAGCGATCATGATCTGCCAAATTTAAGTCATCGAATCGCTCTTTAGACATTCGCCGCACTAACTGACGTTTATAAGTGAAGTCTAGACAGAATCTGGACTCCTCAGTAAACAGTTCTGGCGTCAAGTCACGAACCGTCCACCTGACGTGAGTTCTGACAAAGTCCAACCGGTCTAGCGCGTGCTGTCTCGTCAATGGAACACGTACAGCAGGCCTCATGACATTAAGTTTGAACTCGCCGAGCCCGTTTCTGACAGTTTGTGTAGAAATTCGTGCTTCAGTTCCGTTCCTAAGCTCGTTATGCAAACACGTAACGTTCAGGAACCGTTGACGTCGAGACTGAATCAACAAGAAACGGCCATAACGTTGAGTTGTAGCCCTTTCTCGATCCCGCCGTGTCTGTATGAAGCATTTCCGTGGGTAAGATGCCGACTCCACATTCGGGAAACCACACCCTGAGACACATTCAGAATCCCAGCAACACGACGTTGAGAGATGCCAGATTCCAACATTCCGACATCACGATTCATTTCTCCGGGGCTCAGACGGTTTCTTAATTATCTTCTAGGCTTTTTAGTGTTTCACAAATCAAACGAAGTCCTTTTTACGCTTGGTAAAGGAACACTGACAAGTTTGATTGGTCTGTTGGAAAGCAGTGCTACGCATGATTTTGGGGGTGCATGAATTCATTTGCGAAGTGTGAGAAGTGTGCACTTTTATGAGTACTGAACTGCACACGAGTTTCTGCTTAAGCTATTTATCAATATACCTAGTACAATTCCTGTCAAGAAATTGTAAATTTTCAGTGCAAAAATTTGTATATAAAAAGTGATCCCTATCAAACTTTGAGTAGTATATTTTTCTTCAAGCCCCTATGGGCGGGGGCCGATTTTTTATTTTTTTATTATGATTTACATGTATCTTTGAGGATGTGTATCACTTATTATGATTTATCTTTGTGGATGTGTATCACTTATATTTTTTGTTTTGGATAGCGAATTGGCCATTTTGTGGTAAAGTAACTGCCCTTTTGGCTTTCCGCTATTGATGTTTCCAATAGGGTCTAGTTATTACATGTCTGTGTTTCTTTCCATCTGGTGACTAATGGGAGTTTTGGGTTGATTGTATCAATTCCTGAGCATTGCCTTCACTTATATTTTTAAAGGAAAGCACGTGTACAATTGCCAGATGAAACACTTAATTTTTGCATCCTTTGTCAGCCGAGGTTGATATCCTACCCTTTCAACTCTGTAGCTTGATTCATATTTTGTTTGTTTGTTTTACAGTTGAACAGCCCAGTCAACACAATTTAGGTCATATTGAGCAAGTGAGTTAACATTACTATTTGTTTCCTGGACTGGCTTGCACACAAGTGCTGCACATATTTTCACCAGAACCTGATAACTGACTCACCATGATATGAGCCCCGCCAAGCGAATTTGTGTCTTCGAGCATTCCGTCATGACAAATTTTAACTGCGCATGCCCAGCCATTCAGAGGGGCCAGGGATATGGCTTTCTGTCTGAAGGTTCCTCTTGATTCACTGCTTGTATGAGCGAGCAGCGAAGGTTCTGCGGATGCGCAGGCTCGCCTGAACCTTCGCTGCTCGCATAGGCGGTAAATACCAAAATCGCTTGAAGGGGCCCATATCAGTGTTCTAACCATTTAAGGGGAATGGATACACCTTCAGGGGAGGCAACTCCTGCAAAAGTATTTTTTGTCTCCCATGTCTATAGTGGTCAACTCTTAAAGAATAGTCCCCTTTGTCAGATGGACAGGGCTTGTAGGAACAGGAAATCCCTGAAATTACCTCCCTTTGAAACATGGCCAAGTGTTCCCATTCCCATTAAGTTTCACTGAAACTTTTTTGCCATTTATAATGTCATTTATATTTATGAATTTTAGTTGCTGTTTTTTTTTGGTTGTTTTCTTTTTCTTAAGGAAAGGGAAATTTTATTTCTTCAACCCCGCTACAATTTACCCTGAAGACAAGGGGAAACTATCGTGGTAAACACACACATACAATGTTCGTTTGTATTGGAGTTTAACGGCCCAGTCAACACTATTTAAGTCATTTTTGAGCCGGTCAGTTTACGTATCAACACTTTCCTGGGCAGGCTTATACGTAAGGGGTTAACCAGTACAGTGCACATTCTTTCGCCAGAAACTAACAACTGCCCTTCTTGAATCAGCGGGAGGGAGAGAATGACCGTAGAAAACTAAACACCTACATAAACAGCTGACATCAATATCCATTCCTGTAAAGCTATGCTTTACTTATAAAAGCCAATTTTTTACCCCACTCCCCCCATCAATGAGGTCAGCAGAAGAAACAAAGAAAAGAAAGTGTTTGATCCTATCGTGAGACATACAGGACAGGCCAATTGTTTCCAATAGTCTTGTCTTAACCCTTGTCCTGCTGAATATTTATATATGCCACACCCACTACCGATTATCAACCAATCAGATTACTTGATGCAAATTATTGCAACAAATTCACAATCTGAATGGCAAACAATGTAGATCCTGATCAGATGGCTTCTTCAGAAGCCATCTGATCTGGATCTACATTGTTTCAAAGATAAGGCATATCCGGGATTAGCAGGACAAGGGTTAATTTTACTGAAGTCACAACTGTGAAGGATATATATCTGCACACAGTAACAATATTTTCTTTTTGCAATTTGATACATAGAGGATCTTACATGAGTGCTCATGTATTATTGAATTTATTAAACGAGTTGAGGGAAAGGGATAAAATGCGAGGCTTAGCCGAGCATTTTATCCCTTTTCCTCAACGAGTTTAATAAATTCAATAATACATGAACACGAATGTAAGATTCTATTTATCATATGACTCTTAAAACGCATTTTATTCACTATTTTTAACAAGAATGTCAATATTCCGCCATTTGTAAATGCAACGTCGTTAAGGACGTCGTACATGTAACGTTACGGGAAGTATCTAACTAATTTGCATATTTAATCCACTAGTGGATTATTGAATTTATTACATGGCGTTATTACACGCTCAGACGCGACATCATATGATAAATGAGCATTGATTATGACCGAAATTGTTATTATTAGGTGTGCCAGTACATTTATATACATGTATGTCTGAGTGATTGAAGAATCTGTTTTTATGCAAGAAATTGATGTACATACCTGAGACATGTAGCGAAAGCTTTTCTGGCATTTCTGTGTGAGAACTGAACAGGATAACCTTTGAATGTATGACCGTCAGGGACTATTTGCTTTATAGAATCCTGGAACTCTTCATTACCAGCTGTTAAACCTGAAACAACGGTGGTGTCAAAACATGTAAATTTCCCAGCATTCATAGCTCCAGATACGGACAAGTTCATGTAGTACGATAACACACAGGTGTGACATAGTGCATTCTTTCATATCTCCAAAATAGCTACTTTTCCGAAAAAAAAAATTGTGATATTTTTCTTATTTTTACTCCAAACATAGGTTGTGGGTGCTCATTAGAACTGCCTCATTGAGGCGGTTCTAACGAGTACCTACAATCTATGTCTGGGAGCAGAAATAAGTAAAATAATGTATACCCCTGTAACCCAAGTTTTATGTATATAATCTGGGGTTTAGAGGGGTGTTCATTTCACATTATCATGATGTTATGACGATAATTTAGGGAAAATTTTTCTTATTTCTCCATTACAACATACATTGGGGGTACTTGTTGGAGTCAACTGAGTTAAAGTTGATTCTAACAAGTACCCACAATAAAGCAGCGAAACCACCAACATTTAACCCTTATCTTGCTGCATAGATTGATTAAGCCACACCCTTTAGGTTTCAACCAATCAGAATACTTGAATCAACTTATTCATTCAAATTCGCAAAGTGAAGAACAAACAGTGAAGATCCTGATCAGATGGCTTGTAAAGCCATCTGATCTGGATCTGCACTGTTTGCAAGTGATAAGCAGGATAAGGGTTAACACATTGGCTCTTGTTCACCACGGCTGTTTCGAAACTCGTTTCTGATTCCAAGGTAAATTTCCCGGAACTGCCGATATTTACATGTTTGGAATATTTGTCTTTTTTATACTTGAGAATGTATATTGTATGCCCTCATTAGAATCATCTCAATAGGCAATTCTCATGAGTAGACACAACAGACCTTTATTTAAACAAGAGGGCCATGATGGCCCTGGATCACTCACCTGATCCACAGAGTAACAAGTGGGCCCCTGGGAGGGCCATTATTGACCACAGGGCTATAATGTGCAAAATGTTGAGGGAGGTCTGAAAATGTGAAGCTTAATACCAAATATCAACAAAGGCTATAATCTGAACAATCTTGGTAAAGGTCCACTAGATGAAGCTACACACCAAATATCAAAGACCTGGGCCTTGAGGTTTCAGAGAAGAATTTTTTTTAAAGACATTCCCTACAAAAGCCTATGTAAAACCAAATGGCCCAGGGGTGGGGGCATTTTTGGCCTCAGGGCTATAATTTAACCAATCTTGATAGTGGTCCACTTCACACCAAATATCAAAGACCTGGGCCTTGCTGTTTCAGAGAAGAAGATTTTCAAAGATTATCTCTATATACATGTAAGTCTATGCAAAACCAAAGGGCCCCGGGGTGGGAGTATTTGTGGCCTGAGGGCTCTAATATGAACAAACTTTGTAGAGGTCCATTAGATGAAGCTCCATACTAAATATCAAAGACATGGGCCTTGCAGTTTCAGAGAAGAAGATTTTTAAAGATTTCCCTATATAAGTCTAAGTAAAACCAAAGGGCCCAGAGGTGGGGGGCATTTTTGGCACCAAGGCTATAATTTGAACAATCTTGATAGAGGTCCACTAGATGAAATTTCACAAGATGAAATTTCACACGAAATATCCAAGACCTAGGACTTGTGGTTTCACAGAAGAAGACTTTTAAAGATTTTCCCAATATAAGTCTATGTAAAACCAAAGGGTCCAGAGGCGGGGGCATTGTTGGTCTCAGGGCTATAATTTGAACTATCTTGGTAGAGGTCCACTAGATGAAGCTTCATACCAAATATCAAAGACTAGGTCTTGTGGTTTCAGAGAAGAAGATTTTTCAAGATTTTCCCTATATAAGTCTATGTTAAACCAAAGGGCCCTGGAGCAGGGGCATTTTTGGCCCCCGGGCTATAATTTGAACAATCTTGGTAGAGGTCCACAAGATGAAGCTTCATATCAAATATCAAAGACCTAGCTGGGCCTTGTTGTTTCAGAGAAGAAGATTTTTAAAGATTTTCCCTAAATAAGCCTATGTAAAACCAAAGGGCCCCTGGGGTGGGGGGTGGAGGTTGTCTGCTCTGGCGTCGTCTGTGTCGTGCAAAAACTTGGACATTTTGTAATATCTCTGTCATTACTGAACATATTTATTTGAAACTCTGGCTAGTTGTTCATTATAAAAAGGGGAACTCATACCAATAGGTGCGGTAACCCTCAAAATATTTTTGGCATAGTTATGCCCTTTTTCGACGTAGAATTTTTGCAAAAACTTGGACATTTTGTAATATCTCTGTCATTACTGAACATATTTACTTGAAACTGGGACTAGTTGTTTATTATGAAAAGGGGAACTCATACCTATAGGTGAGGTAACCCTCAAAATATTTTTGGTACAGTTATGCCCCTTTTCGTCTTTGAAATTTTGTTTGACTAAAAGAAACTGCAGCCGAGCGTTGGCACCCACATGCAGTGCTCTTGTTTTTACCTGATATGACCCATATTCGAACTTGACCCAGATACCATCAAGACAAACATTCTGGTAAAGTTTCATGAAGATTGGAACAAAATTGTGGTCTTTAGAGGATGAACAAGGTAAATGTTGACCAAGCATGTCGAATGATGAATGATGCATGAAGCACTTACGACGGACAAAAGGTGATCACAAAAGCTCACATTGAGCTTTGCTCAGGTGAGCTAAAAATTGCGGTCTCTAGAGTGTAAACAAGGTTTTTTATGATTTGACCTACTGACCTACTTGTTGACCCCATATGACCCTTATTATAACTTGACCTAGATATTGTAGAGATGATCATTCTGAGCAAGTTTGATGATGATTGGACCAAATCTGTGGCCTCTAGAATGTTAATAAGGTTTTCTATGATTTGACCTACTGACCTACTTTTTGATCCCACATGACCCTTGTTCAAACTTGACTGAGATATTGTCAGGATGATCATTCTTAGCAAATTTGAGGATGATTGGGCCAAAACTATAGCCTCTAGAGTGTTAAGAAAGTTTTTTCTATGGTTTGAACTACTGACCTACTTTTTGATCTCACATGACCCATATTCGAACTTCATCGAGATATTGTCAGGATGATCTTACTGAGCAAGTTTGAGGATGATTGGACCAAAACTGTGGGCTCTAGAGTGTTAGCAAGGTTTTTCTATGATTTGACCTGCTGACCTACTGTTTGACCCGACATGACCCATATTTGTACATGACCAAGATATTGTCAGGATGATCATTCTGAGTAAAGGGGGTCTTTCATTTGTGCCCATGCATGCTTTTTCTTTAAACTTTGTATATTAATAACTCAGCATATACGACCTATAAAAATGTATTTAATAAATTATATAAATCAAAGTAGGACTCAGGAGGCCACTCTAACTGACTCCCTCCATGAGCTGGTGTCTGCCTCTAAATAAGTGCGTCTTAAATCTGATGTTTTATTTAATTTCAAGATCTGTGAACTGGATTGAATGCAGAACTCCACAGGCATTCCTTTGATACTAAAAAACCTTTTGAATTAATTAAAGTTTACATTTTCTGATAAAATAATTATCAAAAATCTCATTTTTTAATTAAAATTTTAAAAAATTATCAAAATTCAATCCCTAAAATAAATATGTTCTAGTCTTTGTCAAGATTTCATTTTGCTAGGAAAACTTGCCATATGTATCTTCTTTAGCTATGCCAAATTTCATGAAAATCCGAAACCGGTAACACTGTAGTTTTACACCTTTAATGGATGTAAGTCGTTTCTGCAAAATTTACTATTTTATTGAAATCATCCAAGAACCTTACAAAAAGGCAATTCGTAACACTTACGTAATAAAAATGAGATTATACAAATCAAAATGAATACATATTGAGCTGATCTAGCTTAGAAACTATTAAAATATCATGAATTTATGATATTTTTCTTTCATTTATACACTATGATCTATCCAAAATAGTAGATAGTAAAACACTAAATCAAAAGGTATTCTAATCAACAAATTAGGCTTAACAACATTATATTGCTTTTTTATTAGCAGCAAAATTATTGTGAACACGTGCAACTTTATTTAATGACTTTGCATAAGTCATGCTACTCAAATAGGTGTAAGGCAAGGAGATCCATTATTTTCATTTCCCTACTAAGCTGGTATGCCAGGACGCAATGGTCAGTGGTTTGTTGTTACTAGTAAAAATAGTTATGTTGATAAATCCATGGCCAGATTAAGCCTTAGATATACTGTCTTTATGAACACTGGATTATTATCCTAACAAAAAAGTTACAGTAATTTTTGGTTAGTATTTCCAAAAATCGAAATGTCACTGATATTGAGTTTCTGTTGCAAAAGATATCATTGATGGATGAGGCGCAGAATATTTGGTGTAAACAAAGCTGTTCCATGACCTAGAGAAATTTTGCTATTAGACAGGGAGAGAAACAGTTTCCTTCCTTATAGTATGCATACATAAATATGTCTCTTTTTCTGCATTGGTATTGTAATTGTTGACGTTTCTTTAGTGTCTTAGTTTTTCTATTTACTTTGTCAATATAGTGGTTAATTATCGGAAGTGAGCTTTTAGTATTTTTTTCTGGTTGTAAAACTTTCAACCACTTCTTGAATGTTTCTGCTGAATGCAAGTTCACTGTTTTTTTTAAGCACTGTTCTTGCTTTTTGTTCATTAATAATTACAAGTACATTTCTGTGCAATGTATCTCTCAGCTTAGAAAGAGCATTGCAGTGTTTGGACAGAAAAAAGCATCACAATGTATTTACTGAAAATAATTTAAAATCCTATGAGTAATGCGATAACTACTCACAGATTGAATAATTATTATCAACAGTTTAGATGCTTCTTGATATCTTACATAATGTGCTTTGTAATGACTGCAACAACTGCTGAGATAAGGTAAATGAAGTGAAAGACCTTTACAAATATATAGACAACACAATCATGATCACATAAGTTTTGGAACACTGACAAATGTACGACCATGTGAATTCTAAAAGAAAATTCAAATGGCTTTGGAATACAGCTTCAGGAAGCTGTTTGATTTCGTTCATAGGGGCTATACAAAAAAGATAGACTGGCTAGTGCCTATGCAGATACAAATTCTGAAAACTTAATGTCCAGGAAAAGTAATCTCAAGCGTTATTGATTTTCCCTAGAGTAAACCTTTCTTTTTAAATGGACAGTTAGGGTTAAATAAACAAACAACAGTTTGACTTGTGAGTCAATTATCTCAAGTCGGATAACAAATCTCACAAAATCTGAAGCAACATCTAAAGTGACTGGTATGTTGTTGATTGGAATGTTAAATCTAAACATCACGTTAGCACCATTGCCAAATTAAACAAGAAAGACAGAAAGAAAACTGTGCACATGATTACATGGGTGCGTTTGATGATGTTTGTCATCAAAACCTTTGCGGTATAGTTCTGTAGACAAAATTGTTTGTTCCATAGGGGGCAAATTTACCGAAATGGATGTTTAGAAATAATACTTATAATTATGCTATGAACTACTTACACAAACCATACTATACTATAGCCATCCAAATTGAAAACAAGATGTGTTTGTGAAACACTGATGCCCCCGGACAGCGCCAATGTTAATGTTTTTAAAAATTTTGAAAAAAAAATAGGTCAAAGGTCAAGGTCAAGGTCACGAAATCAAAAATTATGGTACCACTGGAAAGGTCTTGTGATAAGGTATACACATGTGAAATATGAAAGCTCTATCTATTACCATTCAAAAGTTATGCCCAATGTTAAAGTTTTTGCAGACGGACAAACGGACAAACAGACGGACAGACCAAAAACTATATGCCCCCGAATCTCTTAGATTCCGGGGGCATAAAAATAGTAAAGTATTATTAAACAGCATACCAAAACATGATAATCATATAATTTCACATTTTGCTGAATCAGGACTATCAGTATTCAGTCTGTTAAAACACAATGTTACCGGTCCTCAATTTCCATCAAAATTCATCAACATGTTCCTAAGATATGTGGGTAGTTTTTATGCCAAAATGGTGTCTTGACAAAAATTGGAACATGGTAAAAATGCATATACAATTTTAATGAATACAAAAATAGAAGCTGAAATATGGGGACACCATCAAAGAAAACTGAATGCCCAGCCACTATTACTAGACATATGATGTCATTCATAGTATCAACTAACTCACCAATTATGGCTTTAATTCATAAAACATATCAGCATTAGATATATGAAACTCTGAATACTGTAGACAAGTTTATATGAGAGTACTCTCTGTTGTGATAGAGACTTCATAAAATATGTAATAAATTTACTACGGAAATAAAATTTAAAAGTGAATGCATCGTAATTATAATGGTTATACCCAAGGCAATTATTGTGCATAGTTTCATCAGAATCCAAGCGTGGGCAGAAACCAATGCAAATTTCCTATACCTTGAAAGACTCCCTTTGAGGATGATTGGACCAAAAACTGTGGCCTCTAGAGTCTAAACAATGTTTTTCTAAGATATGACCTACTGACCTACTTTTTGACCCAACATGACCTGTATTCGAACTTGATCAAGATATTGTCAAGATGATCATTCTGAGCAACTTTGAAGATGATTGGACGAAAACTGTGGCCTCTAGAGTGTTAACAAGGTTTTTCTATGGTTTGACCTACTGACCTACTTTTTGATCTCACATGACCCATATTGGAACCTGAATGAGATATTGTCAGGATGATCATTCTGAGCAAGTGTGAGGTTGATTGGACCAAAACTGTGGCCTCTAGAACCTTAACAGGGGTTTTTCTATGATTTGGTCTGCTGACCAAATTTTTGACCCGACATGACCCATATTCAAACCTCACCAAGATATTGTCAGGATGATCATTCTGAGCAAGTTTCAGGATGACTGGACCAAAACTGTGGCCTATAGAGTCTTAACAAGGTTTTCCTTTGTTTTGACCTACTGACCTATTTTTGACCTGGCATGACCCATATTCGAACTTGACCCAGATATCATCAAGACAAACATTCTGGTACAGTTTCATGAAGATTGAAGCAAAATTGTGGTCTCTGGAGTCTTAACAAGGTAAATGTTGACGACATACGACGCACGCCGAACGACGCACATAATTTATGACGGACAAAAGGTGATCACAAAAGCTCACCTTGAGCTTTGCTCAGGTGAGCTAAAAATCGAAGAGATAGGGATAATATGCCTTCTGATCTAACAGTACGATTAACCATCAGTGGAATGAAATACCCCTATCTCGAACAAATTTTCACTGTACCAAATGTGTTCGTGCATTGAAGTTTAACTGGAGAAAACCTAGCCAATATCTGCCAATGAAAAGTGACTTTACATGATGACACTGGGTCTATGACTTTACATGATGACACTGGGTATATCTTGGACTACACCGTTGCAAAATTTTGATATTATTATTATATTTAAGGGGAACGGGAACACCTGGCAGATTTTTCTGCCATTTTTTAAAGGGAGACAACTTTTGGACTTCCTGTTCGCTTATCTAGGAGCCCTGTCCCACTGAAAAAGGGGTCTACTCTTAAAGGAAAGAATTCGCTCCGATTTCCTTTAACATTTGACCCCTATTAATATGGGAGACAAAATACTTTTACATGAGTTGCCTTCCCTGAAGGTGTTCCCATTCGCCTTAAATGTGCACTAGAATTTTGTTTAGAAATGAGGTAAGCATGAATTTCTGCATCAACTCTGGTATGACCGACTGTTACACCTCTCTGAGTCTCACGCCTCTCAAACATTTACCAAATGTATGCTAGACCTTTGACCATATATGTGACCAGCCATGAGATTTTGGGTCCAAATGGGGTCCATTACCAAAAATGAGTTTTTGCCATTTTCTGATAGCTTTATAATACTGAAGTGCATATGTGAAATTTCAGATGAAAACATTGAGTGGTATACGAGTTATAGGTCTTTAAATACTGACCCTGAATATGCGAAAATTGCACTTTCAGTCATTTTAGATGTATATTTGCTAGTTATTCTTGACTTCAAAGGCTCATTAAGCATTCAGAGAAATCAAAATATCAGCAAATCATGCTTTCACACATTTATTTATTCACCCAGTAGCAATCATTCGTTATATATTTGTTGGGAAGAATTCTATTGCCATGGCAACAAATTTAAAATAGGTGGATATAGAGTAGCCCACCTACTTACATTATATGTATGTATGTCACCAACATCAATTTGTTTGAATGCTACGTACATCTAAATAGCCAAGGATTGGACTGGACCAATTACTTTAACTGCAAAGTCTGGCTTTTGGGAGCAGACTTTTTAACACACATTGCTACATTCAAGGTCATAGTGGTGGAATGAATGATTTCATGGTGGCTAATAAAATATGAATTCCAAATAAAAATTATTAATAATAATGATAATAATAATAAAAACACAGAAAATTTACGCACAATCCTTTACTTTTCGACAAAATTGTATGTACATCATTGCAATTATAGCAAAATTTTGTATTGTAAATAAATCATTAATCTGCATTAAATAATGGCATACATGTAATTCATAAGTATTTTGTCAGATTACCCCACCCACCAACATATTACTAGTATTATCATGATTTGTGATCTAAAATCACAGAATGAAGTAAAGTTGACATTTACATCCTTGTGTGAGTATGTGAGTATGTGTGCAATTGCGTATGCAAACTGTACAAATGTAAAGCTAATAGCATCTCCCTGTCATGGACATCCTTGCAAAACAAACTTTACATACCGCCACCTACCATCAGGGCTAAGAGAAATAAACTGGCTGCATTGTGACAAGCTGACGTAACATGAGCACAAGTTAATAAAACGCTAAAAAGGTCTTAGCTTGCCGAGGCAAAGCAGTTATAGCGAGAATGTTCTGCAAATAAACCCTAGCAGTTTGTTTATGCAGTGGGGTCGATATGTAATATTTTCTCAATGCCGGGTAAAAGTCCCATAAGATTGGTATCAATGTTTCCAAAATGACATACATAGTGTTGACAAGGTTGTATAACACAAACAAACAAACAAAAGCTTTATACAGAGAAGTGGGGGTTATAAGGGTATCTGTTATTTTAACTAACATAGTTATGAATACTTGGAAGAACCATTTCTATCATGCATGATACAATCTTGCTATACCAAAATTCGACAGATTAATGTCCTCCTGTGGAACACATGGGCCTATCAGTTAAATATAATGAGGTATAACCTTGCCATAAAATCAAGTCAGTTATTCCATTCCACACAGGAAGATGTTGTTGAATATTGTAAGGGCACCACTTGTCACGATAAACCAGAAGGTCTATGGTTTGAACTACTGACCTACTTTTTGATCTCACATGACCCATATTCGAACTTCATCGAGATATTGTCAGGATGATCTTACTGAGCAAGTTTGAGGATGATTGGACCAAAACTGTGGGCTCTAGAGTGTTAGCAAGGTTTTTCTATGATTTGACCTGCTGACCTACTGTTTGACCCGACATGACCCATATTTGTACATGACCAAGATATTGTCTGGATGATCATTCTGAGTAAAGGGGGTCTTTCATTTGTGCCAATGCATGCTTTTTCTTTAAACTTTGTATATTAATAACTCAGCATATACGACCTATAAAAGCTGGTGTCTGCCTCTAAATAAGTGCGTCTTAAATCTTATGTTTTATTTAATTTCAAGATCTGTGAACTGGATTGAATGCAGAACTCCACAGGCATTCCTTTGATACTAAAAAACCTTTTGAATTAATTAAAGTTTACATTTTCTGATAAAATAATTATCAAAAATCTCATTTTTTAATTAAAATTTTAAAAAATTATCAAAATTCAATCCCTAAAATAAATATGTTCTAGTCTTTGTCAAGATTTCATTTTGCTAGGAAAACTTGCCATATGTATCTTCTTTAGCTATGCCAAATTTCATGAAAATCCGAAACCGGTAACACTGTAGTTTTACACCTTTAATGGATGTAAGTCGTTTCTGCAAAATTTACTATTTTATTGAAATCATCCAAGAACCTTACAAAAAGGCAATTCGTAACACTTACGTAATAAAAATGAGATTATACAAATCAAAATGAATACATATTGAGCTGATCTAGCTTAGAAACTATTAAAATATCATGAATTTATGATATTTTTCTTTCATTTATACACTATGATCTATCCAAAATAGTAGATAGTAAAACACTAAATCAAAAGGTATTCTAATCAACAAATTAGGCTTAACAACATTATATTGCTTTTTTATTAGCAGCAAAATTATTGTGAACACGTGCAACTTTATTTAATGACTTTGCATAAGTCATGCTACTCAAATAGGTGTAAGGCAAGGAGATCCATTATTTTCATTTCCCTACTAAGCTGGTATGCCAGGACGCAATGGTCAGTGGTTTGTTGTTACTAGTAAAAATAGTTATGTTGATAAATCCATGGCCAGATTAAGCCTTAGTTATACTGTCTTTATGAACACTGGATTATTATCCTAACAAAAAAGTTACAGTAATTTTTGGTTAGTATTTCCAAAAATCGAAATGTCACTGATATTGAGTTTCTGTTGCAAAAGATATCATTGATGGATGAGGCGCAGAATATTTGGTGTAAACAAAGCTGTTCCATGACCTAGAGAAATTTTGCTATTAGACAGGGAGAGAAACAGTTTCCTTCCTTATAGTATGCATACATAAATATGTCTCTTTTTCTGCATTGGTATTGTAATTGTTGACGTTTCTTTAGTGTCTTAGTTTTTCTATTTACTTTGTCAATATAGTGGTTAATTATCGGAAGTGAGCTTTTAGTATTTTTTTCTGGTTGTAAAACTTTCAACCACTTCTTGAATGTTTCTGCTGAATGCAAGTTCACTGTTTTTTTAAGCACTGTTCTTGCTTTTTGTTCATTAATAATACATTTCTGTGCAATGTATCTCTCAGCTTAGAAAGAGCATTGCAGTGTTTGGACAGAAAAAAGCATCACAATGTATTTACTGAAAATAATTTAAAATCCTATGAGTAATGCGATAACTACTCACAGATTGAATAATTATTATCAACAGTTTAGATGCTTCTTGATATCTTACATAATGTGCTTTGTAATGACTGCAACAACTGCTGAGATAAGGTAAATGAAGTGAAAGACCTTTACAAATATATAGACAACACAATCATGATCACATAAGTTTTGGAACACTGACAAATGTACGACCATGTGAATTCTAAAAGAAAATTCAAATGGCTTTGGAATACAGCTTCAGGAAGCTGTTTGATTTCGTTCATAGGTGCTATACAAAAAAGATAGACTGGCTAGTGCCTATGCAGATACAAATTCTGAAAACTTAATGTCCAGGAAAAGTAATCTCAAGCGTTATTGATTTTCCCTAGAGTAAACCTTTCTTTTTAAATGGACAGTTAGGGTTAAATAAACAAACAACAGTTTGACTTGTGAGTCAATTATCTCAAGTCGGATAACAAATCTCACAAAATCTGAAGCAACATCTAAAGTGACTGGTATGTTGTTGATTGGAATGTTAAATCTAAACATCACGTTAGCACCATTGCCAAATTAAACAAGAAAGACAGAAAGAAAACTGTGCACATGATTACATGGGTGCGTTTGATGATGTTTGTCATCAAAACCTTTGCGGTATAGTTCTGTAGACAAAATTGTTTGTTCCATAGGGGGCAAATTTACCGAAATGGATGTTTAGAAATAATACTTATAATTATGCTATGAACTACTTACACAAACCATACTATACTATAGCCATCCAAATTGAAAAAAATAGTAAAGTATTATTAAACAGCATACCAAAACATGATAATCATATAATTTCACATTTTGCTGAATCAGGACTATCAGTATTCAGTCTGTTAAAACACAATGTTACCGGTCCTCAATTTCCATCAAAATTCATCAACATGTTCCTAAGATATGTGGGTAGTTTTTATGCCAAAATGGTGTCTTGACAAAAATTGGAACATGGTAAAAATGCATATACAATTTTAATGAATACAAAAATAGAAGCTGAAATATGGGGACACCATCAAAGAAAACTGAATGCCCAGCCACTATTACTAGACATATGATGTCATTCATAGTATCAACTAACTCACCAATTATGGCTTTAATTCATAAAACATATCAGCATTAGATATATGAAACTCTGAATACTGTAGACAAGTTTATATGAGAGTACTCTCTGTTGTGATAGAGACTTCATAAAATATGTAATAAATTTACTACGGAAATAAAATTTAAAAGTGAATGCATCGTAATTATAATGGTTATACCCAAGGCAATTATTGTGCATAGTTTCATCAGAATCCAAGCGTGGGCAGAAACCAATGCAAATTTCCTATACCTTGAAAGACTCCCTTTGAGGATGATTGGAACAAAAACTGTGGCCTCTAGAGTCTAAACAATGTTTTTCTAAGATATGACCTACTGACCTACTTTTTGACCCAACATGACCTGTATTCGAACTTGATCAAGATATTGTCAAGATGATCATTCTGAGCAACTTTGAAGATGATTGGACGAAAACTGTGGCCTCTTAGAGTGTTAACAAGGTTTTTCTATGGTTTGACCTACTGACCTACTTTTTGATCTCACATGACCCATATTGGAACCTGAATGAGATATTGTCAGGATGATCATTCTGAGCAAGTGTGAGGTTGATTGGACCAAAACTGTGGCCTCTAGAACCTTAACAGGGGTTTTTCTATGATTTGGTCTGCTGACCAAATTTTTGACCCGACATGACCCATATTCAAACCTCACCAAGATATTGTCAGGATGATCATTCTGAGCAAGTTTCAGGATGACTGGACCAAAACTGTGGCCTATAGAGTCTTAACAAGGTTTTCCTTTGTTTTGACCTACTGACCTATTTTTGACCTGACATGACCCATATTCGAACTTGACCCAGATATCATCAAGACAAACATTCTGGTACAGTTTCATGAAGATTGAAGCAAAATTGTGGTCTCTGGAGTCTTAACAAGGTAAATGTTGACGACATACGACGCACGCCGAACGACGCACATAATTTATGACGGACAAAAGGTGATCACAAAAGCTCACCTTGAGCTTTGCTCAGGTGAGCTAAAAATCGAAGAGATAGGGATAATATGCCTTCTGATCTAACAGTACGATTAACCATCAGTGGAATGAAATACCCCTATCTCGAACAAATTTTCACTGTACCAAATGTGTTCGTGCATTGAAGTTTAACTGGAGAAAACCTAGCCAATATCTGCCAATGAAAAGTGACTTTACATGATGACACTGGGTCTATGACTTTACATGATGACACTGGGTATATCTTGGACTACACCGTTGCAAAATTTTGATATTATTATTATATTTAAGGGGAACGGGAACACCTGGCAGATTTTTCTGCCATTTTTTAAAGGGAGACAACTTTTGGACTTCCTGTTCGCTTATCTAGGAGCCCTGTCCCACTGAAAAAGGGGTCTACTCTTAAAGGAAAGAATTCGCTCCGATTTCCTTTAACATTTGACCCCTATTAATATGGGAGACAAAATACTTTTACATGAGTTGCCTTCCCTGAAGGTGTTCCCATTCGCCTTAAATGTGCACTAGAATTTTGTTTAGAAATGAGGTAAGCATGAATTTCTGCATCAACTCTGGTATGACCGACTGTTACACCTCTCTGAGTCTCACGCCTCTCAAACATTTACCAAATGTATGCTAGACCTTTGACCATATATGTGACCAGCCATGAGATTTTGGGTCCAAATGGGGTCCATTACCAAAAATGAGTTTTTGCCATTTTCTGATAGCTTTATAATACTGAAGTGCATATGTGAAATTTCAGATGAAAACATTGAGTGGTATACGAGTTATAGGTCTTTAAATACTGACCCTGAATATGCGAAAATTGCACTTTCAGTCATTTTAGATGTATATTTGCTAGTTATTCTTGACTTCAAAGGCTCATTAAGCATTCAGAGAAATCAAAATATCAGCAAATCATGCTTTCACACATTTATTTATTCACCCAGTAGCAATCATTCGTTATATATTTGTTGGGAAGAATTCTATTGCCATGGCAACAAATTTAAAATAGGTGGATATAGAGTAGCCCACCTACTTACATTATATGTATGTATGTCACCAACATCAATTTGTTTGAATGCTACGTACATCTAAATAGCCAAGGATTGGACTGGACCAATTACTTTAACTGCAAAGTCTGGCTTTTGGGAGCAGACTTTTTAACACACATTGCTACATTCAAGGTCATAGTGGTGGAATGAATGATTTCATGGTGGCTAATAAAATATGAATTCCAAATAAAAATTATTAATAATAATGATAATAATAATAACTAGAAATGTGTCCAGACGACACAGATGCCCCCGCCAAGGGCCCCGCCTCACCCCGAAAATCCATGTTGCAACAAAATTTTCTAAGTGTGCGACCTTGTTATCAGGAACATTTGTGAGAAGTTATATTGAAATTGGTGAAAAAATGGAAGCGCTAGAGCAATGACAAAGTTTTTCTAAAAATAGCCACAGTGACCTTGACCTTGAAAGTCGAACTTGCTCGAGGTATTGTCATAAGGAACATTTGTGTGAAGTTATATTGAAAT
Organism: Lucinisca nassula; assembly: GCA_963580285.1. Lineage (NCBI taxonomy): Eukaryota > Metazoa > Mollusca > Bivalvia > Lucinida > Lucinidae > Lucinisca > Lucinisca nassula. The sequence goes on along the minus strand of OY757017.1, from coordinate 114,901,644 downwards.
CGGTGAAGAAATGCAGGGCTAGAGCAATGACAAAGTTTTTCTAAAAATAGCCACAGTGACCTTGACCTTGAAAGTCGAAATGGCTCGAGATATTGTCATAAGGAACATTTGTGTGAAGTTATATGAAATCGGTGAAGAAATGTAAGCGCTAGAGCGATGACAAAGTTTTTCTAAAAATAGCTACAGTCACCTTGACCTTGAAAGTGGAACTCGCTAGAGATATTGTCATAAGGAACATTTGTGTGAAGTTATATTGAAATCGGTGAAGAATGTAAGCGCTAGAGCAATGACAAAGTTTTTCTAAAAATAGCCACAGTGACCTTGACCTTGAGGTCATGACCTTGAAAGTGGAACTCGCTAGAGATATTGTCATAAGGAACATTTGTGTGAAGTGATATTGAAATCAGTGAAGAAATATAGACGCTAGAGCAATGTTGTGCGAGGGGATAATTAAAAATTTTTAAGTCTGTGACCTTGACCTTGAGCTCATGGGCATGGGTGGGGGTATCGCTGAATAAAATGGACAGGCATCTAACATCATACCAAATATCAACTCAATCCATCGCATGATTTGGAAAATATCAACTCTTAAAATATCTAATTAAAAATTTCTAAGTCTGTGACCTTGACCTTGAAGCCATAGGCATGAGTGGGGGTATTGCCAAATAAACATTTGGACCTGTATCTATCATCATAGCATACATAAGCCAAATCCATAATATAGTTTGGAAAATTTGAGCTCTTTAAAATCTTTCACATTAAAATTGTCAGAGTCTGTGACCTTGACCTTGAGGTCATAGGCATGGGTGGGGGTATTGCTGAATAAAACATTGTACCTATATCTATCATCATATGAACCAAAGCTATCATAAAAGTTCAGGTTCTACCAGGTACAAATACCTTAACTGGAGTCTTTAACATGGAAAATTTCTAAGTCCATGACCTTGACCTTGAGGCCATGGGCATGGGTGGGGGTATCGCTGAATAAAACTTTGGACCTATATCTATAATCATACCAAATATGAACCAATTCCATCAAATGGTTTGGAAAATATGAGTTCTAAAATGTTCAAGTCTACCTGTTACAAAAACCTTAACCTGAGTCTTTAACATTGAAAATTTCTAAGTCTGTGACCTTGACCTTGAGGTCACAGGCATGGGTGGGGGTATTGCTTAGTAAAACTTTGGACCTATATCTATCATCATACCAAATATGAACCAGTTCCATCAAATGGTTAGGAAGATATGAGTTCTAAAAGTTCAGGCTCTACCTGTTACAAAAACTTTAACCTGAGGTTACAGGATCACGTACGTACGTACGTATGTACGTACGTACGTACACACACACGTACAGACGGACGTACACGCGTACGCACGTACGGAAAACCGAAAAACTATATGCCCCCGGCATCATATGATGCGGGGGCATAAAAACACAGAAAATTTACGCACAATCCTTTACTTTTCGACAAAATTGTATGTACATCATTGCAATTATAGCAAAATTTTGTATTGTAAATAAATCATTAATCTGCATTAAATAATGGCATACATGTAATTCATAAGTATTTTGTCAGATTACCCCACCCACCAACATATTACTAGTATTATCATGATTTGTGATCTAAAATCACAGAATGAAGTAAAGTTGACATTTACATCCTTGTGTGAGTATGTGAGTATGTGTGCAATTGCGTATGCAAACTGTACAAATGTAAAGCTAATAGCATCTCCCTGTCATGGACATCCTTGCAAAACAAACTTTACATACCGCCACCTACCATCAGGGCTAAGAGAAATAAACTGGCTGCATTGTGACAAGCTGACGTAACATGAGCGCAAGTTAATAAAACGCTAAAAAGGTCTTAGCTTGCCGAGGCAAAGCAGTTATAGCGAGAATGTTCTGCAAATAAACCCTAGCAGTTTGTTTATGCAGTGGGGTCGATATGTAATATTTTCTCAATGCCGGGTAAAAGTCCCATAAGATTGGTATCAATGTTTCCAAAATGACATAAATAGTGTTGACAAGGTTGTATAACACAAACAAACAAACAAAAGCTTTATACAGAGAAGTGGGGGTTATAAGGGTATCTGTTATTTTAACTAACATAGTTATGAATACTTGGAAGAACCATTTCTATCATGCATGATACAATCTTGCTATACCAAAATTCGACAGATTAATGTCCTCCTGTGGAACACATGGGCCTATCAGTTAAATATAATGAGGTATAACCTTGCCATAAAATCAAGTCAGTTATTCCATTCCACACAGGAAGATGTTGTTGAATATTGTAAGGGCACCACTTGTCACGATAAACCAGAAGGTCGAGAGAGGGTTGCACGGCTATAATACATATGTGGGCTCTACCAGGGTCATAGAGAATTCCTAGTAAAAGTGAATACCGCCAGCCATTATTTCAAATTATAACTTAAATTATCTTTTTCTCTGAACAATAAAACTGTCATCTCATTTTTAGAGTAAAATTACATTGCAATATTTGACACAGGCGAACCCGCAGTTACAGTAATACTTTATGCAAACAAAATTAAAGTACTTATAAACTAACATCACCAAACATGACCAGTACACTAATACCAATCAAAACATGCAGTTGCAGCTGTATTCGCAGTTTCAGCAACAGAAACAAACACATTAATATAGAGTCAAAACATTTATTTCGTATATAATCATTAAAAGTGATGATAATTCAAATGACTTTAAATGATACTTGACTTGCAGTTATTGAATTGATTCATATACATAAACTGGTGTTGTTTTCCCTCACCCATCAGGGCTTAAAGAAATATACGAGGCTGCATGGTGTATCTACTTCAGTGTTAAGCTGAAACAACCCAACATTTCAGTACTGGTAAATTAAATGCTGCGGGTTATTTTTTCTATATCGTAAGGTAAATGGTAACACAGGCAGTACCATTCTTTTTTTTTTCTTTCCTTTTTTCATTTGGTGGGTGGGGTGATCTTACGGTCTTTTCAAGATTATTTCACATATCGAGCCGATCGTTAAGCGATGGTGGGCGAAAACTGGAGTACCCGGAGAAAAAAATGACCTTCTGTTGCATAGTTTGGTGTCTCACATGTGACGAGAGCCAGACTCGGACTCAGTACCGTTATTACTTTATGTTATAGTCGTGTAAGACTAAATCTCGATTTTAAAATCTGTTAGCCTGGAGTCGTCATTCTACCAGCCTACAATTCTCAATACATCCAACTTATGGAAGTATAGAATTCAAAGTAACTTTTTGTGCAACCCTTGAATTGAAAGTGGTGCATATACATGTACATGTGCATATACGTGTACATATATACGACTTTCCCAGTGATAGGTGCAAAAGTAACATTAATTAAATTGATTGACTGATTTTAGGTTTAACGTCCCCGTCAACACTGTAAAGGTCATTTTGGAGACATTGCTTCCAATTTTGTGGGACTTTAACCCGACATTGAGCTGAAATGACATCTCAAGCCCTGTCGCCCAATGAAACCAATAGGGTTATCAGCATGGACGGTCCGACTCGCACCGCTTTGCCTGGGCAGATCCTCTAAGCGGTTTACCAGTACTCGTGTGCGGGTTGGAATCGTGGAAGCATCTCGCAGCCCATATGTTTCTTCAAGCCCCGATGGGAGGGGGCTGAACATTTATTAAAGTGTCTTGCCAAAGGGCACGACATTTCCGCAACTCAGGAGCAAATGCATGCCTTTAAGAAATCAACACATTATTTATTGTTTGATTACACCAAAGGCTCTCATGAACTTATCCATTCGCATTCATGAAGGTGCTGATTTTGACATAGTGTGGTCTTACAATGTGCTTGGATTGATGACCACTATACCGCTAGCTTATTGCATGCTGATCAGGAATTAAACCTGGATAGAAGTGGCTGAAAATGAGGGGCATACTCGTGTGCTATTTAGTTAACAAATTATTTGATATAGAATAGGCAAATTAGATTTGAAAGACTTAATGTGTAATGCCAGATCTGCTGTTGTTGACATCATGGACCCTTTGTATAAAACCTTCTGAATCAAGGGATCTATTAAAACCGAACCGTGCGAAAGTGCAAATTAATTAGCCTATCAGAGCTGATCAGGAGAACGCAGGTTCGATACCTGCCGGGTTCAGCAACATTCGTGCGTGAAGATTGATTATGAAATCTTTTCTACGGTCATTCTCTCCCTTCCCCTTTTTCAAGAAGGGCAGTTGTCAGTTTCTGGCGAAAGAATGTGTACTGTACTAGTTAATAAATTACGTATTAGCCTACCAAGGAAAAGTGTGGACAGGTGAACTGACCGGCACAAAATGACCAAGTTAGTGTTGACTGGGCTTTAAACTCCAATACAAACAAACAAACCTGAAACGACCAATTATCCGAAAATACTATGATCCAAAATTTCGTACTTTGAACTTTCGGTGTTCAAGTATATGGTGTTTAAAGAATGCAATTCTCGCAACAATCCTGCAAAATTCTTATTTAAAAAGAAAGAAAAAAAAAACTGAAAAAAGGGGTCAGGACAGGACTCGAACCAGCGATCCAATTCTTGGAGGGAAGGTGCTCTGCCGATTGCGCTACTCGGCGCTGTTACAAAAGGGGTCGATTTATAACTGTTTACCTAAAATAAATATTATCGGCCAATATTACCGGTCAAAATTCTTTTTCGAAACAAGAAACGGCTTTTTATTTTTGCTTCTAAATCCTAAGCAAACTTTATAATTTACAATATAAAAGGCTCTTGTTTAAAAAATTATTAGCAACAGGTGCGTCATAAATTAGCTACGTCAACTATGACGTCGCGATTTCTTCACGTTTTCTCGGAATGACGTAATGCCCCATTTGGGCACAAAATCTCATGACGCGTCACATATACAGAGGACCATCATTATTACGATAACATATCTGTGAAACAAATTGTATTCTTTCATACCTCCCAAAATGGTTAATTTTCTAACGAAAATTTGATATATTTTTCTTAGTTATACTCCAAAAATAGGCCAAGGGTGCTCATTAGAACCGCCTCAGTGAGGCCTTTCTAAGGAGTACCCACAAGCTATGTATTGGATCAAAAATAGGAAAAATAATGTTTACCCCTGTAAACCCACTTTTCTCTATATAAAGTGGGTTTGGAGAGGTGTTCGTTTCACAGACTTGTTATCCCATCAAGGAGTATAACAGACAATAAAGGGCCTTTTTTCCTTATTTACAACAGGAAACAAATGTTGTAAAGATTTGTCAGAATCCCCTCACCGAGGCAATTCTCACGAATATGTATATAATGGTTCCTTCTTGGATTATAAGATTACAAGCAACTTCCTTGAGTATAGATTCATTTCAATATAGATGTTTCTAAGCCTTGAGTTAAGGATACATTCCATTGAAATATATAACAAGTTTTGACGTTACAACAAATGTCTATATCATCATGTGAACAATTCCGTGAAATGAACTACCCCTAAACCGCTCTTAATATTGAGAAAAATGGGCTTACAGGGGTAAAGATTATTTTTCTTATTTCTGCTCCAAGACATAGGTTGTGGGTACTCGTTAGAACCTCCTTATGAGGCGATTCTAACGAGCACCCACAACCTATATTTGCAGTATAATTAAGAAAAATAGCCATTTTGGAGAGGTGAAAAAATGCACGATGTCACAAGGGTGTGTTATCGTAATGATAAAAAGTGTCAACTGTGCTAACCTGTGAATCTTTCTGTCTCATAAGCTGCCATAGCTGGTGTAAGTAGATAGCTCAGCTGGTCATCCCAGGTTGTGTTTAACCCTAGATCCTGAAACCATAACGAATATGCTACTCATTACGCAATCAGGCCTATACAAATACATTGCCACCTACTGCCGAAAAAATGAAAATTTTATGATGAAAAATGGTGATATTTTTCTTATTTCTGCTCCAAATATAGATTGTGGGCACTCGTTACGAGGCGGTTCTAACGAGTACCCATAATCTATATTTTAGAGCAGAAATAAGAAAAATAAGGTATACCCCAGGAAACCCAGTTTTACTATATAAAAGTGGGGTTCAAGGGGGTCAAAATTATATAGGCGTGTTTGCGTGATGGTTGTGTTATGCGTATTTTAAGTTTACTCTCCTACTTACTCTAGTAAGACTAAGGTAAGGCTAATGTACATACCATAATAATCCTAACTATTGTCACAGACAGGTTAAAGCAAGTAGAGCAGACCCAGATAAGACTGCTCCTGAATGAGCAGTCTGATCTGGGTCTAAACCATTTGCCTTTCTGTCTGCACATTTTTGAATCCTTGCTGGATCATGAAACAAGTTTGTAAATATTTTGGAATCCTTGCTGGATCATGAAACAAGTTTGTAAATATTTTGGAGAATTACAGTAATTTATCAAGGTGTCCAAACTTATAGGATTTTTACCATAGTTTTTCATGGCACATAAAAGTTCCTTACAGTCAAACTTAAATGACTTGTATGTTTGTTTGTTTGATTTGATGTTTAACGTCCCCGTCAACACTGTTAAGGTCATTTTGGAGACATTGCTTCCAATTTTGTGGGACTTTTACCCGACATTGAGATGAAATGACATCTCAAGCCCTGTCGCCCAATGAAACCAATAAGGTTTATTAGCATGGACGGTCCGCCTCACTCCGCGGTTCCTGGACAGGCTTAGATCCTCTAAGCGGTTTACCAGTACTAGTGTGCGGGCCAAATTCAGCTCTGCGTGGAAGCATCATGCAGCCCATATATTTCTTCAAGCAATTGTGGGCGGGCGCTGTAAATGACTTATAAACCTATGGGTTGTTTACCATGGCTGATTCCAACTTGTGTCTGGGTCCTTTAGAAATTCAAGGCTTTTTATTTTTTATTGTTTTGGTTTTATGGCCCTTTCAAGATAATTTCACTCATATCGAGCCGATTGTTAATCAGAGGTGGGCGAAAACCCAAGCACCCAGAGAAAAACCACATGACCTTCCGTTGCAGAACTTGGCATCCCACATGTGACCAGAGCCAGGCTCCAACCACAGAGGTGAGAGACCTAATGATTAAGAGTCAGCACTCTTATCCACTAGGCCACGGAGGCCCGATAGGAAATTCAAGGTAAGAAATATTCTAATGCACTTGCCTATGTAACGTGACATCTGATAGGATAACTCCAAGCATTTATATTCTGCGATATAAATTCAGAAACCTAATATCAACACATAACGGCATGTTTCATTGGCCAGCATTTGGTTTTACGCACCTCACAGCACCTGTCGCTTTATGCAAACCAGCATAATTTTTAACAAAACGACCAAATAAGTGCATTAGAAAGGGGATAACTGTATACAAAATTGTCATTTGGGAAGGTAAATCGTCTGTTTTACTGTCGCAAATTTTATTTTACTGCTCCACAAGCGCGTCGCCATAAAACGAAATTTCCGACCATAAATGCCGATTTACCTACCCCAAAACACAATTTTCAATACATTTATCTACTAATTAAGATAGATTTTTTTTTCTTATTTTATTGACAAAATGAATGTTGCTCGAAGGATATTGTGACAGAAAAACACACACAGTCTGATCTGGGTCCACACTGTTTGCAACAATGACATTTAAAGTAACTAGAGCTGTCAGTGAAACTGACTAGGGCCCCGGCAGCGCTATCAGAGGAGTAAAAATTTGTGGACGGACAGACAGACAGACAGACGGACGGACAGAGTGATTACTATAGGGCACCCACACTTTCAGTGCGGGGCCCTAATAACCAGCAGACAACTAAGCAGACGACAATTGTTTTGATTGGCATCTTAAGGGTTAATGTATACATGTACTATACAGCCAGAGAATGATGCTATCAAGAAGTCTTTCCCAACATCAATGGAAACCCACCCTGCTTTACAAAAGATGATAATCTTACCCTTCGATGTTCCATTGTGAGTATTCGTAATTGCTGTTCTAAATCATTACTGATGAGAGCTGCGTCCAAACCTGAAGAACATAATGGTGGGAATGTCGGCCATACTGGACTGACACCCTGGCCACAGACTGATAATATGGCATCCTGAGACATTGATTTCCATCTGGCTTCATCACCCAGAAAAAACTGGCATACATCCACTGAATCACTTGGCTACAAAACATGTAAACACAAAGCTAAAAATTAGTTTAATGCTCGGCATGCAGAGTGTTTTTTCGCAGCAGACGGTATTTTGAAATATTTTCCTAATTTTCGCAGAAAACCGGATTTGACATCTCATACAAATTGTAGGAGACAGTTTTTATGAGCCTGTTTTCTGAGAAAAGTAGTCTGCTGAATTGGCCTAGAGAGTGCTTAAAGGTTAAATAACATTACAGTGGTCAATCTAGGCTATCCCATTCTGCCTTTGGCCTGCTTTTAACATGAATGCTGCACAAAAATTCACACCATACTCTTGTCTGGCCCAACAGAGTCACTGTTTATTTTACAGTGCATGCTGGTTATGTGGATTTCTTATGCTTTTTTTTTTGTTGTTTTTTTTTGGTGTTTGAAATAAATTCTGAAGTTCATTGCAAATCGTATATTGCACAATCAGAACAGGTCAGGACAACTTTGTTTTAACCCATACTGACATTTTGATCATAACGATAACACACCCGTGCAGCATAGTGCATTTTTTCACATCTCCAAAGTGGCCATTTTTCTGATGAAAATCTGTGATATTTTTCCTATAAATACTGCAAACATAGGTTGGGTGGTGCTTGTTAGAATGGCCGCATTGAGGCGGTTCTAACGAGTACCCACAACCTATGACTTCGAGCAGAAATAAGAAAAATAATGAAAACCCCCATAAACCCGTTTTCTCTTTATAAAGTGGGGTTTAGGGGGGTCTTCATATCATGGACTTGTTCAAGATTGCCAAGGATGCGGCCTTGTGTTTTTCAGTGGTATGACTGGTTTGTGTATGCTGGACAATGGAGTGCAGCTCAAACTAAGTATCCGACCAAAATACCACAAATTACCAATTGATACAAATGGTGTTTATTGAATTTGTAATCTTCATGATATAAAGTTGCATTCTCTTAAAAATAAACTCAACTAAATATGAAATTATACTGGAGAAGGGGAAGAAAAATACATCAAATACAAATATCCTGAAAGGGAGAGACTATTGGATTTTATTTGTCTTTCTTCTTATCATGTAAAGTCTAAAGTACACGATGATACTGGCACCAATACCATATATTTTTTAGGCCCCTTAGTTTCCAAAATGTCCCCATATTACATAGTCTATGCATCCAGCGAGACCACAATATCCTATACTTTCAACCAGTGAGTAGGGCAAAAGCCTCATAATTTTTTAACAAGAGGGCCATGATGGCCCTGGATCGCTCACCTGATCCATAGAGTAAAAAGTGGGCCCCGGGGAGGGCCATTATTGACCCCAGGGCTATAATGTGCATAAAAAGGTGAAGCTTCATACCAAATATCAACAAAGGCTATAATTTGAAAAATCTTGGCAAAGGTCCACTAGATGAAGCTACACACCAAATATCAAATACCTGGGCCTTGCAGTTTCAGAGAAGAATTTTTTTTTAAAGATATTCCCTACATAATCCTATGTAAAACCAAATAGCCCCGGGACAATCTTGGTAGAGGTCCACTAGATGAAGCTTCATACCAAGTATCAAAGACTTAGGCCTTGTGGTTTCAGAGAAGAAGATTTTCCCTATATAAGTCTATGTAAAACCAAAGGGCCCCCGAGCGGGGGCATTTTTGGCCCCTGGGCTATTATTTGAACACTGTTGGTAGAGGTCAACAAGATGAAGCTTCATACCAAATATAAAAGACCTGGGCCATGCGGTTTCAGAGAAGAAGATTTTTCCTATATAAGCCTATGTAAAACCAAAGGGCCCCGGAGTGGGGGCATTTTTGGCCCTAGCACTATAATTTGAACAATCTTAGTAGGGGTCCACTAGATGAAGCTTCATACCAAATATCAAAGACCTGGGCCTTGCGGTTTCAGAGAAGAAGATTTTTAAAGATTTTCCCTATATAAGCCCATGTAAAACCAAAGGGCCCCGGGCCGAGGCATTTTTGGCCCCAGCACAATAATTTGAACAATTCTGGTAGGGGTCCACTATATGAAGCTTCATACCAAATATCAAAGACCTGGGTCTTGCGATTTCAGAGAAGAAGGTTTTTGAAGATTTTCCCATTATAAGCCCATGTAAAACCAAAGGGCCCCGGGGCGGGGGCATTTTTGGCCCCAGCACTATAATTTGAACAATCTTGGTAGGGGTCCACTAGATGAAGCTTCATACCAAATATCAAAGACCTGGGCCTTGTGGTTTCAGAGAAGAAGATTTTAAAGATTTTCCTTATATAATCCTATGTAAAACCAAAGGGACCCGGGGTGTGGCATTCTTGGCCCCAGCACTATAATTTGAACAATCTTGGTAGGGGTCCGCTAGATGAAGCTTCATACCAACCAAATATCATAGACCTGGGCCTTATGGTTTCAGAGAAGAATATTTTTTAAGTTTTCCGTGAAAAAAAATCTATTTTTGGCTCCTGTGACCTAGATGTGCAATGGACCGAAACCATTTGAACAACTTTGAAAGGTGACCACCTAAGGATCATTCCTGTGAAGTTTGGTCAGAATCCGATCCTTGGTTTAGGAGATGTCTTTTGAAGAAATTGTTTACGGACGGACGCACAGACTGACGACGGACGAAAAGTGATCCCAAAATCTCACCTCGTCATTACATGACAGGTGAGCTAATAAAAAAGTGACCAGTTTTGCATCAATGAGGCAGTTCCAACTAATACACACAATCTATGTCTTTGAGCAAATATAAGGAAAATATTGTACACCTTAGTAAACCCTAAATTTCCCTATGTAAAATGGGGTTTAGTTTAGTTTATACTAAATTACCGTAAAAATTCGGCTATAAGACGAGGATTTTTCCCTCCAAAATGAGCCCCAAAAAAAGACCCCGTCTTATAGCCGAGGTCTTGGACTGCAGGCTTTTTTCCGGCAATGTCCGGCGAAGACCAGACATACGGAAAAAGCCGATCGGTGATTTATGAATTGATATAAATCGCCGCCCACAAACCACCGCTACGATTTTTCTGCACGCGATCGGAAAATGACGTCATCCGACGCCATTACCCCCACACGTGTTTAATGTCATTGCATGTTTCTCTTTCATAAAAAAAAATGTTTGGAACCGGTAAAAAAATATTTTCCCGATAGCTAAGCGGTTGTGAATAGAGGTGGATAGAAAATCAGTGCTTTGCACAGCTCCAGAATTATCCCCAGAAGCTCAGTATCAATAACCAACAACAGCGTTCGACTTTTCCCGCCAACGTCTATTTGGCGCCAAAACATAACTATTCATGAGATCGTTGAAAAGTCCGATTTTATAATGCAAACATCTACCGTTAGATGTAGCTAATAGTCTGAGGAGCAATTAAATCAGTTTCACACTGATTGTGGATTAAATTTTATGACTGGAGGATAAACGCAAATTAGAGACATAACTTGACCATATTTTCACACCTTATCGACACGCACCGCAGGGTGGCAATTATACGACAGGGATTAACAATAGTGTCATACTTGAACCGTAATAAATACACAGATGGTTTGTCTCTGAATTGACAGCGATTTACTTACTGGGTTACTTTTACCATATTTAAGGACTCAAAAAGACTGGCGATTTTTTTTTTTTTTTTTTGCACTTGTCCCGACCGAGCGTCATAAGGTCAAAGTGCACCTGCCCGGCGTGATTTCGGTCTTGTCCCGGACGGCCGGGAAATGGATTTCTCAGCCCCTGTCGTCTATTAAATAGAAGTTTGTGTAGCCTAAGCCAGTAAAGCATGTACCGGGACGACAGCGATACGACGTATCGGCCCGACGTTTGTCGCTACTTTGTGGTAGCTGGGGCGTTGGTTCTGAAACTGAATAGCTAGGTGTTGTGTTCCCCGATATAAAAAAACGTTCAGTTACTTATAAAACAAGAGGCCCATGGGCCACTATGCTCACCAGAGCTCAGGTGGGCACTGCCCATCCTGCCCAATGGCAGCCATGTATTTTAACATGATATCATTTTAATCCACCAAATGAACCCCCATGTCCAAATGAGCACCCATGTGGACTCAGCATCTGAAAAGTTAGGCCTTTTATGAAGTAGAGGGGGTGGGGCATGGACCCAATGGAGCCCTGGTTGGTATCACTAAATGCGTCTTATCATAAGAAACAAAAATATATATGGTTTAGCAGTGGGGATCTGTAAGGCCTCTTTAACAGTTGAGGGGTTGGGGCATGCCCTGTTGATCCCAGGAAAGCCCAAACTGTTGTCCCTAAATGTGTCTTATCATAAGGACCAAGTATATATATGGTTCAGTGCTGGGAATCTGACCGGTTTCAGAGATTTGAGGCCCTTTTATGAAATAGGAATGGCCCCTGCGGACCCCGCTACAGTAGGTGTGCTAATAATAAGGAACAAGAACATATATGATTATGGGGTGGGGATTTGAATGGTTTCTGAAATATAAAGCCTTTTATGAAATGGAAGGGCGGGGCACATTGCCTCAGCACAAAGAGACCTCCAGGTTGGTGTGATTGAACGAGTCTTATCATAAGGAACAAGTATATGGTTTAGGGGTGGGGATCTGAACTATTTCTGATATATATGGCTTTTAATGAAGTAAAGCGGTGTGGCATGGCCTGGGCGTGCCCCGGGGACTCCCAAGCTGGTGTCACTGAATGCGTCTTATCATAAGAAAGATGAATATATATGGTTTAGGGTGGGGCTAAGAACATTCTCTGAGATATAAGGCCTTATGTGAAGTGGAGGGGTGGGGCAAGGCCCAGGGAGACTCCCAGGTTGGTGTCAATGAATGTGTCTTATCATAAGGAACAAGACTATATATGGTTAAGGGGTGGCCATCTGTAGGGTTTCCGAGATATTGTGATATTATGAAATGGAGGGGGTGGGGCATGGCCCCAGCATATCCCTGGGAACCCCCAGGTTGGTGTTACTGAATGCGTCTTATCATAATGAACAAGAATATATATGGTTTAGGGGTGGGGATCTGAACAGTTTCTGAAATATATGGCCTTTTTTGAAGTGGAGGGGTGGGGCAAGGCCCCAGCGCGTCTTTGAGGACCCCCAGGTTGGTGTCAATGAATGTGTCTTATCATAAGAAGCAAGCATATATATGGTTTATGGGCGGGGATCTGTAAGGTTTCCGAGATATTGGGCCTTTTATCAAATGGAGGGGGTGGGGCATGGCCCCGGTGCATCCAGGGGACTCCCAGGTTGATGTCACTGAATGGGTCTTATCAAAAGGAACAAGAATATATATGGTTTAGGGGTGGGAATCTGAATGGTTTCCGAGATATTGGGCCTTTTATAAAGTTGAGGGGGTGGGGCCTGACCTGTGCGCATTCCTGACGACCCCCAGGTTGGTGTTACTGAATGCGTCTTATCAATAGGAACAAGAATATATATGGTTTAGGGGTGGGGATCTGAACAGTTTCTGAGATATATGGCCTTTTGTGAAGTAGAGGGGTGGGGCAAGGCCCCAGCGCATCTCTGAGGACCCCCAGGTTGGTGTCAATGAATGTGTCTTATCATAAGAAGCACGCATATATATGGTTTAGGGGCGGGAATCTGTAAGGTTTACGAGATATTGGGCCTTTTATGAAATGGAGGGGGTGGGGCATGGCCCCGGCGCATCCATGGGACTCCCAGGTTGATGTCACCGAATGGGTCTTATCATAAGGAACAAGAATATATATGGTTTAGGGGTGGGGATCTAAATGGTTTCCGAGATATTGGGGCTTTTATTAAGTGGAGGGGGTGGGGCATGACCTCGGCGCATCCCTGAGGACCCCAAGGTTGGTGTTACTAAATGCGTCTTATCAATAGGAACAAGAATATATATGGTTTAGGGGTCGGGATCTGAACGGTTTCTGAGATATATGGCCTTTTATGAAGTGGAGGGGGTGGGGCATGGCCCGGGCACAACCTGGGGGACCCTCAGGTTGGCATAAAAGCATATGGCTGAAAGAATTTTACTCAAGAAACATTTCTATAAAAGTTTTGTCCAAATATCTGCAATGACTTGGCAGTAAATGCCATTTTTCAATTTTCCCCATTATAAGTCTATGGAAACTCTAAGTTGCCATAGCAACCAAACTAATGGGCCGATTTTCATAAAAAACACAAACTTTCAATCCCCCTGCCCAAGGATGCTACAGATAAAATTTGGGCTGAATCGGTCCAGTGGCTTCAGAGAAGAAGATGTTTGAAAGTGTTGACGTCAGACGACGACGACAACGACAACGACAACGACGACGACGACGACGCCGGACAACTGCCTATCCTATAAGCTCCCCCGGAGCCTTCGGCTCTGGTGAGCTAAAAAGCTGCAACAAATATTTCTAAATTTTGTGGCTGGAAATGAGGGGTAAGTAGAGGGGTTTTCTGACGAAAAAAGGCCGATTTCTCACATCTAAATAGCATCTGGCGGTAGCAGATAGGCCCCGACAGATATGGCAAAAATTTGACCCGTCTTATAAAAGAGTATAAGCAAAATCCCACTTTAGAATAACTGAAAAAGGGGTCCCGTCTTATAGCCGAATCGCCTTATAGCCGAATTTTTACGGTAGTTCAATTGCGATGAAAGCTTCAAGCTTATTGAATCGCTCTCTCATTCTGGGTGTTCTCACGTCCGCACGAGAGAAAGGCACTGGCTTTTACACCACTGCTACCCATTTACACCTGGGTGGAGTGGGGCAGTGTCATTACATGTCTTGCCCAAGGACACACCTTGATACCGGTGGCCAGATTCGAACGCACAACCTCTCTACCATAAGTCAAATGTGTTGACCACTGCACTATCGAGGCTGACTAATATACTGGGATTTGAAAAGGCGTTCATTGCACAGACATGCTAACATGATGAAAGGCTAACAGAAGAGTGTTCATATATCCAAACACAGTAGAAATCCTATATTAAGACCACCTTTGGGACTGTTCAAAAGTGGTCTAGACCACTTTCGAACAGTACCAAAGGTTGTCTCTTATTAGGAGACACTGAGAGTCAAAAACACAAAGAAAGAATGACTGAAACCTCCTCGGTTTAAAAGCATGATTTTAGGTGGTCTTAACCGTTATCTTGCTGTTCACGACAACCCCTATCTTTGCAGTGTAGGTCCAGATCAGATGGCTTCTGAGGAAGCCATCTGATCAGGAACTACACTGTTTGACATTCAGTTTATGAATTTGTAGCAATAAATTACATCAAGTAATTTGATTGGTTGATAGACAGAAATGGGTGCGGCTTAAATGAATATTCAGCAAGATAAGGGTTAATAGCAGAATTTTACTGTATTTACCTGATTATTGGCATAGAAAGACTGATGATTAAAGACACAGCCTACAGTTTTGTAGGGGTATTTTGGTCGATGCTGTTTATCCATTGGAGGAGCATTAGGGTCGACTGGCTCATGTATATATCTGGAAATAGCATAAAAAGAATGATTGAAGGGATTAATGATGAATGTTTCTACAGAGGACCCTCACTACGACAGTATCTGTACCCTTTTAATTCACCGCTACAGCGAATTTGCCGCTGTAACGAATCCCAATAAGGAGTAGTATAATAGGTTATAAAGGGCTTTCACCATTAATTACTCAAAGAAACAAATGTTGTGGACAGTTGCCAGAATCGCCGATTCTAGCAAATATCCACCATATCTGTTTTTGGAGTGTTAAAAACTATAATATTCTTGCACACCAGACAAGGAAATCCATGATTTTACCCTGGGATAGAAATTTATGTTCTGACCCTGGTGTTCCGACCCCAAATCGAATATAACCGCGTGTTTGATAAATGCACTGGTTGATTACAACCTCATGTGCGGCGGCGTCATGCCTGACGTCACTAAACATTCCTGTTGTGTCATCACAAAATGGCGGACACCGGTAACCGAAGTGACAGCAGCATTAAAAATTCGCAATAGAAATGGAAGTTGTTCAAGAAAAAGAATCTTATATGGGTGTGAGGGGTGGGTAGAAAAATCCGTCCCTCGGGATCACTGTCCGGCATCACTCGGCAAGCCTCTTGATGCCGGACAGTGACCCTTGGGACTGATTTTTCCATCCACCCCTCACACCCATATAAGATTCTTATATTCTGGAATATCTCCATTAATCCATCTTATATTGAGCTAAGGATTTGTTCCATTGAAATTGTTGTTATAACAAGTTTTGTCTTTATATGGAATGTCGGTATAAAGAGGGCTGACTGTATTTCTTCACATTATGTGAGTCCCGCCAAGCGAATTTGTGTCTTCGAGCATTCCATCATGACAAATTTTAACTGCGCATGCCCAGCCATTCAGAGGGGCCAGGGATATGGCTTTCTGTCTGAAGGTTCCTCTTGATTCACTGATTGTAAGAGCGAGCAGCGAAGGTTCTGGCGAGACTGCGCGGGGCCCATGTAATATCATTACTTAGGAATATATGCATAGCTCCATATAATGTGCTTTTTTTCATCCAAAAAGTACTGACATTTTTCTTATTTCTGTAAGAAAATGTGTGTTATGGATACCATTTAGAAGCCAGACCAAAGATTTATCAATTCCCAAGGTTTTGAGTTTGTATCTCTAAAGATCTAGGAGATGTTATTCGGTAAGACGAATGTATGAACAGATAGCAAAGGCGATTACAATATCCACACTTTTTATTCGAAAAGCATGGGGATAAATACTTGATCTAATTATTCATTCAATTTTGCAAAACTGAATGTCAAACTGTATCAATAACAATCAGATGGCTTCTGAAGAAGCCCTGAAGAAGCCATCTGATCTGGATCTACACTGTTCACAAAACTAGGGGTTGTCATGAACAGCAGGCTAAGGATAAAGTTAAAAATAAAACTACAAGGGAAGTTTATACCTAAGCTATTTCAAACATCCCTAGTATCAATCTTATCCATTTTCTTTCCATCAAGAGCAACTATGACAGGGAGTAGTACCATTTTAACACTTGTCCTGCTGAGACTGGATATGTCTTATCTTTCAAACAATGTAGATCCAAATCAGATGGCTTCTGAAGAAGCCATCTGATCTGGATCTGCCTTGTTTGTCATTCAGTTTAAGAATTTCTTGCAATAATTTGCATCAAGAAATCTGATTGGCTGATAATCAGTTGTGGCTGTGGCATATTTAAATATTCAGCAGGTCAAGGGTTAAATTAATCCTTGTCCTTGTTCTGCTGAATAAATTAATTTTGCAAAATCCATTTTGGCTTGTCGACCAATCAAAATTCTTTATACAATGTATCAATTCAATTTAAAAAACTGAATGCCAAAAAGTATAGATCTTTATCATTTGATGCCAGAAGCAGGTTACTGTGGTTAAGCAGGGCAAAGGTTACATTATCCTGTTATTTTTCATTCTTATGCAGCTGCAAATGCAACAAGATGTCTGAATGTATAGCATCATCATATTGGGACTATTTATTCCAAAATACTCAAGTCATATTGTTGTTGTTTTTCATTGGTGCTTGCTTTACTGTTCAAGTAATACTATTTCCTAAATAAATTGATAAGAGCACCAGAATGTTCATGAGAATAACTGTATTGAAAATTGCTATTTGTGGAGGTAAATCAATGTTTTATGGTTGCAAATTTCATTTTATAGCCCCGCTGACATATTGCAGTAAAATGACATACTGGTATGCAATAATAAAACGGACAATTTACTTCCCGAAATGAAAATTTCAAATTTCAAAAGACCAATATCACTTTACTATGCATGTACACCTGATTATGCATGTGGAGAGTATGCATAACAAGAGCACCGCAAGCGGGTGCCAACGCTCGTCTGCAGTTTCTTTTAGAAAACAAAAGTTCTAAGTCAAATCAAATTGCAAGATGGAGTTATAAAACTTGTAGGGAATGTAGCTCTTGTGATGGTGAGTATGTGTATGAAGTTTCATGAAGGTAGGCCAAATACTTTTGGAAATATGGTCAAGGTTAAGTTTTTTGGCTAATTTTTCGAAAAATAGGTCAAAGTTCAAAGGTCAAGGTCACAGGTCAAAAAGCGTGGTATGACTGAAAAGGTCTTGTCCCAAGGAACATTCATGTGAAGTTGGAAGGCTCTGTTGTGAATAGTATTGAAATAAGAGACAAAAACAATAAAAAACGGAGAGAAAAGGGGAGATAATTCAATCAAATTGCAAGATGGAGTTATAAAACTTGTAGGGAATGTAGCTCTTGTGATGGTGAGTATGTGTATGAAGTTTCATGAAGGTAGGCCAAATACTTTTGGAAATATGGTCAAGGTTAAGGTTTTCGGTTAAATTTTCGAAAAATAGGTCAAAGTTCAAAGGTCAAGGTCACAGATCAAAAAGTGTGGTATCACTGAAAAGGTCTTGTCCCAAGGAACATTCATGTGAAGTTTGAAGGCTCTGTTGTGAATAGTATTAAAATGAGAGCAAAAAATGTGTTTCAGAAAAAAATTGGAAAAGGGGAGATAATTCAGCCAAAATCAACAATGTTGTTATGGTCCTTGGTCAAAATGTAGCTCTTGTGATGATGAGTGTGTGTATGAAGTTTCATGAGGCTAGGTCTAATACTTTTTAAGTTATAGCCAAGGTTAAGTTTTTTTGGAACGACGCAGGACGACGCGGGACGACGCAGGACGACAACGCAGACGCCGGAGTGATGACAATAGCTCGAAAGTTTTTTTTCAAAAAACAGACGAGCTAATAAACACTGGATCTATTGCTATTCTTACCTGTGCCCATTCAAACTCTCCCAGAAAGTGACCAATCCATCCACACTTATTGTCATCACCCAGGCATGGTGGGCACCTTTCACTTTTGTACCAATACAGACGTAGGCATCAAGACCAAATCCCAGAAGAAGACTGCACAGCAGTATTGCATGGTCTTCACAGTCCTGGCAAAAATAAAAAAAAAGTTTACTCTAAATATTAAATATTATTTCATAATAATAATTTGTAGCACACCACGATCAGATTAACCGGCCCCGATAGCTCAGTTGGTACAGTGTCCACTCCGGGGAACGGGAGGTCACGGGTTCGATCCCGGGCCACGACATATTAAAGTCGTTAATAATGGTACTAGCTGCTCCTCGCTTGGCACTCAGATTTACGGGGTAGAGCAAGGACTGGTCGACCCAGTGTCAGGATAATGTGACTGGGTGTGGTATCATGTAATGTGTCTGGGACATGATACTTCAGTGAGGCAGCACTATAATAGTGAGCATTGAGCTCCCTGTCGCAACCAGACACCGTCGTGATATGAGTGAACAAGAGCACCGCATGCGGGTGCCAACGCTCGTCTGCAGTTTCTTTTAGAAAACCAAAGTTCTAAGTCAAACAAGAGCAATCAAATTGCAAGATGGAGTTATAAAACTTGTAGGGAATGTAGCTCTTGTGATAGTGAGTATGTGTATGAAGTTTCATGAAGGTAGGCCAAATACTTTTGGAAATATGGTCAAGGTTAAGGTTTTCGGTTAAATTTTCGAAAAATAGGTCAAAGTTCAAAGGTCAAGGTCACAGATCAAAAAGTGTGGTATCACTGAAAAGGTCTTGTCCCAAGGAACATTCATGTGAAGTTTGAAGGCTCTGTTGTGAATAGTATTAAAATGAGAGCAAAAAATGTGTTTCAGAAAAAAATTGGAAAAGGGGAGATAATTCAGCCAAAATCAACAATGTTGTTATGGTCCTTGGTCAAAATGTAGCTCTTGTGATGATGAGTGTGTGCATGAAGTTTAATGAGGCTAGGTCTAATACTTTTTAAGTTATAGCCAAGGTTAAGTTTTTTTGGAACGTCGACGCCAGACGACAACGACAACGCAGACGCCGGAGTGATGACAATAGCTCGAAAGTTTTTTTTTAAAAAAAAACAGACGAGCTAAAAATTGTTGAAAGCGACGTTAAACCCGAATTCACACACACACACACACCATAATCAGATTAACTGCTTTTGCCATTTGAGAAAAATAAAGGTGCAGATAAGCATGTACATCCCCACAGTCTGATTATTATCTTAGTTTTCACTGTTTGGATCGTAAAACACCTCGAGTTTCTTTATCTGAAGATTCAAGGCTCTTGCTAGTAGGTTAGCAGTATATTTTGTGTGTTGCCTGGTTCTGAGGTTATAAAACTTTTTTCATGCTCAACTCCTGAGTATGAAATTTATCCTGCTCATAAATTTTAAAATGCCAACAATATAATTGTTGGCATTTTAAAATTTATGAGCTGGATGAAGACATTCTGTGCTGATCTGAGCATGAAAATTGCCTGATTTGTTTGTATTTAACCAGATAAGAGCATTTAAAATTTCATACTCAGCTGAGTTGAGCATGAAAAAATTATCATAACCTTGGGGCCTGGATGCAAACTCCAGGGTATTGACGGCACTAATTTATGGAGTTTTGTAGAATGACTCAAGGGCCAAAATGGATTGTTCAAAACAAACAACTGAGGTACATAATTATATTCATTAACATAACATAAAATATTCTAAGATTCAATACGGCAAGTAGACTAGTTATTTTGATTGTTTTTTTTTTTTGTTCATTTTTTTTTTCTGCAAAAACAAATGTGAGTAGCTTTTGCACAGTGAAAGTTCAGCAAAAATACCAATGTATTGGACATTGCACTTGGCAGAACATTTTATACATGTATTCACTTTAAAAATCCTAAAAAATCAGACACTTTTAGAATCTGCTTTTATTCTCCTAAAAAATAGGAAAATAGTTTCGCAATCCAGCAAGGATTCTAAAACAAGAGGCCCATGGGCCACTATGCTCACCAGAGCTCTGGTGGGCACTGCCCAATGGCAGCCATGTATTTTAACATGATATCATTTTAATCTACCAAATGAACCCCCATGTCCAAATTAGCACCCATGTGGTCTCAGTATCTGAGTTTGAATTAGGCCTTTTATGAAGTAGAGGGGGTGGGGCATGGACCCAATGGAGCCCTGGTTGGTATCACTAAATGCATCGTATCATAAGGAACAAGAATATATATGGTTTAGGAGTGGGGATCTGTAAGGCCTCTTAAGTGGTGGAGGGGTTGGGGCATGTCCTGCTGATCCCAGGAAAGCCCAAGATTGTTTTCCATAAATGTGTCTTATCATAAGGACCAAGTATATATATGGTTTAGGGGTGGGAATCTGAACCGTTTCTGAGATTTGAGGCCCTTTTATGAAGTGGAAAGGATAGGAATGGCCCCTGCGGACCCCCCTACAGTAGGTGTGCTAATAATAAGGAACAAGAACATATATGATTATGGGGTGTGGATTTGAATGTTTTCTGAAATATAAAGCCTTTCATGAAGTGGAAGGGTGGGGCACATTGCCTCAGCACAAAGAGACCCCGAGGTTGGTGTGATTGAACCAGTCTTATCATGTTATCATAAGGAACAAGTATATGGTTTGGGGTGGGGATCTGAACTATTTCTGAGATATGTGGCTTTTAATGAAGTAAAGCGATGGGGCATGGCCTAGGCATGCCCCGGGGACTCCCAAGCTGGTGTCACTGAATGCTATGCTTCTTAGCATAAGGAAGATGAATATATATAGATTATTCATTCTCCTAGTTGAAATATGGGATTTATAAACCGAGGGAGGTAAAACAATCCGATAAAGAAACGAGTGCGAAGCACGAGTTTCTTTAACGGATTGTTTTACCTCCCGAGGTTTATAAATCCCATATTTCAAATAGGAGAAATGTATAATCTGTATATTACATGCACTTCCATAGACTTTTAGGAGAGTTTGGATCTTGAATTTTGGATCTGAATGCCCGTTCAGTTGACTGTTTACAGCTCATGTATACGGTTCAATCAGCGAAGTGTTACAGAATCTGGGTGGAAGAACAACTGGATGGGCGCCATTTTGAAAGCGCTTTCTACAGTTTTGAACAAAAATAGAAGAAACAAAGTGTTTCAGTGATAAAACAAGTAAAACGTTAGATTAAATAAAGCAAAACTTACATCCTAATCAATGGTCATATCCATGTTTTCTTTTGTTTCAGCGTTGCATCCGACTAAAACGTCACGCATTCTGAACGTTTGTTGATATTTCTTAGACGCCATTACAATGACGTCATTAATAACGTCGCCGTGATTGAAACTTTCCCGCGTTTGAATAGAACAATTTCACTGCAAAGCGGTATCTCGTATCTTGTATATAAAGTAGTTCCAGCTGAAGGGATTTATTTCCCGGCTAAGAGGAAATATTTCTTCTTAGCAAAAAGGAAAATACCAAGTTTATGTCTGGTAGAAATCATGGTATTTCTCTGTTATGCATGTAATATATATGGTTTAGGGTGGGGCTAAGAACAGTTTCTGAGATATAAGGCCTTTTGCGAAGTGGAGGGGTGGGGCAAGGCCCTGAGAGACTCCCAGGTTGGTGTCAATGAATGTGTCTTATCATAAGGAACAAGAATATATATGGTTTAGGGGTAGCCATCTGTAGTGTTTCCAAGATATTGTGAGATTATGAAATGGAGGGGGTGGGGCATGGCCCCTGCACACCCCTGGGGACCCCCCAGGTTGGTGTCACTAAATGCGTCTTATCATAATGAACAAGAATATATATGGTTTAGGGGTGAGGCTCTGAACAGTTTCTGAGATATATGGCCTTTTGTGAAGTGAAGGGGTGGGGCAAGGCCCCGGCACATCCCTGAGGACCCCCAGGTCGGTGTCAATGAATGTGTCTTATCATAAGGATCAAGAATATATATGGTTTAGGGGCGGGGATCTGTAAGCTTTCCGAGATATTGGGCCTTTTATGGAATGGACGGGGTGGGGCATGGCCCTGGTGCATCCCGGGGACTCCCAGGTTGATGTCACTGAATGGGTCTTATCATAAGGAACAAGAATATATATGGTTTAGGGGTAGGGATCTGAATGGTTTCCATTCCCAGGAGTGTGCATCGGCAAAAGCTGCTCGCATTTTTTCAGCAAATATATGAGCATATTTGCCATTTTAACTGATCAAAGTATTAACGATATGTTACCGGTGTCCCAGTTTATCTTGACCCCTGGGTAGCTTTACCCCCGGGGGTAAAGCTACTCAGGGGTAGCTTTACCCCTGGGGGTAAAGATATCCCGGGATATCTTTACCCCCACCCTGGATATCTTCACCCCCGGGGGTAAAGGTAAACTGGCCAGGATATCTTTACCCCCGGGGGTAAAGCTAAACTGGCCAGGATATCTTTACCCCCACCCCAACTTTTGGGTATAAGCTATTTTCTTATTACCAAATTTCTTCTTATATGTAAGTGAAGCAAGATAGTGGACTCGATGTTTCACTTTAACATTTTTAGTTTCAATCATGACTCAGACTAATAGAACTACCCTTAGTAAGAAATATGACCACATTATAGAGGCAGATGATTATTTAATAACTTCTTTTTGTTTGATTCTTATTCAAAATGTTGCTTATGACAATATTTCATAATCTCGCATTATCCCTGTCAGTCGTGAAATGGGTGGTGGTGGTGAGTGGCAAGGGGGGGTAAAGATATCCCGGCTGGGATATCTTTACCCCCGGGGTGAAAGCTAAACTGGCCAGGATATCTTTACCCCCACCCCAGCTTTTGGGTATAAACTATTTTCTAAATGCCCAATTTCTTCTTATATGTAAGAGAAGCAAGATAGTGGACTCGATGTTTCACTTTTAACATTTTTTCCTTTCAATCATGACTTGGACTATGAGAACTATCCTTAGTAAGAAATATGACCATATTATAAAGGCAAATGATTATTTGATAACTTCTTTTTGTTTGATTCTTATTCAAAATGTCCCTTATGACAATCTTTCATAATCTTGCATTATCCCTGTCAGTTGTGAAATGGGTGGTGGGGGTGAGTGGAAAGGCGGGGGTAAAGATATCCCGGCTGGGATATCTTTACCCCCGGTGGGTAAAGCTAAACTGGCCAGGATATCTTTACCCCCACCCCAACTTTTGGGTAGAAACTATTTTATAAATGCCCAATTACTTCTTATATGTAAGAGAAGCAAGATAGTGGACTCGATGTTTCACTTTAACATTTTTCGTTTCAATCGTGACTCGGACTTATAGAACTACCCTTAGAAAGAAATAGACCATATTTTAGAGGCAAATGATTATTTAATAACTTCTTTTTGTATATTTTCTTTTTCAAAATGACCCTTACTACAATCTTTCATAATCTTGCATTATCCCTGTCAGTTGTGAAATGGGTGGTTATGGTGATTGGAAAGGCGGGGGTAAAGATATCCTGGCTGGGATATCTTTACCCCCGGGGGTAAAGCTAAACTGGCCAGGATATCTTTACCCCCACCCCAACTTTTGGGTAGAAACTATTTTCTAAATGCCCATTTTCTTCTTATATGTAAGAGAAGCAAGATAGTGGACTCGATGTTTCACTTTAACATTTTTCGTTTCAAAGATTGACTCGGACTTATAGAACTACCCTTAGAAAGAAATAGACCATATTATAGAGGCAAATGATTATTTAATAACTTCTTTTTGTATATTTTCTTATTCAAAATGTCCCTTATGACAATCTTTCATAATCTTGCATTATCCCTGTTCGTTGTGAAATGGGTGGTGTTGGTGAGTGGAAAGGCGGGGGTAAAGATATCCCGGCCGGGATATCTTTACCCCCGGGGGTAAAGCTAAACTGGCCAGGATATCTTTATCCCCACCCCAACTTTTGGGTATAAACTATTTCTTAATGCCAATTTTTCTTATATGTAAGTGAAGCAAAAAAAAAACCAAAACAAGCATAATTAAACCATACAGCTTGCAAGAAAATCTTTTTCACATCTTATACCATTGCTCATGGGAGGGGGGGAAGATTTCATGGCTGGGATAGGGTGACCCCCACCCCCCCACACACACACACACACCATCCAAAAAAAAATCAAGACTTTGGAAAACCCAGACAAGCACACTTCTCAACAATGGAAGGTACTACTGATGTCCACTACTCACAACTTACAGGGTTAATGCAAGATTAAGAAAGATTGTCATAAGCAAGGTGTTGACTAAGAAAATAAACAAAATGAAGTTATTAAACGGTCATATGCCTCTATAATATGGTCATATTTCTTACTTAGGGTAGTTCTATCAGTGTCATGACTGAAACAAAAAATGTTCAAGTGAAACATCGAGTCCACTATCTTGCTTCAGTTACATATAAGAAGAAATTGGGCATTGAGAAAATAGTTTATATCCATAAGTGGGGATGGGGTAAAGATATCCTGGCCAGTTTAGCTTTACCCCCGGGGGTAACGATATCCCAGCCAGGATATCTTTACCCCCGCCTTTCCACTCACCATAACCACCCATTTCACATTTGACAGGGATAATGCAAGATTATGAAAGATTGTCATAAGGGACATTTTGAATGAGAAAATATACAGAAAGAAGTTATTAAATAATCATTTGCCTCTATAATATGTTCATATTTCTTACTAAGGGTTGTTCTATTAGTCCGAGTCATGATTGAAACGAAAGATGTTAAAGTGAAACATTGAGCCCACATCTTGCTTCTCTTACATATAAGAAAAATTGGGCATTTATAAAATAGTTTAGACCCAAAAGTTGGGGTGGGGGTAAAGATATCCTGGCCAGTTTAGGTTTACTCCAAGGGTTAAGATATCCACTTTCTTGCTTCTCTTACATATAAGAAAAAATTGGGCATTTATAAAATAGTTAAGACCCAAAAGTTGGGATGGGGGTAAAGATATCCTGGCCAGTTTAGCTTTACTCCCGGGGGTAAAGATATCCCAGCCAGGATATCTTTACCCCCGCCTTTCCACTCACCACCACCCATTTCACAACTGACAGGGATAATGCAAGATTATGAAAGATTGTCATAAGGGACATTTTGAATGAGAAAATATACAGAAAGAAGTTATTAAATAATCATTTGCCTCTATTATATGTTCATATTTCTTACTAAGGGTTGTTCTATTAGTCCGAGTCATGATTGAAACGAAAGATGTTAAAGTGAAACATTGAGCCCACATCTTGCTTCTCTTACATATAAGAAAAAATTGGGCATTTATAAAATAGTTTAGACCCAAAAGTTGGGGTGGGGGTAAAGATATCCTGGCCAGTTTAGGTTTACTCCAAGGGTTAAGATATCCACTTTCTTGCTTCTCTTACATATAAGAAAAAATTGGGCATTTATAAAATAGTTTAGACCCAAAAGTTGGGGTGGGGGTAAAGATATCCTGGCCAGTTTAGCTTTACCCCTGGGGGTAAAGATATCCCAGCCAGGATATCTTTACCCCCGCCTTTCCACTCACCACCACCCATTTCACAACTGACAGGGATAATGCAACATTATGAAAGATTGTCATAAAGGACATGTTGAATAAGAAACTATACAAAAAGAAGTTATCAAATAATCAAGGGTAGTTCTATAAGTCCGAGTCACAATTGAAATGAAAAATGTTCAAGTGAAACAATGAGTCCACTATCTTGCTTCTCTTACATATAAGAAGAAATTGGGCATTAAGAAAATAGTTTATACCCAAAAGTTGGGGTGGGGGTAAAGATATCCTGGCCAGTTTAGCTTTACCCCCGGGGGTAAAGATATCCCAGCTGGGTTATCTTTACCCCGCCTTTCCACTCACCACCACCACCCATTTCACAACTGACAGGGATAATGCAAAATTATGAAAGATTGTCATAAGGGACATTTTGAATGAGAAAATATACAGAAAGAAGTTATTAAATAATCATTTGCCTCTATAATATGTTCATATTTCTTACTAAGGGTTGTTCTATTAGTCCCAGTCATGATTGAAACGAAAGATGTTAAAGTGAAACATTGAGCCCACTATCTTGCTTCTCTTACATATAAGAAAAAATTGGGCATTTATAAAATAGTTTAGACCCAAAAGTTGGGGTGGGGGTAAAGATATCCTGGCCAGTTTAGGTTTACTCCAAGGGTAAAGATATCCACTATCTTGCTTCTCTTACATATAAGAAAAAATTGGGCATTTATAAAATAGTTTAGACCCAAAAGTTGGGGTGGGGGTAAAGATATCCTGGCCAGTTTAGCTTTACCCCCGGGGGTAAAGATATCCCAGCCGGGATATCTTTACCCCCGCCTTTCCACTCACCACCACCACCCATTTCACGACTGACAGGGATAATGCAAGATTATGAAAGCTTGTCATAAACAACATTTTGAATAAGAAAATATACAAAAAAGAAGTTATTAAATAATCATTGGCTCTATAATATGGTCATATTTCTTACTAAGGGTAATTCTATTAGTCCAAGTCATGATTGAAACGAAAAAATGTTAAAGTGAAACATCGAGTCCACTATCTTGCTTCACTTACATATAAGAAGAAATTGGGCATTAAGAAAATAGTTTATACCCAAAAGTTGGGGTGGGGGTAAAGATATCCTGGCCAGTTTAGCTTTACCCCCGGGGGTAAAGATATCCTGGCCAGTTTAGCTTTACCCCTGGGGGTGAAGATATCCAGGTGGGGGTAAAGATATCCCGGGATATCTTTACCCCCGGGGGTAAAGCTACCCAGGGGGTAAAGATAAACTGTTACACCGGCCCCGATAGCTCAGTTGGTAGAGTGTCCGCTCCGGGGAACGGGAGGTCTCGGGTTCGATCCCGGGCCGCGACATACCAAAGTCGTTAACAAGAATTCCGCCGAAGGCTATGTCGCGCCTGTGGGGGCGCAAAGTCATTCAACCATGGTATGTAGGTCAAGGTCAAACATAGATGCTTGCACAAAAGTTTCCATTATTAAATGCGAGCTTGTACTAAGTTATCATTTAGCTCTAATAATTCTTGAGAAATGAACTTAACCATTAGGGTGGTCGCAATATTTTACAATGTCGGTGAACCATGAAATGTAGGTCAAGGTCAAATATGGATGCTTGCATTTAAGTTGCCATCCACAGATACAAGTTTGTACCAAGTATCATTAATAAAGCTCTTATAGTTCTTGAGAAATAAACTTGACCATTAGGGTGAACGCTAGGGTGGTCGCAATATCTTACAAAGTCAGTGAACCATATATGTAGGTCAAGGTCAAATATGAATGCTTGCATGTAAGTTGTCATCCCTAGATACAAGTTTGTACCAAGTATCATTAATGAAGCTCTTATAGTTCTTGAGAAATAAACTTGAACCTCAGGGTGAACGCTAGGGTGGTCGCAATATTTTACAAAGTCAGTGAACCATGAAATGTAGGTCAAGGTCAAATATGGATGCTTGCATGTAAGTTGTCATCCCCAGATACAAGTTTGTACCAAGTATCATTAATGAAGCTCTTATAGTTCTATAGAAATAAACTTGAACCTCAGGGTGAACGCTAGGGTGGTCGCAAATGTTGACGCCTTGACAAACGGACGGACGAACGGACGGAAAACCGGGCGCCTATATCGCGCCATGCTAATAGCAGGCGCGACAAAAATGGTACTAGCTGCTCCTCGCTTGGCACTCAGATTTACGGGGTAGAGCTAGGACTGGTCGATCCAGTGTCAGGATAACGTGACTGGGTGTGGTATCATGTAATGTGTCTGGGACATGATACTTCAGTGAGGCAGCACTATAAACGTGAGCATTGAGCTCCCTGTCGCAACCAGACACCGTCGTGATATGACTGAAAAATTGTTGAAAGCGACGTTAAACCCGAATTCACACACACACATTAACGATATGTTAACTAACGACTTTGTTAGTTTTGAACAACTGGCCCCTGATCACCAACTTGATGCCCATCATACTGAGCTACCAAGACCTGGGCCCAGATGTTCAAAGCATCGTTAGCTTAACGAGCTTGTTTGTAGTCATATTGTTAACTGTTCTAGCAAGTTCAATTATTCAAAATTTTGGTATTTTTGCTGAATAATGTGAGCAGCTTTTGCAAATGCAAAAGCTGCTCACATTTTTGTTCAGCAAAAATATTAGCATATTTGCCATAATAAATGATCGAAGTTTTAACTATACGTTAACTAACGACATCGTTAGTTTTGAACAACTGGCCCCAGATGTCTTGTTAAGAGTTGTCTAAAGTTCATATGAGGGCTTTTCAAAATATTTTGTCACTGGTGTTTTATTTCCTAAATGCCCCATTTAATATTTTTTCCATATTGCAGGCCCTCAAAGAACCCCACCTCTGCTGAAACACATTTTTGTAACCTTCGGATCCAAATTCTAAAAGCTGTTTGGTCGTCTTCTTTGGGTACCTGTTAAAGGCACTGATAAGTCGCGCTGCCAAGTCTACTTTTGGACTTCCAGAAAGCATTTTCTTGAGCATTGGAAACAAGATAAAGTCGCATGGGTTCAGGTCAGGAGAATAGGGAGGATGATTTACAACCTTGACCTTTTCAAGATACAACCTCACAATCTCAAGACTTGTGAGAGGAGGCGATTATCACGGATCAGGTGCACTTCTGACCAAACTTTGCTTGGACGCTTCTTATTGCAGAAAGTCTTGACTTTCCCTAGTACAGTGTTCTTATAGAATTGGCCAGTGACTGTATGACCAGAAGGACAAGCCACTAGAACCACTGGCCCATTAGAATTGAAGAAGATTGCATACAACATCTTCTTGCAGCTGATGGTTCTCTTGGCAATACAGGGCAATATTTGCACTTCCACTGTTTGTTATCAGCTCTTCTCTGTGGCTTAAACATGTGCACCAGGTTTCGTCACCTGTTAGCAAGTTAGAAATAACTCCGGAATCTCAGTTTTTGTATTTTTTTCAAAAGCTGTTGGGCACATTTAAGGGGTTGCTTCTTTTGCTCTTCAGTGAGCAAATGGGGCACCAACTATCGCAAATCTTTCTCAAGCTCAAGATCTTTGTCAGAGTGGTATGCAGGCTGCCTTCTGATATGCCCGTGCATTTAGCTATCTCTTTCACTGAAAGTCGAGCATCTTCTTCAACCGCTGCCTTTACAGCAGCGATGGTTGCCTTGGTGATGGAGGTCTTGGGCCTACCAACACGGGCATCATCTTTGACCTATGATTTACCAGCTATAAAAGCTTTGACCCACCAATAAACTGTGCACTTTGAAATGGCAAGAGATTCATATATGCCACACAATTCATCAAATATCCTACTTGAACCTATGTCAAGCCAAACATTGCATTTAATGTAGCTGTGAATTTCAGCCTTTATGTCCATTTTACAATGTATCTTGTAAATTGGCCAGTGTATATGACTGCATGTATTTCAATTTGACATATCTCGGTCTTTATAAAAGCAACTTGTACGAAATAAACTGTTATCGGCAGCTATTTGAAAGGCTATTCAAGTGCAATGAAGTGTCATCAGAAATACATAAAATAAAACAAGTGACAAAACATTATGAAGGACCCTCGTAACTTACCCCTTTATTCCTACACAGGAATGCATGCATAGATGTCCACTGTTCTCGTCGAGCACCCCCACCCACAGTTGGTACTCTTTCCTGATGCATGAGACTAACAAACCTTGCAGCTTCTCTTGCTGTGTCTAACAATCTGCCAGCTCGCAGGGGTTTCACAAAAGAACAAACTGGACGGTCTGTGGCATTTTCATCCTGTAAACAACAACATGAATACAGTAAAACTTTGATGGCTCCAACAATGATGGCTCCTTTACCACCAATTAACCCATTGTATATTAGTTGAGGCGATTCTAATGAGTACACACAACATACCTTTTTACAATGACATTTTTTTGAAGTTACATGTATACCTAACTATGTTTTATCTGGCCCTATGGAATATATTTTCTAGGGACTCTAGAATGTGTTCGAATCAGCCGTTGTAAATGAGACTTTGTTGATTGAATGATAGAAGTTTCACCTTAGTACACATAACATACCTCTGTTTTCAAGAAAATTGAATATATCCCTTTCAAGGGGAATGGGAACACCTTCAGGGGAGGCAACTCCTGCCAAAGTATTTTTTGTCTCCCATGTCAATAGGGGTCAACTCTTAAAGGAAAGAATTTGCTCCAGAGGAGCAAATTCTTTCCTTTAAGAGTAGACCCCTTTTTCAGTGCAACAGGGCTTATAGAAAAACAAACAGGAAGTCCCGAAAATTGTCTCCCTTTGAAAAAGGGCAGAAAAATCTGCCAGGTGTTCCCATTCCCCTTAAGCTTCCTGACCAGGCACTATGATCAACCCTCAATGGCCCAAACCCCCCTAATCTTGAACAAATTTTCAAGGTCCCATAGGTACTGTATTCAAGCCACTGAAGTCTTTCTAAGATGTGTTTGTGGGTCACAGTCAAGCTTTCAAAGTCACTTGTCAATACATATATTGGTACCAATAGTAAACTCATCACAGCAATATAATGGTAGGGATCGTATTTTGTGATAATTAAAGGATAGTTTTTGTCAATTCTCCATAAAAACCTATGTTGTGGGTACATGTATTCATTACAACCGCCTCACCGAGCAGGTTCTATTGAATACCCACAAAAAAGGTTCGTTAGAACCGCCTCGGTGAGATGGTTCTAATGAATACCCACAACATAGGTTTATATTGAGAAATAAGGAAAACTATCCTTGAATTATCACAAAATACCATCCTTATCTGTTGCTATGACTCAAGTCAACAGCTATATACATGCCAAATATGAAAGCTGTATGACAAATGGTTCAAATGTTATGATCAGTGTTAAAGCTTTTTATTGCAGTGAGATGGACAAAAAGAGAGATATGCCAAAAACTATTTGCTCCATCCAACCTCCCAAAATCTTTGATTCTGGGGCATAAAAACAGAGATTTTTTTTCTTTCTTTTTTTTTTTTCCAATCAGAATACAAAGGAATTATTGTGAATATTAGGACACATTAACGTAAAACTGTAATGATTTTTTTTTTGTCATTGCAAGCAGACAAGTGGAATTTTCAAGCCCTGCATGAACTTGAAATAATTCTGCTTTCAAATAGCTAGGTAGCTGGGGTATATTAAGCGGTCTCAATTGGTACAACCTATGTAAATATATATTTCCCAGTATTTCCCGGGAATTCCCTGTATTTTCCAGGAATTCCCTGTATTTCCCACTGTCAAGGGAAAATACGAGTATTTCCCGTTTTTTGTCAACCTTGACTAACAAGCACCAACAACATATGTTATGAGTTTAAATAAGAAAAAAATCACAAATTTTTATCGAAAAGTAGTCAGTTTGGGAATATGAGAGAATGCACTATGTTACAAAGGTGTGTTATCGTAAAGATATCAATGATTTAAAACCCTTACTTGAGCAAATATTTTGACAAGCCTCTCATCTGCTTGCATTTCTCGTATACTGAGATATTCCTTCCACCACTGTTTGGCATAGACCAGGAAAAGTCTCTCTTTTTCTGCATGTCGACTCCGCTCTAGCTGAATCTGGGCTGTGATAACCTCATTACTCAGGGTTTGCTTTGTTTTTGGAAAAAGCTCCACTTGTATGTCTATCATCCCAGCTGAAACCTTGCTCTCAGAACCTACAATACACAGCTTAAGATATGAAAGTGTAACAAGACTACAGCCTCGATAGCTCAGTGGATAGTGTTTTTGACTTAAGATTGAAAGGTTGTTGGTTCGAATCCGGCCACGGGAGGCAAGGTGTGTCCTTGGGCAAGACAAGTTATGACAATGTCGCATTTGACCCAGGTGTAAATGGGTAGCAGTGGGGTAAAGGTCACTGCCTCTGTCACACATGCACGTGATAACATCCTAGTGTTTGAGAGCAATTCAATAAGCTTGGAGCTTTCATCACAATCAAACTAAAATAAGTTAGTATAAAACTGTAATTATCTTAAGTACTGGGACAGACAGGTATACCCAGATCAGACTGCTCCTGAAGGAGCAGTCTGATCAGGGTCTACACTGTTTGCCATTCCGTCTCCAGTTTTTGGACTCCTTGCTAGATCATGAAATAAACCCGTTAAAATTTTAGGAGAATTACAGCAAGTCCTCAAGGTGTCCGAATTTTTACGATTTTTATGATACTTTTGGGATATAATTTTCTTATTTTTATGTAATGGGTACTTGTTAGAATAACCTCACATATGGGATATTCTTACTATAAGTACTCATAACTAGAGGCCCAAGTGGGCCAGAATCGCTCACCTGGATAAGGCTGATCACACGGGCATGTGATAACACCTGGAATGAGTGTTCGAGAGCGATTCAATAAGCATGAAGCTTTCATTGCAATCGAACTAAACAGACATATATACTGTTCTAGCATGTTTTGAATGAAAAACAAATTTATCCCTCATCCTACTGAATAATTTAATTAGCCACACCCATTTTCTGACTATCAGCTGATCAGACTGCATGATGTATTGTTTACATTATGATTCACAAACTGAATGACAAACAGTGTAGATCCTGATCAGATGGCTTTAGCCATCTGATCTGGATTTACACTATTTGCAAAGGTAGGAATTGCTGTGAACAGCAGGATAAAGGTTAAAGCCATGTATGTTTAGAGGCAACCAAGTCATTTATTTTTGTGAACACACAGCATTGACAGACCAAATAATTTTGAGTCCACACTCTTAAACACCATGTCACAGATGCCCCAGACTACAGCTATGGTCCTGGAGATGTCGTTTGAAGAATTTCAAGATGGTAGCCATGGCAGCCATCTTGGATATAGGACCGTAACAATTTTAGCAAATCTAACTCTTTTCATGCTGTTCACGACAACCCCTATCTTTGGAAACAGTGTAGATCCAGATCAGATGGCTTCTGAAGAAGCCATCTGATCAGGATCTACACTGTTTGACATTCAATTTATGAATTTGTAGGATGCCTCCCTGATGCCTCCCAGGTAGTTTCAGCTCAATTTGACCTTTGCTTCGGGAGGACATTTCGTTTGCAGAATTTCAAGAGATAACTCAAATACCATAGCACCCAGAGTTGTGGTTCTCAGGCATGAAGTGTCATCTTGACCTTGTATACAAGTACCATCAATATATCTCAAAGGGTACTGGAGTTATGGCCATCACAAGGTTATATTGTCAGGGGAGATAATTACAAAACCAGTGCACCCACAGTCGTGGTTCTTGCACCTGACACACCTGCTTAACCTCATGTACAAATGTACCAAGTACCATCAATATATCTCAAAGAGTATTGGAGATGTGGCCATCACAAGGTAGTAATTCCATTTTATTGGAAGGGGAGATAACTCAAAAACCATGGCATCCAGAGTTGTGGTTCTTGTGCATGACACACCATCTCGGCCTTGTGAACAACTGTGCCAGGTACCATCAATATATCTTAAAGGGTATTGGAGTTTAGCCATCAAAAAGTAGTCACTCAATTTTATTGGAAGGGGAGATAACTCAAAAACAATGGCAACCAGAGTTGTGGTTCTTACGGATGACACGCCGTCTCAGCCTTGTGAACAACTGTGCTAGGTATCATCAATATATCTCAAAAGGTATTGGAGTTATGGCCATCACAAAGTATTCATTCTATTTCATTAAAAGGGGAGATAAGTCAAGAAGTATACCATCCAGAGTTCTGGTTCTTGCGCATGACACGCCATCTCAGCCTTGTGAACAATTGTGCCAAGAACCGTCAATGAATCTCAAAGGGTAAAGGAGTTATGGCCATCACAAGGTTGCGTCTATAGACGGACAGACTGACGCCAGGCTGATCGCTACATCCCCTGAACCTATTCGGTCGGGGGATAACTATTAATGGGGTCCAAAGCTAAAACCGTGTTAGTTAAACAACCAATTCATATCCACATTATATAGCAAAATGTTTACAGCCATTTTTCTATATAATCTATATATTTCTGGGACCCATCTTGAAACCATATTACATGTGTATATCCAAACTGTGTTGTAACGAACAGTGTTATAACGAGGTTGTGGTATATATGGCAAATTTATCCTCATTTCCTATGCACTGAACTGTAGCTTATCTGTCATAAAATAATGTTAACCCTTATCCCCTTGAATAATTAATTAAACCACAACCATTTCTGACTTTGAACCAATTTGATTTATTCCTACAAATTCATCAACTGAATGTCAAACAGTGTAGATCCTGATCAGATGGCTTCTTCCGAAGCCATCTGATCAGGATCTACACTGTTTGCAGAGGTAGGGGTTGTCTTGAACATCAGCATAAGGGTTAAAAATCTGTGACCTTGCCATTTGGCTCTGTAACAAATATCAGACCAAGGTAATTCTAGACAGTCACAAGATATGCAGCAAAAATCTATCTTATCTTAAATAGCTGTATTAACCCTTGACCTTCTGAATATTTAAATATGCCACACCCACTAACGATTATCAACCAATCAGATTACTTGATGCAAATTATTACAACAAATTCATAAAACTGAATGACAAACAATGAAGATCCTGATCAGATGGCTTCTTCAGAAGCCATCTGATCTGGATCTTCATTGTTTGAAAGGTAAGACATATCCGGGCTCAGCAGGACAAGGGTTAAGTCTATTAACCCTTTTTGTACCTACTGGAATCTTCCACCTTTTATATAGCATGAGTCCATTTTAAAATTTAGGGTGTCAGGTTGTGTTTTCTTCAAAATTGATTTGGAAAATGACTGAACTTTTAGCAAACAGTATAGGCCCTGATCACCCCGCGTTCTGCGGCGCCTGATCTAGGTCTACACTGTTTGCCAAGGTACCCCTTTATGGGTTTCTGGTACTGAATGGGTTAAGGCATATTACACAGACAGTTTACATTAGGCAGTCCATTATGAATGTAACCATAAACATTTGGAGCATAAAAATAGGCACCCTGCTACAACATTTCCGGCCTTATAAGTTTATTTTTTTTTTTTTTTTTGGTTTTGGTTTTACAGCCTTTCAAAATTATTTCACTCATATCGAGCTGATCGTTAATCAGAGGTGTGCGAAAACTGGAGTACCCGGAGAAAAACCACCTGACCTTCCGTTGAAGAAACTTGGCGTCTCACATGTGACCCGAGCGAGGCTCAACCCACAGCGGTGAGAGACCTAATGATTAAGAGTCAGTGCTCTTATCCACTAGGCCATGGAGGCCCATTTATAAAGTTAATACTTGTGTATATAGAATGTGATTGGAAAAAAAAAAAAAAATTAGAAAAGAAGATAAAGAGGAACCAAAGACATATATTTATTTTATGCATAGCAGCAAAATCAATGCATATCTGGAACAAATAAAGTGATATTTTCCCAGTGTGAAAAGTAACATGACCGTGTTATTTCACAGTAGCAGCCCGGACTACTTTTCTCGCCAAAATTTATATATGTTATCTATAAAATAATTCTGTAAAATATGAAAAGCACTCTTTGTACTGTAAAAATGCTGTATTCAAAATGGCGATCTGTTTATGTTTTGCAACTAACAGTTGTGACGTCATAGCCAAGTCAAAAATTGTGACGTAAGATCTGATTGATCAATGACAGTAAGTGTACAAAAATATTATGAAATAAAAAGAAAATTTACTTTTTTTCAATAAATATCAAAAATATTTAATCTCGTGTGTTGAAAACATCAGAATTTTCACTCATGCTTCGCACTTGTGAAAATTCTGATATTTTCAACACACTCGATGGAGTATTTTTGGTATTTATCTCAAAGAGTAAATATCCTCTATGTATAAACCTCTTTATTAATGCAGTTTTGGATATAATACAGTTTAATCCATTTTGTACTGGAAATCCCAAAACCGGTAATCGGTAAACAGTGCAGGCCCAGATTAGACACCACAGAATCGGGGCTTACACTGTTTGCAAAAAGTATGGCCATTTTTCAAATTAATTTTGAAGAAAAACACAGCCTGACAGCCCTGAATTTGGAAATGGACTCTTGCTATATATAAGGAGGAAGATTCCATTTGGTACAAAAAGGGTTAAAGATGGATTCCAAAAATGTCTAAATT
This sequence comes from Lucinisca nassula, assembly GCA_963580285.1. Lineage (NCBI taxonomy): Eukaryota > Metazoa > Mollusca > Bivalvia > Lucinida > Lucinidae > Lucinisca > Lucinisca nassula. The sequence goes on along the minus strand of OY757017.1, from coordinate 114,864,738 downwards.
ATTTTAACCCTTATCTTGCTGTTCACGACAACCCCAATCTTTGGAAACAGTGTAGATCCAGATCAGATGGCTTCTGAAGAAGCCATCTGATCAGGATCTACACTGTTTGACATTCAGTTTATGAATTTGTAGCAATAAATTACATCAATTAATTTGATTGGTTGCTAGACAGAAATGGGTGTGGCTCAACTGAATATTCAGCAAGAGAAGGGTTAAGCCAGAGGACCAATGGTCCGGTATCACTCACCTGAGTTCTGAGTGTATGTGGAGCCATTTGTTTCCCTAGAAGAGGTTTTTTGAAGGGTTTTTACCTTAGCAGAAAATACAGTTTTGATTTTTCCCATACAAAAGCCTATTTGACCAAATTTGACCTGAGTCTAAAAAGGTAAAGGTCATCCAGGGATCATCATTCGAACAATCTATTATTGGCCCAAATCCCCAATGCTACATACCATGTTTGGCCCCCGCCCATCAGGGCTTGAAGAAACAGATGGGCTGCATGATGCTTCGATGCAGAGCTGAAACCAACTGCCCTCGAGTACTGGTAAACCACTTTGAGGATCTAAGCCTGCCCAGGCAAAGCGGTGAGTCATACTGCCCAAGTTTATGTACCCTATCGGTTTCATTGGGTGACAGAGCTTAAGATGTCATTTCATCTCAATGTCGGATAAAAGTCCCACAAAATTGGAAGCACCCTCTCCAAAATGACCTATACAGTGTTGACGGGGACGTTAAACCTCAAATCAAACAAACAAACAAAACAAATACATACCATGTTTCAGGAAAATCAACCAACAGGTTTCGAAGAAAAAGGATTTTTGAAGGGCTTTTACCTTATTTTGGCCTGGTGGCCATACTGGTCATGAGATCAAACTTATTATCCTTTGGTGTCTCTGGTGGGAGCTGTGGATTAATTGTATTGATTCCTGATCATTGCCTTCACTTCTATTTTACATTAATTTAATTTTCATTTCCTTGTTTCTGAAGTTTTCAGATGGAACTTGGTTACAAATGTCCCAGTGGTTCCTATGGAAAACAAAAGCACCACAAGTGGGTGCCATGCTCGTCTGCTGACTGGCCCCGATAGCTCAGTTGGTAGAGTGTCCGCTCCGGGGCACGGAAGGTCATGGGTTCGATCCCGGGCCGTGACATACCAAAGTCGTTAAAAATGGTACTAGCTGCTCCTCGCTTGACACTCAGATTTAAGGGGTAGAGCTAGGACTGGTCGACCCAGTGTCAGGATAATGTGACAGAGTGTGGTATCATGTAATGTGTCTGGGCCATGATACTTCAGTGAGGCAGCACTATAAAAGTGAGCATTGAGCTCCCTGTCGCAACCAGACACTGTCGTGATATGACTGAAAAATTGTTGAAAGCGACGTTAAACCCGAATTCACACACACACACACACACACACATGCTCGTCTGTTTTTAGTATGTCACATGAGGAGATAAATCAGTCAAACTGCATGAGAGAGTTATGGAACTTGGTCAGAATGTAGAACTTGTGATGATATATACAGATGTGTGTCAAGTTTCATGAGGCTGGGCCAAATTCTTTTGGAAATATGGCCAAGTTAAAGTTATTTGTTAAATTTTCAAAAAATTGGCCGAAGCTCAAAGGTCAAGGTCAAACAGTTTGATATCAATGGAAAGGTCTTGCCCCAAACTATGGAGAGTGCAAGATTTTTCTGAGCCAGACTAGCTAGAATCGGTCAGTTAGGTCTCATCAGGAACCCTCAAATGTCTCTTGAATTCCGCAGTGAAATCAATGATCCCAAAGGACTAGAAAATGTAACCCAGACTATGATGAATTCGTTTGGGTATAACACTTAGAAGATCTTACATGAGTATTCATGTATTATTCAATTTATTAAACGAGTTGAGGAAAAAGAGATAAAATGCGAGGCTTTGCCAAGCATTTTATCCCTTTTCCCCAATGAGTTTAATAAATTCAATAATACATGAGCAAGAATGCAAGATTCTATTTATCATATGACATTTAAAACACACTTTATACATGGTTTTGGTACAAAACCATCAATATTCCTCCATTAGTAAATGCAACGCCGTGACTGAAGGACATCATACGTGTAACGTTATGGGACGTATTTAACTAGTTTGGATATTTAATCCACTAGTGGATTATCAAATTTATTACATGGCGTTATTACATTCTCAGACACGACATCATATGCTAAAGCTATTTAACTAACAAGGCTTCTGCTTTAAACTCCAACAATAGTGTTATACAGAGGTTGTAGTGTTGTAATTAATTGAATTCAAAATACCTGTTCCTTTGAGCTCTACTGATGTTGTGAGTCTGCTAGAGGTTGAAGCCAATACTGGTCGCCACTCGAGGAAGTGTGAAGATACTAGACTAGTGTCCCCGGTGGAATCTGTCTTAATTAGCACCACATGGATAGGATCACAGATAGACAGCATGGCAGTGCTGTCGGCCATCTTTCCTGCTTCACCTAAGATATAAAGGATCTTACACGAGTGGTCATTTCATATGAAATTTATGAAACAAGCCTTCGGCGAGTTTCATAAATTTCATATGAAATGACCACGAGTGTAAGATTCTCTTTATCATATGACTACTTTAAGTTGGGTTTTATCGCCTTTTAATCTGACAAGTTTTCTACGAAAAGTGCATTGTTGACATGGACGTCGTCATGACGTTACTTAATCCCGCCAAAGTGTTATTACACGTGTGGTCATACGATTTTTATTACACGACGTTATCCACTGCTTATCAATGACATCATATGATAATGGAAAATACATGTACAGTCCAACTTCAATGGCTCGAACACCTTTGGGACCTCGAAAATCTGTTCGAGACAGGGGTAGTTCGAGCCACTGAGGTTACTGTCAGGAGGCATAAGGAGATACTTTTGACATCTTTTCGGTGTTCTATAATGAATATGTATGCTGTGTGTACTCATTAGAATCGCCTCATCGAGGCGATTCTAATGAGAACACACAGCAGACATTTGCAAGATAAAAGACTAAAATCTCCTTAATTATCCCCCACTATTTCTTATGTAGAGAATTTCGCTAGGGGCTCAAGAATGTGTTTGACTCATCCATGGTAAACGAGTCATCGGTGTTCGAGCCATGGAAGTTCTACTGTACATTCAAATCTGTATTATCCCTTATCCAGCTGAATATTTAATTTTGCCTCACCAATTTCTGACTATCAACCAATCAAATTACTTGATATATTCTATTCATCTTAATTAAAAAACTGAATAATAAACACTATAGATCCTGATCAGATGGCTTCTTTTGAAGCCATCTGATCTGAATCTACACTTTTTGCAATGACAGGGACTGTCACGTGTTCAGTAAAGTAAGGGTTAAGCAAGTATTCATGGGACAATCAAAATATACTTTATACTTTAACCCTTGTCCTGCTGAATATTTAAATATGTCACACCCACTACTGATTATCAGCCAATCAGATTACTTGATGCAAATTACTGCAGCAAATTCATAAACTGGATGGCAAACAATGAAGATCCTGATCAGATGGCTTCTTCAGAAGCCATCTGATCTGGATCTACATTGTTTCAAAGATAAGGCATATCCGGGCTCAGCAGAACAAGGGTTAAGACAGGTGAAATTTAATGCATTTGCCATTTCGGGAACTGAGCACATGCTTTCTTTTAATTGACTGCTTGCTTAAAAAAAAAAGATGGTCATTAAGACAGTATCTACTGTAATCAGCACTTTCAGTTAACCTTTTAGAGTTTTTTACAGTGGAATATTCCATCTTCAATTAATGTCTACAGTGGAATATTCCTAAGACTTGGCAAATGACAAAGCCAAACCTCCAGTATCTGCAGTGGAATGACAGGGCAATGATCAGACTGATCTGCAATGTGAAACCACCAGACACTGTCACTATCAGTACTAGTGAGCTACTTGTGCAGTTTGGCATAACCCCCCCCCCCCCCCCCCCCCCCCGGCATTGAGCACCTGGACCTCATACTGAAGGAGAAAAGGCTCTGCTAGTATGGACATGTGGAATCTCCAACGGTGCAGTCAAGACAGCCTGTTATACAGGCTGTTGGCAAGCGAGGGCCTGTGAAACCCAAGATGACCTTGAAGCAGCCGCCAGAGAGACATCGCAGAAAGTGGAAGCTCTTGGCTATAGACCCTCATGATAGACACACCTGGAGATCTTGTGTGTGTAAGATCTGCCATGTGTGCAGCAAGCCAGCTACCTGGAAGGCAGCCCACTAATATGGACGTTGCTCCTTATCTGCACTTCAAAAAGAAAATCTGGTGATGGGGGCCTTTAGTCAAATTTATAAACAGAACAATGGCAAACAGTATAGATCCTGAGCCATCCCATCTGGATCTACACTGTTTGCATCGGTATCTGCACTGATGTACTGAGCTGTAAGGGTAAGTTTTAATGCATGCTTAAGATACAATCCGCTCTTGTTATCTCAATCACTGATATCTCAAACTACTGTTTAAGTCAAACTAAATTTTGGGCCACTGCTGTTTTCAACCCCTTTTATCTCAGACTACTATTATCACAAACCAAAATTTTCAGAACCATGGAGTTTGAGATAACCAGAATTGACAGTATATCAATTTTAGGATTATTACAGCATATCAACAACAGAAGAAACTGTAAAAAGCAAACATAATAATAAAATATTCCTTTTCACATTTATCATAAATTTGTAGACACGCAATACACAATTAACCCTTATCTTGCTGAATATTCAGTTTAACCACACCAATTTCCGACTTTGAACCCATCAGATTACTTGATGTAATTTATTCTTACGAATCCATAACTTCATGTCAAACAGTGTAGATCCTGATCAGATGGCTTCTTCAGAAGTCATCTGATCAGGATCTACACTGTTTCCAAAGATAGGGGTTGTCCTGAACAGCATGATAAGAGTTAAACGATGTTGAAAACACTGTTACAATTCCAAGGCTGTACATTACAACATCGCTTTATGAAGTTCAATCCTAAGTTCAATCCAGATCTGATTTGGAAACAAATATAATATATTGTCTAGAACTCAAACCAATTTACCTGCCCCCTCTTTATGCAGCTCCAGCAGGAATCCTTCATCAATGTCGGGCTCACAGGCACAAGGTATCGGGCGAGACTTGAACCTCTGTCCTCGAAAGTGAATGTGGAAGTTGAAGTAAGATGCTACCTGACCAGGAGTTCCATTATTCTCCTCCATATGTTCCAGGAAAGCTCGCCCAGACTTGATATTAAAGTAGAGATAGCGTCTTCCAGGGTCTATATTGGCTGTAATAAACATGGGTACCATAATCACCATATGTTTTTTTGTTTGATTTGAGGTTTAACGTCCCCGTCAACACTGTAAAGGTCATTTTGAAGACGTTGCTTCCAATTTTGTAGGACTTTTACCCGACATTAAGATGAAAAGACATCTCAAGTCCTGTCAACACTGTAAAGGTCATTTTGAAGACGTTGCTTCCAATTTTGTAGGACTTTTACCCGACATTAAGATGAAAAGACATCTCAAGTCCTGTCGCCCAATGAAACCAATAGGGTTTATTAGTATGGACGGTCCGCCTCGCACCGGGGTTCCTGGACAGGCTTAGATCCTCTAAGCCGTTTACCAGTACTAGTGTGCGGGCCGGATTCAGCTCTGCGTGGAAGCATCATGCAGCCCATATATTTCTTCAAGCCCCTATGGGCGGGGGGCTAACAGACAGAAGTCAGCAAACAGTGTAGTCCCAGACCCTCAACAGAAGAAATTTGAACCAGCGCATGGCAAAACCTACAATAAGACCCGTGCCATGGTCAAAGACTCAGTTCAGCCGGCCTGTCAGGTCAGTCTGGCCGGAGCATTCTCTTGTTACCCTATGAATAGTCCAGAGGCTATAGAAGGCTCATTCGAACAGCGGAGACTTAGCTGATCGCACAAGTCTTATTATAGATTTTGTCATGCACCGGCTCATTTTTGTTTATTTTAGAAATTAGGACACATTAACCCTTGTCCTGCTGAATATTTTAATATGCCACACCCACCACTGATTATCAACTAATCAGATTTCTTGATGCAAATCATTGCAACAAATTCATAAACTGAATGACAAACAATGAAGATCCTGATCAGATGGCTTCTTCAGAAGCCATCTGATCTGGATCTGCATTGTTTGAAAAATCGGACATATCCGGGCTCAGCAGGACAAGGGTTAAGGACTTGCAACAATTCTCCTGAATTATAAACTAATTTGTTTCACAGTCCAGCAGGGAGTCCAAAAGCTGCACAGGGAACGGCAAACAGTGAAGACCCTGATCAGACTGCTCCTGAAGGAGCAGTCTGATCAGGGTCAGCACTCTTTGCTTAGTCTACCTGTGCCTATGCATGTAGTTTGGATTATTATGATAAGCTAGTCTAGTTTTCTGTCTAGTCTACAATAAAGGACACATGTGTTTGTTTATTTGATTTAAGGTTTAACGTCCCCGTCAACACTGTATAGGTCATTTTGGAGACATTGCTTCTAATTTTGTGGGACTTTTACCAGACACCGAGATGAAATGACATCTCAAGCCCTGTCGCCCAATGAAACCAATAGGGTTGTTTATAAGCATGGATGGTCCGACTCGCATCACTTTGCCTGGGCAGGCTTAGATCCTCTTAGCGGTTTACCAGTACTCATGTGCGGTCGGTTTCAGTTCTGCCTGGAAGTATCATGCAGCCCATCTATTTCTTCAAGTCCCGATGGGCGGGGGCATGGCTAAGTCAAACTTGTTCGTCAGTCGTTATAGTATCTTTCATAAATCCAGACAACTGTTGAGTGACGATTTAACCTACTTTGTACCTGAAACCCAAAAAAGGGGTACGCAGGCAAACAGTGTAGGCCCAGATCAGACGCCACATTCTGCGGCGTCTGCTCAGGGCCTCCACTGTTTGCTTAAAGTTCAGCCATTTTGCAAATCAGTTTTGAAGAAAACACAAGCTACACACCTAAATTTTAAAATGGACTCCTGCTATATAAGGAGGAAGATTACATTTGTTACCAACTTTTTTTTCTTGTATAATCTTGAATGAGTGAGTGAGTGTTAGAGTTTTATGTCCCACCAACAGCTGTCATACGGCGATGGGACCTCGGTTTAAAGACTCATCTGAAAGTCTGGAGAAGCCTGGGATCAAACCTGCGATCCCTGGTTTACAAGGCGAGTAGCATAGCCACTACACCACGGAGGCTTCTCTCTATAATCTTGAAAAGGTAAGCAATGTATACTCATAAGAACCATCTTATTGGGGGTGATTCTAGAGATTATACACAACATACCTTTAGAATATTTTTGCATCAGAGAACAATAACATACATCCACTTGTTTTTCTTCAACTCTTTTCATGTTCAAGGGCATTACCCATTCCTCAGCATAAAAAAATATCCCCAAGTCATTCTATTTCAGCCTCCTGATCAAACACTATGATTAGCACAGAAGTGGCTCAAGCTACTGATACTCATATCTCAACAAGATTATAAATGTAAAAAGTAAGGCAACTTATAGCTATCAGAACATTAGACATCTAAGGTTAGTTGAGTTTCCTGCCAATTGCAGCTTGGAGAAACAGATTAGGCGGCAGCATAGTCCTTTCATGCAGAGCTGAAACTGACAGCATATGAGTACTGGTACATGCTTAGACGGACTAAGCCTGCCCAGGCATAGTGGTGTGAGTCGGACCGTCCAATGCATATATGCCCTATTGATTCATTGGGCGGCAGGGCTTGAGGTGCCATTTCATCTCGATGTCGGTAAATGTCCCACAAAATTGGAAGCCACATCTCCAACAAGACCTAAAAGTCTTCATGAGGACATTAAACCTTAATTCAAACAAACAAACAAAAATAGCCATCGGGAGAGATGGCAAATCCCCCGACCAAAAGCCAATATGGCCTTCAGAAGATTGTTCACCAATAGAAAGTGCACCAGAATTAAACCAGCAATATATCACAAAAGTATTGTAGTTATGGCCATCACAAGATTATACTGTCAGGGGAGATAAGTAAAAAACCAGGGTACTCAGAACTGTGGTTCTTGCGAATGACATGCCTGCTTAAGCTCATGCATTTCTGTACAAAGTACCATCAACATGTCTCAAAGGGTGTTGGAGATCACAAGCTGGTCATACTGTTATATTGGAAGGGTAGATAACTCAAATATTTATCATAGCACCCAGAATTGTGGTTCTTAGGCATGAAGCGCCGTCTCAACCTTGTATACAATTGTGCCAAGTATCATCAATATATCTCAAAGGGTATTGAAGTTATGTCCATCAAAAGGTTATATTGTCAGGGGAGATAATTAAAAAACCAGGGCACCCCGAGTTGTGGTTCTTGCATGTGACACACCTGCTTAACCTCATGTACAACTGTACCAAGTACCATCAATATATCTCAGAGTACTGGAGATGTGGCCATCACAAGGTAGTGATTCTATATTATTGGAAGGGGAGGTAACTCTAAAACACTGGCACCCAGAGTTGTGGTTCTTGTACATGACATACCGTCTCGGCCTTGTGAACAACTGTGCCAGGTATCATCAATATATCTTAAAGGGTATTGGAGTTATGTCCATCACAAGGTAGTCACTCTATTTTATTGGAAGGGGAGATAACTCAAAAACCATTGCAGCCAGAGTTGTGGTTTTTGTGCATGACACGCTGTCTCAGCCTTGTGAACAACTGTGCCAGGTACCATCAATATATCTCAAAGGGTATTGGAGTTATGGCCATCACAAAGTAGTCATTCTATTTTATTAAAAGGGGAGATAACTAAAAAAGTATGGCATCCAGAGTTCTGGTTCTTGCGCATGACACGCTGTCTCAGCCTTGTGAACAATTGTGTCAAGAACTATCAATGAATCTCAAAGGGTATAGGAGTTATGGCCATCACAAGGTTGTGTCTACGGACGGACGGACAGATGCCAGGCTGATCACTATATCCCCTGAACCTATTCGGTCGGGGGATAAAAAAGTCTTGTGCAAAGCATGATAAGCTGTGACAAGGAAAAATGGGTCTTTGGAAATGTGCTCATATCATAACCCCATGCACCCTCACTAGAACTTAAATATCTGTCATATGGTGCTGGGGGATGTAAATTCCATAATAAGCCGATTGACATTTTATCTTAAAATCATCAGGTCACACAGAACTTATATTTCTCCATCAAACAGTCTTTGTGTTATAAGGCAAAAATCACTGAACCACGAAATATAGGTCACATTGACCTTAATATATTTTCATGTCAATCACCTGGTCACATGGAACTTATAATCCAGGTATGAAGTTTCACCATTCAATATATAGGACAAAATCACTGAATCATGAAATATAGGTCACACTGACCTAGATATAGTTTGAGGTAAATCTTTAGGTCACATTGAAGTTACATGTATGTCAAATAGTATTCAAGATATAAGGCAAAATCACTGAACCATGATATATAGGTCACAGTGACCTAGAAAACTTTGAGGTCATTCATTGGGTCACATGGAACTAATATCCCTGGTATGACATTTCTCCATCAATAAGTCTTCGAGTTGTAAGGCAAAATCATTGAACCATGAAAAATAGGTCACAATGACCAAGATATATTTTTATGTCAATCATCAGGTCAAGTGGAAGTTATAATCCAGGAATGAAAAGTCTCCATCAAATACTATTCAAGATAGATGGCAAAATCACTGAAACATGATATATAGGTCACATTGATCTAGATATACTTTGAGGTCATTCATTGGTTCACATGGAACTTTTTATCCCAGGTATGACATTCATCCAAAAATAGTCTTCATGTTATAAGACCATGAAATGTATGTGACCTGGAACGTGAAATGTATGTCATCATGATCTTCTATCTTTTACTCACATAGCTGGCTGATGTATAATCAGCTGTGTCTATAATGTGTTAGCATAATGGAAATGCATATAACAAATGTGTCTTAGATTTTGACCTCTAGCCCCTGCCAGAGGCATGAACCACGGGGTGAATTCTGTTTGAATCTCAGAAGACTCTCTGGTAGCTAGTATAAAGTTCAATACACAAGTATTTTTGCTGAAAAGATTGATAAGCATATATGACATATTAAGCAAAATGAGAATGCCTGGCAGATTTTTCCACCATTTTTCAAAGGGAAACAACATTCAGGGCTTCCTGTTCACTTTTCTATAAGCCCTGTCCCAGTGAAAAAGGGGTCTGATCTTAAGTTCTCTCCTTTAAGAGTTGACCCCTATTGGCATGGGAGACAAAAATACTTTTGCAGAAGTTGCCTCCCCTGAAGGTGTATCTATTCCCCTCAAATGATCAAGTTAAATGATAACCAGCAGATCAACTAAATTATGAGGCCAGTTGTTCAAAGTATCATAAGCTTAACGAGCTCGTTAGTGGTCGTATTGTTAACTCTTCTAGCAAGTTTAATATTTAAAATTTTGTTATTTTTGCTGAAAAAATGTGAGCAGCTTTTGCAAAAGCTGCTCACATTTTTTCAGCAAAAATATTAGCATATTTGGGTCATTCCACGGTACTGGTGAGTAAAATTGTGACACGAGGGTCATTTTTTAAACGCAGGTAATATGGATTGAAACTACTTTTACAAGTTGACTTCATGTCTGAGCTTTCTTATTTTTAGATGGAGAAGATAGTATTTTGAAGTACAGAAAAAAAAAATCTCACTTTTTCCATTGTGGGCAGAAAATGACGCTCGTCACGTGGTGTCCAATTGTGCACAAATTTGTGCAATTTTATCTGATTTTATTCACTAAATTGTTTGTTTTTCATTAGTATTCACGTGTGAGAGTCTTTTCAATTTGAAAGAATGCTTATTTTTTTCAAACTTTTATTGTTTGAAGTAAAAACAGTCATGGGACATTTTGTCTTTCAAATCCTACTAATTATGTTCAATTCCTAACGTTACTTGTATAAAAAAGATCATCGGCATTGATTTAAATATTGCATAAAGCTATAGTTTAAATAACTATAGAAATAGGATTATGATTAACATGAAAATCGCAAAATTTTAAGACGTTTTTTATAGAACAAGATGCTCGTTTCAGAGGACACCAAAATACTCTCGTCACATGGTGTCCCTACAGAAAGCATAATTTAATTGGAAAAATGAAACAAATCTCATTTTAAAATACAATTAAGTATCGATTTTGTATTATATACTTTCATATTTTAACTTTCAATGGTAATTTTGAGTTATTTGGCATCATCATTTCACTAAAGGCGGACACCATGTGACGATCACATTGCACTGCAAACCCGACTGGAAAGCCATAGTCTTGGATACTATCAATCATAGAGGCTGTTTTATTGCTATTTATGACTGTTAACCAACGGAAAGTTCATAGCATGCTCTCCAAAATAAATGTGCACCACACAATGCGAGTTTTCTAGTAAATTTTGTGTACATCTCTCAGTATGTGCCTTTAACCCATTAACTACCCTCTGTTGTATGCTATGTTGCTTGTAACATATCTACATGGTAGGCGGATGATGTGGATTTAGTGTAAGCATGCATATTTTTTTTTTTGCTTTTAGTAGCTAGTAACTTTATATGTTTGCTTATAACCTCATCCTTGCACTTTTCGTATTGGGTTGGGAAGTTTTCAGCAGTGTTTTAATATTATATCATATAATTCACAGGCGTATTAATTGATGTGAAATTATGTGATTAATAACACTGTTACTAGTTCTGAAAACATTCCCCAAGTCAAATAAGTGACTGGTTAGCCAGGAAACCACAGTGCAAGTGGACCTGGGGGCTCACCATAGCAATTATCTTCATTTTGAATATTTTTTCTATAGCAACTTCTTATCCTTAACACTCTTATAACGATGTTTCATGAGGGAAAGCTGTCAGTCACTTGCAGCTAGGAAACAAAAAAATAATCTAAAAAACTGGAAGTTTTACAGTTACAAATTTATATTACAAAAACTGCAATAAAAGGTGAAATTGCTAGTTTGCAGCAATTTTTCCTTTTATTGCAATGTTTTTAAAAGTCGTCTGCAACAGCCGGCACTCAATGACACTTGTGGGAGGTATATAGAATACCAGGTTCGTGTCTTTTGATATCAAGTATATCAGGCAAGGCTTTGAGAACGCATGTAGAATCGCGAGGTTTGCCTGATAAACTTGATATCAAATGACACGAACCTGGTATTCTATTTATCAGTTATACGCATTGTACACTTTTTAAATATGCAATTAATAAGCAGATATCGATTGTCATTAAAGCGCAACGTCCAGTTGATGACGTCATGTTGACGACGTCGCGTTGACAACGTCACGTTGACCTGATAAACCTCACATGTCCTGAGATAGCCTATCTTTATCAGGTCAATGCACTACAACGTAATTAATATGGGAGGTAACTGATAAATAGTGAATACCAGGTTCGTGTCTTTTGATATCAAGTTTATCAGGTAAGGCTTCGAAAACGCTTGTAGAATCGCGAGGCTTGCCGAGCGATTCTACATGCGTTCTCAAAGCCGAGCCTGATAAACTTGATATCAAATGACACGAACCTGGTATTCTATTTATCAGTTATATGCATTGTACACTCTTTAAATATGCAATTAATAAGCAGATATCGATTGTCATTAAAGCGCAACGTCCAGTTGATTACGTCATGTTGACGACGTCACGTTGACAACGTCACGTTGACCTGATAAACCTCACATGTCCTGAGATAGCCTATCTTTATCAGGTCAATGCACTACAACGTAATTAATATGGGAGGTAACTGATAAATAGAGAATACCAGGTTCGTGTCTTTTGATATCAATTTTATCAGGCAAGGCTTCGAAAACGCTGGTGGAATCGCGAGGCTTGCCGAGCGATTCTACATGCGTTCTCAAAGCCGAGCCTGATAAACTTGATATCAAATGACACGAATCTGGTATTCTATTTATCAGTTACACGCATTGTTCACTCTTTAAATATGCAATCAATAAACAGGTATTGATTGTTATCAAAAAGCAACGTCATAAAGCGCAACGTCAAGTTGATGACGTCACGTTGACGACGTCACGTTGACGACGTCACGTTGACCTGATAAACCTGACAGGTCCTGAGATAGCATATCTTTATCAGGTAAATGCGTTACAATACATGTATTTAATATGTGAGGTAACTTATAAAATGTGTTAAACATGCAGTGAACTAAAGTCACCACTGATAAGAATCCAGGTAGAACCATCGAAAGACTGACCTCCGTTATATGACCATAGTTATCTATAAGGCTTAAAACGGAGTGTGGTAATTTTGTCATTATTGGTCGCTTAATGTTTGTATTTCTTTCCCTTTGGTGTCTTTTATGGGTGGAGTAGTTAATTGTATCAATTCCTGATCTTTGTTTTACTTCTACTTTACTACTGACCGTCCCAAGGCGGTCATTCCGTTGCAGTTTCTCATACTGAATTCTTGGTTCTGTTTTGCAGGGCTTCCATTTACTCCCAAGTTCAGGAAGTCCTAGACTTCCTACCCTTGAAATCTGGAAGTCCCACTGGAAAATTCAGGAAGTCCCAATTTCGAAGCAAGGTGTTTGCGGATCGTAAAATTGTTTTGATGAAGAAATATATATCATTTAATCTATGAATCTCTTGTTTGCATCTTTAATCACCTGTATATTCTTTTAGAGGGCTAGTAAAGTGTGGATAGGTAAACTGACCGGCTCAAAAATGACTTGAATAGTGTTGACTGGGCTGTTATGTTAAACTAAAAACTATCAAGCAAAGCTCTGTGAGGAAGTTAAAAATACTCATAACTGTGACATACATGCGGTCAGTACACTGCAGAGGAGTGCATACTAAAAAAAAATATTTTTGCTTGGCATGTATAAATTTTACAACTTTCCAAGTAAAACTCCCTTCCAACCACCCCCCAAAATAAATAAATAAAAAGTAAAGAAAACAATCGCATTACCCATCCCCATATATGCCTAGTGGTCCATTTTCCGTGTAGACCCAGATCAGACGCCCCAAAACATAGCGTCTGATCTGTCTACACTGTTTGTAGAACTTAACACAAATAAAACAAACCTGACGCCCATTGTCATATATGGATTAAAAAGAAAAAAGAAAAATTCTTTTGCAAAAGATTTTTGCCATTGTACTCTATTAAAACACTCGGAACTGCTTCAGACAAACAGGCAGAAACACGTGCAACTTTGATCATTTGGGCAGACTTAGAGGAGTCAGCGGTATTTTTTTTTTTTTTTTTTTTGCTTTTGGCTAACAGACAGATCAGACTGCAGCGCGTACCCTGACAAACCGGCCTGGTCACATTCGCCGATTTTACGTATTTTCCAGGCGCCAAAATCAAACAGCGATCGCGACAACATTTTGCGATTTTATAAATTATTTTCGTCATTTCACCTAGTGAACACCTGCTATTTACTCAAGAAAAAAATGCGTATCTATCTTTGAAAATATTGTCACACTTTGCATCTCTAATGAAACACCTAAATTACGACCCGCTTTAATTTAAACAGTAACAAGTTTACACGATTAAAAAACACTTATCGGCAATGAGATAATTAGTTTATCCTCAACTACTAATCTGTTTAATTATATATGCAAACACCCGAGCAATCACCTCGACACGTTTTTTACACGCCGATGACGATCAAAGGTGTGCCGACGCACGTGATTCTGACTGTCAATATAATACCGCACAAGCAGAAAATGGGACGTACTTAGTTCTCAATAAACACAGAAAGCTGTTTCAGCTAAGGAGGCGGAGCAAACTTTTTACAAACCGCTAAAAGTGGGCGGGTTTATACGTCTCGGTAAAGATTTTTGGCCGTACAGAGAAATTTTCGGGAATCCGCGGGACGCCTTTGATGTTTAATTTGGGCCCTGGTTTTGTAACGAGAAAGCATTTGTAGTGTCCACGGTAATGCTTAAAATGCGCTTTGTTGTCATTTTGTAACGATCGTTATTCATCGGCGCTTACAACGTGATTCTAGCGACATTCTTTCTCGATTCTTTCAAAAAAAAAAAGGTTGAATACCTGAAAAGCATATAATGAGCAGTAGGCTATTGTAAGATGATCTTATTTTATAATATGACCATCGGAATTACCAATCGTTACAAGTGACAGATGGACACCGTATTTTGGTGTCTGTTTGTAACGAGCAAACAGCTTTTCGTGTCCTTCTGTGACGACTGCCCAGGCCACGTCCAGCAATAGTTCAAGGGGCGCACAATGTTATAAAAAAATAAGCTGTTGTTAAAAAACAGACATTTAAATCAGTCTGATACCAATAAAGTCGAGAAGAAATAAACGGAAGCCATATTAATCATAAAATCTATACGATCGTCAATATTCAAATAGGACACCGGATTTTTGGCTTCTTAATGTAACGAGCGTCTTCAGCATTGTGTCTCATAGGACATTAAAGTATTCATATTTTGTGGGTGATAAAATAATCGTCGATAAAAATGCATTATATAACCAAAGAAAACAACGCATATTATCATATCTTCATCTGATCGCAGATAAAGTGTGTTTACAACTCCAATTTGGCAAAAACCGGCATTCGATCGTAACAACCGGTGACATACATACGATCGTCACCTTCCCTGATAACTGTGGACACCACGACCTTTACTGTTTGTGACTATTCTCCTTTTGCAACCCACAGAGCGCGTTTTGTGTAAACACAAAATAGGTCACATGGCTCTATTTGGCGGCAAATTCCGACCCATAAACAAATTTATCACTTGGGTAGATCGATAATAACGATCGTCACAAATTGGACACCACGAAGGGTACACGGATATTTTTCCATAAATAGGATAATCAAACTAGCCTCAGGCTGACTCAGTTTCGTGCAAACAGTAGGCTAATTGTCAAAGAGGAAATACATCCGTGTGATATTTGTGTAATGAACGATGGTGCGTTAATATAAATCAATATTTCATGAACAACTATGGGACACGATAGTAACGAGCACAATGTATATTTTACAAAGTCAATTTTTCAGTGTCTGTGAGGTGTTTACTGAATATTTTGACATAAAAACCTTTCTTAATGTATTAACTCTTCATTACATGGACGATTTTCTACAGCTATGGCATATACCATTACAGTGGGCAATCAAATGAGGGCACCATTGCAATGTCACAAATTCAAAGCAAAAAATCGGGTTATTTTGGTTAAATTAATTCATTTTTTTCTTTTCTCATTTATGACAATCTACATATTTTATCTTTTTTTATCTCTCCAATGTGTCTTTATGACATCAGAAAACCTTCTCAGTATGTTCTTAATGTATACGGTTAAAAAATAATGATTTTACTGGGGTACCCCTAAAATTCACCAGTACCGTGGAATGACCCATTTGTCATATTAAATGATCAAACATTTAACGATAGGTTAGCTAACGTCGTTAGTATTGAACAACTGGCCCCTGATCTACAATACTCACTTTTCTTGCCAGGTGGTTGTTTAAACCTGGTCTCCTTGTCTGTGAAGTGAGTAGCTTGTCTTGTTCCAGACTCGCCCCCATCAAACTGCATCTGCTGTAGAATATTATCAACTACACCCCGTTGTTGTAGGCGTTGAAGCATCTCTTGTTCACCCATTGGACCACCATGTAACGATGCCTGCTCCTCGGCGAGGATTTCACGCAAATGCCTTTGTACATCTCCCTGTGTGATGTAAAATGAGGAGATATAGGTTATGAGCCTGGAAAAGGAGGTTGTGGACCCAGCTTTTAGCCATGTATGAGACAATAGTCACATTTGATTGGATATAATTATGAAACTGATGAGAAATACTTAGCTGTTATTTTTTTTCTTGCAGGGTATTATATGTGCATTAAACACATAAAGGAAACAAAGTGAACTGTCTCCTGAATTTTCTGTTGTGATAATAATTCGATCGTTCAACGCAACACTGGGCTAACTCAGTTTTTTTAAATTTTACAGGAGACAGTTTTTTCTGTTTATTAAATTCATAAATAGCTCATCAGGGTATTAATGAAAGCTGATCTACAAGGTAAAATAAGGAGTTTGAAGTGAAGTATGTTGCAATTCATGTCATGTGACAGAAAAAGAGATATTAAACAAAGTTTGAGTTAGATCTGTTTTCCCATTAAAAATATCCAATTTTCGCAATTAAAGTTAATGCAACACTGGGCTAACTGGAATTAAATCAGTGTTTCTTGTCACTTTCTATTTTCAAAAACAAAATTATTCATAATCAGCAGAAGCAATATCTAAAGTACAAAAAGAAAACTAAACCTTCATGTATTTGAAGAAGATTTATTGCTGCAAAGCAGTAAAATAACATTGTTCCCATTCTTTTTCTTGTAATCTAATACAATGTCATGTAGAAACATAAATGTAAGACATGCAATTTAAAATTACTTTTAACTGCTTGTTATAAACTGTAGCTTACAGCAGTAGCCATTATACATTTAATTCATGATTATATATTTAATTCATGAAACAAGTTGGAGAATTTACATTTTTTCGAGCCTTCACGAGCAAAATACTCAAAATGCCTAACTTAATCTACAAATTTCATTTGTCATAACTCTTTGGCTTCCCATGTTATTAAGAGACATTATACAGAGATATTTCATTTTCAGAATAAAATATTACCATATTTGCCATAATTAGAACTCGGTGTACTTAGATTTGTTTGATTTGAGGTTTAACATCCCCGTCAACACTTTATAAGTCATTTTGGAGACCTTGCTTCCAACTTTGTGGGACTCTTACCCAACCTTGAGATGAAATGACATCTCAAGCCCTACAGGACATTGAGGTGAAATGAAATCTCAAGCCCTACCACCCAATGAAACCAATATTGTTTATATGCATGGACGGTCCAATTTGTGCCACTTTTCCTGGGCAGATTTGGAACCTCTAAGCAGTTTACCAGTACTTAAGTGCGGTCAGCATTATAAAATTATGTTCTATAAAAGGATTATCCTTTGGAAACAAGGAATACACCACAGAACTGGAAAATATGAAGTACACATATTTTCTCGGTCAGACTAGCCAGTTTCGGCCAATTAGGCCTCATCAGTGACCCTCAAATATTTTCAAAATTCCACAATGGAATCAATGATCCCAAAGGACAAGAAAATATAAACTACACTATGATGTGGTGCAGAGAGACTTTTTACGGCTGCCACACATTCCTAGACAACAGCTGTAGTGACATTAAATATGTTCTAGAAAGGGTTATCCTTTGGAAGCAAGGAATATATCACACAACTGGAAAATATGTATCACACAACTGGAAAATATGTATCACACAACTGGAAAATATGGAGTGTACATGTTTTCTGGGCCCGACTAGCTAGTTTCTTCCAGCAAGGCCTCATCAGTGACCCTCAAATATTTTCAAAATTCAACAATGGAATCAATGATCCCAAAGGACAAGAAAATATAAACTACACTATGATGTAGGGAAGGGCGACTTTTTACGGCCGCCACACATTCCCAGACACCAGCTGTAATGCTGTTAAATATGTTCTATAAAAGGGTTATCCTTTGGAAAGTAGAAGTGGAGGCAATGATCAGGAATCAATACAATTAACCCACAGCTCCCATCAGAGACACCAAAGGGAAAGAAACACAAACATGAAATAACAGACCCTAATGGAAACATCAACAGCGGAAAGCCAAAAGGACAGTTACTTTCCCACAAAATGGCCAATAGTCTATCCAAAATAAAGTAATATAAGCGACACAAACACCCAAAGACAAACCATAACAAAAATAAACCGCGACAGAAGAACAGCCTTGGAACTGTCAGCGGAAACAAATTCCACTGGGGGGCTTAAATCGATTTTACGTGGCCACAATCCTCGCCCTTACTTCTGTCGCGATCTAGACAAATAATTTATTCAGTCCGCATGAAGGCCTCCTAACTCATCAGTGCAACCTCATCAGTGGAAGCCTGGCTCTGCATGACATAAATAGTGATTACTGGACAAGTTACCCACTCTTTTTTGCTCAATTCTATTTGCTAGGCTTTAGGAGCCTACTGGGAATGCAAACATTCAAAAAGGTCAACTTTGAGTGCTGATCCATTGAAATCAGTTACTGAAAGTGAGTTGCATGCTCTGAGCTTACTTTTCTGATCAATGAGAGCTGACATCTGTCCTTCTTAACCCTATTTCTGCTGAATAAATTAATTTTGCCACATCCTTCTTTGACTATCAAAAAATCAAATTACTTGATGTCATTTATTCCTTTAAACTCACAAACTGATGACAAACAGTGAAGATCTAGGTCAGATGGTATCTGGAGAAGAATCTCATCTGAATCTTCACTGTTTGCAAAGATACAGCCTAGCCTAGTTAAGCAGGACAATAGTTCAATCAGTGGAAGGGAGAGAATGACGGTAGAAAACATTTCATGATCAATCTCCACCAAAGAATGTTGTAGACCAAGGAGGATCTAACCTGCAAACTCCTGATCAGATGTGAATCCGACTGAGCCACTGATTTTGTTTTGTTTGTTTGTATTGGAGTTTAACGGCCCAGTCAACACTATTTAGGTCATTTTTGAGCCGGTCAGCTTATACCTATCCACACTTCTCCTGGGCAGGCTTACACGTAAGCGGTTAACCAGTGCAGTGCACATTCCAGAAACCGACGACTGCCCCTCTTGAATCAGCAGAAGGGAGAGAATGAGCGTAGAAAGGATTTCATGATCAATCTCCACAAAAGAATGTTACCTACTTGAACCCGCATTCTCCTGATCACCAGTCAGATGCGCATCCGACTGAGCTACAGAGGCTGGCCTGAGCCACTGATACTAGGGTGAGAGGAAAAAAAAATATCGTGAAAGAGACTGGTCATCAGTGCCCACTTGTTGTCAGCCTACTTTACATACAGGTATCTCCAGATATGATGCAGTAATGAACATATTAAGGGATTATTTTTTTTCAGTAACATTGGTCATGTTGTGGGTAGTAAAAGAATAATCTCATCAACATAATCAAGATAATTCTAACTAGAGCCAGTGTTTATGAAACACAATGCCCCCAACTGCTTGACCCTAACACTGCTTGTCCCTAACAGTAATTGAGATATCTTGTTTTTATGTGGCTGTAATGCTGAAATTACACAAGAAAAGCTGTAGTTAATCATCTACTCATCATCCCTGACCAGTCTGTGAAGTTTCGGGGAAAAACCTAAAATAGTTTTTTAGATATCTTGCTTACAAACTTAAAACGCGAAAAATTTCAAAGGGCCATAACTCAAGAAAAAAAATTCGGATTTTTTTCAAAAGTTAATCAGTTCATCTACTCATCATCCCCAACCAGCCTGTAAAGTTTCAGGGCAATAGCTCAAACAATTTTTGAGATATCTTGCTTACAAGCTGAAAACACGAAAAAAATCAAAGGGCCATAACTCAAGAAAAAAAAATTGGATTTTTTTCAAAAGTTAATCAGTTCATCTACTCATCATACCCAACCAGTCTGTGAAGTTTTGGGGAAAAACCTCATATAGTTTTTGAGATATCTTCCTTACAAACTTAAAACGCGAAAAATTTCAAAGGGCCATAACTCAAGAAAAAAATATAGGATTTTTTTTCAACAGTTAATCAGTTCATCTACACATCATCCCAAACCAGCTTGTAAAGTTGCAGGGCAATCGCTCAAACAATTATTGAGATATCTTGCTTACAAGCTGAAAACACGAAAAAAATCTAAGGGCCATAACTCAAGAAAAAAAATCGGATTTTTTTCAAAAGTTGATCAGTTCATCTACTCATCATCCCCGACAAGTCTGTGAAGTTTCGGGGAAAAACCTCAAATAGTTTTTTAGATATCTTGCTTACAAACTTAAAACGCGAAAAATTTCAAAGGGCCATAACGCAAGAAAAAAATTTCGGATTTTTTTCAAAAGTTAATCAGTTCATCTACTCATCATCCCCAACCAGCATGTAAAGTTTCAGGGCAATAGCTCAAACAGTTTTTGAGATATCTTGCTTACAAGATTTCATAGTATTTTTTGCAAAGGGGCATAACTCAAAAAAGGGGCATAATCCTGACGAGAAAAAAAACACGGGTCAGTTATTTTTTCATGAGGAATCCATATATGAAATTTCAAAAACCTAGCACCCATGGTTCTAAAGTTATGCTATGCAGTAAAAAGTGGGACGGACGTAAGGACGGAAGGACGGACGGACGAACAGGGCAAAACCAATATGCCAAAACGTGAAAAATTTCAAAGGGCCATAACTCAAGAAAAAAATTTCGGATTTTTTTCAAAAGTTAATCAGTTCATCTACTCATCATCCCCAACCAGCCTGTAAAGTTTCAGGGCAATAGCTCAAACAATTTTTGAGATATCTTGCTTACAAGCTGAAAACACGAAAAAAATCAAAGGGCCATAACTCAAGAAAAAAAAATTGGATTTTTTTCAAAAGTTAATCAGTTCATCTACTCATCATACCCAACCAGTCTGTGAAGTTTTGGGGAAAAACCTCATATAGTTTTTGAGATATCTTGCTTACAAACTTAAAACGCGAAAAATTTCAAAGGGCCATAACTCAAGAAAAAAATATAGGATTTTTTTTCAACAGTTAATCAGTTCATCTACACATCATCCCAAACCAGCTTGTAAAGTTGCAGGGCAATCGCTCAAACAATTATTGAGATATCTTGCTTACAAGCTGAAAACACGAAAAAAATCTAAGGGCCATAACTCAAGAAAAAAAATCGGATTTTTTTCAAAAGTTGATCAGTTCATCTACTCATCATCCCCGACAAGTCTGTGAAGTTTCGGGGAAAAACCTCAAATAGTTTTTTTAGATATCTTGCTTACAAACTTAAAACGCGAAAAATTTCAAAGGGCCATAACTCAAGAAAAAAATTTCGGATTTTTTTCAAAAGTTAATCAGTTCATCTACTCATCATCCCCAACCAGCATGTAAAGTTTCAGGGCAATAGCTCAAACAGTTTTTTAGATATCTTGCTTACAGAATTTCATAGTATTTTTTGCAAAGGGGCATAACTCAAAAAAGGGGCATAATCCTGACGAGAAAAAAACACGGGTCAATTATTTTTTCATGAGGAATCTATATATGAAATTTTAAAAACCTAGCACCCATGGTTCTAAAGTTATGCTATGCAGTAAAAAGTGGGACGGACGTAAGGACGGAAGGACGCCAAAACGCGAAAAATTTCAAAGGGCCATAACTTAAGAAAAAAATTTCGGATTTTTTTCAAAAGTTAATCAGTTCATCTACTCATCATCCCCAACCAGCCTGTAAAGTTTCAGGGCAATAGCTCAAACAATTTTTGAGATATCTTGCTTACAAGCTGAAAACACGAAAAAAATCAAAGGGCCATAACTCAAGAAAAAAAAATTGGATTTTTTTCAAAAGTTAATCAGTTCATCTACTCATCATACCCAACCAGTCTGTGAAGTTTTGGGGAAAAACCTCATATAGTTTTTGAGATATCTTGCTTACAAACTTAAAACGCGAAAAATTTCAAAGGGCCATAACTCAAGAAAAAAATATAGGATTTTTTTTCAACAGTTAATCAGTTCATCTACACATCATCCCAAACCAGCTTGTAAAGTTGCAGGGCAATCGCTCAAACAATTATTGAGATATCTTGCTTACAAGCTGAAAACACGAAAAAAATCTAAGGGCCATAACTCAAGAAAAAAAAATCGGATTTTTTTCAAAAGTTGATCAGTTCATCTACTCATCATCCCCGACAAGTCTGTGAAGTTTCGGGGAAAAACCTCAAATAGTTTTTTTAGATATCTTGCTTACAAACTTAAAACGCGAAAAATTTCAAAGGGCCATAACTCAAGAAAAAAATTTCGGATTTTTTTCAAAAGTTAATCAGTACATCTACTCATCATCCCCAACCAGCATGTAAAGTTTCAGGGCAATAGCTCAAACAGTTTTTGAGATATCTTGCTTACAAGATTTCATAGTATTTTTTGCAAAGGGGCATAACTCAAAAAAGGGGCATAATCCTGACGAGAAAAAAAACACGGGTCAATTATTTTTTCATGAGGAATCCATATATGAAATTTCAAAAACCTAGCACCCATGGTTCTAAAGTTATGCTATGCAGTAAAAAGTGGGACGGACGTAAGGACGGAAGGACGCCAAAACGCGAAAAATTTCAAAGGGCCATAACTCAAGAAAAAAATTTCGGATTTTTTTCAAAAGTTAATCAGTTCATCTACTCATCATCCCCAACCAGCCTGTAAAGTTTCAGGGCAATAGCTCAAACAATTTTTGAGATATCTTGCTTACAAGCTGAAAACACGAAAAAAATCAAAGGCCATAACTCAAGAAAAAAAAATTGGATTTTTTTCAAAAGTTAATCAGTTCATCTACTCATCATACCCAACCAGTCTGTGAAGTTTTGGGGAAAAACCTCATATAGTTTTTGAGATATCTTGCTTACAAACTTAAAACGCGAAAAATTTCAAAGGGCCATAACTCAAGAAAAAAATATAGGATTTTTTTTCAACAGTTAATCAGTTCATCTACACATCATCCCAACCCAGCTTGTAAAGTTGCAGGGCAATCGCTCAAACAATTATTGAGATATCTTGCTTACAAGCTGAAAACACGAAAAAAATCTAAGGGCCATAACTCAAGAAAAAAAAATCGGATTTTTTTCAAAAGTTGATCAGTTCATCTACTCATCATCCCCGACAAGTCTGTGAAGTTTCGGGGAAAAACCTCAAATAGTTTTTTTAGATATCTTGCTTACAAACTTAAAACGCGAAAAATTTCAAAGGGCCATAACTCAAGAAAAAAATTTCGGATTTTTTTCAAAAGTTAATCAGTTCATCTACTCATCATCCCCAACCAGCATGTAAAGTTTCAGGGCAATAGCTCAAACAGTTTTTGAGATATCTTGCTTACAAGATTTCATAGTATTTTTTGCAAAGGGGCATAACTCAAAAAAGGGGCATAATCCTGACGAGAAAAAAAACACGGGTCAATTATTTTTTCATGAGGAATCCATATATGAAATTTCAAAAACCTAGCACCCATGGTTCTAAAGTTATGCTATGCAGTAAAAAGTGGGACGGACGTAAGGACGGAAGGACGCCAAAACGCGAAAAATTTCAAAGGGCCATAACTCAAGAAAAAAATTTCGGATTTTTTTCAAAAGTTAATCAGTTCATCTACTCATCATCCCCAACCAGCCTGTAAAGTTTCAGGGCAATAGCTCAAACAATTTTTGAGATATCTTGCTTACAAGCTGAAAACACGAAAAAAATCAAAGGGCCATAACTCAAGAAAAAAAAATTGGATTTTTTTCAAAAGTTAATCAGTTCATCTACTCATCATACCCAACCAGTCTGTGAAGTTTTGGGGAAAAACCTCATATAGTTTTTGAGATATCTTGCTTACAAACTTAAAACGCGAAAAATTTCAAAGGGCCATAACTCAAGAAAAAAATATAGGATTTTTTTTCAACAGTTAATCAGTTCATCTACACATCATCCCAAACCAGCTTGTAAAGTTGCAGGGCAATCGCTCAAACAATTATTGAGATATCTTGCTTACAAGCTGAAAACACGAAAAAAATCTATGGGCCATAACTCAAGAAAAAAAAATCGGATTTTTTTCAAAAGTTGATGAGTTCATCTACTCATCATCCCCGACAAGTCTGTGAAGTTTCGGGGAAAAACCTCAAATAGTTTTTTTAGATATCTTGCTTACAAACTTAAAACGCGAAAAATTTCAAAGGGCCATAACTCAAGAAAAAAATTTCGGATTTTTTTTCAAAAGTTAATCAGTTCATCTACTCATCATCCCCAACCAGCATGTAAAGTTTCAGGGCACATATAGTTTTTGAGATATCTTGCTTACAAACTTAAAACGCGAAAAATTTCAAAGGGCCATAACTCAAGAAAAAAATATAGGATTTTTTTTCAACAGTTAATCAGTTCATCTACACATCATCCCAAACCAGCTTGTAAAGTTGCAGGGCAATCGCTCAAACAATTATTGAGATATCTTGCTTACAAGCTGAAAACACGAAAAAAATCTAAGGGCCATAACTCAAGAAAAAAAAATCGGATTTTTTTCAAAAGTTGATCAGTTCATCTACTCATCATCCCCGACAAGTCTGTGAAGTTTCGGGGAAAAACCTCAAATAGTTTTTTTAGATATCTTGCTTACAAACTTAAAACGCGAAAAATTTCAAAGGGCCATAACTCAAGAAAAAAATTTCGGATTTTTTTCAAAAGTTAATCAGTTCATCTACTCATCATCCCCAACCAGCATGTAAAGTTTCAGGGCAATAGCTCAAACAGTTTTTGAGATATCTTGCTTACAAGATTTCATAGTATTTTTTGCAAAGGGGCATAACTCAAAAAAGGGGCATAATCCTGACGAGAAAAAAAACACGGGTCAATTATTTTTTCATGAGGAATCCATATATGAAATTTCAAAAACCTAGCACCCATGGTTCTAAAGTTATGCTATGCAGTAAAAAGTGGGACGGACGTAAGGACGGAAGGACGGAAGGACACCAAAACGCGAAAAATTTCAAAGGGCCATAACTCAAGAAAAAAATTTCGGATTTTTTTCAAAAGTTAATCAGTTCATCTACTCATCATCCCCAACCAGCCTGTAAAGTTTCAGGGCAATAGCTCAAACAATTTTTGAGATATCTTGCTTACAAGCTGAAAACACGAAAAAAATCAAAGGGCCATAACTCAAGAAAAAAAAATTGGATTTTTTTCAAAAGTTAATCAGTTCATCTACTCATCATACCCAACCAGTCTGTGAAGTTTTGGGGAAAAACCTCATATAGTTTTTGAGATATCTTGCTTACAAACTTAAAACGCGAAAAATTTCAAAGGGCCATAACTCAAGAAAAAAATATAGGATTTTTTTTCAACAGTTAATCAGTTCATCTACACATCATCCCAAACCAGCTTGTAAAGTTGCAGGGCAATCGCTCAAACAATTATTGAGATATCTTGCTTACAAGCTGAAAACACGAAAAAAATCTAAGGGCCATAACTCAAGAAAAAAAATCGGATTTTTTTCAAAAGTTGATCAGTTCATCTACTCATCATCCCCGACAAGTCTGTGAAGTTTCGGGGAAAAACCTCAAATAGTTTTTTTAGATATCTTGCTTACAAACTTAAAACGCGAAAAATTTCAAAGGGCCATAACTCAAGAAAAAAATTTCGGATTTTTTTCAAAAGTTAATCAGTTCATCTACTCATCATCCCCAACCAGCATGTAAAGTTTCAGGGCAATAGCTCAAACAGTTTTTGAGATATCTTGCTTACAAGATTTCATAGTATTTTTTGCAAAGGGGCATAACTCAAAAAAGGGGCATAATCCTGACGAGAAAAAAAACACGGGTCAATTATTTTTTCATGAGGAATCCATATATGAAATTTCAAAAACCTAGCACCCATGGTTCTAAAGTTATGCTATGCAGTAAAAAGTGGGACGGACGTAAGGACGGAAGGACGGACGGACGAACAGGGCAAAACCAATATGCCCCCACAACTTCTTCGAAGTTGGGGGCATAACAAGTACACACAACAAAAGTTTTATCAAGAAGGAGCAAATAAGTCCCTTAAAAATAGCCTTATTCTGCCCCACTGAATGTCAGTTTGTAAAAATAAACATCCTGACAGAGGTTGATCAGTGTCTACATTGTTTGCTGGTCTACAAGCTTTCTTCACTGGGTGGTTTGTTAAGACTTTCAGTCTTCTGAATAGTAGCACAGTCTGAGCTCTAATATTATATATAGTCTTAGTTTTTTTAACAACTAATATTTATTTTTTAATTATTTGCCATTTGGGTTTAATTTTGCATATGTGAGCACCATTTAGGCCAATTTATTCTCCAAGCCCAGATTGGTGGGACGCTTATTTTGTCCTGAACAGAATCGTCAGCCATGTATATAACAGGAATCCATTCAAAACTAGAACGGGCCTCCGTGGCCTAGTGGATAAGAGCGCTGACTCTTAGTCATTAGGTCTCTCACCGCCGTAGGTTCGAGCCTCGCTCGGGCCACGTGTGAGACGCCAAGTTCTGCAACGGAAGGTCAGGTGGTTTTTCTCCGGGTACTCCGGTTTTCGCCCACCTCTGATTAATGATCGGCTCGATATGAGTGAAATAATCTTGAAAGGGCCGTAAAACCCAAACCAAAAAAAAAAAAAAATTCAAAACTAGAGAAAGTGACCAGTGGGTCAGGTATACCCCCGGCCAGCATCACCCTCTGATATATCTTTCGAGCTTGTATGTAATATGAATGAAGTCAAGAAGCTATAAGAATCTATAAATGTGCTTGTAAAAGCTAAACCAAACATTAAATTTCTAAATGGACTAAGGGAGTGAGGGCATCAAATAGAACATACAGGCATCTATAAAGTTCGACATAAAACTTTAACCAAATGTAAAATTTCTAAGTCTGTGCCCTTGAGGTCAAGGTCACCATGGGTGGGGGAAGGGACAGGCATCAGGAAATCATTTATCAAACATGAAGAGAATCCAACATGTGGTTACAGAGATATCAACCATGAAAAAGGTTTAACACAAAACTTTGACGTAAAAGTAGATGAACAGACAGACAGACAGCCCACCCAGGACTTGACCCAGAGGCTTGACCCAGAGACTTAGATATTCCATATGAAAGGTAATGCTATAGAGATATCCTTTACCAAACATGAAGAGAATCTAACATGTGGTTACAGAGATATCAGCAATGAAAAAGGTTTAACACAAAACTTGGACGTAAAAGTAGATGAACAGACAGACGGACAGACAGACAACCCACCAAGGGGCTTGACCCAGGGGCTTAGATATTCCATATGAACGGTAATGCTATAGAGGTATCCTGTACCAAATATAAAGAGAATTCAACCTGTGGTTAGAGATATGAGCAATCAAAAAGGTTTAACGCAAAACTTTGACGTAAAGGTTGACGAACGAACGTACGAACGAACAAACGAACGAACGAACGAACAAACGAACAAATGAACATACGAACGAACCAACGAACGGACGGAAAGACGAAAACTATATACCCCCTGACATACTTTGTATGCCGGGGGTATAATGACATACTTCGTATGCCGGGGGTATAATAAAGGGGTGTCAGTATATGTCAGACCAAAACAAATATAGCTGGACTTTTAGTAAAAAGTGCAGACCCTGAACAGATCTCACAGAATGTGGTGTCTCATCTTGGCCTTCAGTGTATATTGTATATATTTTTGTTCTGCATTAAGGCCCGTCCTGGACTCTAGATTTTGTCAAATTCCTTAGAGTCATGATCTTTTGGCTGTCTAATCCCTAGAGTATGCCCACCACCCAACCTCAGGGGGGAAACAATGATATATTATAGGTTATATTGCATGGATACTGCATACAGAAAAAAGAACAAATGACTTGCAGATCTATATACACATGTATTTGGTTTTCCGTATAGTAAGAACCCTGTCCCATCCCCTGACCCTCTGTAAAGGGGTCCCATAATAAAACTTTGCCAAGAAATGCATCAACTGTTATGATTATGAGTTGTTCTATCTACTATGCCTATGATCTCATCATGATATCACAAGATAATATTGATTAGCTTTCTTCAACTGATTAACGCAACACTGGTCTAACTCAAGTTAGATCAGTGTTGCGTTAAACCAAATCCCAAGAATGAGATAGATCAAAATGCCAAATGTCTTTTTTACGGTTTATTTTTATGAGAATGGCTAAAATATTTTATGTGGATGTGTATCAGCATAGAATGGACCAAACTGCATAAAAAAGTCATTTTTGAAAAAAAATGGAGTTAGCCCAGTGTTGCGTTGAACGATCGAATTGTACATGTGGTATCTCTGAATTTCCAAGACTGAATTTTCACTTTGAGGCAGGGTTACCTCCCTTAGACAGTTAGAATGCTTGAAATTGCCACATGACACCCTTGTTTTTTTGTATAATTTTGTAGTTGGCAGTTTGTTTACCATGTTTTGGGGTAAGAAAATCAATTTGAAATGCAGATTTATCAGGTACAGGGTCAAATATTAACATGTAAGCTTATGGAAATGTAAATAGAAGACCATAACCTATAGAGACTCAACAGACTGGTCACTGATATTATTTAACCTATATATATAAATATATAATTAACAGAAGTATTATAAAAGTTTTTTTAAAATTCAGTTTATGACTTCATTCCTGCGCATGCACAAAATGCTGGCAGTCAATCAAAACGGCCAACTCTATTCAAATCTACGCCCCCTCCCCCCCACAACCCCATCGGGGCTTAAGAAATAGAGCATCTAAGCCTGCCCAGGAAAAGCGGTGGGGTTTGGACCGTCCATGTTTATAAACCCTATTGGTTTCCTTGCGCAACAGGGCTTGAGATGTGGTTTCATTTCAATGTCCGGTAAAAGCCCCACAAAATTGGAAGCAACATCTCCAAAATGACTTATACAGTACTGACAGGGATGTTAAACCTCAAATCAAACAAACAAACAAACTCTTCAAATCTATAGGCTGTGTATAGTAGTCGCAGATAAAACTGACTAGGCAGAGCTATTCAGGTCTTGTCAATATATGTCAAATTCGCTGAGTCCACCAGAATATTCGGAAGAGTGCCTTTCGTATGCTTTCTGTAAGCAGACAAAATGGTTAAATACGCCAAGGCTATGCTTGTGTTACAGTTGAATTCACACATTCGGGCGACTTGGTTTACCTTTTTGTCAATGGAATATTCCTAGGGCAGGTACAAACGATAGCTCCGCCTAGTCAATCTAGGGCAACTACTATAAATTTTAAACATTTTGTGTGAAAATATATCCAATTGCCTCAGAAGAAGCCAAAGAAAGATAGTTTGTCTTTCAGAAATTTATTAACCCTTTAACTGCTGAATATTTATCCCCACGCTTTTAAAAAAAGCGTTCGGGGATATTGTGAATGCCTCTGTCCGTCTGTCTGTCCGTCACGCTATCTCCTCCTTAACAACTGGTCGGAATGTAACTGAATTCAGTACACAGCTTCCTTAGATGATGAGGGCGTGCAACGTCACATTTATTTTTGGCATCGCCCCCACGGGCCTTGGAAAGGGGTCAAAAGGCCAAATATCAATTATATTCAATTTCAAAGTCAATTTTATAGATTTTGAAACCAAACTTTGCATAAGTAATGAGTAATGATATATGTAACACATATTGAACAGGATTTTGGCTGCGACCCCTGGGTCATGCCCAAGGGGTCGGACTTGGGGGGGGGGGGGGGGGGGGGGCGTTCAGGGGCTCAAAATTCAAATTTTACTGAATATAGTCATGTGGAATATCAAATTGAAGGGGGTGATTAATAGAATACAAAACAATTAAAATTTTGACCCTGGGGTCAGATTGGGGCCCTGGGGAGGGGTCAAAGGGTCAAAATTTAAGTTTTTTTTGGAACATAGTCATGTGGCATATCAAATTGAAGGGCATGATTAGTAGAATATAATAGAGGTAATATTTTGACCCTGGGGTCAAATTAGGGCCCAGAGTGAGGGGTTTTCCGTACTTGGCCCCTCTGTAGAAAGCGTGGGGATTTGTGATGGCGCGCCATCGACAGTACTGTAGTTAAATATGCCACACCCACTACTGAATATCAACCAATCAGATTACTTAATTCAAACTATTGCAACAAATTAATAAACTGTATGGCAAACAATGCAGATCCTGATCAGATGGCTTCTTCAGAAGCCATCTGATCTGGATCTACATTGTTTGAAAGACAAGACATGTCCGGGGTCAGCAGGATGAGGGTTAATAGGACTGAAAAATACCGGATCCTTTTGTTATTGATGAAAAACACTGCGAGAATGATCCATGTCTCTGACTTGAGAAAGATATTAAGTACAAATTTATTTTTTAATCATCCTTCATGAAGGCATAGAAGTCTTGAGGCTTATAAAAATTAGTTATTACAATTTTTTTTAGATTTTTTACATTTTATTTGCTATCTAAGATCTTGGACCCAATATATTCATAATTTATGTATATTGGGTCTGAGCTAAGAAACTGATACAGTTGTTGCAGTTCTTGTACTTTGGATGCAGGTTAACCCTTGTCCTGCTGAGCCCAGATATGTCTTATCTTTCAAACAATGTAGATCCAGATCAGATGGCTTCTGAAGAAGCCATCTGATCAGGATCTTCATTGTTTGTCATTCATTTTATGAATTTGTTGCAATCATTTGCATCAAGTAACCGGATTGGTTGATAATCAGTAGTGGGTGTGGCATGATTAAATATTCAGCAGGACAAGGGTTAATTCAGTTCCAGATGCCAAAAAATGGAGAATTAGCTTTACTTTGGAAATTATTGCATCCCATGGGAACCCTGCTATAAACTTTTGAGGGTCCTAGACAGGGGATTTGGGGTCAAGAACAGCCAAAATGAGAGTCCAGGAAAACCCTGAATTTGAAGTTCATTTGTCCTGGTGCCTTGGGACAGAATAACTGACAGCTGATGGCCAGGGCTTTTCCTGTTCATTTTTTAGAACCAGAAGCATGTCATGAAATAAAGCTCCTATAATTGAACCATTCCACACGGATGGTTTGTCTGTTTATCCCCAATAATGATGGAGAACGTATTTATTAAATTATTATTATGCAGTTTACTGCATTAACTCACAGATTAACTCAGAATTCTCCGTGGGATTTAATGAAAATACAAACATAATCAGAATTGTTTATACTGGTGACACGTCAAATGACATTCATACTCCAGGAACTGTTAAAAGGGAAGTTAGTCCCTAGCTCTCACCAAAGAGATATACATGTAGCTGCCCTATCCGCAGCACTTTTAGCTGCAGAAATGATTGAATCAGGAAGGGCATTCTAATCTCTAATGGTTTGAGGGAAGAAGGATAATCTTTGTAAATGTCAGTTCTTGCAGTAGGGGCCTGAAACACCAATGAATGATAATATCTACAGTGCCTAGCTGGGGGAATAAGGTAATCTATTGGGATGCTGGCAGCACCTTTTAGAACTTTGTATGAAAGTATGAGCCTACTGACACTTCTCCTATTCTTGAGAGACTCCCATCCTGATTTTCCTAGTATTCCAGTCATGCTCCTAGTTTCAAAGCAGTAATTGCTTGTTACAAATCTAGTAGCTCTATTCTGAACTTTTTTAATTTCTTCATTAAGAACCACTCCACTAGAGTACCAGTATTTTAAGATAGGGCAAACAAGTCCTTTATATCCTGCATCTTTTACATCTTAAGGACCTGATGAAGATTTCACCTCAGGAAACCAAGCATTCTATTTGCCTTAGTTAGTACATGTTTCTAATGTGTTTATGTGATCTCAAATTGTGTGTGATTGTTACACCAAGGCATTTACTGGAATTCACATTCTCGTGGACTGATCCACTGACTGATGATAAGACGCCTCATTTTCACTGGTTCTCTTCCAATTTATCTGCATAATATTGCATACTGGCTGAAATCTCATGCCCGATTTTTGTGCCCAACATTCAATATATAAAAATTTGACCCAAAGCAGAATTTTCATTTTTTGGGAGTTTTTTCCCTAAATTTCATCAGGAGACATCCACGACTCCTGAGAGATAAACTACATGTACGTATGTATGTCGGTACCTCAGATGGATGCACCACTGATTGGTGATTAGGATGCAAGCTTGGTATCTGCCTGGATCAGCAAGATTGGTAATGAAACCTTTTCTATGGTCATTCTCTCCATTCTGCTGATTCAAGAAGGGCAGACAGTTGTCAGTCTCAGGCAAGAAAATGTTCAGGGTTTATTGCTTATATAGAAGCCTGAGGACATTATAGGCATGTAGTGCTGTGGAGCATTTCTAAGCCTGTTAATAAAATTTAAAGTTAAAACTATATGATAGAGAGTGGTAAAGTATGATAGTGAATTGGATGAAAGATGATAGGTTAACTCTTATCCTGCTGTTCACGACAACCCTTTTCTTTGGAAACAGTGAAGATCAAGATCAGATGGCTTCTGAACAGGATCTACACTGTTTGACATTCAATTAATGAATTTGTAGGAATAAATTACACCAAGTGATTTGATTGGTTCAAAGTCAGAAATGGGTGTGGCTAAACTGAATATTCAGCAAGAGAAAGGTTAAAATAGTTGAGAATAGCTAAAATCAGATTAAAAACATGCTATACTTGGGAACTAGGGCTTGACATGCATCAGCTTGCCAATGTTTGCCTTGAATATGTCAATGCTTGGCGAGCTGATAACAGCTTCTAGAAAGGATGTTCCACTGAACAACTGCAAGTGGAAAGAAAGAGAACTTATAGAAATCCTTTCCCGAATGTAACTGCTGTCACAGGTAGGTCTTTGAATGGCAGCGCTGAGAAGTCCTCAGATTGGGTTTGGGGAACTGCAACATTGTTATTTATTTATTATCTTATAGAACAAACAAAGACATGCATCAGAGGGACAATTTGGAGGGAATGGTCCTCGAAAATGTGGATTCCATTAAATACCTTGGTGTGACTATCTCGCATGTCTTGAGATGGAATACTCATATTAGCAACATGTGTTCTAAGGCTAATAGAACACTTGTCTTCTTGAGGCGAAATCTTTATCAATGCCGCAAAGATGTAAAAGGGACTTGCTCGCCCCATCTTGGAATATGATAGTTGTCTCTGGAACCCCCATGGAAAAGCCCTTCAGGAAGAAATTGAAAAAGTTCAGAACAGCTAGGGCAGCTAGATTTGTTACGAGCAATTACAGCTTTGAAACTGGAAGTATGACTGGAATACTGAAAAACTTAGGAGGCAAGTCTCTAAAGAAAAGGAGGAGAGACAGCGGACTGAACAAATTATTTGTCTAATCACGACGGAAGTAAGGGCCAGGATTGTGGCCACGTAAAATCAATTTAAGCCCCCCCCCCCCACACCCCCAGTGGAATTCACTTCCGCTGACCGCTCCAAGGCGGTTCTTCTGTCACGGTTGATTTTTGTTATGGTTTGTCTTTTGGCATTTGTGTTGCTTATGATAGCCTATTGGCAATTTTGTGAAAGTAACAGGTCCTTTTGGCTTTCGGCTGTTGGTGTTTCCATTAGGGTCTGTTGTTTCATGTTTGTGTGTCTTTCCCTTTGGTGTCTCTGATGGGAGCTGTGGGTTGATTGTATCGATTCCTGATCATTGCCTCCACTTCTATTTCTATACTCTTATACAAAAGGTATTATGGGTGCTGCCAACATTCCAACCGATGACCTTATCCCCTGAATTAGGAGCAGCAGAAAGCATCACTCTTTGGCTTGTTTGGAAGGTTTGTTCAAAGCTTAGGGACTTATGATGATGACATTGTCAAAAATACACATTTTCTGCAATCAAAGGGACATAACTCTATGATAAATAGGCCAGTTTTTTAACTCATCAGAGCTTTTGTCCCTGACTTACAGGTAAGCTTCAAGAAGATTCGATCAAAACTGAAGAGGCTAAAGTGATGACAAGGTAAAAAAATTGTATTTTCTAAAACAGTGATGTTCATGTTACTCTATAACAAATATTATTAAAATAAGCTGACCTCACTGGTTTTCGAACTCATTCAAGCTTTTATCCCTGACTTGCATATATGATACAAGAAGTTCTGATCAAAATTGAAGGGGCTACAGTGATGAAAAGGTCAAAAATGAGCATTTTCAGCAAAATAGTGGACATAGCTCCGCGAGTAATTGACCGACAACGCTAGAGCTTTTATCCCTGACTAACTTGTTTGTAATTTTCAAGAAGACATGATGAAAACTGTAGGAGTTAGGGTGATGACAAGGTCAAAAATAGACATTTTTTGACATCAAAGGGATGTAACTCTATGATAAATAGGCTAACCTCATCATTTGTTGAACTCATCCAAGCTTTTATCCCTGATTTACTTACATGTAAGTTTCTAGAAGATCCGATAAAAACTGAAGGGGCTAAAGTGATGACAGGGTAAACAAGAGGGCCATGATGGCCCTGGATCGCTCACCTGATCCATAGAGTAACAAGTGGGCCCCGGGGAGGGCCATTATTGACCCCAGGGTTATAATGTGCATACTGTTGAGGGAGGTCTAAAAAGGTGAAGCTTCATACCAAATATCAACAAAGGCAATAATCTGAATAATCTTGGCAAAGGTCTACTAGATGAAGTTACACACCAAATATCAAAGACCTGGGCCTTGCGGTTTCAGAGAAGAAGGTTTTTAAAGATTTCCCTATATAAGTCTATGTAAAACCAAAGGGTCTCGGGCAGTGGCATTTTTGGCCCCAGCACTATAATTTGAACAATCTTGATAGAGGCCCACTAGATGAAATTTCACACCAAATATCAAAGACCTAGGCCTTGTGGTTTCAGAGAAGATTTTAAAGATTTTACCTATATATGCCTTTGTAAAACCAAAGGGCCCCGGGGCGGGGGCTTTTTTAGCCCCAGCACTATAATTTGAACAATCTTGGTAGGGGTCCACTAGATGAAGCTTCATGCCAAATGCAAAGACCTGGGCCTTGTGGTTTCAGAGAAGAAGATTTTTAAAGATTTTCCCTATATAAGTCTATGTAAAACCAAAGGGCCACGTGGCGGGGGCATTTTGGTCTCAGGGCTATAATTTGAACAATCTTGGTAGAGGTCCAATAGCTGAAGTTTCATAACAAGTATCAAAATCCTAAGCCTTGTAGTTTCAGAGAAGAATATTTTAAAAGATTTTGCCTATATAAGTCTATGTAAAACTAAAGGGCCCCGGGGCAGGGGCATTTTTGGCCCCAGCACTATAATTTGAACAATCTTGGTAGGGGTCCACTAGATGAAACTTCCTACCAAATATCAAAGACCTGGGCCTTGCGGTTTCAGAGAAGAAGATTTTTAAAGATTTTCCCTATGTACCAGTAAGCCAATGTAAAACCAAAGGGCCCTGGGGCGGGGGCATTTTTTGCCCCAGCAATATAATTTGAACAATCTTGGTAGGGGTCCACTAGATGAAGCTTCATACCAAATACCAAAGACCTGGGCCTTGTGGTTTCAGAGAAGAAGATTTTTAAAGATTTTTCCTATATAAGCCCATGTAAAACCAAAGGGCCCCAGTGCGGGGGGCATTTTTGGCCCCAGCACTTTAATTTGAACAATCTTGGTAGGGGTCCACTAGATGAAGCTTCATACCAAATATCAAAGTCCTGGGCCTTGTGGTTTCAGAGAAGAAGATTTTTTAAGTTTTCGGTGAAAAAAATATATTTTTGGCTCCTGTGACCTATATGTGCAATGGACCGGAACCATTTGAACAACTTTGAAAGGGGACCATATAAGGATCATTCCTGTGAAGTTTGGTCAAAATCCGATCAGCGGTTTAGGAGGAGATGTCATTTGAAGAAATTGTTTACGCACGGACGGATGCACGCACGCAAGCCGGACAAAAAGTGACCCAAAAAGCTCACCTCGTCACTACGTGACAGGTGAGCTAAAAATATGAATTTTCTGAAATCAAGGGGGACGTTACTCTAAAATATAGGCTGACCTCACCAATTCTTAAACTCTGCCAAGGTTTTATCCCTTACTTACTTGCAAGTAAGTTTCAAGAAGATCCAATGGAAACTGACTTTTCTAAGGCCTTTGACAAGGTACCACACAGAAGGCTATTGTACAAACTGGAATTTTATGGGATAAGAGGATCCACACATAGGTAGATAAGCTCAGTCATGGCTCTCAGGGTGCACACAAAAAGTTGTACTTGATGGCCGAGCGTCGAATCTAGTCCCTGTTTTATCTGGTGTCCCACAAGGCTCAGTACGGTCCTTTTTCTAGTATTCATAAATGATCTCCCTGATAATACCAGGTCATCTGTCCATTTGTTTGCTGATGATTGTGTCCCGTATAGAAAAAAAAAATAATTATACTCTCCTTCTCACTGTCTTATTTTATAAGGTGACCTGAATGGACTAGCACAGTGGGAAGCCAATTGGCAGAATGAGATAATGTTCAATGTGGCCAAATGTCATTTGGTGTGGGTGTCATGGCATCTTCCTGACAATCAGATTAAGTTTGATTATTCAATATACCACCAAACTTTGGAGCAGGTCCAATCCACCAAATATCTCGGTAATCTTGATTGGGGTCAACATATTTCAGAGATTTATAAAAAGCAACTAGGACTTTAGTATTTCTAAGACGTAATTTGGCTTTTGCACCTAGGCAGACAAAGAATGTTTCCCGGCTGGGGCGATAAAATTTCGGTGTCCGCACATGCTCCATTGGCATCATTTCAGGGATGAATGTCATACAGTGCACTGTCCTTCAGATCGGGACGTTAACTGGGGGCCCCATGTGCAGGGAGAGTCATGCCCTGTGCTAGTTATGATAAAATATATGTACAATGTATATACAATTTATTTTTACCGCTTTTCACTGTTCGGCATCTGTATCATTATTTTCAATAATTACCTCCATCAGATGCGAGTCTTCTCGCAATGCAAACTTTGTAATGGAAGTTAGAAATAAAAATATGTATATTAATGAACTGGGAAATACTAGTTCTGGGGTCATTGCTTAATTGTTTATATTGTTGGCACATGTCGGTATGCAGAATGATTAATAATCACGTAAGGTTGTTGCCTTTATCGGCACGTGCCTTAAAGCAACAAACAGAACGATTATCACTTTACTCAAACATCAGTCATTATTGGGGCACATGCCAATCATCCATAAGTCTATGTCTCCTAATGCGTGTCTTTAATTCTTTCTTTGTTTCTTGCTTTCAGTTTCGTTTTATGAATTCGCCTCTTATTCATAGCGTATTCCATTACGTAAATGGAAGTGTTGAAAAGCAGAAATAAGAAATACAATGTACCACGGAACCCTTAACAAATTCATAAGCCCAGTGTGACTGTGAACAGCGCTTGATGTCAGTTTTCTATCCATTGTCTGCAGTGAAAACAATCAAAGATCATATACCCTTAAGCATTTTCAGAAAATTCTTAAGATTGTATTTTCTATCTACTAATTAACCTCCGAGGAGGACTTTCAGAAGGGGTTCCAGTCTACCAAATACTGAAGGGGGTTAGTTGAAAAAAAAAAAGAAATATAGCAGGTGAAATGAGTTTGTACAGTGCTAGGCGAGTGTTGGTATAATTAAAAGTAAAAAAAAAAAAAAAACAGAGGCCAGTGACTAGCGGGACACATGCCACACCCGGAACACAGCATCACTAAACTGTACCAGGGTGGGGAGCAAGATCTAGACTAATTGGCGGGTTAGAGCATTCCAACTCAGACAGGTATTGATGGGTCCGAGATTCCAATGAAAAATAGTTTTGGGAAAGAATAAATTTGTAGTAGTTTGTAGGGCTCGTGATGAGTCTGTATGTCAAAGGGTGGTTTTGACTTGAGCCCTTTTGATATGTGGATATGTGTATTTCTTTCTTATATATACATTGTACGTTGCGAAAACACACCCGTGTGACATAGTGCATTCTTTTATTTTCTCCAAAATGACTACTTTTCCTAAACCAAAAAAGGGATATTTATTTTATTTATACTCCGAGCATGCGTTGGCGGTTCTATCGAGTACCCACAACATATATCTTGCATCAGAAATAAGCATATTAACATATACCTCTGAAAACCCAAACTTTTCCTATATAAAGTGGGGTTAAGGGCGGTGTTATTTTCTCGGACTTGTTAACACGATTTGATTTTTTTATCATTATGTAGCGTGTACCGGGTCGTCCACGAAGTCAAGCAACGCGGTCACCCATCCAGGTACTAACCGCAATCTCCGTTGCTTAACTTCGAGAATAAGCCAACCACTCTACCCGCGTCGCTAAAAGAGCCGGCTCCTACAGCAAGGCTGTAGAAGTGGTATTTATCCATAACCGTTACATTTCTCCCCCTCATCTCTTGACTTCGTCCCGAAGTCACACATGCCTCACAAGGCTAAACCCGAGGGCGGAGTGTACGCAACAAACCAGCGGCACTGTTTCCATCCCACCGCTGCCACCAATGTAGCGTGTACCGGGTCGTCCACGAAGTCAAGCAACGCGGTCACCCATCCAGGTACTAACCGCAATCTCCGTTGCTTAACTTCGAGAATAAGCCAACCACTCTACCCGCGTCGCTAAAAGAGCCAGCTCCTACAGCAAGGCTGTAGAAGTGGTATTTATCCATAACCGTTACATTTAGAAGAAAGGGTATTACTTTCTCAAACTGAACATTTTTTTCTTTTTTTTTCCATTTTCGACTTACATGCTACTGATTCAATTGGCCGTGCAAACAAATCAATTATATGCAAACATGATAATTATACCATCATTATAATTGTGGATCGAAATTGCTATGGGCCGATTTTGTATGGGCCGATTTTGTTATGGGCCGATTTTTTCATGGGCCGATTTTGTTATGGGCTGAAATGTCCAGGGACCGTCAAATGACATTCATACACCAGGACCTGTGATATGGGAAGTTAGTCCCTAGCTCTAACCAAAGATGTAAACTTAGCTACACAATCCTCAGCACCTTCAGCCGTCAAAATAATAGAATCGGGAAGGGCATTCCAATCTCTAATGGTTCGGGGGAAAAACGATTCTTTATAAATATCTGTTCTTGCAGCAAGGACCTCTAGCATCAGAGGCAAGTGCACTAACCACTGAGCTATCACGCTCCACAGATAGATAGATAGATAGATAGATAGATAGATAGATAGATAGATAGATAGATAGATAGATAGATAGATAGATAGATAGATACTTGGTTTCCGAAATCTCGTACTTATCGAGTACTAGCTCTTGCGCACATGTCATTGCATGTTTTATGCTTACCTGGGAAAGTTGCGAATGAATTATTTGCTTCAGTTCCGCTATTTTCTCTCTTGGCAAAGCCATCGCCGTTGTATCATCCACTTTTCAATTTCAATTTTCGCTAAACCATTCGTAATTTTGCAAAATGTAAATCAGTATTTGCAAGTCAGCAACGAATTTGTTTATTTCAGCAAGGTTAACTCCCTTGACCAACGGGTTCCCCTTAATAGCGAAAAGGACTCCTTTTCGCGAAAAGGAGTCCTTTTCGCGAAAAGAACTTTACCCTAAATAGCGGAAAGGACTTTTTTTCTAAAAGGATCCATATATATTGATATAAATTAATTATTAAATATTTTGTTTAAGATTTTCGGCTTCAGTCTTGCATAAACAATATATTTTAGGCTTTAGTACTAGAAAATTTTATTTTTGTGGATTATTTGGCAAGTTTTGCCAGTGTGTTTTCTTTTGCTTTATATATCCCCGATAGCCGATGCACTACAAGAAAATGAATATATGTTGTAGAACAGATTCCACCAGTCAAGACCCAGTCCCGCCCATCGGGACTTGAAGAAACAGATGGCTGCATGATGCGTCCACGCACAGCTGAAACCGACCGCACACGAGTACTGGCAAACCGCTTAGGGGATCTAAGGCAAAGCGGTGCGACTCGGACCGTCCATTCTTATAAACCCTATTGGTTTCATTTGGCGATAGGGCTTGAGATGTCATTTCATCTCAATGTCGGGTAAAAGTCCCACACAATTGGAAGTAACGTATCCAAAATGACATATACAGTGTTGACGGGGACGTTAACCCTCAAATCAAATAAACAAAACCAGTCAAGACAGCCC
This sequence comes from Lucinisca nassula, assembly GCA_963580285.1. Lineage (NCBI taxonomy): Eukaryota > Metazoa > Mollusca > Bivalvia > Lucinida > Lucinidae > Lucinisca > Lucinisca nassula. The sequence continues at coordinate 114,824,104 of OY757017.1, read as the reverse complement.
TGTTTTTGCAGTATAACAATCTATTTTTTCTGAAACTAAGACTGACTTGTCAGGTGAGACATGTATCTTAGCGAATTTGGTTGCCACTTTTTATTATATTTTAAATTTTGCAAGGCTCGCAATTTTGGACATCTCCTTCCTGATGCCCGGGACTTCCGTGGAGTGTGGGCCATGTTTGCTGATGTTGGCCCGGTGGAAGACGCCTTTAAGTCCTAGGGCAGGCGTCTCTTGCCTGATGCCTCCAGTTGACCTGTCTCATGAGCTACGTCGGTCGGTCTGTGCTCGGATGGGGATGTGCCGTGTTTGCCGGTTCTTGTCCATCATCCATTTCGGTTTCAGAACTTTCGGGTTGAGAGTCACACTGATGCAGATTAAATATCAGGAAGGCATCTGTGTCACTAATAGTGTTTATAAGCGTGGGCTGTCTGACTCGTGGCCCCCGCCCATAGGGGATTGAAGAAATATATGAGGTGCATGATGCTTCCACGCAGAGCTGAATCAGGCTCGCACACTAGTACCGGTAAACCGCTTAGAGGATCTAAGCCTGTCCAGGAACCGCGGTGCGAGGCGGACCGTCCATGCTAATAAACCTATTGGTTTCATTGGGCGACATGGCTTGAGATGTAATTTCAACTCAACGTCGGGTAAAAGTCCCACAAAATTGGAAGCAACGTCTCCAAAATGACCTTTACAGTGTTGATGGGGACGTTAAACCTCAAATCAAACAAAAACAAACTGTCCGAATCACACCGCTGTGCCTCGGCAGGCTGAGCATTGCACCCGCTTCTAGTTAGATCCTCCTAGCGGTTTAACAGTACTCGTGTTCGGTCAAATTCAGCTGTGTGTGGAAGCATCATGCAGTCCATCTATTTCTTCAAGCCCCGATGGGCGTGGGCCGAATAAATAAATAAATAAATATTCTTTAACACTGGATAACACAACCGCGTGAGCAAAAAGTGTTTTGTGTTTTTTTAAGATGGTATTTTTACTAGGTTTCTTTTCAGCTGTTTTTATTTGTGTAGAAGTGGAGAGAACATAACAAAACTTTATTTGATAAACTCTGGCAACATATACATGACATAGTATAGTTGGTTCTTCATGAAATGTGTTCTACAGAGTACCCAGAATGGATATAAGGTGGTGTTTACCTTTATAAACAAGAAATTCCATACAAAGTCGGGTCTACAAGGATATTCATCGTGCGTGTGATGAAAAACATAACGCTCAAAGAAATTAGAAAAAAAAATATAAATAAAACTGAAACGAAAACTGTGATCTGCGATCGAAAACTGCTGATTTTGAAACAAGTTTAGAATTTCATCGACTTGTTCCAATCTTGTTAAAGGACATTAACGCAGGTACAAGCGTCCGCGCACGCGCGCATGCGTGTGTCTGTGTGTGTTGATGTAGTCACTCAAGTTTATAATAAGACAAATCGGAAATTATTAATCTCCTTTCAGGTCAGCTGCAGGAATGCCATATAAACTCTCAGTATTAACAGAAATAAACTTCCCGCGGTCGTATAAAATAAAAGCTTTCTCAGATTCAGAAGCCATCTAATCTGGATCTACACTGTTTGCATAACTAGGGGTGGATCAAGGTTTAATATCTAAATAACAAAATGAATTCAGTTCTTCCTCTCTTTTTTAATCTTTTCGGCTGTTTCTAGCGCGAGCTGAACGAAAACACGACAAACCAGTTTTAATTTTAATCACATTTTACGTGAAAATGACTTCATCAAATTCAAAACTAAGCTGTTTGATAAGAAAGAAAACAAATAAGTGATTGTTTCTTTTTTTACCCCTAATAAGTGCCTTTTTGAGAAAAAAGTCCTTTCCGCTATTTAGGGTAAAGTCCTTTTCGCGAAAAGGACTCCTTTTCGCGAAAAGGACTCCTTTTCGCTATTAAGGGGAACCGTTGACCAACCGGTGTCAACCAACAATTTTCACCCTCCGTAACCGGTTATTTAATCAAAGTACTAAAAGTATCTATCTTCTATCTATCTATCTTCTTATACTGAGTCGGTCAAATTTGGCCATTACCACAGCTAAAATCGAAATTTAGCAAAAAAAAAAAAAAAAAAAAAGAGGAGTCACTGGAGATGAGTCCTTAAAACTATTTACAATCTGAATAAAACGAATATCTGTACACTGTACATGAGAGTTCTACGTTCCAGATGTTCATATTTTACATTTATATGCTGATATTTATGTTTTTGTTATTCTTCGGAATGCACATCTATAAAAAACAAATCTAATATGAAATAAAGGCATTGCATTTGAGTAAACACACTCATTTACACCCCTATCCATCATCATTAGTATCGAATATCTGTATATAGGCTGTAATTTATGTTGCACAGTTGTGCCTGATTAGTTTTTCAAATTACCATTACTGTGTTGGTTTTTCTACGTTGAGAATTACATTTTAATGTTAGAAATATTGTATTTTCCAGTATTAGACAGAAGTAGTGATTCAGAAGAAACATTTGCGTATGAAAGTGATAATGATGATACTAGTGTCTTTGATAAATCTGAAAGCGATAGTGACTTTCAGTGTTCAACATCTGAATCAACTCTACTGTATAGTGATCAGGACACTACTAATAACTCTTCTTGTTATTCATCTAATATTGATGAATCTGGGTTATCAATTTATTATACTAATGCAGACAATTTAATCAACAAAATTGATGAACTGAGAATAAGAGCTTACAGCAAGAGTTTTGATATTTTAATAATTACTGAAGTTTACCCAAAGAACATAAACTCAAGTTCTATTTGTGTTTCTGAACTCAATATTTTGGGCTATAAATGTTATAGAAGTAATGTCAGCGATTCAAGTAGAGGTGTGGTAATTTATGTGAAAGACCATTTACCCTCTAATATGAGGAAGGACCTATCTGATTATGAATTTCTAGAAAGTATCTGGATTGACATAGAATTTGATCCCTGCAATAGATACCTTTTTGGTGGTATTTACAGGAGTCCAAACTCCGGCGGAGAGAACACTATACGCCTATTAAGTCTTCTTGACAGTCTATCTAAAGAGAAATATACACACAAAATTATATTAGGAGATTTCAATTTTCCAGGAATCAATTGGGAAAGTTGGACTACAGCAGGAAGTGAAGAACATATTGAATTTAAGTTTATGGAATGTTTAAGAGACAATTTCCTAGAACAACCGGTAACTCATCCTACGCGCTGGAGAGGGTCAGAACCCGGAAATGTGTTGGACTTGGTTTTAATTGACAATGTTAGCCTAATTTCAAACCTTGAAATAACATCAAGACTTGGTTGTAGTGATCACTTAAGCATAGAACTATTTCTAGAGGATACTTGTACGAATAATACACCTCAGAGAATCAAAAGAAACTTTTATAAAAGTAATTATGTGTTAGCTAAAGACATGTTAAATAATGTACAATGGTCAGAAATGTCTAATATGAACTTACATGACAGTTGTGATTTTTTTTATAATGAGATATATACTGTAATTGAACAAACAATTCCAGAAACTCAGATAGCCAAAAAGAGACCCAAGCCTATGTGGATGGATAATTATTGTTGTAAAATAGTGGAAAAGAAGTATCGGGCTTGGAAAAAATACAGCTATTCTAGAAGGAGAGAAGACTACTTGTCTTATTGTCAGATAAGGAATAAGGTCCCGAGATGTATTAAATTTGCAAAGAGAAAGTTCGAGAGAGGTGTTGCCATGGATTCTAAAGTTAACCCTAAATCCTTCTGGAAATTTGTAAGATCTAAGACACAGGTGAGGAGTGGTATTGGAAACCTGAGAGATGACAAGGAGAATATTATAACTGACGATAGAGCTAAAGCTGAAATTTTCAATGCTTTTTTTTCCTCAGTATTTACTGTTGAAGATGATTTAGTACCCAAGTTTGATAGTCACATGGACACTGGTGTATGTGATATTGTGGTAACTGTTGACAAAGTAAGGCAGCTCTTAAAGAATATTGACTGTTCCAAATCTACTGGTCCTGATGATGTTCACCCAAAATTTCTCAAAGAATTGTTCAGTGAATTAGCATTACCGATCTGTATCCTCTTTAATAAGTCACTTCATGAAGGTAACCTACCCCTGGTATGGAAAACTGCTAATGTTACGTGTATCTTCAAAAGTGGTGATAAAACTTTACCGTGTAACTATAGACCAATTAGCCTTACCCCAGTGTTATGTAGATTACTGGAAAAAATCATCAGAGGATCCATTATGTCACATTGTATTGACAATAAAATCTTTACAGATAGCCAGTTTGGGTTTAGGGATAGAAGAGGATGTATTTTACAACTGCTTGAGGTGTTTGATGACTGGACTTTAGCTTTAGACAAAGGATTTTCTGTGGACACTATATATTTAGATTTTCAAAAAGCGTTTGACTCTGTCCCTTATAATCGTTTGTTAGTGAAGTTAGAAGCTTACGGAGTTACAGGCAACATCTTAAAATGGATAAAGAATTTCCTATCTGATAGACAGCAGAGGGTTATGATTAATGGAATAGCATCTGAATGGACTGAAGTTACTAGTGGTGTCCCCCAAGGATCTGTCCTTGGGCCGCTGTTATTCATTTTATATATTAATGATCTACCAGATATTGTTAAGACTCACTGTAAGCTCTTTGCAGATGATGCGAAGATATATAAAGAAATCAACAACATTGAGGATTTTGAAGACATTCAATGTGATCTATATAAACTGTGTCAATGGACAGCCAAATGGTTACTTTTTTTCAACATAAGAAAGTGCAAAGTCATGCATATAGGTTCCAGTAACCCTGGTTTTGAATATAAACTGAAAGATAAAACTGGTAAAGAGGTATTGATTCAAGAAGTTGATAAAGAAAAAGACCTTGGTATAATATTCCAAAGTAATCTCAAATTCAACGAGCACATCAATGTGGCAGCAAATAAAGCAAACCAAATTGTTGGACTTATAAAGAGGTCGTTTACATACTTAGATAACTCTACATTCTTGACTCTGTATAAATCTCTCATACGATCACATGTGGATTATGGAAATTCAGTCTGGTTCCCTGTTTTAAAGAAGGATATTAAAATAATTGAAAATACACAGAGGAGAGCAACCCGGATATTACCCGAGTTACAACATTTATGCTACGAAAACAGACTTCGAGCCCTTAATCTGCCTACCTTGTTATACCGTAGAAAAATAGGCGATTTGATTCAAGTCTTCAAAATCCTGAATGGTATTGATGACATTTCACCTGATAAATTCTTCCTAATGTCTGAAACAACTACACGTGGACATTCAAAAAAGTTATATAAACTACGCAGCAGAAAGTCAGTAAGATACAATTCTTTTGCTGTCAGAGTAATTGACAACTGGAATTCCTTACCTGAAGAAATAATATCTTCAAAGACAGTTCTACAATTTAAATCACGCCTAGATGACTACTGGAGGGATGAACGATTTGATACTAGTGATATTTACTAGTTTACCCTACTAACATTGTGTGAACCTGATAAATGCAGCCATAATATTTAATATGAAACAGTTGTTTTATGGTAAAATTGTTTTACATATCCACCGGAGGTATAGACACTTAAGAAGATTATGATCAATCATCAAGAGAGAGAAGAAGAGCTATGGAGCTCATTTATTCTCTGTATCCAGAATGGTATCCAGAATGGTATCATATACTGAGTCGGTCATATTTGGCTAAAAAGGGAAGTTGTGTGTGGGGTGGGGGGTGGGGGTGGGGGGGGGGAGAGAGTCGTTGGAAGAGTCCTTAAAACTATTTACAATCTGATTAACATGTATACTAAAACCTCTGAGACCCAATCTATACTGTACGGTCTTTGAACTCCTCTGCCGGTCTTTGAACTCACATGCGGTCTTGGCATCAACCGCAGACAAGGGAATACTATTCCACTGATGAATAGTTCTGGGGGATGTTTTAGGGCATCACTATAGGCCTGGTACCTATGATATTGTGTGTTATTTACTTTTGATGCCCTTGTTTGAGTTGAAACTGTTACAGAGGTCAAGTATTTATCTTTATAGAGAGACACTATACCAGAGTGTATCTTATGGGGGACTTAGGTAGTTAATATTGGCACAGAACAGCAAATATACCAGTAGTGCTAGCGTGCTAGCTCAGTGGTTAGTTCACCTGCCTCTTATGCTAGAGACCCCCGGTTCGATTCCAAGCAATGAAATATAGTTTGGTATCCGAACATGTTCCATTGGCATCATTTAAAGGGATGAATGCAACAAAGTGCACCATCCTTCGGCATGGGACGTTAACTGGAGACTCCCTGAGCAAAAAGAATCAGCCCCTCTGCAGGTTAAAGATCCTTACCGTAATGTCTTAATTGCCAAATAGGCGTGTGTCCTGCAAATCTCAAGTGTATGTACACCTGCAAGTAATAGTCAAGTGTGACCTAATGCCGTCAGGAGATAGATAGATAGATAGATAGATATAGATTCCTAATTAAGACCACCTTTGGGACTCTTCAAAAGCGGTCTTTAAGACCACATTTGAACAGTCCCAAAGGTGCTCTCTGAAAACGACCCAAAAGCGGCGAACTGTAGGGGATACTCCCCGGAGTATATGGACCGACATCTTCTGTCAACGCTCCTTCATCGACACGAGCATCAAACTTAAGGGTCAACTTCCACAGAATATTGTCACTGCTGGGATCCTTGAGGGCTTCAAAAGGGATCTTCTCCGAACTACATTTGTTCTATTGTGAGGCAAAGGTGACGGGAGTCCAACTGATATTGACTTACAGTTGGGCAAGGCCTGTTGTCCTTGCAGCAGGCATGGGTATAGGGTGAGCGTTGTTACTTCTTCTGTTTGTACACTTTTATTCATTTTCCCTTTCTCCCTTTCTTTCTTTCTACTGATACTGCGTCGGTTACATTTGACCATTACCGCAAGTGTTACCGTGTACATTACATACACTCCAGGTTTTGCAGGATGAAAGCCCACACAGTAATCATGTTATTACGGCAGGGATCTTTAACCTGCACATGGGATGGTTCTCCCTGCACAGGGGGGCCTCCATTTAACGTCCCGATCCGAAGGACGGTGCACTTTATGACATTCATCCCTGCAAATGATGCCAATGGAGCGTGCTCGGACACCGAAATTTTGTCGCCGCTGCCGGGGATCGAACCCGGGACCTCTAGCATCAGAGGCAAATGCACTAACCGCTGAGCTATCACGCTCCCTCTTCCCCCCACTTCTCCTCTCATCGACTACCTCTTCTATCTCTTTAGTCCCTTTCTCTTGGAGACGACTCCAAATGACTCACCAGGTTTGACATTAAACCCAAAACTATTGTTTGAGCTTTACCGCCGCTATGCACATAACCTTAGTATGATGATGCTCCAGCGTTAGTCCTGTGTGCACTTCATGGGAAGAAAATTAGATAGGGTGACCCAGTAAGTTTGCAGCATGGACACTAAAGTGTCGTGAAGCACTAGCTTTATGCTATGGATTTGGGGTTCATCATCATTTTATCAATCTTTGGAAGGTAGAAATCCACAGGTAGCCAGATAGCTCATTGTGTCTCTTACTATTCCCAGGGCTTTATTCTACATCCCAGAGTGTTTGTGAAAACTTCAAAGTGTGATTGCTTGGCCAGGCGAGAAGCGCTTTCTTCCCTACCGAAAGCTCGGGTAAATGCTTCGGTAAATGCTCCGGTAACTCGTGGGACCAATCGCCGTGCTAGATTTTACCGGCTAACCTTTTCGGTTCAGTGCGTGACGTAGTTTCGAAACTTTCCCGCGACCAAACTTCAGCGTTTGATGCAACGGTCTCTCGAAGGTAGAAATCCGCAAGTAGCCAATAATTACTATTCCCAGGGCTTTATTTTATACTCGGGTAATAATTTGTTAAAAGTTGTACTCGCTTGGCCAGACGAGAAGCGCTTTCCACCCTACCGAGAATCTCCGGTAAATGCTCCGGGAACTCGTTGGCCCAAGCGCGGTGCTTGGTTTTAACCGGCTAACATTTTCGGCTCAGTGCGGTACGTTTTCAGTTCATCTAAACTCGCGACGTAGTTTCGAAACTATCCCGCGACCAAACTTCAGCGTTTAATGCAACGGTCTTCGAAAAGAGCGTTTTAAAATTATTTCGACGCTTTCTGTGTTTCTTTTGTAATGGGACTTGACTCCTTTTGGTTTTGAGAAGCAATTTTTGGATGTGAATACAATTCTCATGAACTCTGTAAAGATGGCGCATTATCGCGAGAAATTGAACGAGATTCCAGGCGAGATTTGGGTGCCTAAGTATGTTGTTCCAGCCTCTCTACAGTGAAGCAAACACTTCGTGTGTTTGCTATAAATGAGTGCATGCGTACGTCTAACTTGTTGGACTAGGGACGGCCATTAGCTCGTTAAGCATGTCACCGACGCTACTTCTATTGCGCCATCGTCGGCAGGTGTTACGAGATGGAATAGGAAACCTCTCTGGTGCTTACGCACATCTAAATTATTTTAGTAGATATATGGTAGGGCGGTGCGAGTGAAATATTTTAGGTGAAATATGGTACGCAAACTGTGCGGCTCCATGAACAAGTCATGCACATATCATACGATGTATGCATGAGTGGTTTATAGAGAGCTGTTTTTACAATACAGGGGGCCGCTAAAAGGCCGAGTCCTATAGAATTTGCCTAAAAATCGCCAACCGCCAAATTGTGCCATATATGATTTTTATTCCCGTCACGTGTTGTGTGGGTGTTCGTTTTGACAGGAGTCATGTCATTGATTATAGGGTCGTTTCATTAATTTTTCCTATGGGAAATATACTATTTGAACGCAAATCCATTATCTACTCGATTTTTGCTATCTGGCTTTGTTTGTGGCCGGTATCTCCACCTCGCCACGAATTGAGCAAGGTAATAAGAGTAGGCATGATTTTCCGGTAGTATTCATAGATATATAAACCCTGAAAAAAGCGGACACTTTAGCAGCAGGTCAAGTTGTAAGAGTGAACACAACATTGTGACGGGGAAATAGAAAGTATATTGAAAGGTATGTTAAATCTATGTTTAGTATTATTTTTGTATGAACATGCTTGTAGGTTTTGGAGGGGTTTACTTCTAGTATACCCCAACTTTCTGAAGCCTATTCTGAATTCACTGTTGTGGCCTGTAGTGATTAGGCTACTAGCTTTGCCAGCTAGACGTCGCAGAATTGATCCCAGGCTTCTCCAGTAGTAGAATGAGTCTTTCTAAGTGAGGTCCTGTCTCATGCTGACCCTAGATGTTGGTGAGACGTAAAGTTTGGACACCCGCTCATTCTGGATTCATTTAGGTTTTTAGACCCCTTTTGTAGAATGTAATTAATAAACGCCGGGTCACTTGTTTGATCCATGACTTTTGACTAGCTGTGGTTAGAAAACCGTGGTTCCGTCCCAATATGATATTAGGTGTAGAGGGGACGTAAACTTAAGACGGGTTTAACCATATCTTCATCATCAGGGCAAACTCTTACAAGAGCCTGTTGGGTTATCCGTGATGATGAACTGTAATGAATTTTATTTTACAAGCATGTTCACGTTGATTAGAAATAATTTTGTTCAAGAAGAATTACGAGTTCATTTTGTAATGATGCCGTTTTTGTCTGATAACTCAGTTTGTGCATGTATGTACATATAAAGAACGTGATGATGATAAGTGGGAGTATTTGGTCGCCACACGTCATAACGGCCTGAGCGGCGGGGATGACGTCAGCTGCGTCATCGGCGTCGCGAGGACTGTTGTGACGGGGTGCCTACCAAATAGAGAGAATTTACGGCAAACAGTGTTGGCCCATATGAGACACTAACAAATGTTGTAGATTATAGATGAAAATCTTCTGTTGTAGTTTCTATCTGTTATTAATGTATTGAATTTGTGAATAGCTATATTTGTGAGCCGTGTCGCGGAGAAGGATATGAAATAGAGATTGTTATGTTTCCTGTAATTGGCGGCTGACCAGGTAGCGCAAAGGCGTGGTCTGTTCAATTGCCTCTTACTTGTGATAATGTAGTGAGCACAAATTTGATGAGTATTATGCTCAGTAGTAGTGAGCATTAATTGATTTCTGTAGTGCTCAGTAAGGAAACATGAACTTTGAGTATTATTGTGTCAAGCGCTGGGTGCTGATAATTTGATGCACAGTCAAGTTGAGTTCTGCTGTACGGTTATTTGTCGCATGCACTAATCAGCCTGTATGTCTGGTCGGCGCATGCGCAATAACGGTATATGCATGAACATTTTCTTACTTCTCCGGGAGGGGGATCATGATATAGCATGTATGTTTTGTGACTCGTTTCTAGTCCCGTTATCGTAATTTGCAGGCATAACAATGTGTGACCTGCTGCTCCCTGCTTCATAGCAGCAGGTACTGGTACGACGCTAGGCGTTAGGGTCCAGCAAGGGCGGACAGACCGCCGTAATCAGCGCCTACCAGGGTAGAAGCAGAATATAAATCATTGTTCGTTGTAAACAAATGTGAGACATGGAAGAGGTCAACTTACCTGCGGATTATTTGGACGATCACTAAACGTCTGATCAGCAAACGTGATCGCTAATCCTAAGATTATCAACTATGTTGATAGACTAGTTCTACTAGTTCGCGAGAGGAAGTGTCACGCGAGTGGGGATTCACCCTAAGTTATAAACTGGCCAGTCGCGTTTTGTGTTGTTTCTTTTTTTGTTTTTGTTGTTGTTTTTGTTGTTTGCTTCTGTAGGTATTCACGTCACCCGTTCCGAGCACAGAACAGTGTTTTGCCTTCGGAGCGGACGTCGTGAGTTGGCTACAGAAGCAACAAATTGTGATGTTTTATGTTAGTAAGTGTTGTATGTAGATACTGTAAATAATTCATGTCATTCATTTAACATCTTTCTTGTGCCTTACCCCACAGCTGCCCGTACACCTGTCAGAGATCACGCTCGGTTGTCTTGTCAGCATGGGGGTTTGCGGGACGCCGTAAACCCACATGTAACATTTGGTGTCAGTGAAGTGAGGATTTGATCTCTGGCTGGTGTTCCCGGCTGTGGAACAGCACATTGATACTCTGAATCATCAACTTTAAAAAAAAAAAATGCATTGACAGCCACATTTAGAAATTAATTTTAATCTTCCTTCCTGCGTTGATGAAGTGCGAAACCCATGTATTCAACTGAATGGATACTGACAAGTCGATAATTTCTGAGCAGGAAGGCAAGGCAAACCCCACTTTTTCTTGGTAACGAAAAATTTAAGTAGACCCTACTTAATTGTGTTACCTGACATTCTACTAAGTTAAATTGGAGCTACTAATTGATCTTACCCACACATGGTTCTGACGTAGTGACGTTAACAATTTACTGACGTTGACATAACGTTAGCGTTAATATTTACGCTGTGGCTTGAGGTTAGGTATGACGTAATAGAAACATTAATGGTGACTTGTTATGATCGGAGTTTTGTAATGTGATGAAACTTCGGATTGTAGCATTTTACTGTAAACGTCGTCAGTTTATGACGTCATATTAGACTACCAGTACGCAACGTCATACTGTGCTGAAAGCATTTGACATTTCAAATCGCGTGTGCTTTAATAACTAACGTTTTAGTTAGATTAACGCGTATAACACATATCTTAACGTTTTAGTTAAGCCCATTCAATCATCACTGATCATAACTGATCAGTTTATAGTGGTTTTGATAGTAACGTGAGATTTACGTTATCAATAATGGAGCGTTTAATGCAAATGGGAAAGGACTTAGGTTATGAGGGGAAGGAGTTACAAGGTTTTGTTAAAGGGCAGCAAGATATTGAGCGGGCAGAAAGGCAAGAGCAAAGGGATTTAGAAAGGTTAAGGTCTAAGGAAAAGGAAAGGGTACATGAACTAGCTAAGTTAGAAGTAGAAGCAAAGGAAAAGGAAAGGGTACATGAACTAGCTAAGTTAGAGGAAAAGGAAAAGGAAAGGGCACATGAACTAGCTATGTTGAATGTTAATAAGGAACTTGAAATGGCACGCATTCAGACTGAAAGGGAGGCAAAAGAGATTAGTGAGGCCCATTTAGAACAAATAAAACATGGGTTTGAGCTACAGCACCAAGAATTAAGGAATCAGTTAGAAATGCAGAGAGCGAAGCTCGAGCTAGAATTTGAAAAGCAAAAAGCTGAGAAGGTGGCTCATGCCCGGGATCCTAAGTTACCTTATTTTGAAGAGGGTAAAGATAAAATGGATAGTTATTTATCTAGGTTTGAAAAATATGCTACGGCTAATAAATGGGATAAGAGTGTTTGGGCCGCGTATTTAAGTGCATTGCTCAAAGGGCGCGCACTTGATGTATATGACCGGTTGTCAAATGAGGATGCGGCGGATTATGAAAAGTTAAAGGACGCTTTATTAAAGAATTTTGACATGACAGAGCGCGGATTTAGGAAGCAGTTTCGTTATAGTAGGCCCGAGAAATCAGAGACGTTCATACAGTTCAGTAGTAGACTGAGAAGTTATTTAGAAAAATGGCTTAATATGGCAAAGATAGAAAAATCTTTTCCGGCTGTCTGTGATTTCATGGCAAGGGATCAGTTCCTGGAGTCATGTAATAGAGAACTGTATGTACATCTGAAGCCAAAACAGTTTGGTAATTTAGATGAAATGGCTAGGGAGGCAGATTTGTTTGCAGAAGCGCGCGGGGGTGTATATAGTTGCATTAATAAGGGGCAACGCGATAATAGAGGCGCAGCGCAGGGTAAACAGGACAAAGTTGACTCGAACAAACCGAGTGGTAGACCGGATATCAAGTGTAGCATATGCGGTAAGGGGCATTTAACAATTAAATGTTTTAAGAACCCCGACAGGAAACAATTGTATAGCGCAGAGGTAGGAGCAACTGGAGTGGGGGATAGCGGTGTTAAAGAAAATTTTAACACGCGCGTAGAGACTCAAGGTTCTCAGGTTAAGAATGAGAATACGCAGAATGTAGGTCGTGGTTATACACGTGGTCGTGGTAATTTTAGAGGGTCTTTTCGCGGACGCGGTAAAAATAATAGCACACCACGTGGCGCAGCACACCAAGTTAGTTTTTGTCAAACGGAAGTAACTAGGAAAGGTGATGAGATTGGAAGTATTTTTGAAAATAAGGTTGGTGATCCTTTGATTTCGGATAGGGAGGAGTGTAGTAAGGAAACTAGGGAAGGTGTCTGTTACTTCTTAAAGGCAAGGTTACCGACGGCACAAGGTTTGGTTAATAATAAAAAAGTGGTTGTATTAAGAGATACTGGGTGTACAGGCTGTGTCGTTCGGAGAAGTTTGGTTTCGGATAGTCGGTTAATAGGGAAGGAATCAAATGTTACGCTGATTGATGAATCCACACAAAGGTATCCTTTGGCAATGATTGACATTGATTGTCCTTTTTTCACTGGGAAAACTGAAGCTTTGTGTATGGATGATACGTTGTACGATTTGGTTATCGGTAACATTGATGGATCAAAACTTCCTGATATGTCTCATTTCTCAGCCGCGGCTGTAACTAGGTCTCAAACTAGGCAGGATGAGAAGCCTTACAGAAAACTTAAGGTTCCCGATCAGATCATTAACGATGACAAGGAGGCTTTCAAGCAAGCTCAGGTTGATGATCCAACTTTGGAAAACATCAGGAAAAGGGTTGTATCTGGGAACAAGACTGTGAGTCGTGGTTTAAACCGAGGTGAAACTAGGTTTATTGAGAAAAAAGGTTTGGCATATAGGGAGTTCACCAAGGGTAACAAAGTCTCTTTCCAACTTGTGGTCCCTCAAAGTTTCCGAGGAAAGGTGTTGAAACTGGCTCATGAAACGATTATGTCTGGACATATGGGTATTAGGAAGACATTGGATAGAGTTGTAACTGAGTTTTACTGGCCCGGTATTTGCGGTGATGTCGCTAGATTTTGTAAATCTTGTGATATTTGTCAGAGAACTATTCAGAAAGGTCGGGTCACTAAAGTACCTCTAGGAAAAATGCCATTGATTGATACGCCATTTAAGAGGGTGGCAGTGGACATAGTTGGTCCAATTGAGCCTCGATCTGATAGGAAATCTCGGTATATTTTAACCATGATAGATTACGCGACAAGGTATCCAGAGGCGATAGCTTTACCGAGTATTGAGACGGAACGTGTCGCGGAAGCGCTTATTGAAATGTTTAGTAGGGTTGGCATTCCTGATGAAATGTTGACTGATTGTGGATCACAGTTTACTGCTGAGGTAATGAAGGAAGTCAGCAGACTTCTTTCTCTTCAACAGTTAACGTGTAGTCCGAGACACCCAATTTGCAACGGACTGATAGAGCGTTTCCACGCTACGTTAAAGCAGATGTTACGTCGCATGTGTGCTGAACGTCCAAAAGATTGGGATAAATATCTTCCAGCCTTATTATTTGCGGTAAGGGAAGTCCCACAAGAGTCTTTAGGATACTCCCCTTTTGAGTTGTTATATGGACGTAACGTCAGAGGTCCAATGGCAATATTAAGAGAATTATGGGCTGAGGAGGTACGCGATGAGCAAGTTCTTTCGACGTATCAATACGTTATTGAGCTTAGGGAACGGTTAGAGCAGACATGCAAATTAGCGCATGATAATTTAAAGAAGGTTCAGATTAAGCAGAAAGCTTATTATGATAAAGGCGCGAGGTCGCGTAAATTTGACGTCGGCGATAAAGTGTTGTTGTTACTACCGACAGACAGTAATAAATTATTGCTTCAATGGAAAGGTCCTTATGAAGTGGTTGAGGTAGTGAACAAAATGGATTATAAGATCGACGTCAATGGAAATGTTAACACATATCACGCTAATATACTGAAGCAATATGTTGAGCGTCAGACTGTGACGTCTCATTGTCTGATCTCTGAACCTATTATGTCGACAGACAGTCATGACAGAAATGACGTCGACGAGTCTTCATTTGAAGACAGCAGTTTTGAAACTGCAGAGCAACCGGAAAGTGACGGCGACGTTAGCGTCCCACACACACTAACGTCAGAGGAGAGTGAGGAGACAGAAGGGCTGAGAGAACAGCGCCTTGCAGGACTGACATGTCAGACAGACCAAATTATATGTACCACATTTATGTCAGAACCTGTGAAATCAATCAAATCTGTTAAGCCAGAAAGGCCACCTCCAGTAAGATTAAAACGATATCCGTTTTCTAACAAACAGCAGAGTGTCAGGGGAACAGGAAAATTCTGGGGCAAACCACCTTGGCTTACTAGCTAAATTTTACTTAAGAAAATTTGGGGGCAGACTACCTTAGTAGGTAATTCTTCGCACGGTTGTTGTGTAAATAGCTGTCTTGTTTAGATAGGTTCATCCTATTCCATCTCTATACACAAAGAAAAAACATTTCTGATTGTTTTTTCTCCAAAAGGAGAAACCTTTGTTACGAGATGGAATAGGAAACCTCTCTGGTGCTTATGCACATCTAAATTATTTTAGTAGATATATGGTAGGGCGGTGCGAGTGAAATATTTTAGGTGAAATATGGTACGCAAACTGTGCGGCTCCATGAACAAGTCATGCACATATCATACGATGTATGCATGAGTGGTTTATAGAGAGCTGTTTTTACAATACAGGGGGCCGCTAAAAGGCCGAGTCCTATAGAATTTGCCTAAAAATCGCCAACCGCCAAATTGTGCCATATATGATTTTTATTCCCGTCACGTGTTGTGTGGGTGTTCGTTTTGACAGGAGTCATGTCATTGATTATAGGGTCGTTTCATTAATTTTTCCTATGGGAAATATACTATTTGAACGCAAATCCATTATCTACTCGATTTTTGCTATCTGGCTTTGTTTGTGGCCGGTATCTCCACCTCGCCACGAATTGAGCAAGGTAATAAGAGTAGGCATGATTTTCCGGTAGTATTCATAGATATATAAACCCTGAAAAAAGCGGACACTTTAGCAGCAGGTCAAGTTGTAAGAGTGAACACAACATTGTGACGGGGAAATAGAAAGTATATTGAAAGGTATGTTAAATCTATGTTTAGTATTATTTTTGTATGAACATGCTTGTAGGTTTTGGAGGGGTTTACTTCTAGTATACCCCAACTTTCTGAAGCCTATTCTGAATTCACTGTTGTGGCCTGTAGTGATTAGGCTACTAGCTTTGCCAGCTAGACGTCGCAGAATTGAT
Organism: Lucinisca nassula; assembly: GCA_963580285.1. Classification (NCBI taxonomy): domain Eukaryota; kingdom Metazoa; phylum Mollusca; class Bivalvia; order Lucinida; family Lucinidae; genus Lucinisca; species Lucinisca nassula. The sequence continues at coordinate 114,807,952 of OY757017.1, read as the reverse complement.
CCCAGGCTTCTCCAGTAGTAGAATGAGTCTTTCTAAGTGAGGTCCTGTCTCATGCTGACCCTAGATGTTGGTGAGACGTAAAGTTTGGACACCCGCTCATTCTGGATTCATTTAGGTTTTTAGACCCCTTTTGTAGAATGTAATTAATAAACGCCGGGTCACTTGTTTGATCCATGACTTTTGACTAGCTGTGGTTAGAAAACCGTGGTTCCGTCCCAATATGATATTAGGTGTAGAGGGGACGTAAACTTAAGACGGGTTTAACAATATCTTCATCATCAGGGCAAACTCTTACAAGAGCCTGTTGGGTTATCCGTGATGATGAACTGTAATGAATTTTATTTTACAAGCATGTTCACGTTGATTAGAAATAATTTTGTTCAAGAAGAATTACGAGTTCATTTTGTAATGATGCCGTTTTTGTCTGATAACTCAGTTTGTGCATGTATGTACATATAAAGAACGTGATGATGATAAGTGGGAGTATTTGGTCGCCACACGTCATAACGGCCTGAGCGGCGGGGATGACGTCAGCTGCGTCATCGGCGTCGCGAGGACTGTTGTGACGGGGTGCCTACCAAATAGAGAGAATTTACGGCAAACAGTGTTGGCCCATATGAGACACTAACAAATGTTGTAGATTATAGATGAAAATCTTCTGTTGTAGTTTCTATCTGTTATTAATGTATTGAATTTGTGAATAGCTATATTTGTGAGCCGTGTCGCGGAGAAGGATATGAAATAGAGATTGTTATGTTTCCTGTAATTGGCGGCTGACCAGGTAGCGCAAAGGCGTGGTCTGTTCAATTGCCTCTTACTTGTGATAATGTAGTGAGCACAAATTTGATGAGTATTATGCTCACTAGTAGTGAGCATTAATTGATTTCTGTAGTGCTCAGTAAGGAAACATGAACTTTGAGTATTATTGTGTCAAGCGCTGGGTGCTGATAATTTGATGCACAGTCAAGTTGAGTTCTGCTGTACGGTTATTTGTCGCATGCACTAATCAGCCTGTATGTCTGGTCGGCGCATGCGCAATAACGGTATATGCATGAACATTTTCTTACTTCTCCGGGAGGGGGATCATGATATAGCATGTATGTTTTGTGACTCGTTTCTAGTCCCGTTATCGTAATTTGCAGGCATAACAATGTGTGACCTGCTGCTCCCTGCTTCATAGCAGCAGGTACTGGTACGACGCTAGGCGTTAGGGTCCAGCAAGGGCGGACAGACCGCCGTAATCAGCGCCTACCAGGGTAGAAGCAGAATATAAATCATTGTTCGTTGTAAACAAATGTGAGACATGGAAGAGGTCAACTTACCTGCGGGTTATTTGGACGATCACTAAACGTCTGATCAGCAAACGTGATCGCTAATCCTAAGATTATCAACTATGTTGATAGACTAGTTCTACTAGTTCGCGAGAGGAAGTGTCACGCGAGTGGGGATTCACCCTAAGTTATAAACTGGCCAGTCGCGTTTTGTGTTGTTTCTTTTTTTGTTTTTGTTGTTGTTTTTGTTGTTTGCTTCTGTAGGTATTCACGTCACCCGTTCCGAGCACAGAACAGTGTTTTGCCTTCGGAGCGGACGTCGTGAGTTGGCTACAGAAGCAACAAATTGTGATGTTTTATGTTAGTAAGTGTTGTATGTAGATACTGTAAATAATTCATGTCATTCATTTAACATCTTTCTTGTGCCTTACCCCACAGCTGCCCGTACACCTGTCAGAGATCACGCTCGGTTGTCTTGTCAGCATGGGGGTTTGCGGGACGCCGTAAACCCACATGTAACAGCAGGTCCATCGAGCAGCTGTCCTCTGCACCTTCACCACCTGCTGAATCTGAGTTTTAACATAGGGATGTCAAATGGGTGATGCATATTCAAGTTGAGGGCGAACCATTTTTTTTATATGCAACATCCTTTGTTTGCCTAGGTGCAAAAACCAAGATACGTCTAAGAAATCCTAAAGTCCTAGTTGCTTTTGATGCTATTTCTGAAATGTGTTGACCCCAATCATGCTCATCAGTGATTGTGATACCGAGGTATTTGGCGGATTGAACCTGCACCAAAATTTGCTGGTGTAGTGTATAATCAAACTTAATTGGTTTGTCCGGAGTGTGTCGAGACACCCTCATTGAATGGCATTTGGCCATGTGCACATTGAACTTCATCTGCCAATCGGCCTCCCACTGTGCTAGCTTATTCAGGTCATCTTGTAAAATATGACAGTCAGAAGGAGAATATATATTCCTATAAAGAACACAATCGTCAGCAAACAAACTGACAGATGACCTGATATTATCAGGGAGATCATTAATGAATACCAAGGAAAGGATCGGTCCAAGGACCGAACCTTGAGGGACACCAGATAAAACAGGGACTGTATCAGACGCTTTGCCATCAAGTACAACTTGTTGTGAGCGCCCTGAGAGCCATGAGCTAATCCACCTATGTGTGGATCCTCTTATCCCATATTAGTCCAATTTATACAATCGCCTTCTGTGAGGTTCCTTGTCAAAGGCCTTAGCGAAATCCATGATAATCAAGTCAGTCTGTTTGTGGCCACGGTTTATGGCCCCATCCAGATGGCTCACAATGTCATGGACGAATTGAACTGGTTGAGTTTCGCAGGACCTTTGACTTCGGAAACCGTGTTGACAGTCAACAAGAATGCGCTCAAAGGCTAGATGCTTGTTGATGTTGCTAACTATTATATGCTCCAGGGTTTTGCAACAGATGCATGTTAGCGACAATTTGCAGCGTCATATTTTTCTCCTTTTTTATAGACCGGGGTAACATTTGCTTGTCGCCAGTCATCTGGTACAGTGCCCTGGGCAAGTGATTGAAGATAAAGGCCAGCACGGGTGAAATTTCAGCACCGCATTCCTTAAGCACCCTGGCATTCAGGCCATCCGGCCCAGATGCCTTATGCATCTTGAGTTTACCTAACAGTTTAGCGACCCCATTTGGGTCAGCTGTTATGTCCCCATCGAGTGGAACTGACTATTACCTTTGGATGGTAGCTCACCATCAGTTTCACGCGTAAATGCAGATTGAAACTGTTTGTTACATATGTTGGCCTTATCGCGCGAATCTGTTTTTAGAATTCCGTTTTCCCTTAACGAAGCGATCCAAAACGCTTCCTTTTTCAGGGACTTTACGAATGACCAAAACTTTTTAACTTAACCATTCTTTTGGGGGCTATCGGGATCTGTATTGTCAACCTCAAAGGTAAAGATGCTGGAAACATACTTCCAATATGCATCTCTTATTACCTTTTGTACGTGTGATCTGAACCGTTTGTAATGGCTCTTAACGCCAGGGTTGCTAGGCTTACGAGCACGCACATTCGATTGCGTCTTCTGATTGAATGCTAGATCATGTTGTCGATCCAAGACGCACTATGCTTTGTTTTGGTCATTTTCATTGGAATAAACCTTTCCGTAGCCGCAGTTAATTCGGTCTTAAAATTGACCCACATATCATTAACTGACATGTGCGAAAGGTCAGAGGAAAGGAACAAATCCCTAAATCGCGCCATTTGATCTCGATATCCGCACGTTTACATACATATATATATTTTACGCGGGACTTGTCTGATTCGCTTTGCTTTAATGCCATATTCAATAAGGATTATGTCTGATCAGTCTTCTTTTCCTGAGACGGTCACATCAGTTGAATGGGTGGCTAAATCTAGAATTTAGCTAAAAAAGTCACTGCATGAGTCCTTAACACTATTTACAATCTGAATAACAGAGGTATCCTAAACACTTTTCGCAAAAAGATGTCGCGGCAGGGCTTGAGATGCCATTGCATCTCAATGTCGTGTAAAAGTCCCACAAAATTAGAAGCAACGTCTCCAAAATGACCTTTACAGTGTTGACGGGGGGCGTTATACTTCAAATCAAACAAAACAAAAAGGTGTCTTTTTCGCTACCTCGCTTTAATGTAGTTTAACTCCATTTATGTTATATGGGTGGTTTACAGGGACATTACGTTATTTTTCTTATAATGCGATTTTAATATAAGACCGAAAAGGAAAGAGAAAGAAAGAAATCACTGCAATGAACATGTAAAATTGCTATCTTAAAAAAGTGAAAACTGTTACGAGACAGAGAGAGAGGGGGGCACATATTTATACAAATACATGGACGGAATAGATAGATAGATAGATAGATAGATAGATAGATAGATAGATAGATATTCATGAATACATATACGGAAGGACGCAAGATACAGATAGATAATACAGTCGGACAGAGAGAGAGAGAGAGAGAGAGAGAGAGAGAGAGAGAGAGATTGTTTTGGGGTTTACGACACGTCAACCCTTATGGGTCATTATGGGTGTGTCGTCACCCCGAGAAAGGGAGGAGATAGAAGACAGTAGTAGAGATGAAAGTGAGGGACAGAGGAGAAAGAGGAAAATGAATGAGAGAGAGACGTATACATTTTTTTTTCTTATTTCTTATCCGAAATGTTATATGTACTCGTTAGAACCGCATCAGAGAGAGAGAGAGAGAGAGAGAGAGAGAGAGAGAGAGAGAGAGAGAGAGAGAGAGAGAGAGAGAGAGAATTACACACACACAGCTGTATGAAACGACTGAAAAACGAGGACGTGGGAGAGACAGAGAGGGAGAGAATGTATATATATATGTTTATTTCTTCTCCGAGATGTTGTGGGTACTCGTTAGAACCGCCCAAATGAGAGAGAGATTCTTATTGAAAGGCAATATCGTATTTATTTTTATTAGAACTACACGTTGGTAAAGTTATCTAAGTGGTTTACAGGGACATTACGTTATTTTTCTTATAACTGCCCAAAAACATAGATTGTGGGCACTCGTTAGAACCGTCTTGCCGGGGCGGTTCTAACCTGTTCCCATAATCTGTGTTTTGAGCAGTATTATGAGAAATATATATTTTTTTATCAGACAATTTGAAAGAAAAAAAAAATTAAATTGTGCAATTTTAATTCAAGTCTGTGATGATTTCACGCCCTCTTAGTCCGGTTTTTGATCTCGTCTTGTTAATATATCGATTGATTCATCGTCCTACGATAATCAAATTATTGATAGGTTGTTTGCGACCACGAATCGATTAATCTAATTATTCATAGTTACTCGATACGCGTGGCTTTTATTTGATTACTGACATAATCCCTATTTGAGTGATTTTTTTACTACAGAATTTGAGGAGATATTTATTTCTCTTCATTAATGTTGAACTTTCAAAAATGAAACAAAATAAACTTGGATCAGCGGGAGACTGGCAGAGAAATTATTTCATAATAACTTTTCATCATCATCATCATCATCATCATCATCATCATCATCACCATCAACATCATCACCATCAACATCATCATCACGATCGTCATCGATTTCAAAGTTATAATTTATATTTCATTTACATTATTATTAGGCATAAAAATAGCTATGTTTCCGCTAATATGCTGAAAAAAAAAATTGGTCGGTAGGTAGGTACGGAACCCGGGAAGGGACATGAATTTTTATTTTTATTATGTTGTTCGAACAAGATAATATCTTGAGCGGACAAGATATTATCTTGTTTGGACAACATATTATCTTGTGCGGACAAGATATTATATTGTGCGGACAAGATATTATCTTGTTCGCACAAGATCTTATCTTGTGCGAACAAGATAATATCTTGTCCGCACAAGATAATATCTTGTCCGCACAACATATTATCTTGTTTGCACAACATAGATATTGGGAAGTTGTGCGAACAAGATATTATCTTGTGCAGACAAGATATTATCTTGTTCGGACAACATATTATCTTGTGCGCACAAGATATTATCTTGTGCGGACAAGATAATATCTTGTGCGCACAAGATAATAAGTTGTGCGAACAAGATAATATCTTGTCTGCACAAGATCTATGTTGTGCAGACAAGATATTATCTTGTGCGGACAAGATAATATCTTGTTCGCACAACTTAATATATTGTGCGGACAAGATAATATCTTGTCTGCACAAGATAATATGTTGTCCGCACAAGATAATATCTTGTCCGCACAAGATATTATGTTGTCCGAACAAGATAATATCTTGTCCGCACAAGATATTATCTTGTGCGCACAACTTATAAAATAAACAAAAATCATGTCCCTTCCCGGGTTCCGTAGGTAGGAGAAACTTTTTTTAATTATTTTATTTTTTTCTCCAGAAAAAAAACACATGATTTTTTTTTATTTTATAAGTTGTGCGCACAAGATATTATCTTGTGCAGACAAGATATCATCTTGTGCGGACAAGATATTATCTTGTGCAGACAACATATTATCTTGTGCGAACAAGATATTATCTTGTGCAGACAAGATAATATCTTGTCCGCACAACATAATATCTTGTCCGCACACGATATTATCTTGTGCGGACAACATATTATCTTGTGCGGACAAGATATTATCTTGTCCGCACAAGATATTAAGTTGTGCGAACAAGATATTATCTTGTCCGCATAAGATAATATCTTGTCTGCACAACATAGATCTTGTCCGCACAAGATATTATCTTGTCCGCACAAGATATTATCTTGTCCGCACAAGATAATATCTTGTCCGCACAAGATAATGTCTTATCCGCACAACTTCCCAAGTTCTATGTTGTGCAAACAAGATAATATGTTGTGCGAACAAGATAATATCTTGTGCGCACAAGATATTATGTTGTGCGAACAAGATCATATCTTGTCCGCACAAGATAATATGTTGTCGGAACAAGATAATATCTTGTCCGCTCAAGATATTATCTTGTTCGCACAACATAATAAAAATAAAAAATCATGTCCCTTCCCGGGTTCCGTACAGACCGGTATTTTGTATGTGTTTTTGTATTTGTACATGATTTTTGTTAATAAAATTGTCATGCTGAGACTTGCACTGTATATCATAATTCATTTTAGATGCTCAAAAAGTCAGCTCTGTAATTTAGAAGGTACTAAATGCCAAAAACTACAAAGATGTACTTAAAACGCGAAACTACTATGGGAAAATGCAAAGACGGCACTGGGTAGGGTCGGAAATTGAAAATGGTAGGGTCGGTGTTTTAATTTGTATTTTGATATTATGCTGATAAAAATAGTAGAGTCAGGGGGTCTGAATCAGGGTCGATCGGGTTAGCGGAAGCACAGCTATTTTTTATATGAGCCCCGCCAAGCGAATTTGTGTCTTCGAGCATTCCGTCAGGACAAATTTTAACTGCGCATGCCCAGCCATTCAGAGGGGCCAGGGATGTGACTTTCTGTCTGAAGGTTCCTCTTGATTCAATGCTTGTATGACCGAGCAGCGAAGGTTCTGGCGAGACTGCGCGGATGCACAGGCTCGCCTGAACCTTCGCTGCTCGCATAGGCGATAAGTACCAAAATCGCTTGACGCGGCCCATATATTGTTTTAGGCCTGATGATATTTTGCATGTTATATTTACACGCCTATACAAATACATTGTAAATTTTACAGCCGTAAATCGAAAATTTTAAGATGAAAAATTGTCATATTTTTTCTTATTTCTGCTCAAAATATAGATTGTGGGTACTCGTTAGAACCGCCTCATCGAGGCAGTTCTAACGAGTACCCACAATCTATATTTTAGAGAAGAAATAAGAAAAATAAGGTTTACCCCTGTAAACCCCAGTTTTACTATATAAAAGTGGGGTTCAAGGGGTCAAAATTATATATAATTGTTTTCCTGATGGGAGGACATGCTCCTTTCAGTATTATTGTTCATATCTATCACGCAGTGGGTCAATTGTTTCAAGGGAGGTTCAGTTTCTTTGACATCGAAAAAAGGAACTTATTTTCCTCATGAACCACAAAACACAGATTTTTCTTTATTTTTTATGACATTAGGAAACACGCCCAATTAAACGTATTGAAAATGTTAACACCATAAAATAAAATAATAAAAAAAATACATAATGGGCACCCGTTAAAACCGCTTCGAGGCGGTTCTAACGATTACCCACAATCTATGTTTCAGAGCAGGAGCACAGGAGCTTGAAGTTCTGTCCAAAACAAAAGTGCAGTAAGCCATTTCGTAAGAATATGCCATCCTTATAACAAGTCCGTGTAATATAAGAATCTTATATGGGTGTGAGGGGTGGGTAGAAAAATCCGTCCCAAGGGTCACTGTCCGGCATCATTATTTATCTTACTTCCGCGCCAATCGACCTCCGCCCATCGGGGCTTGAAGAAATAGTTGGGCTGCATGATGCTTCCACGCAGAGCTGAAACCGGCCGCACACGAGTACTTGTGAACCGCTTAGAGGAATATAACATATGCATTATGGGGTACATGGCCCCCGCCGTTCGGGGCTTGAAGAAATATATGGGCTGCACGATGCTTCAACGCAGAGGTAAATCCGACCCGCACACGACTACAGGTAAACCGCTTAGAGGATCTAAGCCTGCACAGACAAAGTGGTGCGAGTCGGACCGTCCATGCTTATAAACTCTATTGATTTCATTGGGCGACAGGGCTTGAGATGTCATTTCATCTCAATGTCGGTAAAAGTCCCACAAAATTGGAAGCAACGTCTCCAAAATGGCCTTTACAGTGTTGACGGGGACGTTAAACCTTAAATAAATAATAATAAAAAAAACTTCCGCTCCAAGACAGGTTCTTTGTACTCCATGCTCATTGGAACCGCCATAATTAGGTTGCTCTAACGAGCACCACCGCCTCAATGGAGCTTGAAGAAATAAATTCGGCCGAATAATGCTTCCACGCAGATGTGCAACTGAGCGCACATGAGTACGGGTAAACCGCTTAGAAGGTTTTTTGTTTGTTTGATTTGAGGTTTAACGTCCCCGTCAACACTGTAAAGGTCATTTTGGAGACGTTGCTTACAATTTTGTGGGACTTTTACCCGACATTGAGATGAAATAACATCTCAAGCCCTGTCGCCCAATAAAACCAATCGGGTTTATTAGCATGGACGGTCCGCCTCGCACCGCGGTTCCTAGACAGGCTTAGATCCTATAAGCTGTTTACCAGTACTAGTGTGCGGGCCAGATTCAGCTCTGTGTGGAAGCATCATGCAGCCCATATATTTCTTCAAGCCCCTATGGGCGGGGCGGTCCGCTTAGAAGGTGAAAGCCTGCCCAGGCAAAGTGGTGCGAGTCGGACCTTCCATGCATATAAACTCTATTGGTTTCATCGAACGGCAGGGATTGAAATGTCATTTCATCTCGATGTCGGTTAAGAGTCTCACAAAACTGGAAGCGCCGTCTCCAAAATGACACACACAACATTGACGGGGACGTTAAATCTTAAATCAGACAAAGCATGTCTCTGCTATAGCTGATCTATTACTTCAACATAAAATTTCTATAGGCTCTACATGAACGAGCTATAGTAAATCAAAGCATTGGCAGTACTGGGGTTTTGTTTGTTTGTATTGGGGTTTAACGACCCAGTCAACACTATTTTAGGTCATTTTTGAGCCGGTTAGTTAACCTATCCACACTTTTCCTGCGCAGGCTAATACGCAAGCGGTTAACCAGTACAGTGCACATTCTTTCGCCAGAAATTGACAAATGTCCTTCTTAATTCAGCAGAAGGGAGAGAATGACCGTAGAAAAGAATTCATGATCAATCTCCATGAACAGACGAAAGAATGTTTTCGACCCCAGCAGGTATCGAACCCAAGTCCTCCTAATCACCAGTCAAATGCGCACCAGATTGAGCTTCCGAGGCCAGCCAACAGAAAAGTAACCAGTTTGGGGATATGAAAGAATGTAATGTGTCATACGGGGATGTCGTTATGTTAAGGACACGTTGTGGGCTGTTCAAAAGTGGTCTTTAAGACCACTTTTGAATTGTTCAAAATGTGGTCTTTCCAAAATGTGGTCTTACGCTTTAGCACACTGGATGTAGAAAACACAAGGAAATGAGTCTAAAATCTTCTAAACATGCTTTTAAATGCACAATTTGTCTTAACTGTATAGGGTCTTGATATCAAATTTTATCTGTATTTGCTCAGTGGAAGCGCAAATCAGTCTGTAGGAAACAGCATTTCAAGACTTCACGAGAATCTATATTGCACACAGTGGTAACATTCCAAGACTTCACGAGAATCTATATTGCACACAGTGGTAACACTGACGAGACTCCGCATTTCATGCTTTTCAATGAAATATTGATATTTATTTTATACATAGCAGTGAAATCAATGCATATCTGAAACAAATAAAAGTGATATTTTCACACTGTGAAAATATAAATGATATTTTCACAGTGTGAATGTTATTTTCACAGTAGCAGCCCGGACAACTTTTCTCGCCAAAATTCATATGTTATCAATAGCCTAACATATCTTGAAAAAGCATTCTTTGAACAGTTGAACTGTAGAAATGCTGTATAAAAAAATGGCGATCTGTTTATGGTTTGCAACTGACAGTTATGGCGTCATAGCCAAGTCAAAAATGTGACGTAAGATCGATTGATCAATTACAGTAAGTGTCCTAAAATATTATCAAATAAAAAGAAAATTTTCTTTTTTTCGATAAATATCAAAAATATTTCACCTCGTGTGTTGAAAACATCAGAATTTTCAACACACTCGATGAAATATTTTTCGTATTCATCTCAAAAAAAGTAAGTATCCTCTATTTCTCAGTGAATTGCAAATCGATATTCATGAGTAATACGATTTTTGGATTTCACTGTTTGTGTATTCGAAGAACCATATATCCTCCGTTTAAATTTACTCATTTACCTATATATATATACGCAATTAATGAGTGTCAGAAACTAGGTCATGCACGTTCGAACGTCATTAAGCAGTCGCTGACGTTACATTCAGCGACGACGTGACGTAATCAATGCACGCGACGCTAGACGAGCAGAACAACTGCGGAATTCATTTGAATTCCATTTGATATAGAAACATTCCAAGCTATTTTGCAGGTGCAAACTTACAATTTAAACCCGTCGAAGACGCGAAACGGAAAACGTCCTTTATCTTGGATGGATGACGACTGACGCTTTAAAACTGCAGTATCATGAAAGAAACAGAAAATGCGATTTTTTTTCAGTGTAAGATAGTTTTTACGGTAAAAAAAAATCAAATATCCTCCATATGCGCAGGGTCAACAGAGTCGTCACTACTTTCGCTTGGCTAAGCAACCGCCCAATGAATAAAGTTGGAGGTCATTCAACTGCGTATTGGTCGGTGTGTTAAAAATATACATGTATATTGACTTTTTTTTTTTTGAAAGATGGCGAAATGGATATTTACTAAGTTTAAACTGAGTCGTTTGTTTTCAAATACACAAGACTGTAAAAGATGTACTTTCAGATTTGTTCTCCAAAACTGGCTGAATACGCAAAATTCATGCCCTCCAGGACAGAGGTATGTTTCAACACTTTGATTAATTTTGTGTACAAGTAATGACAATGAGCTGTATTTTATCTCGAGTCACATGATTATGAGTCGGTCATCGTGGGCTTAAACTAAACCGATACTGAATTGAGGTCTAACGTTCTCCGTCAACACTATTTAGGTCGGATTTTTAACCGGCGTTGAGGTGAAATGTCATAGCCTTTATATGCTCTTACTTGAGGTGCATTGTGGGGTGGTCGGTATAGGATACGGTACCATGTGGGGCGATTTCCCATTTGAGGGCTGTATCCCATAATGTTTGTTTTTGTTTGATTTGAGGTTTAACGTCCCCTTCAGCACAGTAAAGGTCATTTTGGAGACGCTGCTTCCAATTGTGTGGGACTTTTACCTGACGTTGAGATGAAATGACATCTCAAGCCCTGTCGCCCAATGAAACCAATAGGGTTTAAGCATGGACGGTCCGACTTGCACCGCATTGCCTGGGCAGGCTTAGATCCTCTAAGCGATTTACCAGTAGTCGTGTGCGGGTCGGATTTAAATCTGAGTGGAAGCATCGTGCAGCCCATATATTTCTTCAAGCCCCGAACGGCGGGGGCCATGTACACCATAATGCATATGTTATATTCACTTGCAAATAAGCTAAAAAACTTAATCTAAAATTTAAAAGGGTGCAACCCAGAATATGTTTAATAATAAAGTCTTTATTTTCAGTGGGTAACACAATTAGCTACAAGCTACTCTTCCTTGAGGCCCACTTAAACAAAACCAAGTATGATAATATACAGTATACATGCTATACAAGAATAAACAATCAACAACAATATAGCTTTTACTTTACACTATTATACATTTCCACACCAAAAAGGTATGTGTAGTCATCACGTCAACATGTCCGTATAATGAAGACCCCCGCAATCCCACTTCATATAAGGAAACTGGGGTTTACGGGGGTATTCATCATCCTCCATAGGTCTGCCGCAAGACACAGGCCTGGCGTACTCGTTAGAACCGGGTCTAACGAGCACCCACAACCCATGCCCCGAGCACAATTAAGAATAATATCACAAAATTTTCCTCACAAAATTAACCATAGAATATATATACTGTGTCATGCGGACATGCTATCGCAACAACATATAATTGGGGTTTCATTGGTATGAAAAGTTGTAACATTGTCGGATAAATGTGCCAGATAACAGTTCCAGAGTATGTCATGCTGTGTTTAAACAATTCTTTTTTTGGCCTGGGAATTATAAAATTGTTGTTTGAAGAAGACCTTAAAACACGTTTGGGTTCGCTCGAACATATTTTGAATATATATTGGTACTTCTTGGGTAAATGTTTTAAACATAAATTTAGCTTTTCTTAGGAAGACACGTTCATAAATCGTTAATAATTTAGCAGCTCATTTAAACTATCAGAAACGTTATCGACATTAAAGTTTATAATACTCCTACAAGCTCTTTTTTGTAATTTATACATTCTGAAGAGATTTCTTTGAGATATTTTTCCCCATATAATATTACAAAAATCTAAATGTGGTTGAATGCAAGCTATAAAATTTTACTCTGTTCTCTATTGATAAATATTCCTTGATTCTTGAAAGTAGCCATAAGTACGAGATCTTTTTTGTTAAAGCATTTATATGAAATTTCCATGAAAGATTATTGTCCACATAAGCGCCTAAAACTTTATCATATGTTATCATTTGAAGGGGGGCATCCTTGTATAATAAGTTTAATTGATCATTTGTTAATTTACTTCGCATTAGGCCAGAAAGAAAAATACCTGTGTTTCAGGTGACCCGACCGACCCTCCCCAGAAGCTGCCGACCCTGAATCTTTCTTTTACGATTTTTGCCAATTTCCCGCCATTCGCTTTATTTCCCGCCATTTTGTTCCATTTCAGCTACCGTATTCGGGCATGTACTTCCCGCATTTTTTTCCCTCAAATTACAGGCCCAAGTTCAGGGTGCGGGTAATCCGCCCGAATTATTTTTGGACCATTTTATTTTTACTTTTGTCAGCTGAAAATACGATGCATCTCATGTCATGCTCTATCCTTTTACGATTCCCGACATCAATAACGTTTAATTGTCCACTCAATTTTACTTACACATGAGTAAAATAACAATCTCCGTTACTAGCAAGCCCGATTTCGTGAGTATCATTCCTAAAACTCTGATTTTAAACGAAATAAACAAGCAAGTTCTATGCGAACATCTAACTTTTCCGGCATCCAAACCGCCGCCCACAAACCAACACTACAGTTTTTTTTATGCACGCGATCGGTAAATGACGTCATTGGACCCCAGCAACCCCACACGTATCTCTTTCATAATTTTTTTTTTTTGGAAACGGTAAAAAATTCTCGATAGCAAAACGGTTGTGGAAAACAGCGCTTTCTGTAAGCTCCGTGTCAATAACCAACAACAGCATACAGATGTGTTAACACAAAATAAAGTGTTCAACTTTTCTCGCCAAGCGTCTGCTATTTGGCGCCAAAACATAACCATTCACGAGATAGTAGAATAGTCGTAGCAACTCGTCTTAGGAGCAATTAAATAATTTTCACATTGATTGCGGATTAAACGGGCCCCCAGCGATGGCCATTCCAGCTCCTCAAGCATATCACCCACACTATTGTTCCACCATCGCCTGCAGGTCCATCATTTGCACTATTCATTCTGTTAATTTAATTTTGTTAACTATTCACTCCTGTCTACATTTTTTTGTGGTAGATGTAAGGTAGTGAAAGGAGTAGGACTGTGGTCTGAGGGAGCACAAAAACTTACAAAGCAATCACGGCATAGAATGATAAATTCTGACTATGGTATCCCACACCTATGGATTTTTGCTTTAGTTTTGAAAAGTCTGATTTGTTTGTTGGATTTGAGATTTAACGTCCCCGTCAACACTATTTAGGTCATTTTAGAGATCTTGCTTCCAATTTTGTGGGACCTTTACCTGACACTGACAGTCTCTGATGTTGAAACAGTTGATATATCTATATTTATAACAAAGAAGAACATAGCTGGAGTTCTTTTAAATTGTTGAATTAAATAATTCATTTTAGAAAGAAAAAAAATAAAAAGAAACTTTTTTCCTACCTACCGACCCTATTATTTTTTCAAGAGTCACCTGAAACACAGGTATTTTTTTTTTCTGGCCTTACAAGAACACGCCTATCTAATGTTGACCCCCTCATACCCCACTTTTTTATAGCAAAACTGGGGTTTTAGTGCATATGGGTAGTCATTATTTTTCTTATTTCTGCTCAAAAACATAGATTGTGGGTACTCGATCTCGTCGAGGCGGTTCTATCGAGTCCCCGCAATCTATGTTTTGAGCAGAAATAAGAAAAATATCACAATTTTTCATCTTAAAATTTCTATTTTTTTTTTTTCCAAAAAATGGCAATATATTTGTATAGGCGTGTTTTCGTAATGGTTTCTATGCTGTTGTAATAAGCATAACTTTGGTTTTAGAGGAGACAAGTACTCAGTCTGGTAAACCGCTTAGAGGATCTAAGCCTGCCCAGGCAAAGCAGTGCGAGTCGGACCGTCTACGCATATAAACGCTATTGGTTGCATTGGGCGACAGGGCTTGAGATGTCATTTCAATGTCGGGTAAAAGCCCCACAAAATTGGAAGCAACGTCTCAAAAATAGAATAGAATAGAAGAATAGAATAGAATACTTCTATTAACCCAATCATGGGCCATCTCTGGCATATGACCTATATGACCTATACAGTGTTGACGGGGACGTTAAACGTCATATCAAACAAAACAAACAAACACTAGATAAAAAGCTGGGGCGGTGTAAAAAAAGTTTTTATCGTCTTACTTTATTCTCCTGTTTTCTGAGAAACTAGAGTTGCTTCCTCTTTCTTGGTGGTTTTTGTATTACACGTAAATTAGCCATTTTTTTCGCTTAACACGACAACCCCTACCTTTGCAAACAGTGTAGATCCAGAAAAGCTATCTGATCAGGGGTTACATTGTTTCCCACATAATTTGTGAACAGAAAAAATACAATAAACATGTAGCAGGTAATTTGTTTGATTGCTGGTCAGCAATTATTGCTGCTAAATTAATTTATTCAGCAGGATACTGGTAAATTGATATTATAACCTGTTTTCAGTCAGCGTTGGCTAGATCAACTGAAAATGTTGGACCTTACTATGGATGTTAATGAGGAGAAGGTAGAGGCAATGGTTCACACTAAAGGCTTATCTTATGCTGATTATGACACTAAAAGTATGTGATGTTTTTAATTTCACGCACGTTTCTATCTCTACATCCCATAGGATATGGCGTGTTTTTTTATTTTCTTACGCCACTGAAGTTCTGTCTGCTCAAAAAATGGATTATAGGTTCTCGTTACAACCGCCTCGGCGATAACGAGTGCTCACAATCTGTGTTTTGGAGCTGAAATAAGTAAAATAGTGTACATCCCTGTAGACGCCACTGTTACTATATAAATTGGGTCTGTATATAGGCAAGTTTTCGTGATGTGAAATTTCATATGAATTGACCACTCGTGTAAGATCCTGTATGTCTGAACGATTTAATCGCTGATTCCAAAGCTGCCATTCTTTCATGATTCTGAAGCTGACATTCTTCATGGTTCCAAGACGACATGTTTTCATGCGTCGAGAGCTTACATTCTTCCATGGATTTAAAGCCTATATACTTTCATGATTCTAGAACTGACACTCTCATGGTTCCAGAGCTGAACGTTCTTTCATGGTTCCAAAGTCAAAATTCTTTCATGGTTCTAGAGCTGACATTATTTGACGGTTTTAAAGCGGACATTCTTTCATGGTTTTAAAGCCGACATTCTTTCATGGTTCTAAAGCTGGAATGCTTTCAGGGTTCCAAAGCTGACAAGCTTTAATGGTTCAGAAGCTTACATTCTTTCATGGTTCTAAAGCTGGAATGCTTTCCTGGTTCCAAAACTGACATTCTTTCATGGTTCAAAAGCTTACATTTTTTCATGGTTCCAGAGCTGACATTCTTTCATGGTTCCAAAGCTGACATTCTTTCATGGTTCAAAAGCTTACATTTTTTCATGGTTCTAGAGCTGATATTTTTTCGTGGTCCCAAAGCCCAAAGCTGACATTCTTTCATGGTTCCAAAGCTGAGATTCTATCATGGTTCAAAAGCTTACATTCGTTCATGGTTCCAAAGCTGACATTCTTTCATGGTTCCAAAGCCGACATTCTTTCATGGTTCCAAAGCTGACATTCTTTCATGGTTTGATAGCTTACATTCTTTCATGGTTCCAAAGCTGACATTCTTTCTTGGTTCAAAAGCTTACATTCTTTCATGGTTCCAAAGCTGAAATTCTTTCATGGTCCAAAAGCTTATATTCTTTCATGGTTCTAGAGCTGACATTCTTTCATGGTTCAAAAGCTGACATTCTTTCATGGTTCCAAAGTTGACATTCTTTCATGGTTTAATAGCTTACATCATTTTATAGTTCTAGAGCTGGCATTCTTTCATGGTTCCAATGCTGATATTTCTTCATGGTTGCAATAACTGTCATTTTTTTCTGATGAAATTGTGATAATTTTCTTGTGTTATATACCTACAAAAATACTGCTGTCTACTACCAATCTTCCTACATAAAAATACAGGGTCCCGTATCACGCTTCTCGCGTTTTCTGATTCCTTTTCACCATCCTTCGTAGCAGTGAGCTACGGCATTTGTTTAGACGTTTGAAAACAGCAATGTATACTGCGGAACCAGACTTGCGAACTGATGACGTCACATACGCAAAGAGCGTAACGTCAAATTTTCCCGCTTATTTACATTGTGCAAAAAAGAAGCAAAGAAATAAATACTATCCTTAAACTATAACCCATTTTGTACCAGAAACCCCAAAACGGGTAGTTTGCAAACGGTGCAGGCCCAGATCAGATGCCTCAGAACGCGGCGTCTGATCAGGGCCTTCACTGTTTGCAAAACGTTCTGCCAGTTTCCAAATAGATTTTGATGGAAACACAATCTGACACCCTTAAATTTTGAAATGGACTCCTGCTATATACAAAGAGGAAGATTCCATTTGGTACAAAAAGGGTTAATTGGAAACAAAAAGGCATATCAGCACAGTTACTTGATCTGACGCAAAGTATCACGTCTCATAGATGTTTCTAGATCTTAAGCATCGCACTCGATGCTCCGCGTCTCGTGTGATTCGTTGATCTTGAAACATCACATGACTCGATGTGGTACAATGCAGCGGATCAAGGTCTCGTGCAATAATCTGTTTATATCTGCTGTATTAACATAGAAGCCTCCGTGGTGCAGTGGTTACGTTACTCGCCTTGTAAACCAGGGATCAAAGGATCGATTCCGGGCTTCACCTGACTTTCGGATGAGTCTTTAAAACCGAGGTCCCGTCTCCGTATGACCTTAGCTGTTGGTGGGACGTAAAACTCAAACACTCACTCACTCACTCTGCTATTAACAAGTTGCGGGTGCTCATTAGAACTGCTTTAAGGGGGCTGTTCTAATGAGAACATTTACCCACGATATGTGTTTTGTGAAAAAATAAGGAAAATGTAATTTTTTATCCTTAAAATCTCCACCTTTTGTCTGCATAAAGAGTGATTTTGAAAGACTTTCGTTTCTTGGTCTTGTTAACATGGTTTCGCCATATTATTCATTAGAATAGCATACCCATGCAGCTTACTGCTGTTCTTTATGGCCCTGTGAAAAGCATTGTTTGTCAGTTTGTTTGATTTTGAAGTTTAACATCCCCGTCAACACTGTATCTATAGGTCATTTTGGAGACGTTGCTTCCAATTTTGTGGGACTTTTAACCGACATTGAGTTGAAATGACATCTCAAGCCCTGTCGCCCAATGAAACCAACGGGGTTTATAAGCATGGACGGTCCGACTCGCACCGCTTTGCCTGGGCAGGCTTAGATCCTCTAAGCGGTTTACCAGTACTCGTGTGCGGACGATTTCAGCTCTGCGTAGAAACATCATGCAGCCCATCTATTTCTTCAAGCCCCGATGAGCGGGGACAATGAAACGCATTGATGGAGGAATAGGTGCGATATTTTCCTTTTTATACACCTCATCGAGGCGGTTCTAACGAGTACCCACAATCTATGCTTTAGAGCAGAAAAAAGAAAAATAAGGTTTACCCCTGCAAACCCCAGTTTTATTATATTAAAGTGGGGTTCAAGGGGGTCAAAATTATATAGGCGCGTTTTCGTGATGCATCTAAAACAATTTTCCACAGTGTCCGCTATGTCGTTACGATAACGCACCCGTATACCATAGTGAGTGCTTTTCGCTTGAATTGAACTAACATTTTTTTTCAGGCGAAACTTTGTGATAGTCTTTGGGTCGATTGTTTGTCAATCGACCAAAGGTATAAAGGACAAAACCTCTAATAGTGCACGTGACTATCACTGATTTGTAGGAATCAGATTATTTATAGAATTTTATCGCAGTGAGGTCAGCGTGTTTACGTGAAAAGGTTAACTGTAAAATCTGGGCTGGAATTATGGGTTGGGCTAGGCAAACAGTGTAGACCCAGATCAGACGCCGCAGAACGCGGCGTCTGATCAGGGTCTTCACTGCTTGCTTAGGGTATAGGAATTTAAGGGTCAGGCGCCGAAAAACGCAGCGTCTGATCAGGGTCTACACGGTTTGCTTTCAGTAAAGGAGTTTAAGGGTTAAACGAAACAGTCCACGCTCAGGCCTATTTTTCCTAGCTACACCCAGAGACAATCGACCCACGAGTACTCTCAGTGCTTTGATTCTTATTTCTGTGCCATGGATTGTGGATTCTCGTTAGAACCACCTCATGTTTGAGCACGAATAAGGACTTTACTCGTGAATACCAGTTTTCGTAATATAAAGTGTGGTTTACGATGGTATTTGATCTCACTCATGAGTGAGTGTTTGAGTCTTACGTTCCACCAACAGCTTAGGTCATACGGAGACGGGACCTCGGTTTAAAGACTCATCCGAAAGTCTGGAGAAGCCCAGGATCGATCCTGCGACCCCTGGTTTACAAGGCGAGTAGCGTAACCACTACATCACGGAGGCTTCTATTTGATATCATGCTGTTGGTTAGTCTAGATATTTTTTTCTTCTTTTTGGGTCGAACCAAATTTACTATTAGTCTGATGAAAACGTGAATATCTCTGTGCATCGTATACTACAGAACATTTTGTTTGTTTGATCCGAAGTTTAACGTCCCCGTCAACACTGTAAAGGTCATTTTGGAAACGTTGCTTCCAATTTTGTGGGACTTTTACCCGACACTGAGATGAAATGACATCTCAAGCGAAATGACATCTCAAGCCCTGTCGCCCAATGAGACCAATAGGGTTTATTAGCATGGACGGTCTGCCTCACACCGCGGTTCCTGGACAGGCTTAGATCCTCTAAGCGGTTTACCAGTGTGCGGGCCGGATTCAGCTTTTATATTTCTTCAAGCCCTTATCGGCGAGGGCGGGTACTACAGAACATAGATATTCATATCGCTGTGAGGTCAGATTGTTTCGTAAAATGTTAATGTATAGTTAATGTTAATCTGGTGTTGCAAGAATCAGGGCCTACATTGTTTGCTTATACATTATGAAAGCATAACCATTTGTCTCTATATAAACTGGGATTTACAAGGGTCTGTCGCGCGCGTCGTCAGCAGTTAACTTAAATGACATCTCCTAAACCGGTGAATGTATTTTGAAATAATTTCATACATCACGAAAACACGCCTATATAATCACGGCGGAGAATCCACGTGACCATAAGAAAGGGTTCACGCGTTTTTTAATGTCGGACCTGCCGATTCAGGTAACATTTTGTTCGATATTTTCATTATTACTGATCAGAATTTAATGAGATTTGGTGCAGATACCCCGCAAAAACATCAGAAAATCGATTCCATTGTTGAAATTGTGAACAAGCATCTAATTAAAAAGTTATTGACGAGCAACCGTTTTTTCCTTCGACAAGGCACCTGGCATGAATTCTTGAGAAAAATAAAGAGTTATTTTCAATTTCCCTTGTTTACTTGTTAGTTCTGTTGTTCCAATATATGCTCCGGCATGCTAAAAGCCTACTATGTATTGGTTTTGTGATTTGGTATGTTTGTGTCGGAGAAAAACGGGGTTTTGTAAAAAGGAAAGGGTTCACAAAAGACTTGCTGGTCTGAAAGGGTGCACACGAAAACCTGTGGCTCAGCTAATTGTTCAACAGTGACGTCAGTCGTCACGCCTATTCACGAGCCTGATGAATTAAAAATGGCTGAAAGTCATTTCGGTGGCTTCCACACACACACACACACACACACACACACACACACACACACACACACACACACAACTTTTACAAGCAGGGCTATTCAATATAATGGAATTAAAAATTTAATAGCTGTAAAAAGAAGCATTTCATAAGAAGTATTGTGAATTTGGTCAGCTGTCTGTCAGAAATAGTTTGTGGCATACTAAAAGAACCGCATAGTTGAGG
Source organism: Lucinisca nassula (assembly GCA_963580285.1). Classification (NCBI taxonomy): domain Eukaryota; kingdom Metazoa; phylum Mollusca; class Bivalvia; order Lucinida; family Lucinidae; genus Lucinisca; species Lucinisca nassula. Next base: position 114,787,079 of record OY757017.1, on the reverse strand, counting down.
CGGGTCTAACGAGTACTTACAAGTTGAATTTTAAGACACGGCGTTTTTAGAACAAAAATATGACAAAAATATACACCCCTTCCAGCCCCAGTTTCAAAAAGACTTTAGTGTCTCTGATGGGAGCTGTGGGTTGATTGTATCAATTCCTGATCTTTGTCTCCACTTCTATTTAGTATTAAAACGATCGAAATGGCCTGTTTAAAAAGAGGGATAATTTATCTGTGTATAAACTGTATATTGATGTTTTTTTGTTAACTTCTATAATTCTTTTTTCTTTTTTGTTTTGTTTTCAAACTGCGTCTGATGACTCCAACACATAATACATTTTTCATGTATATTTGTTTCAGAACTATGTCATCTGCTCGGCCACAAATTTGTCGCCACTGTGGCGAGGTGTTGACAAACCCAAGCAGCGTTAGGAAGCATGAACTAAGACACTCTGGCCGATCGCCAAACAGGTGCTGCGGCAAGATATTCTTCTCTCAAGCTAACATGGACAGACATATGTGCAACAATCATGGTCAGGAGAAAACATTTACTTGCAGTACCTGTGCCAAGAAATTTGCAACAAACACTGTCCCAAAACTACACATGAAACGGGAGAAGAGGGAATGGGACTACACCTGTGATGTGTGAAACAAGACATTTCCATCAAAGGACAAATTATGGGATCGTATGGACAATCACACAGGAACAAAAAGGCATATATATGTCATACTTGTGGACAAACATTTCGTTATGCTTTCAATTTGAGCCGACACAAGAATTCACATAAGTGACTCAGCTTTCTGAACAATAACATGGGGAATTTATAGTAGGATGGTTCTGGTAAAACCAGACCAGAAGTTTTATTTTGACAGTAATTGCAGGGACAGTGCCTTTGCAAAATCACGTAATAATTATGCATCAGACTGGGACCAGCCTTGGTGTCCATCAAGTTTGATTAGTGTCTTTGTTATCAACGTAAGGACTTAATTGGTTACTACACACTGGACGCTTAACAAAGACTCTAATCAGACTGGGCGATGGAAAGGCTGAGCTTACACTCATTTCTTCTTGTTTTTTTTTTTGCAATATAACGGTTCAACGGCTATTTGTATCGTGCAGTTAGTTAACTTGAAGTGCCTAGTCAGAATGACATTGATTTCACTGATTACGGAAGCCTATATGTGACATTGTGGTGTTGTCTTTTATGTGTTGATTTTGCTTTGTGTTTTGAATTTTATGCTAAGTGTTTTTATTTTTATGCTATTTGTTCTTTTTTTAATTTTCTTCTCAGATATAAAGAATAGCCTTAATTAATTTAAGGTTTGTTTGCCAGGTTGCCATAGGTTGTCATTGGACATGTATGTAGCACAAAACATAACCCTAATAGCAAATGCAAACTGTCACTGAATACAAAGTTTTAAACCTTAAGGAAAATTAAAACGATTTGGTTTTAATTTTGGTTTTGTTTTTTTGTGTATTTTGTTTTGACTTTTGTGAGTTTCACTTTTATACTTTTTTTTTTTAAATATGCTCCCATTAAATGTGGGCAATCGCTTTTTGGTGGAAACATAATTCCAAACACAAACAAGGCAATATACAACACACTTTAGATTTTGTTTGATTTGGAGTTTAACGACCCAGTCAACACTATTTTAGGTCAATTTTGAGCCGGCCAGTTTACCTATCCACACTTTTCCTGGGCAGGCTTATTCTTAAGCGGTTAACCGGTACAGTGCATATTCTTTCGCCAGAAACTGACAGCTGCCCTTCTTGAATCAGCGGGATGGTGAGATTGACCGTAGAAAAGATTTCATGATCAATCTCCACAAAAGAATGTTGCTGAACCCGGCAGGTATGGAACCCGCGTCCTCCTGACCACCAGGCAGACGCGCATCTAACTGAGCTACCGAGGCCGGAACACACTTTAGTCAAAACACAATACTGAAAAAATCAAAACACAAAAGTCGAAGCATAAAAATTATTTTCTTTTTATTCTGGTGTTTCCTGAAATAACCCTAAATGTTTAATCACACTTGATGGATACAAAGGCTGGTCTCAGTCTGGTGCATAATTATTACGTGATTTTGCAGAGGCAATCTCCCTTCCATCTCAAGCTTTATATTACTGTCAAAATAAAACTTCTGGTCTGGTTTACCAGTAGCATCCTGCTCTAAATTCCCGTTGTTATTGTTCAGAAAGCTGAGTCACTTATGTGAATTCTTGTGTCGGTTCAAATTGAATGCATAACGAAGTGTTTGCCCACACGTATGGCATATATGCCTTTTTGTTCCTGTGTGACTGTCAATACGATCTTGTTATTTGTCCTTTGATAGGAATGTTTTGTTGCATACATCACAGGTGTATTCCCATTCCCTCTTTTCTCCGTTTCATGTGTCGTTTTAGGTAAGCGTTTGTTGCAAATTTCTTGGCACAGGTATTGCAAGTAAATGTTTTCTACTAACCATGATTGTTGCACATATGTATGTCCATGTTAGCTTGAGAGAAGAACAGCTTGCCGCAGCACCTGTTTGGCGATCGGCCAGAGTGTCTTAGTTCATGCTGCCTAATGCTGCCTAATGCTGCTTGGGTTTGTCAACACCTCGCTACTGTGGCGACAAATTTGTGGCCGAGCAGATGACAAAGTTCTGAAACAAATATACATAAAAAAATGTATTATGTTTCGGAGTCATCAGAAGCAGTTTGATAAAAATGAAAAAACTATGAAAAAAATAATTGTATAAGTTAAAAAAAAAACATCAATATTACATCGAGATGCAGTTAATACACAGATAAATTATCCCACTTTTTAAACAGGCCATTTCAATCGTTTTAATACTAAAATCTTTTGAAACCAGGTACTCCATCAAAGGGGCTCGGTGGGGTATACATTTTTTGTCATATGTTTGTCCTAAAAATGCCGTGTCTTAGATAAAAATTGTAATTACTCGTTAGATCCACCTCAACAATGCAGTTCTTTTAGGATTCCACAAACTATGTTTTGACAGAAATCTGACCAAATTCAAAATTCTTCCAATGAAATGTTTCTTTTTACAGCTATTAAGTTCTTAAATTCCACTATATTGAATATGCCTGAGTGTAAATGTTGTGTGTGTTTGTGCAAGAGAGAGAGAGAGAGAGAGAGAGAGAGAGAGAGAGAGAGAGATCACGGCCTTAAAACAGATATTATCTTGCTATTAATAGGACTCTGCATGTAGATAAAATTTCAAGTCCCTTAATATACCACCGAAATGACTTTCAGCCTTTTTTAATGCATCAGGCACGTGAATGCGCGTGACGACTCACGTCACTGGTGAACAATTAGCCGAACCACAGGTTTTCGTGTGCACCCTTTCAGATCAGCAAGTCCCGTGTGAACCCTTTCTTTTTCACAAAACCCCGTTTTTCTCCGACACAAACATACCAAATCACAAAACCAATACATATTAGCCTTATAGCATGCCGGTGCATATATTGGAACAACAGAACTAGCAAGTAAATACGGGAAATTGGAAATAACTCTTTATTTTTCTCAAGAATTCATGCCAGGTGTGAACCCCTTGTCGAAGAAAAAACGGTTGCTCGTCAATAACTTTTAAACTAGACGTTTGTTCATAATTTCAAAAACAGAATCGATTTTCTGATATTTTTGCGGGGTATCTGCCCCAAATCCCATTAAATTCTGACAAGTTATAATGAAAATATCGAACAAAATGTTACCTGAATCGGCAAGTCCGCCATTAAAAAACGCGTGAACCCTTTCATTTGGTCACGTGGATTCTCCGCCTTGATAATTTTGACCCCCTTGAACCACACTTTTACTTAGTAAAACTGGGGTTTACAGGGGTATACCTTATTTTTTCTTATTTCTGCTCTAAAATATAGATTGTGGGTACTCGTTAGAACCGCCTCGATGAAGCGGTTCTATCGAGTACCTACAATCTATATTTTGAGCAGAAATAAGAAAAACATCACAATTTTTCATCTTAAAATTTTAGTTTTTTCGGCGGTAAAGTTTACATTGTATTTGTATAGGCGTGTTTTCGTATAGGAATATACATTGGGTGACTCTCTACCAAACATGCTAAAATGGTCCCGCTCCGCTGAACAAAATGGCCGCAAGGGCTAATAATTGAAAACACACACACACACACACACACACACACACACACACACACACACACAATAAAATTTAAACGACATATCCATGTAAAGTAATGGCGTCCAACATGGTGTCAGAAATGACAAACATTAGGTAAAAATTGAAATATCGTTCCTATTTTTTATTTCAACATAGATTGTGGAAGCTAGTTAGAACCGCCCCAATGAGGCGGTTCTAACGAATACCCACAATCTCTGTTCTTGAGCAAAAATAAGGCAAATAATGTATACCCATGTAGATCCCCCCTTTACTCCATGTAATATGGGATTTAGATGGGTCTTGTTATCGTGATGAGTTTAAGGGTTAAACGAAACAGTTTAATCATTTTGCAAGTCTGAACTCAAAGATTTCAAAATTATTTCACAGAAATGTTACTTGGGTGGATGGTCCCGCTCCGCTGAACATAATGGCCACCAGAGCTAAAAATTGGAGAAAAAAAAAAAAGTCTCCTCCTAGCCCAGTGGCCCGATTTCAAAATAATTCAACAGAAATGTTTCCTTGGATGACCCACTACCAGAATTGATAAAATGGTACGCTCCGCTGAACAAAACGGGCACCAGAGCTATAAATTAAAACAACAACAACATTTAAACGACATCTTCTCTTAGCCCACTGGCCTGATTTCAAAATAATTACACAAAAATGTTCCCTTGGTGACCATCTATCAAATTTTGCTAAAATGGTTCGCTCCGCTGTTGAACAAAATGGCCACCATAGCTAAACATAGAAAATCCTTTGAATAACATCTAGCCCACTAGCCCGATTTCAAAATAATTTCACAGAAACGTTCCTTTGGTGACCCTCTACCAAAATTGCTAAAATGGTTTCGCTACGCTGAACAAAATGGCCACCAGAGCTATAATATAGACAAACCTTTAAACGACATCTCCACCCAGCCCATAGGGGCTTGAAGAAATATATGGGCTGCATGATGCTTCCACGCAGAGCTGAATCCGGCCGCACACTAGTACTGGTAAACCGCTTAGAGGATCTAAGCCTGTCCAGGAACCGCGGTGCGAGGCGGACCGTCCATGCTAATAAACCCTGTTGGTTTCATTGGGCGACAGGGCTTGAGATGTCATTTCATCTCAAAGTCGGGTAAAAATCCCACAAAATTGGAATCAACGTCTCCAAAATGACCTTTACAGTGTTGACGGGGACGTTAAACCTCAAATCAAACAAACAAATCCACCCAGCCCAGTGTCCCGATTTCACAACAATTTCACAAAAATGTTCCGTGGGTGACCCTCTACAAAAATGCACAAATGGTTCCGCTCCGCTGAACAATGTGGTTGCCAAAGCTAAAAACAACAAAACAACAATAATAATAATAAGATAAATAAATAAATAAACAAACTAGATCTCCTCCTATCCCACTGGCCCAATTTTAACATAATTTCAAGAAATGTACCTTTGAAATAGAAAAAAAAAATCAACTTTAAATGACATAGCCTCCTGTTAGTCCTGTACCACTGGCCCGATTTCAAAATAATTTCACAGAAATGTTTCTTGGGTGACCCTCTGCTAGAATTGCTAAAATCGATCCGCTCCACTGAATAAAATGGCTGCCAGAGCTAAAATAATAATAATAAGAAGAAAAAACATTTAAACGACATCTCCTCCTAGGCAATTGACTCAATTTCAAAATAATTTCACAGAAATGTTTCTCTTATGACCGTTGTCACATTTACTAAAATCGTTCCGCTCTGCTGAACAAAATGGCCACCAGACCTAAAAATAGAAATAAAAAACACTTAAAAGACATCTTCTTCTCGGCCAATTAAAGGCCTGATTTCAAAATAAAATCACAGGATGTTCCACTTGCGCATCTTTGGCAAACTCGCTAAATTGTTCTGAGAAATCTTTAAACAACATCCTGGCCAATGGCTCTTTTTCAAATTAATTTCATAAAAACGTTGCTCTAATGATGCTAAAAGGGCTTCACTCCAATGAGAAAGATGACTTCAAAAGCTAAACCTAGAAAAAAAAATAACAAGTCCTCTAACTAGTGACACCTTTTCCTTTTCTTCCATAAGCTATGAACTGTTTTTGACTCAAATAAGCGATCCAGGGCCATCATGGCTTTTTTTGTTTTTCAGCTGGTAAACCGAAGCCATGGCAGCTGATGACGTTTGTGGAAGCAGGGTGGGTTTTCTCCCACCACTGGCCCTTGGACGAAAAAGGCCGAGTATTTCGAGATTACGCTCAACTGACGGATGAGAGACTAACATTCCTTGCCTCAAGTTTAATGGACATCAAATCAGAACTGTATGATGCCAATTTGCCAAAATCTCCTCTGGATGTCAGAGTTCAAGGAGGTTATATCGGCTCTGCATCTCTTAATTCTAAAGTAACAGTTCTGACAAGCGCCGGAGTTGAACTTGTCGGCTATACCAGCCAGATCGTTAGCGTTGATAAAACTACCCGTCGTCCATCGCCACTTCCGGATTGGTGGAAAGAGAAATATGCTGAATCAGCGAAACCATATCAACCTCTGAAATTCAATAAACTTGAAAGGCCAGAAAACATTCCATTTTATGACCATAAAGTTGCTAGGAGTGACATAGATGTTCATAATCATGCTAACTGGAGTGTTTACGTAAAATTTGCCTTTGATGCAATGTATCATTTTTCAAGACTGGGATATTTACAGTCTATGTCAAATTTGGACGATTTCAGTTTAAAGCGTATGGAGTTGATGTATTCTGGTGAAAGTTTTGATGATGATATTTTACATGTTTATGCTTGGGAGGACAGGAATGCCCCTTTAAGTGTTATTGTGCATATCTATAAGGCAGACAGTCATTTGTTCCAGGGGAGGTTCAGTTTCTTTGATTAGCACTGAACCGGGATTGTTTGAATTGAGATTTAACGTCCTCGTTAACACTATTTAGGTTCATTTGTATTGTTCATATCCATAAGACAGACAGTCATTTGTTCCAAGGGAGGTTCAGTTTCTTTGATTAGTACTGAACCGGGTGGTTTGTTTGAATTGAGATTCAACGTCCCCGTCAACACTATTTAGGTCCATTGTTATTCTTCATATCTGTAAGACAGACAGTGTTTTGTACCAACTTTGATTAGTACTGAACCGGGTGGTTTGTTTGAATTGAGATAACACTATTTAGGTTCATTGTTATTCTTCATATCTATAAGACTGACAGTCATTTGTTTCAAAGAAACTTCATTTTCTTTGATATCGCAAAATGAACACATTTTCCTTTTGAACTGCAAAACAGAGAATTTTTATAACATTACGAAAAACACGCCTGTTTGAATATATTGATAAAACGAAAAAAAAAAAAAAAAAAAAAAAAAAAATCTGACAAAGAAAATCTGATCTGCTCAAAACATAGATTACGGGCACCCGTTAGAACCATCATATATATAAAACTCGTGATTTAAGCGGGTCAAAATTATACACATGTTTTAGTGATAAGCTTCGTATACGTTAAGTACAGAACAGGGTCACGCGAAAATATGCCACCATAAAAACAAGTCCCTGTAATGAACACCCTTTGAAACCCCGCTTTATACAGCGAAATCTAGGGTTTGCAGGGCTATACATTATTTCTCTTACTTCTTTTTGGTAACACAGGTTGTAGGCGGTTCTAACGAGCACTACCGCCTCGATGAGGCGGTCCTAACGAGCACTTACAACTTATGTTATGCAAATCAATAGAGTTTATTACTCAGCCGATTCTAAATATGGGTTTTATAAACCGAGGGAGGTTGAACATCCGATAAAGAAACGAGTGCGCTTGCGCACGAGTTTCTTTATTGGATGTTCAACCTCCCGAGGTTTATAAATCCCATGTTTAGAATCGGCTGAATCAATAAACTATATATTACATGCATTTGATAGAGCTGATGGATCATTTTGCATCTAATTCTGGTTACAGTCCACTGTTAACATACAGTGTATGCAAAAGGTAGTGGGCGCAGTGACACATAAGCTGACTGAAACAAAAACTGTATAGACGCCATCTTGAAAGCGGTTCCTATTGTAATGCATGAAGATGGAAGAAATAAAGTATTATAATGATAAAACAATTAAAAATACGAGAGAACGGTCACCAAACGTACCCCTCATTCTGTAGTTATGTCCAGATAATCTGTATTCCAACCTTGCATCCTACTCGAACGTCACGCATTCTGAACGTTTGTTGATATCTTCTCAGACGCCATTGAGATGACGTCATGATTAACGTCGACGTGTCTGAACTTTCCCGCGTTTGAATATAGCGATTTCATTGCAAAAACAGTACCTTGTTTATTGTGTCAAAAGTAGTTCCAGCCAGAAAGATTTATTTCCCCAGCTAAGAGGAAATATTTCTTCTTAGCTAAAAGGAAACTATCATGTTTTTGGCTGATAGAAATCATGGTATTTCTCTGTTATGCATGTAATATATAAAAATAGCATCAGAGAGTTACCATTTTTACCGCAGATATGAAATAATGCATTATGTCGGTCGGATGTGTAGTCGCTACTGCCCAGCAGGCACACGTCGCTAAGGCAACGTCAAATCGACGTCGGTGTAGCGTCATACACCGACGTAGATGTAACGTTGCATAAATGTCATGACGTTGTACCGATGTTATTTTGACATCACAATTACGTCATGTGTTTGCAGGGTGCGTTCTTTTGTTTTCAAATCCTGTCATAGCAGATGCGTCTGCATTATAAGACCTTTTTTATGCCCCCAACTTCGAAGAAGTTGATGGGGCATATTGGTTCTGTCCTGTCCGTCAGTATGTCAGTCTGTCAGTCTGTCTGTCCGTTACGCTTTATACATATGATGGATACATATCAGAAGAATGGTTTGTGCTAGGATCTTGAAATTTTATATATGGAAAGAGCATGAAAATTAAGCGAACCCGTATTTTTTTTCTTTTCCGTCGGACTTGTTATTGCAGAGTTATGCCCCTTTTCGACTTATGCATTGTGGCTATAGGGAAACCTTGTGAACAAAATATCTGGAGAACCGCTTGAGCTAGGCTCATGATATTTAGTATACAGTTTGAGTCTAAGGTGTAGATGGCCTGATTAACGAAATTCTGAAAATATTTAACGAAGTTACGCCCCTTTTCGGACTTATGCATTGTGGCTATGGGTCAACATTGTGAACAAAATATCTGGAGAACAGCTTGAGCAAGGCTCATGATATTTCGTATACAGTTTGTGTACTCTACATAGATTTTGAGCACATTTTATGAATATTGTACCAACTGACAGCTCTTTCACGACAGAGGCATTATTTTTAAGAAGAGGCTAGCCAAAACAGTTAACTGCAAATAGCCAAAAAAGTTAAAACGGCTATTTGCAGTCAACTGCAGATAGCCAAAATACGTTAAAATGGCTATTTGCAGTCAACTGGCAACAGGCAAATATCTTTAAAATGGCTAGAAGTCATCCTGTATTCCTGCAATATATATGTGCGCACAATCGACGAAGACTCATATCATGCTATACACATCCGACCGGTCTATTCATAGTATTTGTTGTGGGTTCTTAAGTGTATTAGAGACCCACGGATTCTTTTCGACGACCCGAATCTGCGCTTGGTGCAGATGTAAGCTACAAGGAGTGACTTGTCATAATCACATGACTGTATAAAACAAGCGAAATTTCTCACTTGAAGTATGTATGATCCCGGATTTTTAAGAACAAAGTTGTATCAACAGTGCAAACGAAGATTAAGGTTTTTCATGTTCCATGTACAAGTAAGGAACCCTTATCTAAAGGTAACAAAACAGTTTTATCATTTTTTTTATTTCCTTTTTGTTATTATTACATTTTACACTGTATTTACTTTTAAAACGGTAAAATTCGACGAACTAAACTGATCTCGATATCTTTTTCTCCCGATGATTCAAGAAGGGCAGATGTAAGTTTCTGGCGAAAGAATGTGCAATGTACTGGATAACCGCTTACGTATAAACCGGCCCAGGAAAAGAGTGGATAGGTAAGCTGACCGGCTCGGTATGACCGAAATAGCGTTCACTAGGCCGTTCATTTACAATACAAACAAACAAAACAGATTGTTAACATAACCGTAACAAGAGATAATTTCACTTTTCATCATTCAGACTTACATGTACAGATAACAAGTGAGCAAATATAGACAATCTTATACAGATGACTCTCTTCAAGATCTTAGACAATATTGTGTTAGGTTTGTTATACACACCGTATACTTGTTTAGGTTTGTTATACACACCGTGTACTTGTTTTATTTAAATTCCTTTCATCTCAAACTACTTTTAATTCAAACCAATGGCTTTTTATGGTCGTCCAAAAGAGTCCATGTGCTTTTAACATTCTTAAGAGCGCCATCGAAGACGACGAATAGACTGCGCGGTTATGCGCGAAGGCTGATCCAAGTGTTTGATGGACTTGCATAAAAATTGCTGGTACATAGAAAAACTGTTAATGGCAGTTTAACAATTTTTGTCTGTTTGCAGCTGACTGCCTGCAGCTGACTGCAAGTAGCCATATTTAACTCCGTTCAGAAAATCTGAATCATCGATTTTTTCGGTTCTTCCTTTTAATACTCATTTTAGCCCATACATCACTATGGGAAAGTTGTAGACCTCACCCTCCGCCGATTTCTCCAACAAGTCGTATGCTTCTGCGACAGCCAGGAAAGGCTGTGATTATTTGGAGAAAATTGCAAAACAAAGAAATGAGACCACAGACTAAGTCCATTTGATGATGATTGTCAGGTAAAATAATACATATTCAAATCCATGTGATGCACTTTATAAATAGATATTTAATTAGACATACCTTACATTCGAATGGCTAGATAGAAGCTCACTAGGAACGGGGAGCCACTAGCGCGATGTGCTGTCAACAGTGGTCAAAATGAATTATACCGATATCAGATGTGGTGTCACAGATAATGATTTTCTATGAAGTGATCGTGCAAATAAAATATAGACGCCCTTGTAATTTACAAGAGCAGTAACCACTTCTATATATGGTTTAAAAGGGTGTGTCGAACCTGTCAGAATGTCTTAGTCTGTGAACGAAAATTTAGATTTTGCAATTTTCTCCAAATAATCACAGACTTTCCTGGCTGTCGCAGAGGCATACGACTTCTTGGAGAAATCGGCGGAGGGTGAGGTCTACAACTTTCCCATAGTGATGTATGGGCTAAAATGAGTATTAAAAGGAAGAACCGAAAAAATCGATGATTCAGATTTTCTGAACGGAGTTTAACGTATGTTGACTGCAAATAGACAAACAACGTTAAAATGGCTATTTGCAGTTGACTGCAAATAGTCATTTTAACGTTTTTTGGCTATTTGCCTGCAAATAGCTACTCCGTTTTTTTTAATTATGTTTTTTTTTAAGTATGTGTCTATTAGTGGCAAGCATATGGTTGGGGGCATAGTGTTTCACAAACACATTTTCTAGTTTTGAAGTTAGTTTCGTCACAGGTGTCCGTCTGGGCGTCCGTCCGCACTCACGAACCGACATTTAGGGGGGGGGGGGGGGGTCACAACACCTAAGTATTTATACGTGAGTCCATGTGGACTTTATTCTGTAGATTTGACAATTAAGTGGCAAAGATTTACTCTTACCTGGCTTGTCGCTTAAGAGTATTTGCCACTTACGTAGTCAATATGCCAACGCCTAGCCACATAAATGTCCGTTCGTGAGAATGTCCGTCATTCCTAACCTTATGAATGCAACTATTTTTTTATTTATTTTTAATTTGCTTAGGCACTGCAAATGTGCATGAAGGTATCCAAATTTTGATCTGATTCCCTAGGGTCATCATGTGACTGACCACCTGGGATCATGGGACGAGGTCAAAAGTCAAATTTTCAAGAAAAAACTTGTGAATGCAACTACTTTTTAGGCATACTTTTCTGGTGAAGTGGCTCATCGTATTTATGTTTGTTCATGCGTAAAAGCTCGCTCTCATGTCAAGTACGAAGGACGTTGTAAGCCATGCAGGAAAATCTGCTACAGAAATTGACTAGAACTAATCAAATTTAATGTCGACCACGCAAATCTGTTTGGCACATGAGTGACCCGAGTCAGTGGTGGCTACTTCCCGGATGGCATAACTGGGATGATTTTGGACATTTCGGTGTTCCTTGGCTAGGGTGTGTGTTGCGCGTACTTGTTTGAGACGCCTCACCGAGGCGATTCAAATGGGTGCGCGCGGCATGCATGTGCGGGATGGATGCCTGGAGTGTCCTAAATTTTCCCTTTCTATCTATTATGAAATTACGGGTTTGGCGCAGCCATAGTAAACTAGCCATCAGTGTTCGAGCCATCGAAGTTCTACTGTATTATTGTATTACTGTGCATTATTTTACAATACTTGTGTAAAAAGTAAGACTATGCAAATTATATCAACCGAACTGCTCTGACAATGGGGAACGAGTAATTAACATAAATAAATAATAATAATAAAAATAAGAATAATAATAAAGTTCTGAGATCCTAGATCGCGCCCGGTCCTCCATGGTCGATTGGGGAAAGGAGGCGAATTCGGATCTCCGCCTCGTGAGGACACATATACAGTAATATATGTCCTTTATTTTATGAATGTTTATATCTTTCAAACCTACAAACTTCATTCTGACTTCCCTCTCCCTTTCCCCGTCCCACTATACTTCATCATTCTGTTCTCTGTTTCTCTGGTATTCTTTCTTTTTCTCTATTTCTTTCTTCAATCCTATGCTATGCCATACACTAACGTTTATATATGTTTTCTGGATGTTATCTCATATGTCATACTCTGACCTGAGATGTAATAAAAGTTGTAGTAGTAGTAGTAGTAATTGGCCTATGGTGACCAAACTTGCTATACGTATTGCTTAGGGACTGCAGATGTGCATAAAGGTATCCAAATTTTGATCTGAGCACCTAGGGTCATGGGGTGAGGACAAAGGTCAAATTTTCAGGAAAATACTGCGAATGCAAATTGGCCTACGGTGACTATACGTGGTACATGTACACATATTGCCTTGGTACTGCAGATGTGCATGTTGGTATCCAAATTTTGATCTGGTCCATGGGTGTCATGGGGTGAGGTCAAAGGTTAAATTATCAAGAAAATGCTTGTGAATGCAACTACCTCTTTATTTCTTGGCCTATGGTGACCAAACTTGGTACACACATTGCTTAGGGACTGCAGATGTGCATAAAGGTATCCAAATTTTTATCTTACCCCATGGGGTCATGGGGTGAGGCGAAAGATCAAATTTTGAAAAAGCGGGTAATTGCGATGGTGCACCAGCGATATCTCTAGTTGTAACTTGTATTACTATTGAAAATGAATACATATTGCATAAAGAACAATTATAAAGAAAATTTAAATATTCTTATTATTAAACAGGGTGAAAGCAGACACAAAGTGGGTCATTTTATTGAAAACCGCATGAAAATATCCCATTCGTTCTAAATTTACGCTCATATCTTCTTCTTATTTGTCCCTTTTCTTCTAATAGTAACGTCCCTTGAATTGTCTTTTATTTAGACCAGCAATACATTACAGTTAAATTCCGCTATTACGACCACCTAAACTTGGGACTAATTCTGCTATAAAAAGCTTATTTTGAAGGTTACACTTAATTTTGCTTTGTGTTTTCTGTCTACAATGTTCTCTGGCCAGGGACTACCTTTGGGACTGTTCAAAAGTGGTCTTTAAGACCAGTTTTGAACAGTCCCAAATGTGGTCTTAATACAGGTATATTACTGTATTCTGTGATGCCATAGTGCCTTTAAACATTTTGTCTCCAGCCGTTTCGAAGAACAGCTAGGGGCATGGTACATGTGGTGCTTGGTTCCGAGTTTTTAGTAGGTATATTTTTAGCGCAACTCCTCCTATACAGTTCTGAAATTTTACAGGTGTTTTAATCATGATCTGAATGACCTAAAATAATGTTGACTGGGCCGTTCAACCCCAATACAAACGAACAAATCATGGTCTGAAGATACTCATGTGCTTTTTACAGAATCCTTAAATTATTGTTCTTTTTTTTTTTTTTTACTTTTTTCGCATGTTTAACTTGGACTCTTTTGGTTCTGAGTTCGTTGTCAGTACCTTTGTGAGCGGAATTCCTTCTACAGTTTTGTACTGATTCGTTTGAAAATTCAAAGGTGTCTTAACCCTTTTTTGTACCAAATGAAATCTTCCTCCTTATATATAGCATGAGTCCAATTCAAAATTGAGGGGTGTCAGGTTGTGTTTTCTTCAAAATCTATTTGGAAAATGGCTTAATCTTTTGCAAACAGTGTAGGCCCTGATCAGACGCCGCGTTCTGCGGTCACCTTGAGCTGTGTGCAGTGTGATATGGGTGGACGGTGATAAATAACTTACAAAAAGGCGGGGAACAAAAATTCCCTTTAAAATGATTTTAACCCATTTTGTACCGGAAACCCCAAAAGGGGTGTTTGGCAAACAGTGCAGGCCCAGATCAGAACGCGGCGTCTGATCAGGGCCTACACTGTTTGCAAAAAGTCCAGCCATTTTTCAAATAAATTTTGAAGATAACATGCACAATCTGTCACACCTAAATTTCGAAATGGACTCCTGCCATATATAAGAAGGAACTTTCTACAAAAAGGGTTAAACTACTCTTTTTTCTATTTTTGCATGACCCTTTTAAACCATGTTATCGGTACTTGGCGATTTGCTCAAAATATATTAAATCACAATTTTTAATCCGGTCTATAAAGAAAGGAAGGCATAGCAAACTTGATAACGTCATGTCATAAAAATGAGCCTGCGCATGTAAAAACCTACAATAAGACCGGAGCGACCAACAGAGACTCAAATCAACCCGCGCACCCATCCACTATGACATGACCTTTTGCTTATGTCTCTTAGCATAGTTATTAGCCTATAGTAGTTGCAGGCGATCAGCGAAGACTCTGATCAGACTGCGCGAATGCGCAGGCTGATCTGAGTCTTTGCTGGTCGCTCAAACCTTCTTGTAGATTTTGTCATGCACTGGTTCAAATGTAATAACACATGATTACTGGCGCGTAACGTCATGACGCCTTCTGTATTACATACCTGTTTTCTCGCTAAAATCGTTATATGATAAACATAATCTTACACTCGTGATCGTTTCACTATTAAATCAAAGTGGTGGGTCCATTGTATATCAGGACAGGACAATTTCTCTGGGGAGTCCAGGACGAGTCATTCTTATTCGTGATATCGAAGTGGTAACACAGCTCTTTGGACATGTTTGTTCAGTTAGTAAAAATGTTTCCCTTGCGAAAATACGCCTTTTCAAGTATATTGAAGATCTTACCGCCAAAATATGAGGATTCCAACGAGTACCGACAATCATTTTTTATTAGAAATAAGAAAACAAATGTAAAGCACTGTAGGCCCAAGTTTTACTATATGAATGTTTGTTTGATTTGAGGTTTAACGCCCCGTCAATACTGTAAAGGTCATTTTGGAGACGTTGCTTCCAATTTTGTGGAACTTTTAGCCGACATTGAGATGAAATGACATCTTAAGCCCTGCCGCCCAATGAAACCAATAGGGTTTATAAGCACGGCTCGCACCGCTTTGCCTGGGCAGGCTTAGATCTAAGTGGTTTACCAGTACTCGTGTGCGGGTCGGTTTCAGCTCTGCCTGGAAGCATCATTCAGCCCATCTATTTCTTCAAGCCCCGATGGGCGGGGCCGTTCACGATATGAAAGTGGGGTTAAAGTATGTGTGTGTGTGTTGGGGGGGGGGGGGGGTGTTCAAAATTAAAAAGACTTGTTTTCGTGATGCGCATAACAATGTTACACACAATGATGACTTTGATGATCAGAGTCCTCATTTGGAGGCGCCGCTCATTTATCGGAAATCCTCACACCTCGTCGAAACAAAGCAACCATCCAGTGAATTCAAGGGACTGCACTCGATTAAAACGTTCTATATATTGACTTTATGTAAAAATGGCGAAATGGATATTGACTAATTTCAAAAGTCGTTTGTTTTCAAATCCACTTGACCTTCATAGATCTGCTTTCAGATTTTTTCACCATAACTGGCGGAATATGCAAGATTCACGCCCTCCAGGTCACAGGTATGTATCAAAACTTGATGATAGTTTTGTTGATTAGTTCCCTTATTTATATATGCTGTTTTCTTCCTGATTCGTGCCCCTTAGATGTTTAACATACGAGCTGCACACTGTTAACAAACTGTCATTATTTCACAAATAATCAGAATTTACTTCAAATTATTAATTTTAATTAGAAAATCAAAAAGACAACAAAGCATGACAGTTTCTACAAATTACACGCCTGTAATGACGTCACTATATCGATCATGATCATCCAGAAACTTTCTCCTTAAATTCGTGCCCTTTTGAAAAGTCTGTTTGGATTGTTTCCCTTTGACTGGTGTAGCTGTATTACACTTTGCCATGAAAGGAATAACTCTCTTCCATCTGTACAAAAGTTTTCTGATGTCTGTATAAACATGGTATAGCCAATTTACTGCTGTAAGTCACTATGGCTTACATTTATTAAAAAAGGTCAGAACTTAGGATGAAAAATCTTAGTGGGTGCAGACAGCAAGATAAACAACCACAACAACAACATCATATCCAAGCGCCTGGCTGACACAGAGGACGTCCTTGACCTCTAATGTTGTTGAAATGAATCTTGACAAGTGAGGCAGATGCGCACATGTACTTTTCACGCGCTCTTCAAAGGCACGAATTCAACAAGAAGGCACGAATCAAGAAGAAAAAGGCATACAGATGATTTCCATAAATATTGACAAAGAAATATTTTCTTTAATATATGCACTATAAGTATCAACTGTTACCATAGTAAGATATGAGGTTTAACCTCCCCGTCAACACTGTAAAGGTCATGTTGGAGACGTCGCTGCCTATTTTGTGGGACTTTTACCCGCCATTGAGATGAAACGACTCGCACCGCTTTGCCTGGGCAGGCTTAGATCCTCTAAGTTTACCAGTACTCGTGGGTGGGTCGGTTTCAGCTCTGCGTGGAAGCATAATGCAGCCCATCTATTTCTTCAAGCCCCGATGGGCGGGGCCGAAGTAATAATGAGATATTTGTTGAAAACACTTATTGTACATCAGTATGATCACGCGAATAAGTCCGTGAAATGAACACCTAAACCCCACTTTATATATAGAGAAAACTGGGGTTTACGGGGGTAAACATTATTTTTCTTACTCGTGCTCCAAACGTATGTTGTGGGTACTTGTTAGAACCGCCTCAGTGAGAGTACTAACGAGGACCCGCAACCTATGTTACCTCACTAAGAAAAATATCACGCATCACGTGAACAAGTCCGTGAAATGAAGACCCCCACTTTATATAGAGAAAACTGGGGTTTACGGGGCCGGGGTAAACATTATTTTCCTTTTTTCTGCTCCAAGACATAGGTTGTGGGTACTCGTAAGAACCGCCTCAATGAGGCAGTTCTAACGAGCACCCAAAACCTATGTTCTCGGTATAAATAAGAAAAAATATCACAAATTTTCATCCGAAAAATGGCCCTTTTTGAGGTATGAAAAAAAGCACTATAGGCCTATCACACGGATGTGATATCGTAATGGATAGATGTGAAATGTGAAAAAAGCCCTATGTCGCACAGGTGTTTTATAGTAAATTGTTCCCAAATATGTTTATGCACCAGTAAGAACCAACATCACGTTAAAGTCCCCTGTAAAGCCCACCTTAATTAGAGAAAAGTTGACTTTATAAGGGTATACACTATTTTCTTTATTTTCTGTATGTTTGCTGAAAACGTATTGTGGGTAGGCCTACTCGTTAGAACCGCCTAACGACCTACCACAATGCATGTCTGAAACAGAATGAGAGGCCTTCATTCAGTTTTTAGACAGGCCCCCGCCCATCGGGGCTTGAAGAAATAGATGGGTTGCATGATGCTTCCACGCAGAGCTGAAACCGACCCGCACACGAGTACTGGTAAACCGCTTAGAGGATCTAAGCCTGCCCAGGCAAAGCGGTGCGAATGTCGGACTGTCCATGCTTATATACCCTATTGGTTTCATTGGGCGACAGGGCTTGAGATGTCTTTTCATCTCAATGTCGGGTAAAAGTCCCACAAAATTGGAAGCAAAATGACCTTTAAAATGACCTTTTCAATGTTGACTGGGACCTTAAACCTCAAATCAATCAATCAGTCAGTTTTTAGACAATGAAAGAATGCATAATGTCACTAGGGTGTGGTACGTTCTATTACGCGAAGTTCAAGGCACACATATGTTCAAGACAAGGAGGCCGCATGCCTATGAAATATAATGCAGCCACATGAACAAAATATTTCTAACATAAATGAAATTTATTTAGTAATAGGGTTCTAAAGATTACCCATTTTTTTCAGAGGAAAAATCATATACATGGATGTCCTGCGAACTTCATTTCTCCAATAAAGGGGGCGGGGTCAAAGAGATGCCGAGAAACTAGAACTGGTGGCTTCCAGTTCAATAAGTTGCATTTAAGCCGGGGCACAGCGTTTCCTACAATTTACATGTGCGCCCTGCGAAGAATCAGATCAGCCTGAGCACCCATATAGTCTGACGCTGCATGAAGGAGCATTGGGTCTTTAGCTATCCTTAGAGTGCACAGCGAAGACTCTGATCAGACCGCGGATGCAAAGTCTGATTTGAGTCTTCGCTAGGCGCACATGTAAATTGTAGGAAAAGCTGTGCCCCGGCGCATTTGATGTCATACCATGTTTTCAGTCAGCGTTGGACAGATCACCTGAAAATGTGGAACCTTACTATGGAAGTCAACGAGGAGAAGGTAGAGGCGGTGGTTCACACTAAAGGCCTATCGTATGCTGATTACGACACTAAAAGTATGTGATGTTTTTAATTTCTCGCACTTTGCGCCGTTTGCTTTTGTGCTATACGAGTACATACGATAGAACGGGGCTTGGAGAAATAGATTGAGCTGCATGATGCTTCCACGCATGCAGAGCTGAAACCGACCGCAAATGAGTACTGGTAAACCGCTTAAGGTCTAAGCCGGCACAGGCAAAGTGGTGTGAGTCGGACCGTCCCTGCATATAAACCCTATTGGTTTGTTGAGGGGTTTGTTTGGACGAAGGGCGTGAGGTGTCATTCCATCCCTATGTCGGGTTAAAGTCCCATTAAATAGGAAGCAGCATCTCCAAAATGACCTAAATAGTGTTGATGGGGATGTAAAACCACAACTCAAACAAACAAATCTCCACATACTGTGTTGGTCACATTTGGTCATTACCCCAGTTAGGTGGGTCGATACATTCTGAATTTAGCACAACAGTCACTGAGTGAGTTCTTAAAACTATTAACGATCTGTTTACAGATGTATGCTAGAATGCATACCGCTGAGTCTCAGTCTATACCATACGGGCTTCAGTCTATACCATACGGGCTTTGAACTCCCCTGCAATAGTTCTAGGGAAGAAAGAATTCTTCAGAGCATCACCATAGGCCTGGTACCAACGATCATATCTGCTGTTTAATTCTGATGCCTATGTTTGAGTTTAACCCTTGTCCTGCTGAATATTGAATTATGCCACACCCACTACTGACTATCAACCAATCAGACTACTTGATGTAAATTATTGAAACAAATTCATAATCTGAATGACAAACAATGTAGATCCTGATCAGATGGCTTCTTCAGAAGCCATCTGATTTGGATCTACATTGTTTGATAGGTAAGGCATATCCGGGCTCAACAGGACAAGGGTTAAATAGTCACTCGGGTCAAGTATTTATCTTTATTGAGAGTGTTGCTTTTAAAAGAAGGTTAAAAAATACGACGGGCCTCCAGCGAAATAAATCCTAATATCCTAGTTGCTGTGGATGTAATCTCAGAAATGTGCTGACCCCAATAGAGCTCGTCATTGATGGTGGTGCCAAAATATATTGAACCTGCTCCAATGTATGCTGGTGTAATGGGTAGTCGAGTTTAATCTGCTTGACCGGAAGGTGCCGTGACGCCCATTTGGTCACAATGAACCCCATTTGCCAATCGGCCTCCCAACCTGTCAGGCTATCCAGGTCATCTTGTAAGATAAAGTAGTCAGAAGGAGTATATATATTCCTATACAAAACACAATCATGAGGAAACAAACCAACAGATGGCCAGGTATTATCCGGAAGATCATAATATCAAGAAATGGACCGGTGCAAGTACTGAGCCTTGAGGGACACCAGATAAAACAAGGACTGGATCGGACGCCATCAAGTACAACTTGTTGTGAGCGCCCACAGAGCCATGAGCTAATCTACTGAGTGGGATCCTATTACCCCATAGTAATCCAATTTATTCAATAGCCTCCTATGAGGCTGTTTGTGGCCACGTTTAATGGCTCCACCCAGAGTGCTCATTGTGTCATAGAAGCTTCTGTGATGTGGTGGGTATGCTACTCGCCTGATAAACCAGGAATTGCAGGATCGATCCCGGGCTTCTCCCGACTTTCGGATGAGTCTTTAAACCGAGGTCCCGTCTCCGTATGACCTCAGCTGTTGGTGGGACGTAAAACTGAAAACACTCACTCATTGTGACATGGTAGTATTGAACAAGTTAAGTATCGCAAGATCTTTGTAGGTAATGGTTATGCATAGAAGATATCCTATTCTTATCGCTGTTTGTTTGATTTGAGGTTTAACGTCCCCGTCAACACTGTATAGGTCCTTTCGGAGACGTGGCTTCCAATTTTTTGGGACTTTTACCCGACATTGAGATGAAATGACATCTCAAGCCCTGCCGCCCAATGAATTCAAAAGGGTTTATAAGCATGGACGGTCCATCTCGCACCGCTTTACCTGGACAGTCTTAGATCCTCTAAGCGGTTTACCAGTACTCGTTTGCGGTCGGTTTCAGCTCTGCGTGGAAGCATCGTGCAGCCCATCTATTTCTTCAAGCCCCGATGGACGGGGCCGTTCTTATCGCTGCAAGATCAGATTGTTGCGTAAGAGGGTTATCTATAGAACCTGGACTGTAATCTTGTGTTCGGTTTGGTCAGATCAGATGCCGCCGCAACACGCGGCGTCTGTTCATGGTCGACTGTTTACTTACAGTACAGGAATATAAGCGTTAAGTCTATGTTCAAGATCAGTTTTAATCCCCCGCCGCGAAGCGGAGCGGGGATTATAGGCAAGGTTGGCAAAAAGCCGGTCAATATGAGTATTGACCAGGCCGGTGGTTAAAACCGGTTTTAACCGGTCAATACTGGTCGATTGGTGGTCGATTAAATCACTGGAGTTTATACCTCTGTCCTGTTGCTAAACTGGTCTTAAAAGCTTTCCCCCTACATCATGTACATGATGTTAGAGTCTAGACTATATTTTCATCACTGAACAAGACAAAATAGTTTTTATTAATAACAGTAATTATTTGAGGTATCTTTTATTTCATCAAAAGTCAAAAGACATTATTGGTGGTCGATTGACTCACTGAACTGTAGACAGGCCTGTTCTTTTCAATCAAACAATCTTTATAATTATTCTTTTTTCCTTTATAGGTTAGATTGATTGTTCATATTTTGATTTACAGGAATATGAATAAGCTAAATGTATCATGGTTTTTGAAGGATTTATGAAAGGTTCTTTATTTATTAACCAAACAATATTTGTATTGTATTGTAAAGTTTTAGCATTTTACGTCCGCTACGGTCAGGCGCGTTAGCATTACCCCACAACAGGACGTAAAGTTTAAGTGCTTCTGGGCTGCAAATGGCGGTATAGTTCAGCGGTGTGTCAATCGTGCTGATCTACCAGTGCCCTTTCCCTAATTATCCTAAGTAAATTGGAAGCACTGTAATTTTGAATTTTGAATGCCAGGTCAAAATTGGGCCTAAAGCAACAGAGAAATCAATGCCAATTTCGGCTGCAAAACGCGATTTCTCTGTCTTGCCCGAGAGCAAACTAGGTTATGTTGCTCTCTCTTAGGGCCGCGCGATTGGCTTTCGGTCTGGCTACACATGAAGTAGCCATGCAATACCCATGGAAAACAGGGTTTTCGGACATGCGGCCCTAAGTTCACGATCAGTGGAGGATGCAGCATTCTACTTCCAGCACTCTGGTGGGTGAATGTTGTAGACCTCGCCGTCCTCCCAGTCCAGCCTGAAGCCCTTTATTCGCGCCGGGTCTTGATCTTTGCCGTAGGTCCAGTAGTACTCGGCCAGTTCATACTCGGGTGTGGTCCTGGTTTGCGGAAGGTAGTACTGGCCGCTTGTCGTCGTCGCTTGATCGAACATCAGGTAGGCGATCTTCCCGTGGTAGTCTGGATGAGCTGGTCCCCTGTAGGTTACTTTCGCAACTTCGGCGTAGGTCCCATTCTGATGTTCGAACTTGCGTGGTGGAGAGAAGGTGTAATCTCTGTGAATGTACGGCACTGGATAGATGTTAAAGCGAAGATCTTCCCCGGTGAAAGGCGGTCGCTTGTAGGTGAAGACTGGAGGCGGTGGCGTCGTCTTGGGAGGCGGCTTGGTGATTGTTGGTGACTCCCGGCGAGGCATCTTCTTTGGTGGAGGCTGCGTCGGAGATCTGGTGATGGTTGGTGATGGTGGGATCTCGATGGTCACAGGCTTGGGCGGTGCTGTTTCCTGCAGTGGTTTCTCCGTCGCTGTAGGCTGCTGCTTGACTGTCTTCTTGGGCCTGGCTGGAGCTGGAGTGCTCAGGTCCCAATGGAGAGTGACAGTCACACTCTGGTGCTGAAGGCCTGTGGTCACTTCTGGCACCCCATGAAGCCGGCATGACTTCAAGAAAGCCATGAGTGGCTCAGGAAGGCGATACTCTTTCATAGAGACAGACATGATGAGATCGATGTTGACTGTTCGTGAGCTGAACAGAGAATGTGATGTGATGATGGACTGCAAACAATGTTTGAAGATTCAATGATGTCTTTGAATATTTAAAAGTATCTGCAACACCTGTAAATTGCTGTCAAAACAGACTAACCCATGCCACAGCAGTGGGTGTGGCAAAGATCTGATTGCTAAATTGACCAATTACATGTCCCTAATAGGGGTATTATAAACTGACACCAGGTTTTATTCATAATGTGTGAAATTTTTATTTATATGCAATATGGACAATCTTATCATCAAGCTATTACTGAAGGTGTCAAAAATGAATGAAACCTAAAGACCCAGTTTGGAACTTCTTCACTATTTGGAAGATAACAACAACAACAAAAAAAAACAAAAAAAAAAAAAAAAAAACAGTGCAAGGTGTTGAAGCTTGTGCTAAGGTCTTAAGACTGAGGAGTCATAGACAAAAATGCCTAGGGCTAAAAAAGCCAGAAAGTATTGCTAAGAGGCCACTTGAAGAAATAACATCTGAACCTGAAACTCTATCAAATGATCAGCCTCCAGCAAAGAGAGCAAAACTTCAAAATAGTTTCAGTAGCTTGGCTTTCTTAACACTAAAATTATTCAGTTGACCACTCAATATTTCAATCGACCAGTATTGACCAGTATTGACCACTTTGGGAGTATTGACCGGGACGGTTTTAACCGGTTAAAACCACCGGTTAAAACCGCCCCCGGTTTTGACCGCCCAACCTTGACTATAGGAATGGCCTTCGCCTATCCGTCCGTCCGTCCGCCTGTCCCTTATGTCCGTAACACTTTCTTGTCCGCTCCGTATCTCCTGAACCTTTCGATAGATTTTCGTTTAAATTTGGTCAAATATTCCGATGTGCAGAACCATAAATGAACACTGCCGACTCAAGGGCAAGGTCACAGTTGAAGGTCACGAGTTTGAATCTTTGAATTTTGTGTCCGTTAAATATCCCCTTTACCCCTGGAAGGATTTTCATTAAACTTTTGTCAAATATCCCCCTCAGTGAGCTGATGTGCAGAAACCATAAATAAACAATGCAAACTCAAGGCCAAGGTCAAGGTTGAAGGTCACGAGTTTGAAACTACATTTTTGTCCGTTCCACATGTCCTTTACGCCTTGAAGGATTTTCATTAAAATCCCCCTCAGTGAGCCGATCTGCAGAACCATAAATAAACCATGCCGACTCAAGGTCAAGGTCACAGTTGAAGGTCACGAGTTTGAAACTTTGCACTTTGTGTCCGTTCCATTCTCCTTTACCCCTAGAAAGATTTTCATTAAAATTTGGTCGAATATCCCCCTCAGTTAGCTGATGTGCAGAATCCATAAATAAACCATGCTGACTCAATGTCTAGGTCATAAGTGAAGGTCACAAGGTTGAGGCCTGTTATTAATGTGCGGTGGGGATTTGCCTGTCCATCAGACTGCTTTCTTGTTCAAACTAGAAATGAAGGCAGTGATCAGGAATCGATACAGTTAGGCTACCATACACCTCCCATCAGAGACACCAAAAGGAAAGAAACGCACAAACATGAAATAACTAAACCCTAATGCAAACATCACACGCGGAAAGAGAAAAGGATAGTCACGTCCCATGGCCATCTTAAAATATAAGTCTACACTCTTAGACAATCGACCCACAAGTGCTGTCAGTGCCTTTGATTTTTTTTCAGCTGGTAAACCGAAGCCATGGCATTTGATGACGTTTGTGGAAGCAGCAAGGTTTTTCTCCCACCATTGGCCATTGGACGAAAAAGGCCGAGTATTTCGAGATTACGCTCAATTGACAGATGACAGACTGACATTCCTTGTCTCAAGTTTAATGGACATCAAACCAGAACTGTATGACGTCAATTTGCCAAAATCTCCTCTGGATGTCAAAGTTCAAGGAGGTTATATCGGTTCTACATCTCTTAATTCTATAGCAACCATTCTGACCAGTACCGGAGTTGAACTGCTCAGCAATGTCAACCAGGTGGTTAGCGTAGATAAATCTACCCGTCGTCCATCGCCACTACCGGATTGGTGGAAACAGAAATATACCGAGTCAGCGAAACCATATCAACCTCTAAAATTCAATAAACTTGTAAAGCCGGAAAACATTCCATTTTATGACCATAAAGTTGCTAGGAGTGACATAGATGGTAATAATCATGCTAACTGGAGTGTTTACGTAAAATTTGCCTTTGATGCAATGTATCATTTTTCAAGACTGGGATGTTTACAGTCAATGTCAAATTTTGACGATTTTAATTTAAAGCGTATGGAGTTGATGTATTCTGGTGAAAGTTTTGATGATGATATTTTACATGTTTATGCTTGGGAGGACAGGAATGCTCCCTCCAGTGTTATTGTCCATATCAGTAAGACAGACAGTCATTTGTTTCAAGGGAGGTTCAGTTTCTTTGATTAGTACTGAACCGGTGCGCCCCGCCCATCGGGGCTTGGAGAAACAGATTTGGCTGTATGATGCTTCAACGCAGAGCTGAATCTGACCACACGAGTACTGGTAAACCGCTTAGGACTTGGCCTGCCCAGGCAAAGCAGTGTGAGTCAGATTGCCCAATGTGCCATATAAGCTTTCTGGTTTCATTGGGCAGCCGGGCTTGAGCTATCATTTCATCTCAGTGTCGGGCAAAAGTCCCACAAAATTGGAAGCAACGTCTCCAAAATAATGTAACAGCACTGACAGCACTGATCGATCGATTGTCTTTGTGTGTAACAGCACTGACAGGACTGATAGATCGATTGTCTCTGTTTGTATCAGCAGTGAAGGACTGATGGATCGATTGTCTCTGTCTGTAACAACACTGACAGCACTGATAGATCTACTGTCTTTGTGTGTTACAGCACTGACAGGCCTGATAGATCGATTGTCTCTGTTTGTAACAGCACTGAAGGACTGATAGATCGATTGTCTTTGTGTGTAACAGCACTGAATGACTGATGGATCAGTTTTCTCTGTGTGTAACAGCACTTAAGGACTGATGGATCAGTTGTCTCTGTGTGTAACAGCACTGAAGGACTGATTGATCGATGGTCTTTGTGTGTAACAGCACTGAATGACTGATGGGTCGATTGTCTCTGTGTGTAACAGCACGGACAGGACTGAGGGATCGATTGTCTCTGTGTGTATCAGCACTGACAGGACCGATAGATCAATTGTCTGTCTGTCACATCGCTGAAGGACTGATAGATCGATTGTCTCTGTGTGTAACAGCACTGAAAGACTGATAGATCGATTGTTTCTGTGTGTAAAAGCACTGAGGGACTGATGGATCCATTGTCTCTGTGTGTAACAACACTGACTGGACTGATTTTTGTTTGTATAGAAGTTTAACATTTCACCTGCAAGAACAGGCCACAAGGTTTTCATGCTCAACTCAACTGAGCATGAAATGGGTAATGCTTATATGTATATAAACAAACGAATCAGGCATTTTTCCTGCTCAAATCAACAAAGGACGTTGTTTCTCCAGCTCATAAATTTTAAAATGACATTTTAAAATTTATAAGCAGGATAAGTTAGTTTCATACTCGAGTTAGATGAGCATGAAAAAAAAGTTTTATAACTTCGGGCCTGTTATTATTTTGGCCATAAATAAACTTGTTAAGCTAACGAGGCTTTGAACAACTGCCACTCGAGGTTATAAAATGTTGTCCTTCTCATAGACTTTAAAAATCCAACAATAGTTTTTGCTGATTTGAGCAAGAAAATGAAATGAATTGTGTGTTGTTAAATGCTTATGAGTATTATAAATTTCATGCTCAGTTGAGCAGTATATAACCTCAGGGTCTGAATTTTGTTTGTTTGTTTGAATTGAGGCTTAACGTCCCCGTCAACTCTATTAAGGTCATTTTTGAGAGGTTGCTTCCAATTTTTGCGGGACTTTTACCCGACATTGAGATGAAATGGCACTATAAGGCTTAAATGCACTGGACGATCTGACAGCACTTTGCCTGGGCAAGCTTAGTCTTTCTAAGCGGTTTACCAGTACTCATGAGTGGTCAGTACAAACCCTATTGATAATTAGGGCTGGCTAATCGGAGCTGAAAAGATAATCGATTATCAGTACTGTCATTCCGATCCATAATAGATTTGTAATCGCTAAGGTTTTTGTCATAATTTTACCTGTCTTGCTTTCTGTCGAAGCACGACTCTTACCACTCGTATGTTGCACTTTACGATATGTATATTTGAACAGACAGGCCTGAGCAAACAGTGTAGACCCAGATGAGACGCCGCATAATGCGGCATCTCATCAGGGTCTGCACTGTTTGCCACTCATCCAGCTATTTTAGGCATAACTTTTGGTAGTAAATTGTACCTATCAAGTATTCGATTAAAAGCAAATCAGAAATGATAATCATTTTTGTGGAATTTATCGATCGATTAATCGATTATACGATTAATCGTGACAGTCTTATTAATAATCACATGGAAAATCGCTTTGAAGCTCCTGACCATTTTGTAGGTTTGGGTCAGTTGATAAAAAAATAATCCAAAAAGAGCTTCTTAAGTATATAAAACAAAAATAAACACGGAAACCCATGATCAGTTGTATCGCCGTTTACCTTAGACGAGTAATGGTCGAGGAATTGCAGGGCAAACAACTAGTCACTTGTCAACGAGTTGGTAATTGAGTTAAACTTAATTATTACATATACAGTAAAATTCCTATATTAAGACCACCTTTAGGACTGTTCAAAAGTGGTCTTAAAGACCACTTTTGAACAGTCCCAAAAGTGGTCCTTGACCAGAGGACATTGTGTGCAGAAATCACGAAGAATGAATAACTGCCCTCTTCTAAATAAGCTTTATAAAGCAAATTTAGTCTTAATTTTAGGTGGTCTTAATAGCGGAATTTCACGGTACATGTTATTTTTCATGTTAAACGTTAATGTTAACTTGTTATGTTAGTATATTATTAAACAGTTACAAAGTGATTTGAAACACTGGCTGTCTCATTAAGGGGGATGAATATTGTTTGTATTGAGGTTTTACATCCCCGTCAACACTATGTGGGTCCGTTTGGAGACGTAGCTTCCGATTTTGTGAGACTTTTACCCGACATTGAGATGAAATGACATCTCAAGCCCTACCGCCCAAAGAAACCGCTAGGATTTAAGGAGCGATCCGACTCACACCACTTTTCCTGGGGAGTCTTAGAACTTCTAAGGGGATTTCCAGTACTCAAGTTCTTTATGACCACTTTTGTACATTCCCACAGATGGTCACTTATTAGGAGACACTGGATGTAGAAATTACTAAGAAAGAATAACTGAAACCTCAGTGAGTTTTTAAAAGCAGATTTAGTCCTAATTATATGTGGTCTTAATAGCTGTATTTTACTTTACCCTCAACTCAACGCTTGTTTGTCGTATTGACAGGGTATAGCTTCAGGTTTATTGTTTGTTTGTATTGGAGTTTAACAGCCCAGTCAACACTATTTTAGGTCATTTTGAGCCGGTCAGGTTACCTATCCAGACTTTTCCTTGGCAAGCTTATGCGTAACCTGTACAGTGCAATTCTTTCGCCAGAAACTGACAACCGCCCTTCTTGAATCAGCGAACATGAGAGAATGACCGTAGAAACGATTTCATGATCAATCTCCACGAAAGCGTGTTGCCGACCCCGGCAGGTATCGAACCCCACGCTTCAGGTTTATGTGGAGGATTTTACATTACTATATTTTCATATTTATCCAAATTACACGCATTTGCAGTGGATAAATAATAGACTCGCTTCAATGAGGCGACTCTAACACATCACGTTAACAAGTCCGTGTATTAACACCCCTCTGAACCCTACTTAATATAGAGAAAACTGGGGTTCACGGTGGTATACATTACCATTTTTATTTCTGCTCCAATACATAGATTGTGGGTACTCGTTAGAACCGCCTCATTGAGGCAGTTCTAACGAACTTCCACAACCTATGTTTGCAGTATTAATAAGAAAAATATCACAGGTTTTCATCAGAAAAGATGTGAAAAAAATCACTATATCGCACGGGTGTCTTAGCGCAACGAAGTATCCACACAAGAAATAACGGAAAGGCACAATAAGAGAATATAATTCTTGACAAGTTTTGCATTAGTCGCGCCCCGGAAACCACCTTTCATTGTGCGCGGACGGATGTGCCGTACCTGCAAATAATATCAGTTTAGAATTTTTATTAGGTTTTACACCCCGTCAAGATTATTTTACTTATTTCGAGCCGATCGTTAATCAGAGGTGGCTGAAACTGGAGTACCTGGAGAAAAACCATCTGACCTTTCGTTGCAGAACTTGGCGTCTCACATATGACCCGAGCCAGGCTCGAACCACAGCTTTGAGCCTAATGAGTGTCGGTTAGGTGCAACACACGTTTGTTTGCTTGGTTTAGGGTTTAACGACCCTGTTAACACTGTTTATGTCATTTGGGATACATTGCTTCCCATTTTGTTGGCCCCGACATTTAGATGACATGACGTCTCAAGCCCTGTCGTCCAATGAAACCAATAAAGCTTATATGCATGGACGGACCTATGCATGGCGGTTACCAGTACTTACGTGCGGTCGGTTTTAATTCTGCTTGGCAACACCATGCAGCTCAATCTATTTCTCCAAGCCCCGAAGGGCGGGGCCCAGATATAACTGGCATATTAAGAGAAACCAATATTTAATTATTCTTAACTCCTTTATAATTCAAATTAAGCTCTTTTTTATTTGGCTCGTGGAATCACCTATACAACTATTTAAGTTTTGTGGACCTTTTAGTTTTTTAAGGGTAATGTTGATAACCATGTTTCCCCCATATGAAACAATAGGCAACGTCTAAAATCGCTGACCGTACATGTAGCTCATTTTGATAGCACTTTAAATGATACCGAAATAATTGTCCGCGTTTTAGTGTGAAATACGTTATTACATGAAGGTTTTAAAGAGGATTTGCGATAATGATAGGAACTTTTTTTGGTAAAACGCATCACCTGGTACATACTATATACGACCGTGTAATCTCTTTTAGCGACAATGGGGCCTCGGATTTTATTTTAATCGGGGATGCGTGGCCTAGTGGATAATACCGCTTACTCTTAATCGTTAGGTTTCTCACCCTCGCCTGATATTTTTGGTTTTGGTTTTACGGCCCTTTCAAGATTATATCGTTAATCAGAGGTGGGCGAAAACCGGAGACCCGAAGATAAACCACCTGGGTTTCCGTTGCAAAACTGGGCGTATCATCGTCTGGTTAACGATCGACTCGAATTAAAGTGAAATAATCTTGAAAGGGCCGTAAACCCAATAATGGTAATAATAATCCGCACAGGTAGCACCCCGGTCCTTCGGGTCTTGGAGAAATAGATCGGGCTGCACCATGCTTTCGCACAGAGCTCAAACCTACCGAACTTGAGTAATGGTAAGCCGCTTAGAATCCAGGAAAAGTGGTGCGGGTCAGATCGCTACTTAAATCCTAGCTGTTTCTTTAGTGGGTAGGGATTGAGATGTCATTTCACAGCAATTTCGGGTAAAAGTCCCACAAAACCGGAGCAATGTCTCCTAAATTACCTGAATATCAACATATCAACTAAGGTTTGACATGTAATTCCTTTCTTTCTTTAAGAATAGACCCTCATTTCAGAGTAAATTGTCTCCCTTACTAAAAGAATAAGTGTGATCCGTGAACAAGTCTGTAAAATGTACAACAACACCCCCCCCCCCTCCCACCCCCACACACACACCACAAAAAAACCTACTTTATGTAGAGAAAATTGGGGTTTACGGGGTAAACATTATTTTCTTGTCTCTGCCCCGAGTTATAGGTTGTGGGTACTCGTTAGAACCGCCTAAATGAGGCGGTTCTAACGAGCACTCACAATCTATGTTTGCAGTAAAATTTAGAAAAAAAACAATATCACGGATTTTCACGTAAGAAAAGAATCCAATTTCGAGATGTGAAGAAATGCATTATGTCGTACGGGTGTGTTATCGAAATGCAAAGATACAATGTATCGGAGTGAAGGAACATGCATTTCATAAATCGGACATACGTATATTGCAATGGAATCAAATTTTGACTTCTTCAACTGAAAGATAATTGAGGGAAAGTAATTCCCTTGCAGGGGAGGAAACTATATCTAAGATACGAGCGTTTTTGTTCCCCGGTGCTCATGAAGGAAAGAATTTGCTCATGAAATCCAATTATTTTCCTCTAAGTTGAAAGTGGATGGCCATCCCGACCTCATTGAAAACAATTGGAATCCCGTGGCCCAACAGTTGTTAGTATTGAGCTTTGATCGCCAGGGGTCTGGACGTCGAGTATGTAAACATGAAGCAACCTTTTATTTTTCCGGTGTTTGTCCACTTTATTAACCCACATATGACAATGGAATCTCTAATCTAATAAGTTTTGAGTGATCCATTTCCGAATTATACGGATGCCACCTTCGTTTCGTTAGCGGTAAGCTTTGCAAAAATGCATGTACCTGCAGCAAACAGTGTAGACCCAGATCATACACTGTATTTTATCGGCGTCTGATCTGGGTCTGCACTGTTTGCCAATGTCCTAAAAAGGGCCGCTACACATACTAGGTTAAGCGACCAGATGCAATTTTGATTGTCGGGATGTTAAAACATCAGAGCATTAGCTGCGAATACCTTTTTGCTTTTTGCAGCGCTTGCGGAATCGTACCGAAATCATGCAGCGTGGTCACCCTTCCAGGTACTACAAGTAACCACGATGTCCGTTACCTAACTGCCACTCTATCCGCGTCGATCGCTCCAAGAGCCGAATCCTGCAACAAGGCTATACAAGTGGAATATATATAAAAAAAAAAACGTTACATGCCCCCCCCCCCTACCCCCCCCCCACACACACACAGCCCACCATATCTCATAACTTCGTCCCTTTCAGTAGGCATAACTCGGGGCGGAGCTATTGTAACACACTAAGGACACTAACTGTCATTCGACCAACGCGGCCACCAAATATAGCGTTAGCTGGGTCGTCCACGAAGTCAAGCTAAGCGGTCACCCTTTCAGATGCAAACAGCGATGGTGTCCGTTGCTTAAATTCACGAATAGCACAACGTCGCTAAAAGAGTCGGCAATGGTTCTACTAATGGTATATCAATAGCAGTTTACTGACTTCCGTGGCCTATTACGAAAACTCGCCGATTCAAATATATTGAAAAAAATTTACCACAAAAAAAGAGAGACAATTTTCGGTAAAACAATGCTGATTTTTTTTCCACATTTCTACTCAAGACATGGCCTTTGGGAACTCGTTAGAACCCCCTCGGCGAGGCGGTGTAACGTAAAAAAAGTGGACCGTGAAAAAATGCGACATTTCCGCCAATGCGCATGCGCGTTGGTAAGTGGGCGTTAACCGATTGTTTAAGGCGGGGCTTACACGATAAACGAATCAATAGTCACATTTTCAACCCCCCTTGAATGAACTATTGCCCAGCCTGCAAAAACATCGAACCAACGTCGGGTCGACAGCGATACGACGTATCAACGTCGTTTCGCTCTCAGCCCCATATTGGCCGGCTATTGCGTAATAGTGGGAAGTATACGATATACCATGCAATGAAAGTTTCACCTCTGTGACTGTTACTGACATTTTGCTCTTGAACAGCAGTTGTCAATTTCTGGCGTAAGAATGTGCAGTGTGCTGGTTAACTGCTAACGTATAAGCCTGTCAAGAAAAAAGTATGGATAGGAAAACTGACCGGCTCAAAATGACCTGAATGGTGTTGACTGGGCCGTTAAACTCCACAACAAACAAAGAAAATAAAGGTTGTTTTATTATCATTATTATTAAACATCTACCTCTCCCTCTGTTTAGTTTAGTATTACACTTCTCTGAGTATTTCTCTAATCCATCTGGGAGAGGAATTATGATTTTGTTACCTCGAAAATTGTGTACAGGTGCCAAAAAAAAAGTATCAATGCATTTTAAAAGTAACAGTAACAACGAGAAGATCCTGCATATGCTGAAGTATAACGAAACATCCTCACCCTGAGTTATGTAGACGAGCTATTGATCAGTACACACGAGAAACCCTAAATTTGCAGCCTGCGTGGAAAAGGAGATAGACGTGTAAAAAGTAGATAAGGCATCAATCCGTGAAAACAGTGGACATCCGTGAAAAAAGTGGACATAAAGAAATGCAAAATAAAGGAATGAAAAAAATGGATGTGCGTAAAAAGGGTTGAAAAGGTACCAGTCCGTGAAAGCAGAAGATGTGCGTGAAAAGGATAATCCCGAATAAAAAGGAACACTGGCGTGAAGGAAAAATAGTTAAGGCACCAATCCGTGAAAAAAGTGGACATCCGTGAAAAAAGTGGACATAAAGAAATACAAAGAAAAGGGATGAAAAAAGAAGATGTGCGTGAAAAGGGTTGAAAAGGTACCTGTCCGTGAAAGAAGAAGGTGCGCGTGATAAGGATGCTTACGAAGAAAAATGTACACTGACATGAAAGAAAAATAGATAAGGCACCACTCCGTGAAAAAAGTGGACATCCTTGAAAAAGTGGACATAAAGAAAAAAAAAAAGAAAAGGAATGAAAAAAGAAGATGTGCGTGAAAAGGGTTGAAAAGGTACCTGTCCGTGAAAGAAGAAGATGTGCGTGAAAAGGATAATCACGAAGAGAAATGTACACTGACGTGAAATAAAAATAGATTAGGCAACAATCCGTGAAAAAAGTGGACATCCGTTAAAAAGGGGGACATAAAGAAATGCAAAATAAAGGAATGAAAAAAGAATATATGCGTAAAAAGGGTTGGAAAGGTACCAGTCCGAGAAAGAAGAGGGTGTGCGTGATAAGGATAATCACGAAGAAAAATGTAGACTGACATGAAAGAAAAACAGATAAGGCAACAATCCGTGAAAAAAGTGGACATGTGTGAAAAAAGTGGACATAAAGAAATGCAAAATAAAGGAATGAAAAAAGATGGATGTGCGTGAAAAGGGTTGGAAAGGTACCAGTCCGTGAAAGCAGATGTGCGTGAAAAGGATAATCCCGAAGAAAAATGTACACTGACGTGAAAGAAAAATAGATAAGGCACCAATCCGTGAAAAAAGTGGACATAAAGAAATACAAAGAAAAGGAATGAAAAAAGAAGATGTGCGTGAAAAGGGTTGAAAAGGTACCT
Organism: Lucinisca nassula; assembly: GCA_963580285.1. Taxonomy (NCBI): domain Eukaryota; kingdom Metazoa; phylum Mollusca; class Bivalvia; order Lucinida; family Lucinidae; genus Lucinisca; species Lucinisca nassula. The sequence continues at coordinate 114,752,963 of OY757017.1, read as the reverse complement.
GTCCACGAAAGAAGGTGTGCGTGATAAGGATAATCACGCAGAAAAATGTACACTGACGTGAAAGAAAAATAGATAAGGCACCAATCCGTGAAAAAAGGGGACATCCGTGAAAAAAGTGGACATAAAGATATACAAAGAAATGGAGTGAGTGAGATTTAGTTTTACGTCCCACCAACAGCTAAGGTCATACGGAGACGGGACCTCGGTTTAAATACTCATCCTTAAGGATCCTTTAGGCTGGAGAAGCCCGGGATCAATCCTGCGATCCCTGGTTTAGACTGCGAATAGCGTAACCACTGCACCACGGAGGTTTCTACATAGAAAAGGAATAAAAAAAAAAAAAAAAAAAAAAAAAGATGTGCGTGAAAAGAGTCGAAAAGGTACCAGTCCGTGAAAGCAGAAGACGTGCGTGGAAAGGATAATCCCGAAGAAAAATGTACACTGACTTGAAAGAAAAATAGATAAGGCACCAATCCGCGAAAAAAGTGGACATCCGTGAAAAAGGTGGACCTGAAGAAATACAAAGAAAAGGATTGAAAAAAGAAGATGTGCATGAAAAAAGGGTCAAAAAGGCATCTGTCCGTTAAAGACGAAGATGTGCGCGATAAGGATAATCACGGAGAAAAATGTACACTGACGTAAAAGAAAAATAGATAAGGCAACAATCCGTGAAAAAAGTTGACATCCGTGAAAAAAGTGGACATAAAGAAATACAAAGAAAAGGTATGAAAAAGATGATGTGCATGAAAAGGGTTGAAAAGGTACCAGTCCGTGAAAGAAGAAAATGTGCGTGATAAGGATAAACACGAAGAAAAATGTACACTGTCGTGAAAGAAAAATAGATAAGGCAACAATCCGTGAAAAAAGTGGACATCCGTGAAAAAAGTGGACATAAAGAAATGCAAAATAAAGGAATGAAAAAAGATGTGCGTGAAAAGGGTTGAAAAGGTACCAGTCCGAGAAAGAAGAAGATGCGCGTGATAAGGATAATCTCGAAGAAAAATGAACACTGACGTGACAGAAAAATTGATAAGGCAACAATCCGTGAAAAAAGTGGACATCCTTGAAAAAGTGGACATAAAGAAATACAAAGAAAAGGAATGAAAAAAGAAAATGTGCGTGAAAAGGGTTGAAAATGTACCAGTTCGTGAAAGAATAAGATGTGGGTGATAAGGATAATCAAGAAGAAAAATGTACACTGACGTGAAAGAAAAATAGTTAAGGGAAAATCTGTGAAAAAAGTGGACATCCGTGAAAAAAGTGGACATAAAGAAATGCAAAATACAGGAATGAAAAAAAAAGATGTTCGTGAAAAGGGTTGAAAAGGTACCAGTCCGAGAAAGAAGACGATGCGCGTGATAAGGATAATCACGAAGAAAAATGTACACTGACGTGAAAGAAATATAGATAAGGCAACAATCCGTGAAAAAAGTGGACACCCGTGAAAAATGTGGACATAAAGAAATACAAAGAAAAGGAGTGAGTGAGCTTACGTTTTTTTCGTCCCACAAGCAGCCAATGTCATACGGAGACGGGACCTCGGTTTAAAGACTCATCCGAAAGGCTGGAGAAGCCCGGGATCGATGCTGCGATCCCTGGTTTACAAGGCGAGTAGCGTAACAACTGCACCACGGAGGCTTCTACAAAGAAAAGGAATGCAAAAAGGAAGATGTGGGTGAAAAGAGTTTAAAAGGTACCAGTCCATGAAATCAGAAGATGTGCAGGAAAAGGATAATCACGATGATAAATGTACACTGACGTGAAAGAAAAACAGATAAGGCAACAATCCGTGAAAAAAGTGGACATGCGTAAAAAAAGTGGACATAAAGAAATGCAAAATAAAGGAATGAAAAAAGATGGATGTGCGTGAAAAGGGTTGAAAAAGTACCAGTCCGTGAAAGCAGAAGATGTGCGTGAAAAGGATAATCCCGAAGAAAAATGTACACTGGCGTGAAAGAAAAATAGATAAGGCACCAATCCGTGAAAAAAGTGGACATCCGTGAAAAAAGTGGACATAAAGAAATACAAAGAAAATGAATGAAAAAAGAAGATGTGCGTGAAAAGAGTTGAAAAGGTACCTGTCCGCGAAAGAAGAAGATGTGCGTGATAAGGATAATCAGGAAGAAAAATGTACACTGACGTGAAAGAAAAATAGATAAGGCAACAATCCGTGAAAAAAGTGGACATCCGTGAAAAAAGTGGACATAAAGAAATGCAAAATAAAGGAATGAAAAAGGAAGATGTGCGTGATAATGGTTGAAAAGAAATACAAAGAAAAGGAGTGAGTGAGATTTAGTTTTACCTCCCACCAACAGCTAAGGTCATACGGAGACGGGACCTCGGTTTAAATACTCATCCTTAACGATCCTTAAGACTGGAGAAGCCAGCGAACAATTCTGCGATCCCTGGTTTACACTGCGAGTAGCGTAACCACTGCACCACGGAGGCTTCTACAAAGAAAAGGAATGAAAAAAGAAGATGTGCGTGAAAAGAGTTGAAAAGGTACCAGTCCGTGAAAGCAGAAGATGTGCGTGAAAAGGATAATCCCGAAGAAAAATGTACACTGACTGGAAAGAAAAATAGATAAGGCACCAATCCGTGAAAACGTGGATATCCGTGAAAAACGTGGACCTGAAGAAATACAAAGAAAAGGAATGAAAAAAGAAGATGTGCATGAAAAGGGTCAAAAAGGCATCAGTCCGTTAAAGACGAAGATGTGCGTGATAAAGATAATCACGAAGAAAAATGTACACTGACGTAAAAGAAAAATAGATAAGGCAACAATTCGTGAAAAAAGCGGACATCCGTGAAAAAAGTGGACATAAAGCAATACAAAGAAAAGGTATGAAAAAAGATGATGTGCGTGAAAAGGGTTGAAAAGGTACCAGTCCGTGAAAGAAGAAGATATGCGTGATAAGGATAAACACGAAGAAAAATGTACACTGTCGTGAAAGAAAAATAGATAAGGCAACAATCCGTGAAAAAAGTGGACATCCGTGAAAAAAGTGGACATAAAGAAATGCAAAATAAAGGAATGAAAAAAAAAAGATGTGCTTGAAAAGGGTTGAAAAGGTACTCGTCCGAGAACGAAGAAGATGTGCGTGATAAGGATAATCACGAAGAAAAATGTACACTGACGTGACAGAAAAATTGATAAGGCAACAATCCGTGAAAAAAGTTGACATCCGTGAAAAAAGTGGACATAAAGAAATACAAAGAAAAGGAATGAAAAAAGAAAATGTGCGTGAAAAGGGTTGAAAAGGTACCAGTCCGTGAAAGAATAAGATGTGGGTGATAAGGATAATCACGAAGAAAAATGTACAATGACGTGAAAGAAAAATAGATAAGGCAACAATCCGTTATAAACGTTGACATCCGTGAAAAAATCGGACATAAAGAAATGCAAAATAAAGGAATGAAAAAAAAAAAAAAAAAGATGTTCGTGAAAAGGGTTGAAAAGGTACCAGTCCGAGAAAGAAGAAGATGCACGTGATAAGGATAATCACGAAGAAAAATGTACACTGACGTGAAAGAAAAATAGATAAGGCAACAATCCGTGAAAAAAGTGGACACCCGTGAAAAATGTGGAGATAAAGAAATACAAAGAAAAGGAGTGAGTGAGTTTTAGTTTTACGTCCCACCAGCAGCCAATGTCATACGGAGACGAGACCTCGGTTTAAAGACTCATCCGAAAGGCTGGAGAAGCCCGGGATCGATGCTGCGATCCCTGGTTTACAAGGCGAGTAGCGTAACCACTGCACCACGAAGGCTTCTACAAAGAAACGGAATGAAAAAAGGAAGATGTGGGTGAAAAGTGTTTAAAAGGTACCAGTCCGTGAAAGCAGAAGATGTGTGTGAAAAGGATAATCCTGATGAAAAATGTACACTGACGTGAAAGAAAAACAGATAAGGCAACAATCCGTGAAAAAAAGTGGACATGCGTGAAATAAGTGGACATAAAGAAATGCAAAATAAAGGAATGAAAAAAGATGGATGTGCGTGAAAAGGTTGAAAAGGTACCAGTCCGTGAAAGCAGAAGATGTGCGTGAAAAGGATAATCCCGAAGAAAAATGTACACTGACGTGAAAGAAAAATAGATAAGGCACCAATCCGTGAAAAAAGTGGACATCCATGAAAAAAGTGGACATAAAGAAATACAAAGAAAAGGAATGAAAAAAGAAGATGTGCGTGAAAAGAGTTGAAAAAGGTACCTGTCCGCGAAAGAAGAAGATGTGCGTGATAAGGATAATCAGGAAGAAAAATGTACACTGACGTGAAAGAAAAATAGATAAGGCAACAATCCGTGAAAAAAGTGGACATCCGTGAAAAAAGTGGACATAAAGAAATGCAAAATAAAGGAAGGAAGATGTGCGTGATAATGGTTGAAAAGGTACCAGTCCGAGAAAGAAGAAGGTACGCGTGATAAGTATAATCACGAAGAAAAATGTACACTGACGTGAAAGAAAAATCGATAAGGCAACAATCCGTGAAAAAAGTGGACATCCGTGAAAAAAGTGGACATAAAGAAATACAAAGAAAAGAGGTGAGTCAGTTTTAGTTTTACGTCCCACCAACAGCTAAGGTTATACGGAGACGGGACCTCGGTTTAAAGACTCATCCGAAAGGCTGGAGAAGCCCGGGATCGATCCTGCGATCCCTGGTTTACAAGGTGAGTAGCGTAATCACTGCACCATGGTGGCTTCAACAAAGAAAAGGAATGAAAAAGAGAAGATGTGCGTGAAAAGGGTTGAAAAGGTACCAGACCGCCATGCCCGGTTATGGTGAAAACCTTAAAAAATCTTCATCTCCAGAATCACTTGACCGATTGTCTTGAAACTTGGTTTATAGCATCAGGTGATTAATACTGCCAAATTTGCACAGGGCTCAGGGGAGCGACTAGGACCTCATGGGCCTCTTGTTTTTTGTTTTGTGTTGTTTTGCTTTGATTTTTCTGCGACTTTTCCCTCTGTTTCTGTCGAATGAATGTACACTGTGCTGGTCAACCACTAACGTGCATGTCTGCCCAAGGTAAGATGGCCTGCTCGGTGTTGTCTCAATGGTGTTGACAAGGCCGTTAAACTTCACACAAACTACCGAACAAAGACTCGGACCCCGCCCATCAGGGTTGGCAGAATAGATTGGGCAGCATGATGTTTCCATGCAAGGCTGAAACCACTGGTAAGCCGCTTAGAGGGTCTGAGCTTGCACAGGCAAAGTGGTGCGAGTCAAACCATCCGTGCATATTAACCCTATTGGTCTCATTGGGCGGCAGGGCTTGAGATTACATTATATCTCTATGTCGGGTAAAAGTAGCAACGTCCCAAATATGACCTATATAGTGTTGGTGGGGACGTTAAACATCAACCAAACAAACAAACGAACGAACAAAATTACTAGCATGTATTTGATTATCCTGCACTCTCATTGCGTTTTGTCAATAACAAAACAGTGTATACTGCCACAGTCTAGCTGGTAAAAGCTTTGACTCTTAATCACCTTGCATGTGTGACGCAAAGTAAAGGTCATATATTTTTCAGGTACGCAAGTTGTCGCCCACAGTTAATTAACGGTCGAAAACCAATGGGTCTAAAAACCAGAAAAAATCGCCTGGTTTTACCTATACGTAGTGTATAAGGCCTTAGGCGAATTGAACAGGCTCTGCGCTGTTTGTTCAATTCGTCTAAGGCCTTATACACTACGTCGGTTTCATTGATCGACAGTGCTTGAGATGTCATTTCATCTCAATGTCGGGTAAAAGTCCCTCAGAATTGGAAGCGAAGTCTTCAAAGTGACCTATACAGTGTTGACGGGGACGTTTAACATCAAATCAAACAAACAAAGTTATACCTATATTTAAGTTTACATTGACGGACGGCGATTGACGTCGCCATTTTGAAAGTGGCGCTGCAGTGTCAGACTTTCGCAACGCACTTAAATAATTGTGCCATTTATTTATGTATTCTTGACCTTTAATAGTGGAAAAGAAATTCAAAGTAAAAACAATTATCAACTGTCATTTTGGCATCCAAAAGTCGTGATTTCTTACCCTAAACGACCCGCGTTTGATGGAGGTCTCGTAACCTCACACTGCAATCTGCGCTTGCTAGTGCACATCACGATAAGATATTACTATACTTATATACGACTACTGTCTCTGTTATAGCTGAGGTGAGTGTTTTAGTTTTACGTCCCACAAACAACTAAGGTCATACGGAGACGGGATCTCGGTTTAAAGACTCATCCGAAAGTCTGTCTCTGTTATAGGAGATACGTTAACTGTGCATCGGTTTAACCCATATACGCCTAGAAGCCTCTGTGGTATAGCACCTTTTCCCTGTGGCCTTGGCGAACATTGGCTAAGGAGCGTCTAATCTAGGTCTGCACTGTTTTCGTAGTGTTCATACATAGAGAGTTTGGTATGGTATGAATTAATGGGCATCTGATCTGGGTCTGCAATGTTTCCTAGTGTCCTTTATTTTAGATGTTGGGTTAAATGGGTTAACCGACATCTGAGCCGGGTCTGCGAGGATCTGCGCTGTATCCATTTGGCCTTAAATAGAGGTGATGTGCTAATTTGGTTTAAGATTGAATAAACCAGCCCTAGCGGTGATTTGATGAGTAATATATCACTGTTTGGAAGTCCGTTGTATGGTAGATCACATCACGAGCACGTAACAATAGAGCTTATAACACACTGAAAGTTTGCTAAAATGCTGTTGTTTCCTTCATATTCTCTCAACATTCCGCCACTGTTTGAAGAAATCTCGCCGACATGTTTGACTGTAACGCATGTGTAACGTACTGAAAAAAACGTTACACGGTCTAACGTCAAGGAAAGGATCGATAACGTCGCAAAACTTCATAAAACGGCGGCTCTTCACGTCACGCTTTTTCGCCTAGTGATTTATCACGCAATATATCACCGGATTTAACCATTGGCTGTATAAGCGACTAGTGATTGATAAGCTCTAGTTGTGATTTGTTGAGCAATAAATCACAGTTTGGAGGTCCGTATCACGAGCGCGTAGCGCGTGTGATTTGTCTACTTACAACTGACCGACAAACTGTGATTTATTACCAAACAAATCACTGGCTAGAACTGAGTTATTTCGATTCTAGCACGCTGAAACTCCTCAAATTCTCTAACATTTTCACCATTGTTAAAAGAAATCGACTGTTACACATGCATTTATGTCCTTTTGAAACGTTGTCGGTGCTAGACAGTGACGTTACACCGTCTAACGTCTACGAATCTACGTATGGCGTCATAAATTTGCAGCTTTTAATGATTTCACTCGGCCCGCTTTTCCGCACCGTGATTTGTTGCATAATAGACACAGTTCTTTCCCATTGCCAATGTAAAAATACGGGGCATCATCTGGTCTGCACTGTTTGCCTTTGTCATTAAACAGATATGCTGCGCTTAATTGGGTTGAGGAACATCTGAGCTGTCTGCACTGTTTGCCTATGTCCTAAGAGACGCTAAGCTTATACGGGTTGTGTATGTCTTTGAGTATTACGTCCTAACAACAGCTAAAGCCTTATGATACGGGATCTCGGTTTAATATCCTCAAGTCTGGAGAAGCCCGAGATGGAACCAACTAATCCTGGTCAATGAGGCGAGTAGTATAACCATTTCAAGGCTTAGGCAAACAATGCAGACCGAGATCAGGCATTGCTTAACCAGCGTTAGCCTTTCGCTTCTACTTTAGGACTAAGGCAAATGGCACAGACCCAGGTCAGACGCCGCTTTAACGTCGTAAGCTAAGCGTTTCTTTCAGGACTGGCAAACAGTGCAAACCCAGGTTAGACGCCGATTAACCCGTATTAGCCTGGCATATCAAATTTAGACCATAGACTATATAACAGTTCCGATGCCCGAAATATGTTGTTTGATCGGGTGCTTCACTTTTTAGTCACGATGCTTCCACGCAGAGCGCAATCCGGCCCGCACACTAGTACTGGTAAACCGCTTAGAGGATCTAAGCCTGTCCAGGAACCGCGGTGCGAGGCGGACCGTCCATGCTAATAAACCCTTTTGGTGTCATTGGGCGACATAGCTAGAGATGTCATTTCATCTTAGTGTTGGGTAAAAGTCCAACAAAATTGGAAGCAACGTCTCCGAAATGACCTTTACAGTGTTGACGGGGACGTTAAACCTCAAATCAACCAACCAACACGAGGTGAAGATTTACGCCCCGACCATCGGGGCTTGGAGAAACAGATTGGGTTCATCTTGCTTGCACGCATAGCTGAAACAGACCGCACAGGACTACTGGTAAACCGCTAAGAGGATCTAAGCCTGACTACGCGAAGTGTTGTAAATCGGAACGTCACCTATATATAAACCCTCCTGGCTTGTTCAGGCGTCAGGGCTTGAGATGTCATTTCATATCAATGTTGGGTAAAAGTCCCACAAAACTGAAGCCACCTCTCAAAAATAACCTAATTAGTGTTGATGGGGACGTAAAACACTAATTCAAACAAAGAAAATCTGAGGGAAAAAGACGTGTTATGAGCAAGAACCATAACTTCGGGTGTCATGGTATTTTAGTTATCATCCCTGAGAATATAATCTTGGCAACACAATAACTCTAACACCTTTCTTCATGTTAAAAGTCCATGAAATTAAAACCCTCTAAAACCCGCTTTATTTAGAGAAAACTGGGGTTTACAGGGGTAAAAGTTATTTTGCTTTTTTTCTGTTCTAAGACATAGATCATTGGTACTCGTACGAGCACCCGCAACCTATTTTAGGAGTAAAAATAAGACAAATATCATAAATTTGCATGGAAAAAGAAATTGCACCGGTGTGAAATTGCAATGTGAGAATAATGATGGGTCGTTGTACAGTTGTACAGAAGGTTAAGAAGGCGTGCGTGCGTGCGTGCGCGTGTGTGTGTGTGTGAATTCGGGTTTAACGTCGCTTTCAACAATTTTTCAGTCATATCACGACGGTGTCTGGTTGTGACAGGGAGCTCAATGCTCACTTTTATAGTGCTGCCTCACTGAAGTATCATGTCCCTGACACATGATGCTTCTTCTAATACATGCTGCAAAAGAATACAAAAGAAACTGATGTGAGAATTTTAAGAAGTCATACATTGTTACAGACTTTAAAACTGAAAGTGACTTGGTGGTGGTGTCTGTTCCATCTGCAAACGCTGTTACAAGGAGAACCCACCTTAAAGCTCGCTAACAGGGCGAATGAGGGGAGGTTACTGCCAGACTACACGATAATTAAGCAAATAGCAATCCGATAAACCGTATCTAAGGTAGGCGGAGCAAATGTGTTGCGCATGCGCAGTGGCGGAAATGTCTCATTTTTTCACGGTCCACCTTTTTTACGTTACAGCGGTTCTAACGGATACCCACAGTCTATGTTTTTGAGTAGAAATAAGAAAAAGGTATACCCCTGTAAACCCCAGTTTTATTATATAAAAATCGGGGTTTAAGGGGGGTAAAATAATATAGGCGTGTTATCGTGTTGGCTGACTCTTAATCATTATGTCTCTCAATCTTCTGTCTCGCTCAGGTCACGTGAGACGAGCAGTTCTGCAACGGAAGGTCGGGGTGGTACTCCGGTTTTCACTCGTCTCTTATTAACCATCGGCTCGAAATAAGTAAAATAATCTTGAAAGGGTCGTACAATTTTAATGGTTAACTAATAAGGTCATATTGAGTCGGAAAAAATTTACCTAACCGCACATTTCTTTGACAGATTTATTCATAGGCGATTTACCAGTACAGTGCACATTCTGTCAAAAGCTTCCATGATCAATCTCCTGGATTTAAGGAATGTTTCCGACCCTGCAGGTATCGAACACGCGACTTCCTGATAACAAGTCAGACGCGCATCCGACTGAGCTACAGAGGCCGGTTGCAGTAAATCGGAGACTATAAGAATCTAATATTGTGTTCTGTTGTAGATTGCCGGTTCCAACACGCGGGATGTCCGTGCTGAGCACGGCCATTCCGAGGGTTGGAAACGCCAATCGCAAAAGAACACCATGTTAGATTCTTTTTCTTGCATAACGCCATCGATAATTGCACGACCCGCAGAAAAGCGACCGACTGAAGTCGGTTGATTTTCTAAGAGTGCCCCAAAATCACCGTGTCATTCTGTCAGTATGTCTGTCCGTCCGTAACCCGTTTGTGAAAATTGGTGATAGTGACTTAACCGATTGGAATATTTAAATAATTTTTGGCATACTGATAGATATCAATGAGATCTGACCAATGAATTTGCCAAATATTACATTCCATTTAGTATAGCTTCGCCGAGGCGAAAAATGTGAAAGTTTTCGAACGGCTTCTCCTCGGAAACCGTTGGGCCGATTGAAGTCAAATTTCATATGGAGCCTCTATGGGATGGGTAAAACCCAAATTTGCCCATGGGGTCCAGGTCACATGACCAAAATGGCCGCCAAGCCATATATGGTAAAACCCTTCAAAAATAGTCTTCTCCAGAACCACTGGGCACATTTCCACGAAACTTGATAAATGGCATCTGGGACGTAGGCCCATCATAAAGTGCTAAAATGGTGACCCTGTGTTGACCTTGACATTCTTTGTGCCTAGGTCAAACTTTGACACATGTATGGTAACACTCATAAAGCTAAAAGCATCTTCATTTTAGTTTATTCAACGCTTAATTTTTTGCGCACTATACTTATGTAGTTTGTCTGGGTAGGAACAGAATTTCTATCCCAGCCTTAAACCACGGATTTCCTTATCGGGTGTGCAAGAAGCGGTACTCTACAGCGGAGAGTCGTGTGTTTTTTCTGCGGATACTCAAATTCTCGCCCACCTTTGCATAACAGTGAGCGCGGTATGAGTGAAATAATCTTGAAAAGGGCGATTAAAACCTCATCAAAATGATAACGAGAAAAGCGAACCGTTTTCATGGTGATAGACTAGCATGTCCCTTCGTCAGTACAGAACTTCTTAATCAGGCATACAAAACACCAAAGCCCTGTTTGGGTCCAAAGCAAAACAACCGTGTTGCATCAGTTTTATAGTGAGATGGCTATTTATGGCAATACTGCTAAAAATCCACACATTTTGGGGATCCGTCTTTCAGTCGTGTTGCAACCGAGGCCTTGTTATAATGTCGTTAGGTGTTACTGTATGTCTGCATTACAATAAAACTTGGGGAACGGGAGGTCACGGGTCCGATTCCCGGCCGCGACATACCAAAGCCGTTAAGAATGGTACTAGCTGCTCCTCGCTTGGCACTCAGATTTACGGAGTAGAGCTAGGACTGGTCGACCCAGTGTCAGGATAATGTGACTGGGTGTGGAATCATGTAATGTGTCTGGGACATGATACTTCAGTGAGGCAGCACTATAAAAGTGAACACACACACACACACACACACACACACACACACACACACACACACACACACACACACACACACACACACACACACACGATAAAACTTCCTTGCTACACACGCTCGTATGACATAGTGCATTATAAGGTATATATTTTCTGATAAAAATGTTATTTTTCTTATAAATGTTCCCAATATAGACTGTAGGTGCTCGTAAGGACCGTCTCGTTGAGGCGGTTCTAACAAGTACGCACAGCCTATGTTTAAGACCGGGGTATTGGAACGGAAATAATGAAAATAATGTATACCCTAATAAATCCCAGTTGTCTTCTATGTAAAGTTGGGTTTACAGGGGTATTCGTTTCACGGACTTGTTTACGTGGACGAGGGAGGCTATCTATTTTGTCTAATAAATAGTAAAATGGCTTGCCATACATTTCGCATATTTTATAACCGTGTGTTATCATATAGATTACAAATACATATTGTACACTGAATCTTGAGGACTTTGACAACATCGAAATTTCTTTTTGTGATTCCAGAACAGCAAGAATGGAAGGAAATCAGCCAGATGACAAAAGGTTGGTAGACCTATTTTAGAACTCGCATTTGAACTCAATCTGTGACAACCCTTTCGTCCCCGCGCTCCTGAAGAAGTACATTTTGCAATAATAGGGAGTTATCTCATTTACAGGTTGACAGACGTGATCGTGATGAGGCGGCTCATTATGGGCTGTCTCGTCGTGGTCTGTGCTTTTTCATATATAGGCCTACAGTAGATATGTGTAGGTAAGTATTTCGCCCCGAGATGTTTCGTATTTGTTTTAGCTCACCTGACCGAACGTCACAGTGACCTTTGTGACCGTGAGATGTCCGGCGTCGTCGTTCGTCGGGCGTTGTCTATTGTTCGTCGTGTGTGCCTAAACATTTAGTAACGCTCTTGAAGCCACAGTTTTGGTCCAATCATTTTTTTTTTTTTTTTGGTTTTGGTTCTAGGGTCTATTCAAGATTATTTCACTCATATCGAGCCGACCGTAAATCAGAGGTGGGCGAAAACCGGAGTACCCGGACAAAAACCACATGAGCTACCGTTGCAGAACTTGGCGTCTCACATGTAACCCGAGCGAGGCTCGAACCCACAGCGGTGAGAGTCCTATAATAACTAAGAGTCAGCGCTCTTGTCCACTAGGCCACGGAGGCCCGTTATGGTCTAGTCATCATCAAACTTGATCAGAATGATGAGCATGACAATATGTCAGTCAAGGTCGAATATGGGTCGGGTCAAAATAGGTCATTAAGTCAAATCATAGAAAAAAACCTTGTTAACACTCCAGAGGCCACAGTTTTGGTCCAATCATTATCAAACTTGCTCAGAATGATCATCATGACAATATCTAGGTCAAGTTCGAATATGGGTCATGACGGGTCAAAAAGTAAGCCAGTAGGTCAAATAATAGAAAAAAAAAAAAAAACAACACCTTGCTAACACTCTAAAGACCACAGTTTTGGTTCAATTATCATAAAATTTGCTAAGAATGATCATCTTGACAATATCTAGGTCAAGTTCGAATTTGAATATGGGTCTTGTCAGGTATAAAGTAGGTCAGTATGCCAAATCATAGACACACGAGGGGCCACAGTTTTGATCCAATCACCATAAAAATTGCTCAGAATGATCATCTTGACAATATCTTGGTCAAGTTTGAATTTGAATATGGTCATGTCGGGTCAAAACGTAGGTCAGTAGATCAAATCATAGAAAAAACCTTGATAGCACCCTAGAGGCCGTAGTTTTTGTCCAATCGTCAAAAAACTTACTCTGAATTATTAAGTTTGAATATGGGTCATGTCGGGTCAAAAAGGAATACAAATCATAAAAAAAAAAAATCACATACACACACAAAAACAACAAAAACAACAACAAAAAAAGAAGAAAAAAAAAATTGCTCACACTCAAGAGTCCACATTTTTGGTCCAATCATCGTCGTAAGTATTACTTGCTCAGAATGATCATCGTAACAATATCTAGGTCAGGTTGTGATATAGGTCAAAAAGGGGGTCAGTAGGTCAAATCATTGAAAACCCATGTTAACACTCTAGAGACCGTTGGTCCAGTCATCATCAAAATTGCTCAGAATAACTAGGACCTGACCCTGAACATCCACAAGCTGCCCAGATAGTGACATACAGGTCGGCTATATATTGTCAAAGGGATCCACACCCACCCCAATCATCTTCAGTCATTGTTAGTTGAAACAAGACATGTTCATCTCCGTCTGGTGCACTAGGACCTGACCCTCAATGTTCACAAAATGCCTAGATAGTTACTTACAAGTCATCCCCCCTCCACACACACACACTTCCCATCATTTGTCACCACACATATTATAAGACAGACTGAGCCGGTTCATCTCCGTCTGGTACACAAGGACCTGACCTTCAATGTACACAGGGTGCCCAGATAGTGACATACACGTCAGCTCTTTATTGTCAAAGGGAACTTTTGAAAGACCGCTTCCTCAAAAAGAAAAGAATTTTGAAGGAATGTTCCATGAGTGATCCTCTGAAAATATAACCCTTAAAATGACTTCAATTCCTAAATAGCTAGACTGATTTTGAAATAATTTCACAGAAATGTTCTTTGGGTCACGGTCAGCCAAAATTGCTCAAACTTTCCACTCTACCTTATATAAGCTACCATAAGGATCAGGTGAGCGATCCTTGGTCATCGTGGCCCTCTGGTTTCTTTAAAATTTTCGTTTTCATATCTGGTCGTTTCGTTTTTGCTTTTCTAGTTCGGTTCAATTCACAGTCATTCAGGTGTCTTTAATTTACCATAATAATTGAAGACAAAAGTCGTAAGAACTTTACTTTGTGGGAAAGTATTTTGTTTCGATCCAAGAACCTTTCTCTTCCAAGCAATGTCTCATCCAGGAAAAATAACATCGACGTTGATACAAATATGCATACACGTATGCGCGCTGGTTTATCTCTTGAGTTAATTGCTTGACTCTGGTTGGGTGAGGCAAAGGTGACGCGTATCTTGCGCAACTGGGTACCTGTTGCAAGCAGCAGGTACAGTCTTTCAAAACGCAGTGAGACGTGAATGCACTTTTAATTTTGGACTACTCCACATTTTCGGTAAATCGCCTTCAGTGGGTTTTATATTGGGCGATATAGTTTTACTGAGGATCGTACTGCATCACATTAACGACTTGGCCACGAATTCTACATAATGGCGTTATAAAAAATTATTTATGACTTTGAAATCCTGTGAAAAAAAAAGAAATCCGAAACCTGATTCCCCTAAAACATGGAATAGTCTTAGCACGCTTGAACGTTGAACTCTCAAAGGTCGTTGATAAACTATAAGGGTAGGGTGTTATTTTTTCTTCTGTTTATACACTTCCATTCATTTTCCTCTTTTTCCTCTGTTCATAAGGGGGTGGTTAGGTGAGGGATTTGCATCACAGGGACGTTCAACTGATATTGGCTTAAAATTGGACAAGACCTACCGTCTTTACAGCAGGTAGGGGTAAAGGGTGTTGTTTCTACACGTCCATTCATTTTCCTCTTTCTCCGTTGCCCGTCACTTTCATCTAATCTACTATTCCTTCTTTCTCATTTTCGCTCTTTCTCTGGAAGACGACACAAAATGACCCACACTGGTTGACGTGTCGTTAAACTCCTCTGTCCATTACCTTAAGTGTTATCCCCTCGTCTATCTTTTCTATCTCTTTCCTCCCTTATCAATTATCATTGGAGATGACACAAAATGACCCACAAGGGTTGACGTGTCATTAAATCCAAAACAACCAGTCAATGACTCTGACAGGCCTTGGTTGCCTAATGGGTAGTAGTGATTGACTGTTTAGGGTTTAACGACACGTCATTTTGTGTCGTCTCCCAGAGAATGGGAGAACAAAGCTACGAGTAGAAGAGATAGTAGGAGATGAAAGTGAGGGATAGAGGAGAAAAACAAAGGCGAATGGAAGCGAAGAAACAGATGAAATAACAATATTTTCCCCTCTACCATTACCTGCTGAAAGGATAGCAGTAAGCCAATATCAGTTGGACGTCGCAATGACGTAAGATACACGTCACCTACATTAATAGGTCCCCCACCACTGTGGTCCGCGCTTGGCAGACGCCAAGTTCTGCATCGGAAGGTCAGATGGTTTCTCTCCTGGTATTCCGCCCACCTCTGATGAGTGATCGGCTCAAAATAAGTGAAATAATCTTGAAAGAGCCCTAATTTTAACCCAAACAAAAATGCTTGACCGAACCTGAAGTATGCTAACTATAGATTAATATGAATTAAAGGAGTAAACAACACGCATTTACACCCCTTTGGTGGTTGATAATGATACCGGTGGAATACGGGCCTTTGATCAGGTTTGGTTGGCACATATTGGTCAGGAAGCTCTTTGTCCACTGTAACGGGCGGCTTTATAGTCTGTCGTGTCTGATCTTGGCAGTGCTGAAGGCATTCATGTGGAACTTTGTCAATCGCCTTGCTAAAGTCAAGAGCGACAGTATCTATCCCTTAGCCTTCATCCATTCCTGCTGCAAGGTCTTAATGTTGGGCAAAATAAGCTCGCTTTCACACGACTGCCGCTTCCGAAATCCGTACTTTTGGTCTGATATGCGAATGACCTCAGTAGGGATAATAGGCAATATTCAAATGACCTCAGCTGGGAAACACACAGACAATACTGCCAAAATACCATAGCAGACTGGAGTCAACGGACTACCCTTAATTTGCTTAGTAGTAGACTTAAAAAATGTGTAATGTACGTCCGTACCGTCTGTACCATCAAACAGGCGGTTTACAGGCGGTTTACCAAGGATCTGGACTTGCTTTTTGTTTGTTTGTTTTTTGTTTGATTTGAGGTGAAACGTCCCCGTCAACACTGTAATTTTGGAGACGTTGCTTCCAATTTTGTGGGACATTTACCCAACATTGAGATGAAAGCACATCTCAAGCCCTGTCGCCCAATGGAACCAATAGGGTTTATTAGCATGGGCGGGCTTAGATCTTCTAAGCGGTTTACCAGTACTAGTGTGCGGGCCAGATTCAGCTCTACGTGGAAGCATCATGCAGCCCATATATTTCTTCAAGCCCCTATGGGCGGGGGCCGATCTGGACTTGTTTGCATGACGATTGCGGGGTCTCTCAAGGTACTATGTTCGGACCTTTTTTGTTCTGCCTATTCATAAATGACCTGTCACAAAAAGTCAGCTCTGGAGTTCGCCTCTTTGCTAATGGCATCCTTTCATATCACAAGCATTTCAGTGGATCTTGAGAGATTACAGCAACGGAATGCAGACTGGCAAATAAAACAAAAACTCTTTCAAACCAAAGCAAATGTGCGGCAGCCAGGGTAACAAAACGGAGAAGCCTAGTTGGAGATTTGTAGCCACTTGCCAGGTATATGGCCATGGATTCTCAATCTTAGGGGTTTAAACAGAATTTATTTGACTTCACAGTAAACATATACAACACACAGTATTAGACATATATGTCACAGGATTTGACGGTAAGCACTCTCAATCTTAAAGACTTGAAGGCATACTTTATTTCAAATAATATGTCATGGGAACTCATTTTATGTATAAGGGCAAACAGTAGCCCGGCGTTTATTTGGCAGGAGCAATAATCATCTGGTCTGAAGATGTTAAAGCAGGATGGTAGAGACTTATCCTTGATTATGCCTCATCATTATGGGTCCCACATATAGGAGCCAGTAGCAGGACAGTGCCATGGCGAGTTGCTCGATTTGTCAGAAGTGACTTCCACACAACAAGCAGAACCTCACGAGTGATATAATACCTTGGTCGGCAAACTCACGAACATTGAAAACAAGATGTCAAAATAATTGTTGTGGTTTACCGCATCCTTTTGGGCTAAATGGACATCCCTATCTGTTTGCAGGTTCTCCAACCCGAAAGCAGCGAACTGTAGAGGACACTGTCTGGGGTTTATGGACCAGTATCTTCTGCCAGTTCTCCTTCCTCGCCACGCGCATCAGACTTAAGGACCAAAATCCATAGAATATTGGGACGTAAAGGAACCTTGAGAGCTTCAGGAGGGGTTATGCAAGTCTTCTTTGAAGGGTAGAAATCCTCAAGTTAGCAGATATATCTCATTGGGTCTTTTACTATTTCCAGGACTTTTTTGTTTACCCTGACATAAAGTTTGTGAAAAGTTTTAATTGCTTGGCCAAGCGAGAAATGCTTTTCACCGTACCGAGAAGCTAATGCTGCGGTAACTCCTTGGTCGAAGCGCGGTGCTGAGTTTTACCGGCTATGGACCACCCCGCCAACCCCCACCCGGTGCAGAGAGAATTTTCTTGCACACCAGACAAGGAAATCCGTGATTTTACCCTGGGATAGAAATTGATGTTCTGACCCTGATGTTCCGACCCAAAATCGAATATAATCGCGTGTTTGATGAATGCACTGGTTGATTACGACCTCGTATGCGCCGTCGTTAAGGTTGACGTCACGGCACGTTACGTGACGTCACTAAACATTCCTGCAGTGTCAACACAATATGGCGGACGTTGGTAACCGAAGTGACTGCAGCATTAAAAATCCGCTTTAAGAAATGGAAGGTATGCAAGAAAAAGAATCCAATATGGGTGTGAGGGGCGGACGGAAAAATCCGTCCCTCGGGATCACTGTCCGGCATCACTCGGCAAGCCTCGTGATGCCGAACAGTGACCCTCGGGACGGATTTTTCCGTCCGCCCCTCACACCCATATAAGATTCTTATAATCCCCTCTGCAGGTTAAAGATACTTACCTTGATATCATGATTACGGTAGGAGCTCGTCCTGCAAATCTAGAGTGTATGTACACCTGCGAGTACTGGTCAGACGTGATCTATCGCAGTAATAGTGGATTGGTTAACCGCCTGTATACAGGTACAAATAATACTAAGAAAAATAAGGGGAATCATTGGTACCATTCTCATATGGTATTTTCAATATATTTTGGCAGTATTTCCAATGTGTTGCCCAAACTGAGGTGACGTTTTTGCATCTTGTTCTTCAGACAAAAAAAACGGATTTCGAATGAGGCAGTCGTGTGGAAGCCAGCAAGTCCAAGACCTTGGCGCAGGAATAGACGAAGGCCAACAGATAGACATCGTCGCGCTTGACATTAGCAAGGTGTTTGTCATGGCTTGAGCACTGTCAAGCTCTGACACGATTTATTATAAAGCAACCTCTTACAGTGGATACAAAGCTTCCTGACCAACTGGCGAAAGGCCAGTTTTCCACGATTGCCCGTCCCTCTTGTTGTTCTACCCATACATAAATGACCTGCCACAGAAAGTTTGTTCTGGAACTTGCCTCTTTGCTAGTGACAGCCTTTCATATCTCACAAGATCTCAGGCATGACTGATACTGTGGCACTTCAAAGGGATCTTGACAGACTACAGCAATGCCCATAATGGAATGCAGACTGGCAAAAGTCTTTACAACCTAACATGTACGGCAGTCAGGGTAACAAAACGGATTAACCTTGTTGGAGATTTTGAGCAACTTCAAGATACATGGTAACAAAACGGATTAACCTTGTTGGAGATTTGGAGCAACTTCAAGATACATGGCCATGAACTGCCAGTTGTAAAGATCTTCAGTGATCCTTGAGGTTTTCAAGAGGGACCATCCCTGTATAACAGTTTCTGAAAAGTTTTAGTTGCTTGGCCAGACGAGAAGCGCTTTCCACTCTGCCGAGACCGGTAAATGCTCCTGAAAATCGTTGGTCCAAGCGCGGTGCTGGGTTTTACCGGACAAATAACCTGATATGATTTACGGCCTTTTCAAGATTATTTCACATATCAAGCCGATCGTTAATCAGAGGTGGGCGAAAACCGGAGTACCCAGAGAAAACAACAACAACAACAAATAAAAATAACATCTGACCTTCCGTTGTTCGAACTATAGCTGTGAGACACCTAATGATGCGCTCTTATCCACGAGGACACGGAGGTGTCTCTCCGCTGTTATTTGGAGCTGCTCGCTCGAGTTACTTGTGGGATACCAAGTTATGTAAAGGAAGGTCAGGTTGTGATTTTTCCGGGTACTCCTGTTTTCGCCAATTTCTGATAAATGATTTGCTTGAAATAAGTGACGAAAAAGGTAAGAAAAACATATTGCGTTTAATATTTTCAGAGAGAGGCGGCTAAACTATCTGAAAATGATGAATTACAGTATGGAAGTGAACGAAGACAAGGTGGAAGCAAGGGTCCACACGAACGGCTTGACTCACTCTGATTTTGACTACAGAAGTAAGCACAATTGCCTTTGCCTCATTTCTGATGAAAAACCGCGATATTTTTCTTATTAGCTCACCTGAGCCGAAGGCTCATGTGAGGTATTAGTATACCACGAGCCGGCGTCCGTCGTCCGTCGTCCGTCGTCGTCGTCCGTCGTCGTCCACACTTTCAAAGAAGTATATCTCCGGAACCAGTGGGCCAATCTTGATCAAATTTCATGTGAAGCATTATCAGGTAGGGGGAAAGGCTGCATACTGTTTTCGGGCAGATCGGATTGGAACTCTGGTTGCCATGGCAACAAATAGCTCCCATAGACTTAACATAGGAAAAAGTTTGTCATCACTCTAGCTCCGTCAATTTTTTTCTGATCGTCTTCATTCTTGCAGATAACGAGGACATGCATGAAATCTCGATCAAGTTCGATTTTGGGCTGAATCGGATTATTCACTCAGGAGTTACGTGCCCTTGAGCGTTCTTAACATAGGAAAAAGCTTGTCATCACTCTAGCTCCGTCAATTTTTTTCTGATCGACTTCATTCTTGCAGATAACGAGGACAGGCATGAAATCTCGATCAAGTTTGATTTTGGGCTGAATCGGATTATTCACTCAGGAGTTACGTGCCCTTGAGCGTTGAAAAAATTGCCTATTGACTTAACATGGGGAGAATGTTGTCATCACCGTAGCTGCTTCAATTATTTTCAGATTGGCTTTATTCTTGCAGATAACCAGCACAGCCATGAAATCTCGGTCAAGTTCGATAACTGGCAGAATCGGATCATTCACTTAGGAGTTACCTGCCCTTGTGTGTTTTTGCATTAGGGTTAATGGGAATTTCAAAAATGTATATCTTAAAGACTACTTGGCCAACTTTGATCAAATTTCATGTATCGCATTATTGGGCAAGTGGAAAGGCTTCATTAGGTTTTCAGGCAGATCTGAGTGGAACTCTGGTTGCCATGGCAACATCTAGCTCCCATAGACTTCACATAGGAAAAAGCTTGTCATCACTCTAGCTCAGTCAATTTTTTTCTGATCGACTTCATTCTTGCAGATAACCAGTACAGGCATAAAATCTCGGTCAAGTTCGATTTTGGGCCGAATCGGATTATTTGCCTTGGAGTTACCTGCCCTTGAGCATAAAAAAATACGTTGTGACCACGATAGCAACTTTATTTTTATTCAGATCAGCTTCAAACTTGCAGGTAAGGTGGACAGGCATAAAATCTCAGTTCAGTTTGAATCGGAATATTGACCTCGGAGTTACATGACCTTGAGCGACAAAAAATTTGCCCATAGACTTTACATAGGGAAAATGTTGTGACTACGATAGCGACTTGAATTTTTTTCAGATCAGCTTCAAACTTGCAGGTAACGAGGACAGACATAAAATCTCGGTTAAGTTCGATTTTGGGCCGAATCGGATTATTTGCCTTGGAGTTACCTGCCCTTGAGCATAAAAAGTACGTTGTGACCACGATAGCAACTTTATTTTTATTCATATCAGCTTCAAACTTGCAGGTAACGAGGACAGGCATAAAATCTCGGTTAAGTTCAATTTTGGGCCGAATCGGAATATTGACCTCGGAGTTACGTGACCTTGAGCGACAAAAAATTTGCCCATAGACTTAATTAGGGAAAATGTTGCGACTACGATAGCAACTTTATTTTTATTCATATCAGCTTCAAACTTGCAGGTAACGAGGACAGGCATAAAATCTCGGTTAAGTTCGATTTTGGGCCGAATCGGAATATTGACCTCGGAGTTACGTGACCTTGAGAGACAAAAAAATTTGCCCATAGACTTAACGTAGGGAAAATGTTGTGACAGAAATAGCGACTTGAATTTTTAGCTCACCTGAGCCAAAGGCTCCAGTGAGCTGATAGTATACCAAGGCTCCGGAGTCCGTCGTCTGTCGTCCGTCCATCCGTCGTCCACACTTTCAATGAAGCATATCTCAGAAGGCAGTCGACCAATCTTGTTTAAATTTTATGTGTAGCACCATTGGGCAAGGGGAAAGGCTGCATTAGGTTTTGGAGCTAGTCTGGTTCATTTGTTCCTTCATTCTACTTTCTCTCCATATAGAGATAATAGACCAATGTTAAATTTTTAATCAAAGATTTCTCAGGAACTATAAAAGCTAGAAGCATCAAATTTGGTATTCAATAGAATAATGATGACTTATTTTGTGTAAGAGACATTGGGCTTTCTCAGCTTATTTGTTCATCTGTTCTTTCATTCTTCTTTCTCTCCATTTTGACCAATGTTAAATTTTCGTCAAAGATTTCTCAGGAAATATAGAAGCTAGAAGTCTCAAACTTGGAATGCAATGCAATAATGATGACTTATATCCTGTAAGGGTCAATGGGCTGGATTCTATTAGCAGATTTAGTAGTCAAGTCTGTGAATTGGTAAAACTTAAGTTCCTCAGGTGAGCGGTTTAGGCTCATTGAGCCTCTTGTTTATAATGCAAACATAAGTTGTTGGTGCTCGTTAGAACCGCCTCATTGAGGCGGTTCTAACGAGTACCCACAACTTTTGTCTTGGAGCAGAAATAAGAAAAAATGTATACCCCCGTAAACCGGTTTTCTCTATATAAAGTGGGTTTTAAGGGGGTGTTAATTCCACGGACTGGTTCACGTGATGTAGCGTCCAGATAATTTGACATTGGTGCAAGAGGCGTCAGATAAGCCTATATGGTTTTGTTTAAAGTTTTGGATTTTTTATTAGATAAAACTTGCAACAAATCAAAACAAACCAAGCAAACTAAGATTATACTGTTGGACCTGCCCAGAGCCAGTGAGTGGATAAGGATACTAACGTTGCCGCAACAATAGAAACATGACACTTTGCAAACATTGCAGACTCAGAGCGTCTGATCAGAGTCTACTGTATTTGCTTACAGTACGGCTTTTTAGTTCACCTGGGCCGAAGGCTCCAGGAGAGCTTATAGTAAAGTGGGTCCTCCGTCGTCCGTCCGTCCGTCGTCCGTCCACACTTTTGAGCAGCTATATCTCTGCAGCCTGCAGGCTGATCTCAATCACTTGTCATTTGTAGCATGCCTCTGGTGGGGCATTGATGACAAACTTTTTTTTCGAAATCGCTGTAAAACTTTGGTTCCTATGGCAACCACAAGGTCCCATAGACTTACTATGGGAAAATGCTTGTCATCACCGTAGCACCTTCAGTTTTGATCAGATCTTTCTGAAACTTATATGTAAGGTGGCTGGGGATAAAAACTCGGATGAGTTCGTAAACCGGCCAAGTCGGCCCATTTATCGTAGAGTTACGTCCCTTTGATTGCTGAAAATGCCGATTTTTGACCTTGTCATCATTGTAGCCCCTTCAGTTTTTATCGGATCTTTCTGAAACTTATACGTAAGGTGGCTGGGGATAAAACCTCAGATGAGTTTGAAAACCAGCCAAGTCGGCACATTTTTATAGAGTTACATCTCTTTGATTGCTGAAAATACCGTTTTTGACCTTGTCATCACGGTAGCCCCTTCAGTTTTGATTGAATCTTTCTTAAACTTATATGCAAGGTGGCTAGGGATAAAAACTCGGATGAGTTCGAAAACCGGCTAAGTCGGCTCATTTATCATAGAGTTACTTCCCTTTGATTGCTGAAAATGCCAATTTTTGACCTTGTCATCTTGGTAGCCCCATCAGTTTTGATCGGATCTTTCTGAAATTTATATATAAGGTGGCTGGAGATTAAACCTTGGATGAGTTCGAAAACCGGCCAAGTCGGCCAATTTATCATAGAGTTACGTCCCTTTGATTGCTGAAAAATGCCGATTTTTGACCTTGTCATCACGTCAGCCCCTTCAGTTTTGATAGGATCTTTCTGAAACTTATATGTAAGGTGGCTGGGGATAAAATCCCGGATGAGTTCGAAAACTTCCCAAGTCCGCCAATTTAACATAGTGTTACTTACCTTTGATTGCTGAAAATACGGATTTTTGACCTTGTCATCACCGCCGCCCCTTCAGTTTTGATCGGATCTTTCTGAAACTTATTTGTAAGGTGGCTGGGGATTACACCTTGGATGTGTTCAAAAGCGGCCAAGTCAGCCCATTCGTCATAGAGTTACGTCCCTTTGATTGCTGAAAATGCCGATTTTTGACCTTGTCATCACCGTAGTCCCTTCAGTTTTGGCCGGATCTTTCTGAAACTTATATGTAAGGTGGCTGGGGATAAAAACTCGGATGAGTTCGGAAACTGGCCAAGTCGGCCCATTTATCATAGAGTCGCAGAAAATGCCGATTTTTAGCACACCATGGCCGAAGGCTCCGGGGGAGCTTATAGTATAGTGGGTCCTCCGTCGTCCGTCCACACATTTGAGCAGCTATATCTCTGCAGCCTGCAGGCTGATCCCAATCATTTCTCATCTGTAGCATGCCTCTGGTACGGCATTGATGACATAAACATTTTTTTGAAATCGCTCAAAAATTTTGTTTGCTATGGCAACAACAAGGTTCCATAAACTTACAATGGGAAGATGCTGTGATCAAGGTAGCGCCTTCAGTTTTGATCGGATATTTCTGAAACTTATATGTAAGGTTGCTGGGGATAAAATCTCGGATGAGTTCGAAAATCGGCAAAGTTGGCCCATTTATGATAGAGTTACGTCCCTTTGATTGCTGAAAATGCCGATTTTGGACCTTGTCATCACCGTAGCCCCTTCAGTTTTAATCGGATCATTCTGAAACTTATATGTAAGGTTGCTTGTGATAAAATCTCAGATGAGTTCGAAAACCAGCCAAGTCGGCCCATTTATCGTAGAGTTACGTCCATTTGATTGCTGAAAATGTCGATTTTTGACCATGTCATCACGGAAGCCCTTTCAGTTTTGATCGCATCTTTCTGAAACTTATATGCAAGGTGGCTTGAAATAAAATCTCGGATGAGTTCGAAAACCAGCCAAGTCGGCCCATGTATCGTAGAGTAACGTTCCTTTGATTGCTGAAAATGCCGATTTTTGACCTTGTGATCACCGTAACCCCTTCAGTTTTGATCAGATTTTCTGAAACTTATATGTAAGGTGGCTGGGGATAAAACCTCCGATGAGTTCGAAAACTTGCAAAGTCGGCCCATTTATCATAGAGTAACATCCCTTTGATTGCTGAAAATGCCAAATTTTGATCTTGTCATCACTGTAGCCCCTTCAGTTTTGATCAGATTTTTCTGAAACTTATATGTAAGGTGGCTGGGGATGAAACCTCGGACAAGTTCGAATACCGGCCAAGTCGGCACATTTATTATAGAGTTACGTGCCTTTGATTGCTGAAAATGCCTATTTTCGACCTTGTCTTCACTGCTGCCCCTTCAGTTTTGATCGGATCTTCATGAACATTGATGACATAAACTTTTTTTTTGAAATTGCACGAAAACTTTGGTTGCAATAGCAACCACAGGGTCCCATAGACTTACAATGGGAAAATGCTTGTCATCATCGTAGCGCCTTCAGTTTTGATCGGATCTTTCTGAAACTTATAGGTAAGGTGGCTGGGGATGAAATCTCGGATGAGTTCGAAAACCAGCCACGGCCCATTTATCATAGAGTTACGTCCCTTTGATTGCTGAAAATGCGATTTTTGGCCTTGTCATAACCGAAGCCCATTCTGTTTTGATCGGATCTTTCTGAAACTTATATATAAGGTTGCGTGGGATAAAACCTCGGATGAGTTCGAAAACCAGCCAAGTCGGCCCAATTATTATAGAGTAACGTCCCTTTGATGGCTGAAAATGCCGATTTTTAGCTCACCTGAGCCTTAGGCTCATAGGTGAGCTTATAGTATAGCCATGGTCCGTCGTCCGTCCGTCCGTCCATCCACCATTTTCAAAGATCTTCTTCTCCTATACTGCAGGGCCAATCAAAGCCAAATTTCATATGGAGCCTCAGTGGGATGGGGGAACGAAAGTTTGTTCGCGGGGTCTGGATCACATGACCAAGATGGCCGCCATGCCCATATATGGTAAAAGGCCTTCAAAAATCTTCTTCTCCAGAACCATAAGGCCAGTGGCCTTGAAACTTGGCATGTAGCATATGGTACTCGGGCCCATCATGGTTTGTACAAATGGTGACCCTGGGTTGACCTTGGCCTATTTTACAGCAATGTCAAATTTGTCGACTTAGGCTTTTGCATGGGGCAAAGTGAAAATAATGGATTTATAGGAAACCATTGAAGACAGTGTCACCAAAATTTGAAGATCAGGTAAAGTAACTGAATACATGAATGTATATGGATCAGAAAGGTCAAGGTCATTCATTGGCCTTGTTCGCGGGTCTGGATCACATGACCAAGATGGCCGCCATGCCCATATATGGTAAAAAGCCTTCAAAAATCTTCTTCTCCAGAACCATAAGGCCAGTGGCTTTGAAACTTGGCATGTAGCATACGGTACTCGGGCCCATTATGGTTTGTACAAATGGTGACCCTGGGTTGACCTTGACCTATTTTACAGCAATGTCAAATTTGTCGACTTAGGCTTTTGCATGGGGCAAAGTGAAAATAATGGATTTATAGGAAACCATTGAAGACAGTGTCAACAAAATTTGTAGATCAGGTAAAGTAATTGAATACATGAAGATCTATGGGTCAGAAAGGTCAAGGTCATTCATTGGCCTTAGACCAAGGTCATTCAGAATCCATATTTCAAACATTTTTTTCTCCAAAACTGCTGAGCGAATTTAAGTAAAATTTAATATGGAGCCTTTGTGAGTTGAACAAATGAAAAAATGCCAATACGGTCTAGATCACATGACCAAAATGGCCGTCACGCCCATATATGGTAAAAAGCCTTAAAAATTCTTCTCCTCCAGAACCGTAAGGCCAATGGCCTTGAAACTTGGCATGTAGCATATGGTACTCAGGCCCATCATAGTTTGTACAAATGGTGACCCTGAGTTGACCTTGACCTATTTTACAGCAATGTCAAATTTGCCGACTTAGGCTTTTGCATGGGAAAAAGTGAAAATAATGGATTTTTAGGAAACCATTGAAGACACTGTCACCAAAATTAGTAGATAAGGTAAAGTAGCTGACTACATGAAGATCTATGTGTAAGAAAGGTCAAGGTCATTAATTGACCTTAGACCAAGGTCACGCAGGTTCCATATTTCAAACATTTTTTCTCAGAAACTACTGAGCCAATTGAAGTGAAATTCAATATGGAGCCTTTGGGAGTTGAACAAATGAAAAGCTGCCAATATGGTCTAGATCACATGACCAAGATGGCCACCACGCCCATATATGGTAAAAACACTTCGAAATTCTTCTTCTCAAGAACCGTAAGGCCAATGGCCTTGAAACTTGGCATGTAGCATATGGTACTCGGGCCTATCATAATTTGTTCAAATGGTGACCCTGGGTTGAACTTGACCTATTTTACAGTAATGTCAAATATGCTGACTTAGGCTTTTGCATAGGAAAAAGTGAAAATAATGGATTTTTAGCTCACCTGAGCCTTTAGGCTCATAGGTGAGCTTATAGTATAGCCATGGTCCGTCGTCCGTCCGTCCGTCCGTCGTCCGTCCGTCCGTCCGTCTACCATTTTCAAAGATCTTCTTCTCCTATACTGCAGGGCCAATCAAAGCCAAATTTCATATGGAGCCTCAGTGGTATGGGGGAACGAAAGTTTGTTCGCGGGGTCTGGATCACATGACCAAGATGGCCGCCATGCCCATATATGGTAAAAAGCCTTCAAAAATCTTCTTCTCCAGAACCATAAGGCCAGTGGCCTTGAAACTTGGCATGTAGCATATGGTACTCAGGCCCATCATGGTTTGTACAAATGGTGACCCTGGGTTGACCTTGACGTATTTTACAGCAATGTCAAATTTGCCGACTTAGGCTTTTGCATGGGGCAAAGTGAAAATTGGAACATGTTTTCTTTTTGTTTCATTTGCTTCTGTATACAGTATACCATTTATGTCCAATGGACAGTTCCTCATATTTTCCCTTTCTGTGAGCCAGGCACCGAGGTTATAAAACTTTTTTCACGCTCAACTCACTTCAGCATGAAATTTACCCTGCTCATAAGTTTTAAAATGCCAACAAATATTGAGATGGCATTTTAAAATTTATGAGCAGGGTAAATGACATTTTCTGCTGATCTAAGTAGGAAAATTGTCACCAGACAGGTGAGTGGTTCAGGACCACTGGTCCTCTGGTTGACCTTGTCATCACCGTACCCCTTTCAGTTTTGATAGAATTTTTCTGAAACTTATATGTAAGGTGGCTGGGTATAGAACCTCGTATGAGTTCGAAAACCGGCCAAGTCGGCCCATTTATCGTAGAGTTACGTCCCTTTGATTGCTGAAAATGCTGATTTTTAGCTCACCTGGGCCGAAGGCTCCAGGGGAGCTTATAGTATAGTGGGTCGTCCGTCCGTCCACATATTTGAGCAGATATATCTCTGCAGCCTGCAGGCTGATCTCAATCATTTCTCATCTGTAGCATGCCGCTGGTGGGGCATTGATGAAATAAGCTGTTTTTCGAAATCGCAAGAAAAGTGTGGTGGCTATGGCAATCACAAGGTCCCATAGACTTACAATGGGAAAATGCTTGGCATCATCGTAGCGCCTTCAGTTTTGATCGGATCTTTTTGAAACTTATATGTAAGGTGGCTGGGGACTAAAAGCTCGGATGATTTCGAAAACCGGCCAAGTTGGCCCATTTGTCATAGAGTTACATCCCTTTGATAGCTGAAAATGCCGATTTTTGACCTCGTCATCACCGTAGCCCCTTTAGTTTTGATCGGATCTTTCTGAAACTTTTATGTAAGGTGGCTAGGGATAAAACCTTTGATGAGTTCGAAAACCAGCCGAGTCGGCCCATTTATCATAGAGTAACGTTTCTTTGATTGCTGAAAATGCCGATTTTTGACCTTGTCATCACCGTAGCCCTTTCAGTTTTGATCGGATCTTTCTGAAACTTATATGTAAGGTGGCTGGGGATAAAACCTCGGATGAGTCAGAATACCGGCCAAGTCGGCCTATTTACTATAGAGTTACCTCCTTTTGATTGCTGAAAATACTGATTCTTTGCCTTGTCATCACCGTAGCCCCTTCAGTTTTGATCGGATCTTTCTGAAACTTATACGTAAGGTGGCTGAGGATAAAATCTTGGATGAGTTCCAAAACAGGACAAGTCGGCCCATATTATTTAGAGTTTTGTCCCTTTGATGGCTGAAAATGTCACTTTTTGACCTTGTCATCACCGTAGCCCCTTAAGTTTTGATTGGATTTTTCTGTAACGTATGTGTAATGTTTCTGTGGATTAAACCTCAGATGAGTTCGAAAACCGGCCAAGTTGGCCCATTTGTCATAGAATAACATCCCTTTGATTGCTGAAAATGCCAAATTATGACCTTGTTATCACCGTAGCTTCTTCAGTTTTGATTGGATCTTTCTGACACTAACATGTAAGGTGGCTGGGAATAAACCCTCGGATGAGTTCGAATACTAGCCAAGTCGGCACATTTATCATAGAGTTACGTGCCTTTGATTGCTGAAAATGCCTATTTTCGACCTTGTCATCACTGCTGTCCCTTCAGTTTTGAACGGATCTTCATGAAACTTACAAACAAGGAAGTCAGGCAGAAAAGCTTGGAGGAGTTTGAAAACTCTTGAGGTTTGCCTATTTATCATAGAGTAACATCCTTTTGATTGCAGCAGTAAATTGCTTATTTTTGACCTTGTCATCACCATAGCCCCTTCAGTTTATATCTGGTCTTCCTGAAAGTTACATATAGGCAAGTCAGGAATAAAAGCTTGAATGAGGTTGAAAACCGGTAAGGTCAGCTGATTTATCATAGGTTACATTCTACTTGATTGCAGAAAATGCTTACCATGTCATCACCTTGTCCTCCAATAAATCCTTCAGTAAAGGTTGGCACTTCCTGAAACTTTGAATCTGTTAGCTCAGGTGAGCGATACAGGACCAGCTTGGTCCTCTTGGTTTTGTCAACTCACGGCAAAAAAAGCTCCGCGTTCTGTGGTGTCTGATCTGGGTCGACACTATTTGCTGTAAGAACATACTTTTTTGTAAAATCTACCACAAACAAAAACACACCTGACACTGCTATACATGTGATTGGAAATGGATCTCTCCAATCTTATAAGTTTGAAGATTCCATTGTCTTTTATGGTTTAATTGCGCAGCAACAATTAACAGAACATGTGTCTTTGGAAATTTTCTCTCTTTTGTATTTGGAGTTGAACGTTCCCGTGAACACTATTTAGGTCATATCGAGCCGGTCAGTTTACCTAGCCACACTTTTCTTAGACATGCGGGTAACCACAACCCGTACACTGCACATTCTTAAATCAGAAACTGACAACGACCCTTCTTAAATACGCAGAAGGGAGAGAAAAGATACCTTAGAAAAGATTTCTTGATCAGTCTCCACGACAATATGTTGCCTTCTTGGCACGTATCAAACCCGCGACCTCCTGATCACTAAGACGCGCATGCGACTGAACTATCTGGGCCGGCTCATGACAAAATCTACAAGTAGGCTTGAGCGACCAACGAAGACTCAGTTCAGCATGCGCATTTTGCGCAGTCTGATAAGAGTCTTTGCTGATCGCATGTACCTAATATAGGCTAATATCTACGCAAAGAGACATAAGCAAAAGGTCTTGTCATAGTGGATGGGTGCACAGGTTGATTTTGGTCTCTGCTGGTCGCACCGGTCTTATTGTAGGTTTGGTCATGCGCCGGCTTGGTGCTGCAATGGCGTCGTTCATATCTTTTGAAATAGCGTTTTTCACATGAAAAACGATTTTCTAATTTCGGCTCCAAATGTAGATTGTGGGTGCTCGTTAAAGCCGTCTCATAGTGGTGGTTCTAACGAGTACCCACAATCAATGTTTTTCAGCACAAGTAAGGAATCAATATTGAAAACACCCACCACCCTCATAAAATGTGTGTTTTCGAAGGTATTTCATACCTTGTATTTTTGGGGGTTCTGGTTATACGACAATTTCAAGATTTGTTAACTTATTTCGAGCCGAACGTTAATCACAGCTGGGCAAAAAACAGAGCACCCGGAGATAAAACATCTGACCTACCGTTGCAGAACTCCATCTGGAAGTTATCTTGCAACCGTCATAGGTTGAAAAGCGCCCTTTAAAGCGTACCTTATACGTAAACAATTGTCACCATCATTGAAAACATCTTTGAGCATGACAGTAAACATAATGCTGAACATCTTTGGCCCCGGTACACAGTCTTGCTTGACGCCTTTGATCACACGGGATTGTTCAGAAAACTTGCCATCCCGGACCCAGGCAAGTATACCATGATGGACCTGCTGCACCATTTTTATGAACTTGGCCGGACAACCAAACTAAGATATTTAGTGTATTGGAATTCCAAGCTGTCCATGTTTCACATGTGTATAATAGTGTTGGCAGCACCACACCCCTGTGGACCTCCGGCTTTGTGCCAAAACTGACCAAACACTTTCACTTAGACGGCCACATGCTGCGCTTTCTTTGGCAGTCCTGACAGACTTCACCACCATGAATGTGGGTATGGATTTGACAATGTGCTCCAAATGTGCGTGACCTTGTCTACAACTTGCAACCGATGACCTTTCACTGTGATGGTAGTCTCCTTCTTGTAAGGCTTTCCTGGTGCTGGCTGATATACCACTTCAGGCTTTTAATGCTGACACTGAGATCATTTTGTTTGTTTGATTTGAGGTTTAACGTTCCCGTCAACACTGTAAAGATCATTTTGGAGACGGTGCTTCCAGTTTTGTGGGACTTTTACCCGACATTGAGATAAAATGACATCTCAAGCCCTGCCGCCCAATAAAACCAAAAGGGTTTTTTAGCATGGACGGTCCACCTCGCACCGCAGTTCCTGGACAGGCTTAGATCCTCTAAGCGGTTTACCAGTTCTTGTGTGCGGGCCGGATTCAGCTCTGCGTGGAAGCATCATGCAGCCCATATATTTCTACAAGCCCCTATGGGCGGGGGCAGGACACTGAGATCATAGCTGTCACATAAATCAGATACAGTTGTTCGATATGTTGCATCCTTTCTGTTGGAACACCCTTTGCCATTCCACCAGCATAAGGGGACTTGTCTAACACATCTGTCTGCACCTTGGAAGTATCTATTGTAAAACTCCCTATCAAAGCGCACCTTATAAACTATTATCACCATCATGATAAACACATTTGAGTATTGTAGAAAACATAATTCTGAACTACACAGTCTTGTTTCACATAAGTCACATGGAATTGATCAGAAAACTTGTCATCTAGGACCAGGGCAAGTATACCCATAGTGGAATTGCCATACTATTTTATGATCTTGGCCGAACAACAATATTTTGTTATAATATTTGAATTCCCTTACGACCGACAAATGCTTTTGTAAGATTGACAAAGGTCCTGTAGAGGTTCACATTATGTGCCAAGTACATGTATGTCTTTTGAAGCAGCTTTGGTGTGAGGATTAGGTCAATTGTTCCTCTGTTCTTCCTGACAGAAGCCCCTGGTTTTGGTTCTTCAATCGGTTGTGCCAGACACTTGCAATTATTTCACCGGGAATTGCAAAGTGTACATTCTTTCGTTAAAAACTGACAACCGACCTTCTTGACTGTATTAAGCTAATTGATAGATAGCTCTAACCCAGCGGACTATAGTTAGAGAGTTTTATCTATCAAATTTTGCGCTAGAATGTTTAAAGGTCCAATACATTCCAGCCATAATAAAGGTAGAATTAGTGTATGTATGGTATTTGATACTGGTCCAAAGATTACTCATCGCTATCCAACCCTTCTTGTCCTTAACCCTGAGACAAAGGTCACAGACTTCGCAATTTTGTTTTAAAGTTCTTGTTTTAAGTTTCTAGGATCTATTTTCACAAAAACCATAAAGTAATTAAAGTTTGAGATGATGATATCCATTGGTTCACATCATGGTTTAGACCGGCAAGACCAAACCAATTGGATGCTTTTTAAAAGCAGCCAACTTGTTTGAGGTGTACCAAGAAGGGAGCTTACCACTAAATATTTTCCATAGGCGACAATAGTAACCTTTTACTTGCTCCCACAAAAACTTTTTAAACCCTACTCATTTATAGAGCCATCCTAGCTCAACAAATTGATGAGAAAAAATCCACATATTGCCTGTCTCCTTTTCAAGTTATGGTCCGCCATGTTTGTTTACATGCAGATTCGCAGTGAATACAAGCCGTCTTTTTAAAGGAGAGGTGACAATATAAAATCAGCAATAATTTCTTTGAGCTTGCAGATATAATTATACAACATACATCATTTTATTTCCTTATAACTATCCTTTTCTCACATTGAAATGAAACATGGGATATTTATCCGATGGAAGCCTGCCTGGTATTTAGACTGCAACTAAAAGCTCTGTCCCAAAGTGTTAAAATCCAGTACCTCCTGTATTTAGTGCAAAGCTACCAGAAGGCATGTCATGAGCAAGAACAACATGCCTGTGTTCCATGGTATTTGAGTTATCTCCCTTCAAAATACAACTTTGTGATCGTGATCGCCATAACTCCATAACCGTTTGATGTAGTACTTCGTAGAGCTAGACCCAAGGCTGCTGAAACACGAATTAAAGCGGTTACCGCATTCGAACACCTTTTGTTTGTTTGTTTGTTTGATTTGAGGTTTAACGTCCCCGTCAACACTGTAAAGGTCATTTTGGAGACGTTGCTTCCAATTTTGTGGGACTTTTACCCGACATTGAGATGAAATGACATCTCAAGCCCTGTCGCCCAATGAAACCAATAGACTTTATTAGCGGTTCCTGGACAGGCTAAGATCGTCTAAGCGGTTTACCAGTACTAGTGTGCGGGCCGGGTTGATTCAGCTCTGCGTGGAAGCATCATGCAGCCCGTATATTTCTTCAAGCCCCTATGGGCGGGGGCCTATTCGAACACCTTAATGACTTGCTATAATTCTTCTAAAATATTAACAAATGTTTCACGATCCAGCAAAGGGCAGACCCAGAATTGGGCAATCGTAATGGCAAACAGTGTAGACCCTGATATGACTGCTCCTGTAGATATGGGTCTGCACTGTTTTCTTAGGACTATCTGTCGTAATACTTAGGCTCATTACGGGAATTCAAGTATGTTATATGTTGTAATATACAAAGGAGAATTTTGCTGCTTTTAGTCACGTGAACAAGTCCGTGAAATGAACACCCTTTAACCCCACTTTATTTAGAGTAACATATGGTTTATGTTAGTACACATTATTTCACTCATATCTGCTCCAAGACGTAGGCTGTGGGTACTCGTTAGAATGAGGTGGTTCTAACGAGAACCCACAACCTATGTTTGCAGTGTAAATAAGAAAAATATTATGGATTTGCATCAGAAAAGTAGCCAATTTGGAGATTTAAAAAAATGTACTATGTCGCACGGGTGTGTTATCGTAATGTCTATATCAACTGATGCTTGAGAGGAAAGACTTGTGTCGTATTGCATTTCAGCTGTCCCACTATTCAATTCAGTATTTTTTTATTCTTTTATTATTATTATTATAATTATTATTATTGTTGGTATTTTTATTTTTATTTTACAGCTGGCAAACCTGAACCTTGGAATCTAATGAAGTTCGTAGGGTCAGCACGATTTTATGCTCACCACTGGCCCTTGGATGAAACCGGCAGAGTATTTCGGGACTACGCTGAGCTGACAGAAGACAGACTAACATTTCTTGTCGCATGTGTAATGGATATTCAGCGGGAAATGTACGAGATACCTCAAGGTCCGCTAGACGTGTTCATCCAAGGAGGGTACATAGGCACCTCATCTCTAAACTCCATTACAACAGTTCTCACAAGCGCCGGAGTTGAACTGATGAGTAATATCAACCAAGTGGTCAGCGTCGATAAATCTACCCGTCGTCCCTTGCCACTTCCGGGTTGGTGGAAAGAGAAATATGCTGAGTCTGCTAAATTGCATAAACCTCTGAAATTAAATAAAATTGAAAAACCAGAAAACATCCCATTTTATGAGCATAAAGTTGCTAGGAGTGATTTAGATGGCAATAACCATGCCAACTGGAGTGTATATGTGAAACGTTCTTTCGATGCTATGTATCATTTTTCAAAAACCGGATATCTTTCGTCTATGCCAAATTTCGATCAGTTCTGTTTGCATCGAATGGAGTTGTTATACACAGGTGAAAGCGTTGATGATGATGTGTTGCATGTTTATGTTTGGGAAGACAACACAGAAAACTTCACAGTGATTGTTCATATCCAGAAAGGTGACAGTTTTTTGTTTCAAGGACGTTTCATGTTCTTCGACAATTAAGTACGAAAACACGCCTATACAAATACATTGCAACATTTACCGCCGAAAAAACGGAAATTTTAAGATGGAAAATTGTCATATTTGTCTTATTTATGCTCAAAATATAGATTGTAGGTATTCGTTAGAACCGCCTCATCGAGGCGGTTCTAACGACTACCCACAATCTATATTTTAGAGCAGAAATAAGAAAAAATAAGGTTTACCCCTGCAAACCCCAGTTTTACTATATGAAAGTGTGGTTCAAGGGGGTCAAAATTATATAGGTACGTTTTCGTGATGAAGGCGACACTCTTTTGTTTCAGTGACGTTTCACGTTTCAAGTTCTTCGACAGTTGTCATAAGTATACATAGAGGATATTACAAGAGTGTTCGTGTATTATTGCATATACTAAACGAGTGAGGAAAACAGATAAAATTCGAGGCTTTGTCGAGCATGTTATACCTTTTCCTCAATGAGTTTCATACATTTAATAATAAACGAACACGAATGCAAGGTTATATTTATAATATGACATTTAAAATGCATTTTATTCACGATATTTTAACAGAAATGTCAATATTCCACTATTTGTAAACACAATGACGATATGTACGTCGTTAAGTCCGCCGTACGTGTAACGTTACGGGGCTCATCTAACTAATTTGCATATTTATTCCACTATTGGATTGCATGTACCGAATTATAACATGGCGCTATTACATTCTCTGACGCGACGTCATGTGATAATAAGTAATCTTTTTTTTGGTTTTTTTTTTTTTGGTTTTGGTTTTACGGCCCTTTTAAAAGATTATTTCACTCATATCGAGCCGATCGTTAATCAGAGGTGGGCGAAAACCGTAGTGCCCGTAGAAAAACTACCTGATTTTCCTTTGCAGAACTTGGCGTCTCGCATGTGACGCGAGCCAGGCTCGAACCCGCAGCGGTGAGAGGCCTAATGATAAAGATTCTGGCAGCGTTCTTATCCACTAGAGTACGGAGGCCCAAATGGTAATCATTGCTAGTGTTTTCATAAAAATGTGTACTAAAGGCGTTTACCTTTCAAGCGTTATGAAAAAAAATCTGGAGCAGACTACTGTGTATTGTTTCCTTAGTTTTCCTAGAAATAAATCTGGACAGACGATTCACATGTAATGTCACATTATGAAAACACACCCCTGCGACACAGTGCATTTTCCCACATATCCAAAATGACTACTATTCCGATGAAAATAAGTGATATTTTTGTTATTTATACTGCAAAAATAGGTTCCAACGAGTACCAACAACCTATGTCTTGGAGCAGAGATAAGAAAAATAGTGCATACCCCCGTAAACCCCAGTTTTCACTAGATCTAGATAAAATAGGATTTTGGGAAGGGTGATCATTTCAAGGACTTGTTCAAGTGCTGAGACCTTATTTTTGCTTTGAATGCTTTGAAAATGCCGTCTGCTAGTCGCGATTTATATTATATACAACAGATTACTAGCAAAGTATACACACTTCTTCTGCAAAATGACTTTAATTCGAACGTTTATACGGAGGTACATTGACTGCATATACGGTATCGAGGTGAAATTCTAGATCCTATTGTGAGGCCTTTCGCTGGGGCAATCGGTGACAATTTCATTCTGATGCAGGATAATGCGTGTCCCATACTGCTAGAGTGTGCATGGATTAATCGTAAGACTATTGAAGTAATGAACTGGCCGGCACGTTCTACAGGCTTAAACCCAACAGAACATGTGTGGAATTTTTTTTAACGGGCGAGCATCCACCAAAGACTATTCAAGAACATCCTTAGACATGAGTAGGAAACACTAGCTTTACAAACTGTTCAAAATTTGGTTCGTAGCATGCCTAAGCTGTGCCAGGAGTGTTGTGTAGCTGGAGGTGGTCATTCAAATTACTGACAGGAAAAAGTGACTGATTTGCGCATGTCTATGACATTTGAAATAATCTAGCGTAAAGATGGCGATTTCCCAAACATTTATGCAAATTATTCATTAAACAGGTTACAGGCCGTGGTTTGTAAACTGGTTGCCAATGTTTGCTATGAACATGTTGTAGATAAATTATTAATCTTTCTGAATCGTTGTTTCATCATCATTATCCAACATCTTTATACTATGAGAAAATATGTTTGCTCCTCATTCGTTGATAAGAGTGCATGTATGTATATTTCAATTAAAACGTGAATAATTTTGTAGAATAAATCAACACCAACACGAAATCTTTATCATGTGTTAATTTTTAATTGAGGGGAATGGGAACACCTGGCAGATTTTCCCGCCATTTTTCAAAGGGAGACACCTTTTGGGGCTTCCTGTTGGCTTTTCTATACACTCTGTCACACTGAAAAAGGGATCTACTCTTAATGGAAAGAATTCTTTCCTTTAAGAGTTGACCCCTATTGACATGGGAGACAAAGATACTTTGCAGGAGTTTCCTCCCATTCCCTTTAAAAATGACATATTCTGAGAGTCATTGACTTGAAAAATGCGCGTGTGTACGGTCGTTTGCATGGATATATAATTAATTCTGCAAAACACCTGCGCTGCATGTGGTTATGGTTGCTGTTTTGTGTGCATATGCGCGTTTGTGTATGCGCGTGTGCGTGAGTGCCATTTTTGGGGAACATAACATTACCCATGCGACAAAGTGCATCATTGATGCGGTTCTAACAAGTATTCACAACCTATGTCTTTGAGCAGAGATAAGAAAAATAATGTATACCCCATAGACCCTGGTTTTCTCTGTAAAGTGGGGTTTAGCGGCGTGTTCATTCACGGAATTGTTCACCTGATGACCACAAAGTTATTCACCATATTTGCGTTATTTGCTGGCTCCCAGCTTGCACATTGTCAATATTGGAGAAACAGGTAACCAGACCCCCCTGACCTTTTAAGGTCAGGGGGGTCTGGTTACATGTTTTTCCAACGCTGATAACCTTCAGACTAGGAACCAGCAGATAATGCAAATAAGGTGAATATGTGCTTAAATTCTACCAGATATCCATAAACATTGCAAGATTGTTGATCACATAACGTCCATGTTACTTAGTGGATAGAGTGATGACGTGTAGTAAATGACGGTTTCTGGTGCGTAACATCATGGCGTTGTCTGTGATAGGTTTTCTTTTGAACTTCTTCGGCAAAAGAGCCCATTCAAAATTGTTTTCAGATAAACTGAATCTTACACTCATTAATTATCTTTCCATATGAAACTTGTTAAACTTGTCGATCGTCTAAGGTTCGTTTCTTGAATTTCGTATTAAATGAGCACTCATATAATGTACTCTATTTAAGATTTTGCTGTTCAGGACAGTATAAACGCAGTGGGTCGCCTGGAAAGTGAATGAAACCCCACCCCGAAATGGTTCGTTTAAACTTTGCCAGCGAACTAATGAGTTCATACCGGTTCATGAACAGCAGAAAAAATAAGTTAAATTTCTTATATATGCATTCTTTTCTCTTCATCAAGGGACGAAAAAAATGCTTTAATATAGGGCAAACTTTTAAAGCTGAAAAACATTTGAATGCTCTTTTTCTACAAAGGGCGGAACAGCGTTGATGTCGCCAACACCCAATCAGATCGTAGAGAGCCATGTGACTCGATGCGTTCATGGAAGTATGAACACTGGAAATTAGGCTTTACACTGGAAATGTAAATATTGTGAATAATGTACCCAATTTTGTCCCCAATTTATACAGTGTCACGCAAATGGCTCGAACAAGTTTGGGACTATGAATCCGGGGTAGGTCTAGCCACTAGAGCCAGGTCAGGAGGCATAATAGGGATATTTAACCCTTGTCCTGCTGAATATACATATAAGCCACACCCACTGCCGATTATCAACCAATCAGATTACTTGATGCAAATTATTGCAACAAATTCATAATCTGAATGGCAAACAATATAGATCCTGATCAGATGGCTTCGTCAGAAGCCATCTGATCTGGCTCTACATTGTTTCAAAGATAAGGCATATCCGGGATTAGCAGGGCAAGGGTTAAAAAATAAACTACGGTAACAATAAAGCCATATTCTGTAACACCTGACAAATTGTTAGAAATAGTCTTTAATTGGGAGAGTGAGTGTTTCAGTTTTACGTCCCACCAACAGCTAAGGTCATACAGAGACGGGACCTCGGTTAAAAGACCCATCCGAAAGTCTGGAGAAGCCCGGGATCGAACCTCAGACCCCTGGTTTGCAAGGCGAGTAGCGTATCAACTCGACCACGGAGGCTTCTAGTCTTTAATTGGGAGATATATTTAATTTTGTATATATTTAATTTTGTTTCTTTGATTTGAGGTTTAACGTCCCCGTCAACACTGTAAAGGTCATTTTGGAGACATTGCTTCCAATTTTGTGGGACTTTTACCCGACATTGAGATGAAATGACTCCTCAAGCCCTGTCGCCCAATGAAACCAATAGGGTTTATAAATTTTGTTTACGGATAACATCTGATCAACCTGAAAAATATGCTCATTTTGATAAAAACGGTCGCATTATGTTGTGGAGTTGGCGTCCGTCAGAAACGCGTCCGTCCTCCTGTACGTCCATATGCCCATAAGCCTTTTCTTTTCGGGATAATGCCTCCTACAGTTTTCATCCGATCAACCTGAATCTTGGTAGATAGCAAGACTGTCATGTGGAGATGTGCGTAAAGTTTCGACGTTAACCGTCCACCAAATATTAATAGAGTTTTGACTCTTTGAAAATTTCTGTAAACAACATTTTCGTTTCGGGGTAACTAGTCTGAGGTAGATACTCCTGTTTTGAAAGAAAAGTCTCACTATGAATTAAGGTGTGGCAGATTTGGTCATGTAATCATTTTCCATTTATTAAGGCTGTAACTTGAAAAATAGTTACACCATGATGGACCAGTGAATACTGTTTTCAGGTTACTGTTTTATATGTAGATAAACATATTTGTCATTCAGCCACCAAGTTTGCTGTGTGTGTTACCGAAGGCGAAGACCAGCTTCCTACGCTATACTGGTTACCAAAACTTCATAAAAGACCTTACAAAGCACGGTTTATTGCAAATTCTAGCTCTTGCACTACCACTGAACTTTCTAAATTATTAACTTCCTGTCTTACTGCTATTAAAACGCATGTAATTAAATATTGTGATAAAGACTTTGAGAGATCAGGAAGAAATCTGTTTTGGTCTATAAAACATTCGAATGATGTTTTAAATAAATTGAAATCCAGACATTTTCGTGCTTCAAGTCTGTCTACTTACGATTTTTCCACTCTTTACACTACACTTCCTAATAATCTTATAAAAGAAAAGCTTAATGGTTTAATTGAATGGGCTTTTCACAGAGAAGATTCTCTCTATCTTGCATGTAATGTCAGAAATGCATTTTTCACTTCTAAAGAGCATAAGAATTATACACTTTGGTCATGTCAGAAAGTGTGTGATGCCCTCACCTTTCTACTTGACAATATTTATATTAGATTCGGTACTAAGTTATTTAGACAAATTGTGGGCATTCCGATGGGTACGAATTGCGCACCTCTTGTGGCTGATCTATTCTTGCATTGTTATGAAAGAGACTTCATGTTGTCGCTTTACATTGATAACCAAACTGAAATTATTGAAGCTTTTAGCTCCACTCCTAGATATTTAGATGATTTATTAAATATTGATAATACCTATTTCGATGGTTTGATCAGTCAGATTTACCCCCCAGAACTTCAGTTAAATAAAGCAAATTCTTCTGATACCGAGGCCCCGTTTTAGGATTTACATCTATCTATTGCAGATGGGTTTGTTTCGTGCAAAATTTATGATAAACGCGATGACTTTGATTTTGAGATTGTTAATTTTCCTGTTTTGGATGGTGATGTTCCTCGTGCGCCATCCTATGGCGTTTATATTTCGCAATTAATTCGATTTGCTAGAGTGTGTAGTCAAGTAACTGACTTCAACACTCGTAATAAATCATTAACAGCTAAACTTCTTAATCAGGGTTATCGGTACCATAAACTACGCAGAGCCTTTTCAAAATTTTATAGACGCCAATTCTGATTTAATTTCAAAATTCAATATTGGACTTAAATCTCTTCTGCAACAAGGTCTATCGGAACCCGAATTTTATGGTGACTTAGTATATAAATTCTGAAAAATATATAACCGCAATGACTTTAGCACCCGATTTCGTAAAATCATTCTTCGATATAAAAAGATTGGGTACAACATGGATATTATACGACAGACTGCATGCATGGTAGTTAACCCAATCACGGTTGGCAACTTTGCTTCCCTCTTTAATTGCACGCCGGTGGGTCAGGCCTCAGATTCTATGACGGTTCTAACGTAAAGGCTTATTGAGAATTAGAGAGATCTAATTCAAGGTAATGTTGGTTGGTGCCTGATGCTCTGTCTCTGGTCGGCCCCATCGGAGTCTAACTGTTGGTTTTCTTTTGCTCCAGCATTTCAGTGGTTTCTTGCTGTCGAGTCCTCACCGTTGTCTCACCTCTGTGGTTCTTTGATTATTAGTGTTCACGGAGATGTTGCACTGATGAGTTAGGAGGCCTTCATGCGGACTGCAAAAATTATTTGTCTAAACCGCAACGGAAGTAAGGGCGAGGATTGTGGCCACGTAAAATCGATTTAAGCCCCCCAGTGGAAATCTTTCCACTGACCGTTCCAAGGCGGTTCTTCTGTGGCGATTTATTTATGTTGTTGTTTGTTACTTACTGTGTGTATCACTTGTGTCTTTTTATTTTTAGGATGGCCATATGGCCATTTTGTGGGAAAGTAACTGTCCTTATGGCCTTTCTTTGTTTAGGTTTCCATTTTGGTCTGTTCGCTTAATGTTTGTGTTTCTTCCCCTTTGGTGTCTTTGATGGGTGGAGTAAGTTAATTGTATCGATTCCTGATCTTTGTTTTACTACTTTTCATTCCACCAAATATGAATTTGCCACGGGCGTATAATGCCCCGCTTGCGGAGCTCTTGTTTCTTATTTCTGCTCAAAACATAGACTGTGGATACTCAAGTATCGAGTAGCCACAATCTATGTTATACAGCAGAAATAAGCAAAATAATGTATACCCCTGCAAACCTCAATTTCACTATATAAAAGTGGGGTTTAAGGGTCAAAACTGTGTCGTACGTCTTCCGTGCGTAAACGTTTCTTGTGAACGCTCTAGAGGCCATAGTTGTGGCCCAACCTTCATGAATTTTGTTCAGAGTGATCATCTTGACAACATCCGGGTGAAGTTCAATATGTGTCATGTTGGATTGAAAAGTAGGTCAGAAGGTCAAATATTAGAAAACATTGTGAACACTCTAGAAGCCACAGCTTTGGTCCAATCTTCATGAAACTAGCTCAGAATGATCATCTTAACAAAATCTGGGTCAATTTCAAATATGGGTCATGTTGGGTGCAAGAGTAGGTCAGTAGGTCAAATATGAGAAATTGTGCACACTATAGAAGCCACAGCTTTAGTCCAATCTTCATGAAACGTGCTCGGAACGATTATCTTAACAATATCTGGGTCATGTTCGAATATGGGTCATGTGGGGTCAAAATGTAGGTCAGTAGGTCAAATAATAGAAAAAACTCGTGAACACTCTATTGGCCATTGTTTTTGTCCAATCATCATAAAAACTTACTCAGAATGATCATCTTTACCATATCTGGCTCAAGTTCGAACATGGGTCAGTGTCGGGTCCAAAAGTAGGTCAGTAGGTCAAATCATAGAAAAACCTTGTGAACACTATAGAAGTCACAGTTTTGGTCCAGTCATCATCAACCCTGCTCAGAATGATCATCTCGACAATATTTGGTTCAAGTTTGAATTTGGGTCCTGTCGGGTCAAAACGTAGGTCAGTAGGTCAAATCATAGAAAACCCGTATGGACACCATAGAGGCCACCGTTTTGGTCCAATCATCAAACTTGCTTACAATGAACATCTTGGCAATATCTGACAGTGGGTATTGTGTCATGGCTTAAACACCTACATTTATTCATATATTTAATTATAAATTCACACAAATGTTTTGTATGATGCTATCTTAAGTGAGTTCGACTTTCAGGGTCCTAGGCTCAAGGTCACTGTAGCTGTTTTTAGAAAAATCTTTGTTGACCCTCTAGCATTTATTGACGGACTTTAATATAGTTTCATACAAATGTTGTGTATGATAATATCTCGAGCGAGTTCGACTCTTAGGATCTTGGGTTCAAGGTCAAGATCACTGTGGCTATTTTGAGAACAACTTCGTCAGCATTCTAATGCATACATTTATTGATGGATTACACAAATGTTGTTTATGATTACATCTCCAGCAACATTGACTTTCTGTGTGCTTGGTTTAAGGTTAAGGTCACTGCAGCTGTTTTCAGCAAAACGTTGTTATGGTTGTAGTGCCTTCATTTATTGATGGATTTAAATCTAACCACATAAATTTTATCGAGCAAATTCGACTTTCGGGGTCCTGGATACAAGGTCAAGGTCACTGTGGCTAGTTTTAGAAAAAAAACCTTGTCATCACTCAAGCTCATACATTCATTGATGGATTGCACAAAGCGTGTGTATTATAATATCTCGAGCAATTCTTACTTCTAGGTTGCTAGGCTCAAGGTCAAGGTCACTGTAGCTATTTTCGGACGTTCGTTATTGCTCTAGTGCCTTCATTTATTGATGGATTTTAATAAACTTCACACAAATGTTGGATATGTCCTGCAAGGTAGACTTTCAGTGTCCTGGTTGCAGTGACTTTTTTTAGAAAAAACCTTTGTCATCGCTCGAACGCCTACATTTATCAAAGAATTTTTATGTAACTTTACACAAATGTTGGATATCATAATATCTTAAGCAAGTTTAACTTTCAGGGTCCGGGGCTCAAGGTCAAGGTCACTTTGGTTATTTAAAAAACAACTTTGTAATCGCTGTAGCGTCTACATTTATTGATGAATCTTAATGTAGCTTCACACAAATGTTGTGAAGCAAGTTTGACTCTCAGGGTCCTGAGCTTAAGTCAAGGTCACTGTGGCTGATTTTAGAATTGTTTTTTTTTATGTCTCTAGATAACACATAGATTTCTCAATGGATTTTGATGTAC
Organism: Lucinisca nassula; assembly: GCA_963580285.1. NCBI lineage: Eukaryota > Metazoa > Mollusca > Bivalvia > Lucinida > Lucinidae > Lucinisca > Lucinisca nassula. The sequence goes on along the minus strand of OY757017.1, from coordinate 114,708,955 downwards.
CTTAACACAGATGTTAAGTATGATAATATTCTCAAGCAAGATCAACATTCAGGGTTCTGTGCTGACGGTCAAGGTCACTGTGGCTGTTTTTCGAAAAACAAACAAACAACAACTTGTGATGGCTCTAGTGCATACATTGATGGGTGGATTTTGCTCAAATGAACATGATAGTCACCAGAGCTAAAACTAGCCACACCTTATAATGACCTACCCATAAACAGCTAGATTGATTTTGATAGAATTTCACAGAAATATTCCTTTGGTCACTGTGAATCTAAATTGCCTAAACCCTCCCCTCCACCTTACTATGTATCCTGCCATTTCTTTTGTACAGTGTGGATCAGGTGGGCGGCCCTAAGAAGAAGAAAGAAGAAGAAGAAGAAGAAGGGTTGACCTGTCATTAAATCCCAACACAATGTTTAAAAATCATGACATAGGCTATGGGTAAAAACATCTTAACATAGGCTGTTGGTACTCGTAAGAACCACCTCAGTAAAGCAATTCTAACAAACACCAACCACATATGATGGTTTACGAGTATATGCAGGGACCATACAGTTACTCGTATTTTTTTACTGCGTTGTCAGTCCATGTGGAGTACTCGTAAAGCTTTTCTTGTGACGTAGAAAAAATATTTAAAATAAATCTATCTAAATCTTAAGGAGTAAACTGTTGTTAATCCGATTGAACCTCCACCTAAGATTAAATGGCAAAAAATATAAGAGTTCAATGTTTAAAGACTGGCATTGATTTATATGCTTATCTTTTTTTTTCTTCAAAACGATATGTAAACTTTTGTAAATGTTTATTTCAAGGTATGTGTTTTATTTATACCGTTTTATTTCTTTGTAGAATCGAAAGTTTGCATATATACATGTATTGAGCATGCATGTTTTGTTTGTTTGATTTGAGGTTTAACGGCCCCCGTCAACACTATTTAGGCCATTTTGGAGACGTTGCGTCCAATTTTGTGGGACTTTTACCCGACATTGAGATGCAAAGACATCAAGCCCTGCCGCCCAATGAAACCAATAAGACTTATACGCATTGGACGGTCTGACTCGCACCACATTGCCCGAGCAGGCTTAGTACTTTTAAGCGGTTTACCCATGTGCGGTCAGTTTCAGCTCTGCGTTGAAGCACCAAGCAACCTAATCTATTTCCCTTAGCCCCGATGAGATTGGATCAGTAAGCATACATGTACATGTATGTAAATCATTAACCCTTCTCTTGCTGAATATTCATTTAAGCCACACCCATTTCTGTCTATCAACCAATCAAATTACTTGATGTAATTTATTGCTATAAATTCATAAACTAAATGCCAAACAGTGTAGATCCTGATCAGATGGCTTCTTCAGAAGCCATCTGATCAGGATCTACACTGTTTGCAAAGATAGGGGTTGTCGTGAACAGCAAGATAAGGGTTAAGTACTAACGTGAAGCAGATGAGTCTCAGTATATCTACTATTCGAACCCTTTAAAGAATTTGCCGCTGTACAGTTTATTTCAGCTGTGCGCGAGTTCGAAACGCACTCAAAACAAATATGTATCAATGGACAGGCAACACTATTTAGGTCATTTTGGAGACGTTGCTTCTATTTTTGTCGGACCGTTTTACTGACATTTATAACAAATGACATCTGAAGCCCTGCCGCCAAAACACACCAACAGGGGATATATTTAGGGGCTCTCTGACTCGCATATGCCAGATGTATCTGTTCCAATTAACTAAAAAACAAGCAGGCCCTCGATAAATTAATTGGAGGTTCTCTACAGAACATAGAACAGGCAAATAACTAAATGTTTCTCCAAAACCGCCTCTTGCTCGTTTATTTTTCATTACGAAAACACGCCTATACAAATACATTGTAAATTTGACCGCCGAGTAAAGAAAATATTAAGATAAAACGTGATATTTCTTCTTATTTCTGCTCAAAATATTGATTTTGGGTACACGTTAGAACCGCCTCATCGAGGTGGTTCTAACGAGTACCCACAATCTATATTTTAGGGCAGAAATAAGAAAAATTTTGTTTACCCTGTAAACCCCAGTTTTACTTTATAAAAGTGGGGTTCAAGGGGATCAGAATTATATAGGCGTGTTTTCTAGATGAAATTTCAAGACTACTGCTAGTCTATGTAGCTAAGAAAACCGATATGCAATTTACCCGCTGGTTAGAAACCCCACACAACACGCTAACAAATCCACGAAATGAACATCCCTGTACATTTTATATAGAGACAAAACTTGGGTTTGTGGGATATACATTATTTTTTTATCTTATTTCCACTCCAAAACATAGGTTGTGGTTACTCATTAGAACCGCCTCAATGAAGCGGTTCTAATGAGCACCTACAACCCATGTCTTGGCTGTAAGAGAAATATCACAAATTTTCATGAGAAAAAAAATACCCATTTGGATACGAAATCTGAGGTGTCGTTATGGACAGCTTTTTTCTCGCGATGGTGCTCATTTTATTCCAGTAGGCGTGGTTTGCCACCATAACTGAGCAGCTTGCATCACACAGACATCCAGCATGAGCAAAAAGAAGACCTTATTCACTCCGGAGGATGACAGTTATACCATGGTTGCTGCAATTGAAATCGGAACATCCTACTCCGGGTTTGCGTATGCGACCAGGCGTGACGGGAAGTCTGTTTCTCAACATATCGTTATGAACCCGGTGTGGCTGTCCTCGGACAAAGCATGTACCACCTTGAGGTAAGTTGTTCCGCTCTTTGTTTCCAAGATACATTTAGCTGGCCCGTCGGCGCAGTCTTTTGCATGTCTGATCTTGGGATCGAGAAGTGGGTTCGATCCATATGTTCTAAAACTTTCTTTCATAGGGCAGGTGTCAGTAACGGTCTTCATTTCACGGACTTGTTTGCGTGATGTCATAAATTTTCATCTGAAAATAAACCGTTTAGAGATACAAAAGAACGCACGGACATATCACTGCACTGTTTATGGCAAAATTATTTTGGCCATACTTAGTGATAGATATGTTGTTTCGGTGCATAACGTGTTTGCAAACGTTTGTTCTAGTTTTCTAGACTATAAACAGGGTTGGCAAGTTATCATTGACATGGACCTTAAATGCATTTATTCTTGATTATTGAGGACTATCATTTCATCACATAATATATAGCCCTCGGTATTGACTGAAGAGAAGTCCTCTGTCTTCAAAAGGGTAAGGGGCCTCCCTGGGGAAAATCAGTACTTTACTAACTGTTGACTAGAGCGTACGTTATTTATTTTCCCCTTTAGTGCCTCAGTCAGGGGATTCAACAAGAGCTACTAATCACCCTATTAAGGGCTACCTTTGATCTGCTATAGACAGTATATCACAGGGGGCAATTATAAACAATTATAAACAATTATGAACAGACGGTGTGCCCTACTGTTCAAGAATAAATGCCTTTAAATCGTTATAACACATCGGTGTAGTATAGAAGTTTATTTTATGGTTGTAAGAATGATGATATTCTCCTTATAAAAATGTCTTAGTTTTTTATCCCCCCCCACGCCCGAGAACCGAGAATCTTTGTTCGGGGGCATATAGTGTTGCTCTGTCTGTCTGTCTGTCTGTCTATCTGTCCGTCACAAAAAATTTAACCTTGATCATAACTTCAAAAGTATTTGATCTAGCCCCATGAAACTTCACACACCTATTCACTATCACAAGGCTACATTCTGACAAGGGGGTGGGGGTGCATTGGTCACCTATAGTGACAGCTCTTGTTTTCTCATATAGATTTTAGGTGCTCGTGTGTCTTACAAGTACCCACGTGTCATGTTGTTAGCAAAAATAAGGGAACTAATGAGTACCCCCGTAAAGCCCACTTTTCTTTGTACAAAGTGGGGTTTAGAGGGGTCTTTATCATACAGACTTGCTACTATTAACCTGGGGCCAGTCGTTCAAAACTAACGACATCGTTAGTTTACGAATCGCTAAAACTTTGATCATTTAATATTGCAAATAAGCTAATATTTTTGCTGAAAAAATATGAGCAGCTTTTGCATTTCAGCAAAAATATCAAACTTTTAGATATTGCACTTGCTAGAACAGTTGACAGTTTGACCACTAACGAGCTTGTTAACCCTTATCTCTCTGAATATTCATTTAAGCCACAACCATTTCTGTCTATAAACCAATCAAATTACTTGATGTAATTTATTGCTTCAAATTCATAAACTCAATGCCAAACAGTGTAGCAATCTGATCTGGATCTACACTGTTTGCAAAGATAGGGGTTGTCGTGAACAGCAAGATAAGGGTTAAGCTACCGATGCTTTGAACAGCTTGCCCCTGATGTCGATGTTTTACAGGACCCCTACATGCTTGCTGTTGAATGAAAAGAAGGATTTTGAAGCATTCGGCTATGAAGCAGAGAAGCAGTATATGTCTCTTGTGAAGGAAAACAAACACAACAAATTCTACTACTTCAGACGATTCAAGACAAAACTGTTTGCAAATGATGTAAGCATAGCAAATAATCAGGGGACAGCTCAAAAATGTTAAAAATTTTCATTTTCGGACACAAGCTTAGTCATCGAGTTTGGTGTTACGGCGCACAAGCATGTGGCCATGAAACAGAAAAATTAATGTGCAGTAGTGAAGAATTATCTCCCTTAACAATCCGATTGTTTATTTGTTTTGTTCAAGCATACCTTCTGTTTGGGGCTCGTCATACTTTGCCATGGCTTACAAATCGGCCCTGTCTGATCAGCACCTTTGTATTTTTATGCCCCCGCCATTCGAAGAATGGTGGAAAGGGCATATAGCGTTGCCCCTGTCCGTCCGTCCGTTCGTCCGTGCGTCCGTCCGTCCGTGCGTCCGAAACTTAAACGCAGTCAATAACTTCCTTATTTCTAGATGGATTTTAAAACTACTCGGCAGAAATGTTAACCATCATGAGACAATGTGTCATGCGCAAAACCCAGGTCCGTACCTCCAAGGTCAAGGTCATACTTAGAGGTCAAAGGTAAAAAAAAAACGGGTCCGAAACTTAAACGCAGTCAATAACTTACTTATTTCTGGATGGATTTTGAAATTACTTTGAAGAAATGTTAACCATCATGAGACGATGTGTCACGTGCAAACCCAGATCCGTACCTCCAAGGTCAAGGTCATACTTAGAGGTCAAAGGCAAAAAAAAAGGTCCGAAACTTAAACGCAGTCAATAACTTTCTTATCTCTGGATGGATTTTGAAATTACTTGGCAGAAATGTTGACCATCATGAGGCAATCTGCCTCACACAAAACCAAGGTCCTTACCTCCAAGGTCAAGGTCATACTTAGGTCCAAAACTTTCTGTGGATGAATACGAACATAGACATATTTTCAGGCGGGGGCATCCGTGTCCTATGGACGCATTTCTAGTTTCTGATTGGTAAAACTAGTTTCTTTGCAAAAATGACAGAAAATAATTATGTTATATTTATACTTTTTTTAGAAAAAAAAAATCCGTACATTGAAAGGTACCCCATTAGGAAAGTTTGCGTCTTTAAAATTCTCTTTGCATGATTGTATAATATGATGTAGGCTACTATTCATATCGTTAATCAGTGGTTCGGTTTAAGCTTTCTTTTTTCTGAAAAAAAACGATGTCAAGCTACTGTCTGCTAAATGAAATGACATTGACCTCGTTTTCAGGCGCTGAAGGGCAGTACCCTGATACAGGACGAAACTGGAAAGGACTTTTCTGCCATGAAAGTTTTCGCCTACACAATACGTTACCTCAAGAGCCAGGTTCTGAACGACATTTGTTTACGTGGTCACGATATAGAAGCAGACAACATCAAGTGGGTACTTACTGTGCCAGCGGCATTCCCGGACGTAGCCAAACAATTCATGAGAAAGGCTGCCGAATCGGTAAGTACTTCATAACGTTTCCCAGCAGGCACTCATCGTTGAACTAATGTTGAAAAAACGTTGAAAACGTTGTTTCAACGTTAGTTCAGCGTTGAGTCAACGTTTTGTGCCTGCAGGGTTAATGACGTGCATGTCCAGCCTGCATTCTGCATGGAAACCATTCAAACTGCAGAGGACTGCAGATCGATGTAACGCATATCTGACACATAGATGCTGCATCTACCACGATTTATCTGGAGCTAGGTCCATTACCAGGGTACATGTGAGGGATGGTTGGTTAATTTAATTTGTTTGAAGTACTACACAACGTTATATACTTCAAGCACACAGTGTAGCCCAGGATCAGATGCCGCAACGTGCGTCTTTACTGGTCAATAATAACCATGTAGGACGCTGCTATTGACATCAAATCTGTTTTTCATTGTTCTCGAAAAAATGATAGTAATCAACTTTATTTATAGAGGGTCACGCGTTTAGTAAACTAGTACTATTCTTCCGTGTTCTTCTTCCTGGGTAGAAATCAGTACTAACCAAGGAGGCTAAAGTCTCTTGCTCAAGGAAAAAACGCTTGTCGCTCGCCTGGATCAAACCGGCTACCTCTCGATCTTAAATCCGATGCTTTACATGTACCACTGCCTCACAGCGCTCCACAATAATATATTTTATTTGTAGAGGGTAACACATTTAGTAAAATAATCTTCCATGTGGTCCTCCTGGGTAGGAACCGGTGCTAAGCAATGTGGCTAAAGTCTCTTTCTCAAGGAAACAACGCTTGCCGCTACACGATACTTTAACACATGTTATTATACCTAAAATAAGCACGGTCGCGAGACAACCTGTCTTCCACCGGGTATGACATGATATATCAAGAGCCTTGAAATATAAATATAGAAACTGCAGGCTCACCGTTGTGGTTTGGGCCTGGCTCGGGTCACATTTGAGTCGCCAAGCTTTGCAACGGAAGTTCATAATTATATGTTTTTCGCCGGGTACGCTGGTCGAGTAACTATCGGATCGATATAAGTGAAGTAATCTTGAAAGGGTCGTAAAACCAAAACCGGGGAAAACAAAAAGAAACCGGCGGCCTTATACTTTCCAAGCAACGAACACAAAAACTGTGATAGAACTCCCGTGCTATAGTATTATCTTTGAGAACTCCATAACTAGCATGTTCCATATGAAAATGTTCGATACTTTTCTTATTTATAGTCCAAATATAGATTGTTGGCGCTTGTTAGAACCGCCTCGATGAGGCAATTCTAACGAGTATATACAATCTATGTTTTGAAAAAGAAATAAGGAAAATACGCTAGTAAATCCCACTTTTCTTTATATAAAGTAGGGCATAGAGCAGTGGCCAATGCTCGGACTTGTTAACATTATGGGTGATGACCAGACCTAGCTTTCATGCAGGCCGAGCTGCACAGTTTGTTATTTCAGAAATGGTAATTCCGTATTTTTTGTCATTACGTGGCTAATATATAAAGCGGTTCTTTCTGTTTCTCTTGACGTAACATACACCATTTTCATTGCTAAAATCGCCGTATTTTCTTTGCTCGATTGAGAAGTTCCTTTGTTAGCTGACAGTTAAATTTCTACATCCTAGCGGACCTTTGTCATGAACTTCCACGAAAGCAATAAAGGTCGTAGAGTGGCAATAAATTACCAAAAACAGAACCATTGTACGCGCTAATTAAACCGATTTCCATTGATATTAGTTTGTGTAATCTGTCTACCGTTTAATGATTGACAGAACTTTAAGAACTAACACAATGGCCACATACCTTCATGTCAGATCGGTCTCTATTTTCAGGCTGGAATAGCGAGAAGCCAGTTGAAACTTGCCCTCGAACCAGAGGTCGCCTCTATCTTTTTACAAAATATTCCATCCAACATGGTCACAGAAAAAATACCAATACTGAAGTCTGGCACAAAATATGCTGTAGCTGACCTTGGGGGTAAGTCACCATGCTGGCTCCCAGCTTGCACATTGTCAATATTGGAAAAACAGGTAACAATACCCCCCTGACCTTTCAAGGTCGGGGGGGGGGGGCGTCTGGTTACCTGTTTTTCCCACACTGATAACGTTCAGACTAGGAACCAGCAGATAATGCAAATAAGGTCACCATATTCGCATTATTTGCTGGCTACCAGCTTGCACATTATCAATATTGGAAAAATAGGTAACCAGACCCCCCTGACCTTTCAAGGTCAGGGGGGGTCTGGTTACCTGTTTCTCCAACACTGATAACCTTCAGACTAGGAACCAGCAGATATTGCAAATAAGGTGCTAATTTTTCTTCAAAAACTAAACAATAAACAAGCTTTAAAATGACTGTCACTACTAAAAGGTAGACTGATTTTGAAATAATTTCACAAAAATGACCGATACAGATTCTTATGCAAGCAAGACAAATTTAGATGAATCGTCTCATCAGGATCTACACTTATTGCCAGTCTATTACTGATTCATCACAAACACATGCCTATATAATTTTGACACCATCAAACCCCACTTTTATATGGTAATACTGAGGTTTAGTACTGAGGTAAAGTATAGTTTGTTGGTGCTCGTTAGCACCGCTTCATCGAGGCGGTTCTAACGTGTACTTACAATCTGTATTAAGAGCAGGATTAAGAAAAAAACGTCACAATTTTTCATCTCATTTTTTTTCGGCAGAAAAATTACCAGTGTATTTGAAAAGGCGTGGTTTCGTAATGTTTGATCAAACTCCAAATTAACGTGAATCGATATGTTAAATTCAAAGAAAGAGGAGTCCACTCATGACATTTGGGCATGAAAAAGTAAAGCAATGAACGCCGAACATGTTTTTCGAAGATGCTTTTCCTCGAGTGCATTCCACTGTCCTAGGCTAAACTGAACTGCAGCAGTCTCAAGGGGAAATTGCTCACGCGGAAGGCAACTGTTTGCAAGGAAGACATACGTTTGCAAGTTTCTTTCCCTGACTCTTATCCCACTGAATAATCGGTTTGTCAACACCCATTTCTGAATCTGAACCAATCAGATTACTTGATGTTTTATTTCCACAATTCAAAAACTCGATGTCTTACAGTGTAGATCCTGATCAGGTGGCTTCTGCCATCTGATCAGGATCTTCACTGTTTGCAAAGGTAGGGGTTATCATGAACATCAGGATAACTGTTAAAGATGCAACAGCCGTTTAAAGAGCTGTTATGGAGCCTGAAAAGGGTTCTCCGTACTTCAACAATAATACTGTTTATTTACTAAGTTTATAAAATAGAAGTGGAGGCAATGACTAGGAAGCAATACAATTAACCCAAAGCTCCCATCAGAGACAACAAAGGGAAAGAAACACAAAAATGATACAACAAACCCTAATGGAAACATCAAGAGGGGAAAGCCAAAAGGACAGTTACTTTCCCACAAAATAGCCAATAGGCTATCCAAAATAAAATAATATAAGCGACACAAACACCCAAAGACAAACCATAACAAAAATAAACCGCGACAGAAGAACTGCCTTGGAACGGTCAGCGGAAACGAATTCCACTGGGGGCTTAAATCGATTTTACGTGGCCACAATCCTCACCTTTTTTTCTGTCGCGATTAAGACACATTATTTGTTCAGTCCGCATGAAGGCATCCTAACTCATCAGAGCAACGTCTCCGTGAACAACAAAAAATCAAACAACCACAGAGATGAAACAGCAAGAAACCACTGAAATGCTGGAGCAAACCAAAACCAACAGTAAGACTCCGATGGGCCCGACCAGAGACAGAGCATCAGGCACCAACCACCTTTACATTTAATCAGATCTTTCTAATTCTCAGTAAGCCTTCACGCTGGAACCGTCATAGAATCTGAGGCCTGACCCACCGGCGTGCAATTAAAGAGGGAAGCAAAGGTGTCAACCGTGATTAAGTTAACCACCATGCTTGCAGTCTGTCATATACCATTTATGTTACACCCAATCTTTTTATATCGAAGAATGATTTTACGAAATTGGTTGAAGTCATTGCGGTTATATATTTTTCTGAAAAGTCGGTTTAATAGCTGTTGGGGGTTGATTCCCGTCATTGAATTTCTCTTCACCCGTTGCAGTCATGTACGTGGGTTATTTGCGTATGATGGAAAGTGGAAAAAGAAACTTGGCTGGACTGTACCTTGTGGCAAGTGCATGCATTCGGTTTGCGACTTTATTTGTGTTGTTGGATCACACCCCCGTGCGACATAGTGCATTTTAACATCTCCAAAAGTTTTTTTATGAAAATCCCTGATATATTTAGTATTTATACTTCGAACATAGGTTGTGGGGCCTCGTTCGAACCGCCTCATTGAGGCGGTTCCTTGTTAGAACCGCCGTTCTAACGAGTACCCACAACCTTTGTCTTGGAGCAAAAATAAGAAAAATAATAGCTACCCCGGTAGACCCTAGTTATCTATATATATTGAGGTTTAGGTGGGTGTTCATTTCACGGACTAGTTCACGTGTTGTGGCAGGGATGGTCTTGGTTGAGTTTCACACTTGTATTTATGCATTGCTTTGTAACAGAGGATTTATATGATATATTGTGATAAAAATGAAACAACGTTTAACCGACATTTGGTGTCATCCGTTTCTCGATAAATGTTATACATTAAATCCCATTAACAAGTCCTTGTAATGAAACCCATGTAACCCCCACTTTGTATAGAAAACCTTGGGTATATACAGTCGAACGTCGATGCCTCGAACACCAATGGCTCGTTTGCCATGGATGTGTCGAACCCATTCTTGAGCCCCTAGCGAAATCCTCTACATAAGAAATAGTGGGGGATAATTAAGGAGATTGTAGTCTTTTATCTTGCAAATGTATGCTGCGTGTACTCATTAGAATCGCCTCGATGAGGCGATTCTAATGAGTACACACAGCATACATATTCATTATAGAACACCGAAAAGATGTCTAAAAGTATCTCGTTATGCCTCCTTATAGTAATCTCAGTGGCTCGAACTACCCCTGTCTCGAACAGATTTTCGAGGTCCCAAAGGTGTTCGAGCCATTGAAGTTCGACTGTATGATCAAGTTACGTCTTCCTCCTGCTTCAAGACAACTGTTGTGCGTACTCGTTTGAACCACCATAATGTGGTGGTCCAGTCTATTTTTTGAACATTAATTAGAAACATACCACAAATTTTCATAAGAAAAAATAGCTGTTTCGGAGATTTGAAAGATGCACCTTTTTATCTGCATGTATAATCGTAATGTTATTTTTTTCAGGTGGAATTACTGATGTTGTATTGCATGAGAAGAGAAAAGAAGGGCTGAGAGAAATCAGCCGAGGATTTGGTTCCAAGCTCGGGGGTGGGGCTGTGGATAACATCTTTGTGCAGTTCCTTAATAAACTCTTTGGAGATACTTTGGTACAAGAGTTTGTCACGAAGTACAGAAAAGATTTTCTTCTCATGATGAGGGAATTTGAACACGTGAAAAAGCTAGTGACGCCTTTCGCCAAAACATATGTTGAAATAAAGATTCCAGCCTGTATTGATCTGTTATGTCAGAAACAGCAGTACAATGACACAGTGGAGAATGTGATATTCCGCTCTGTGTACAAGGGGCGGGTCCATCTTGTGAAACACAAGCTACGGATAGATGCAGTGGTATGCAATGAGTTCTTCAGGGCAATCACTGTTGAAATGGCGAAGGTTATAACTCACAATTTGACCGCGGTCAGTACAGCCAAAGATATATCCACACTAGTGCTCGTTGGGGCCTTTTCAGAATCATCCGTTGTCCAGGATATTTTACATCAAGAACTGATAGGAAAAACGAGCATAACTCAGATCATTGTTCCCCCAGACGCGGACATTGCGGTTCTGAAAGGAGCCGTTATATTTGGGAACTCACCATCAAATATCCTTTGCCGAGTGAACAAATACACGCTCGGTCTGAGAATTGCCAGACTTTTCAACCCAGAGTTGTTTCCGCTGAAGAAACGGGTAGTGCTGAGTGGTTGCGAATACGTGCTTGACATCTTCTCGCCGTTTCTCTCCATCGGTACGAGAGTCCCCGTTGGATTTGTTTCTCACCAGTCACTTACAAGTACGGAACCATTGCAAAAGAAGATAGAGATCGATGTATACTTCTCCAACGAGTTAAGTCAAAATTTTACGACTGATGCAGGATGTGCGAGACTTGGGCAGATGTTTTACCATATTCCGTCACCATCTGAGGAACCAAGAACAATTTATGTTGATTTCATTCTGGGAGATACGGAATTATATTTACATGTTATTGACAAGAAGACCAATACTACCACCAAGTACCCCTTCCCGGCTATACCAGAGAAGTAGAAAACTCCTACCGGGTACGGGCATACCTGGTCGCATTTCCCGCAACTTTTACAAAGGGGAGGGGTGGGGCATCCATCGGGACTTCATGCTCGCTTTTTTCATCCACGGATGCTCTTTCCTTTGAAACAAAGACTGCTCATGTGGAGCGAATTCTTTCCTTAAGAGTACACCCTATTTATAAGGAAGGCTCATTTAAAAACAAAGAAGAAAAACTCTCAAAGAAAATGAAATAGTTTATATTAAAAATTCGTATTATACCACACCTTTCTGGCATTTAAGATCATGTATGTTGGTTTTGGCTTACGGCCATTTTAACATTCTTTCACGGTATGGGCATAAGGATGTTCTGAGAAAGGGATAATCCTTTGTAACCAAGAAATACAGCACAGAACTGAAAATTATGGAGTGTACAAGATTTTTTTCTGGGCCAGACTAGCTAGTTTCGGCCAATTGCGCCTCATAAGAAGTCTGCGAAAACCTGAGTACCCCGGGGCTACTCAGATCGGCGAGAGCCCTAATGATAAAGAGACAACGCTGTATCCCTCAAGATCACGCATTACGATAACACATCCGTGCGATATAGTGCAATTTTCACATCTCCAAAATAGCTACTTTTCTGATGAATATCCGTGATAATTTTCTTATTTATACTACAAACATAGGTTGCGGGTCCTCGATAGAACCGCCTCCTTGTGGCGGTTCTAACGAGTACCCACAACCTATGTCTTAGAACAGAAATAAGAAGAATAATGTATACCCCTGCAAAGCCCAGTTTTCTCTACATGAGGTGGGGTCTCGGTGGATGTTCATTACACGGACTTTTTAACGTGATTGGAGGCTCTTTGGTATTGAAGATAACGAGCAATTTGATAAACATGCATTTACTTTTATTAATGAGGCAAGGCACAACAAAGCTACAAGTTGGCTTTTACGGACAGCGAAGATTCGGATCAATCTGCCCGTCTGCAGTCGGTTTCGACTCTTCGCAGAACACAAGAGTCATTTATAAATTATTTGCGATCCACAGAGTAAATATGGAGAGACATCACGTTAACAAGTCCGTGTAATGAACATCCCCTTAAATAAAAATCAAAAAATGAGTTCCTTTAAGAGCAATGAAAATATTCATAAGAAAGAAGATGGGTCATACTACGTAGTTTCGGCTAATAAAGCCTCATCAGTGACCCTGTAATGATCCGGCAACGAAAGCCAGAGGAAGCATACTGCAATTTTGCGAATTTCGAATAGGCAGTCGATTCAAAGACTGATATAAATCAAAATGAGGTCCAAATAATTAAAAACCTGTCTAGAATTTGAGTCTAAACTAATAATTTATTTCTGGTTTCTCAGAATATTCACGCTGATCTCAAAGGACCAAAAGTAAAATATAAACTGCACTATGGTTGATGTACGGGGAGACATTTTAAATCCCACTTTATATGGAGATAACTAGAGTTTACAGGATAATTACAATAGCTTTCTTATTTTTGATCCAAGGCATAGGTTGTTTGTAAGTATTAAAACCGTCTCATTGAGGCGGTTCTAACGAGCACAAACAACCTATGTTTTGAGTACTAATAAGCATGGTAGCGCAATTGTTCATCAGAAAATTAACTGTTCATCACGAAAACGCGCCTATATAATTGTGACCCCCTTGAACCCCACTTTTATATAGTAAAACTGGGGTTTATAGGGGTAAACCTTATTTTTCTTATTTCTGCTCTAAAATAGAGATTGTGGGTACTCGTTAGAACCGCCTCGATGAGGCGGTTCTAACGAGTGCCCACAATCTATATTTTGAGCAAAAATAAGAAAAATATCACAATTTTTCATCTTAAAATTTTCATTTTTTTTCAGCGATAAAGGTGGCAATGTATTTGTATAGGCGTGTTTGCGTAATGTTTGAGATATAAAGGACATCACTGTGTCGGACGGATATGCTATCGTAATGGTGATTCGCATTACCATAACATATCCGTGTGCTAAAATGGCATCTTTCGTGACTCTAGAACTTGCATTTTCAGACGAAAGCTTGGCTGTTTTTCTTATTTCTAGCACAAACATAGATCGTGGAGGTTCGTTAGAACAGCCTCAAAGAATCGCCATTCTAACGAGTACCAACAATCTATGTTTTGAGCAAAAATAAGGAAAATGATGTTTACTCCTGTAAGCCCCAGTTTTCTCTATATAAAGTGGGGTTTACAGGGGTGTTCAATACAAGGACTTGTTAATATGATGGATTATATGAAGATGGATGGATGGAGTGACTGGTCCTGTCTTAAGCTAGTTACAGTACGATTATTATGGTGGTCGTTTCTGTCGTAACAATTGCTGCTGCCCTTGATGATAATGATCAAAATGATAATGACGATGATACATGCGTGAATGTTTAGTGCTATATGTAAAATAAAAACACTTTCAAACAGGAACTAACTAACTAACTAGGTCGAAACAACCCAATTAATTGATACAGCAATACTAGTGGAGTATTTACTAGTGGAATATTTTGTCTTGTCGGCAATGAGCGGGGTCTACAATGCATGCTATTGTCACAATGTTGAGACCCTTGACGTATATGACTTTAATAATTCAGTTATAAAACACATTCAAGAACTTGTGGATCCTTTCTTTCGCTTGCGCTTTATCTATTTAACGATACACACAAAACATTTAAATGTATTGGTCTGTGATAATTCCATGGACATGCTGTAGTACATGTAGTTTGGGTTGATCGCTTATAATTGACCCAAAGCAATAAGCTCAATAGCTTTTCGATGATTATAACTGATTTATAGGAAATCCAGGTAACGGTTATTTATAGAAAACAGTCGCGTCACAGTGAGGTCAGAGTTTCATGTTTTAAGTTTGGCAAAAAGTCTGAACCCAGATCAGACACTACGAACGCAACGTCTAATCAGAATTTCAATGTTTTCTTACAGTACAGGCATTTTAGGGTGAAAAAAACAGTCTACGTCCCCGTTCAGAGGCATTTTCAGCCTACACTTAGAGACAATCGCCCACCAGTGCTGTCAGTGCTTTGATTTACTTTGGGTCTCCATAGCAACAAATAAGGTACGTATTTTGTGATAACTGAAGGATAGTTTTCTTTATTTCTCAAGATAAACCTATGTTGTGGGTGCTCATTAGAACCGCCTCGATGAGGCGGTTCTAATGAGTACCCACAACATAGGTCTTTATGGAGAATGCACAAAAACTATGCTTCAGTTGGCACAAAATACTTACCTTATCTGTTGCTTTGGGTCTGTTGATAAACAATCGATCCAAAAACTAATGGTACACCTGCATTAAGGTGAAGGGGCCGAAGGTTCAACACCGGATGTGTCTGACTGGAACTGTTTTCCCAACACAAGCTGCTGTTTCTCGCTGTGGTATTGTAGTTCTTTATTGTGTTCTTCTAGTCGACGTATTGTAGTCTCATCTGATGTACATTCTTCATAACTAGGCGGGGGAGGCGTGTACATGGGCGTGGTCATGGGGGATCCTTGACCCGCCTGTTCTTGCAGTTGTTGTTGTAATGTTAACTGTTGCTGTTGTAAACGAATCCGGTCTTGTAACAGACGATTTTCTTCTTCTAGTTCACGGATTCTTGAACTTACGCAAGGGTGAGCATTGTCACTGTGACGAAATTCATTTAAATTGACACCTCCTGCTGTTAAACCACTGGTAATGAGCGGCGCACTATTCGAGTTGTAAGTGAACATGTCCGCTTGATTGCCATCAATTCTGGCACGTGACAATGGTCTGGGTCGCATGCAAAACTTAACGCCGAAGTGTTTTTTACATATGCAGTTACAACTTATGACCAAGAGGGACACTACAAAAGCTGCGAGAAGGAACCCCATACACAAACTTGCTATAAGTTTGTTTGTCGAAATATGTTCAGTATAATTGCAGGTGGATGAAGATGTTTCCAGTAATTCGGTAACAGACTCGCAGCCTCCAGATAAACCAAGGTAAGCGACCATTATAAGTCCCACCACGCATCCGAGTAAAGAGACACCACTCGACAAGATTTCCATTGCTATCTGAAATACACAGAACAAAAAGTTAAAATTTCCATAAGCTCGATACAACGGCCTTGGCTTATGTCTCCCACCCCGCCCATTGGGGCTGGAAGAAATAGGTGGACTGCATAATGCTTCCACACAGAGCTGAAACCGACACAAGTACTGGTAATCCGCTTAGAGATCTAAATATGTTCTAGAAAGGGTTATCCTTTGGAAGCAAGGAATATACTATATATATATACAGAACTGGAAAATATGGAGTGTACATGTTTTCTCGGCCAGACTAGCTAGTTTCGGCCATTTCGGCCTCATCAGTGACCCTCAGATATTTTCAAAATTCCACAATGGAATCAATGATCCCAAAGGACAAGAACATATAAACTACACTATGATGTAGGGCAGGGAGACGTTTTACGGCCGCCACACATTCCCAGACAACAGCTATAGTGACGTTAAATATGTTCTAGAAAAGGTTATCCTTTGGAAGCAAGGAATACACCACATAACTGGAAAATATGGAGTGCACATGCTTTCTGAGCCAGACTAGCTACTTTCGGCCACTTAGGCCTCATCAGTCACCCTCAACTATTTTCAAAAATCCACAATGGAATCAATGGTCCCAAAGGACAAGAAAACATAAACTACACTAAGCCTGCCCAGGCACAGCGGTGCGAGTCGGACCGTCCATGCTTATAAACCCTATTGGTTTCATTGGTCGACAGGCCTTGAGATGTCATTTCATCTCAATATCGGGTAAAAGTCCCACAAAATTGGAAGCAATGTCTCCAAAATGACCTATACAGTGTTGAAGGGGACGTTAAACCTCAAATCAAACAGACAAACAAACAAACAAAACTACGGCCTCGGTAGCTCAGTCGGAGTTGCGTCTGACTGGTGATCGGCAGGGTGTTTCGGCCCAGGTAGGCAACAGGCCTTCATGGAGTTTGATCATGAAACATTTTCTACGGTTAGTCTCTCCCTTAGGCTGATTCAAAGCGAACAATGTTCATTTTCGGGTAAAAGAATGTGCATTGCTGGTAAGTCGCTGGTATATGAGCCTATCCATGCAAATGATGGTTAGGTAAACTGACCGGCTAGATATAACCTAGATAGTCTTAACTGGGACGTTCTCAAATAAAACAAAGAAGCAACTGTTACAGAAGAGTTTTGTCCTTCTAATCTGCTCTCAGACAAAATAACGCCACTCAGGTGCAAATTCCTTCTTCTGAGGAAGATCTATTTTTCGGCGACACTCAGTTTACAGAAAGGCAGATAAGATTGTAAACAGGATTTCACGAAAGTTGCCTCTTTCTTGTAGAATAGCAGGAATATCCATCATTTCACTTTGATATAAATTGATACATCCCCGCATGGGAGAAACTGGCATGACTCTTGAAATAATTTGCATCCCTTCTCATAGACAACGCTACACCATACCCCGCTCCCTACGAACCGCACAACCACGTGTTCATCATTTGATCAACTGAAGGGGTTAGTGCAAGAAGGGGTCTAAGTCACATTTTTATAATTTAGAGAAAAACGCGAAAAACAAAATATTTTGCAAAATTTTCCTATTTTTTATACTTGAATTAAAATAAATGCTTCTGATGTGTTATTCTGACATGTGAAATGGTTCATAAAATCGCATAAATAGTTATGAGTATATCGCAGATACTCATTTGTTACAATAATGGTTTAGTGCAAGAAGGGGCCTAAGTCCAGGGTTTATAGCACTTAGGCACCTTCTTGCACTAAACAAATACAACAAAGTTTTCTCTATTAAAAGCAGAAACCTATATCATTTAGTTGAACATATATATTTTATCGTATTACGACTCTTTATAGTTTATTGTAACAAAAATCTGAAACAAAAGGACAATTCATACACTCGAAACTCAAAGTTTTATGTGGTAAAATGGACTTAGACCCCTTCTTGCACCAAAGAAAAGACATTGGACTTAGGACCCTACCAAAATTTTATTAACCGTCATTTCTAATGCCAATAAAGAAATAAGGTATAACAATCTATATACCAGATTGTAGGTCTTGATATGATGTACTTGAAAATGATATTATCCCAGATGTTTTCAAAAATGGACTTAGGCCCCTTCTTGCACTTACCCATTCAATTGTTTTCAGGATTGGCGACCCTGTATGGCACAGATCCACCTTTTCAGCTAGAGTCTTTAACTTCTAAATATTGAAACTAGAGTAGCAGCGAACAAAAAGGTGCTGTCCTCCGATATTAGATTGATTCAACATGTATTTCATGTGGCTTTGACGCCACTTGAGCAGCTTTAACAGTGGTGGTGGTGGTGGGAATTAATGCGCCAATGTGGTAGTTGTACGTGAGCCGTGTCGCGAGAAAGTATCGTTTGTAATACTATGTAGCACAGGCGACACAAGGTAGCCCGTCCCGTGTTATCTGTCTTCGCTGTTCACAATACGAAGTGGCCGGCGAATGCTCAGGTCACATAGAATACCCCCAGCGCAATCAAAGTATGGGTCGATTGTCTCTGAGAGTATGCTAGAAAAGTGAACGGCTGACATTCCCTTTAAGCCTTACTTTCCTGTATTGTAAGCAAACAATGAAGACCCTGATCAGACGTCGCGCCGGATTCTGCAGGTAAAATCTTTTACGCAACACTGGCCTTACAACGATAAGAATTATTCTTAAAAAAAAGATGTGTTTGTGAAACACTGATGCCCCCGGACAGCGCATGTTAAATATGAAAGCAGTATCACTAAGCAATCGAAAGGTATGGCCAAGGTTTAAGTCTTAAAAAAAGTTCAAGGTCACAAGGTCATAAATTTTGGGCTTGTTAAAAAGGTCTTGTGTCATAGTATGCACATGTAAAATATGAAAGCCCAATCACTTACCAACTGAAAGTTATGGCCAATGTTAAAGTTTTTAAAAAGTAGGTCAAACGTCAAGGTCACGAGGTAAAAAATATATGGTATCACTGGAAAGGTCTTGTGAAAAAGAATGCACATGTGAAATACGAAAGCCCAATCACTTACCTATCAAAATATATGGACTATGTCAAAGTTTTAAAAAGTAGGTCAAACGTCAAGGTCAAGGTCACGAGGTCAAAACTTATGGTACCACTAGAAAGGTCTTGTGACAAGAAATGCACATGTGGAATCAAAAGTTATGACCAATGTTAAAGTTTTTGAAAAGTAGGTCAAACGTCAAGGTCAAGGTCACGAGGTCAAAAATTATGGTACCACTAGAAAGGTCTTGTGACAAGTAGTGCACATGTGAAATATGAAAGCCCTACCACTTACAAATCGAAAGTTATGGCCAATGTTAAAGTTTTTAAAAAGTAGGTCAAACATTAAGGTCAAGGTCACGAGTTCAAAACTTATGGTACCACTGGAAAGGTCTTGTGATAAGGTATACACATGTGAAATATAAAAGCTCTATCTATTACCATTCAAAAGTTATGCCCAATGTTAAGGTTTTTGTAAACAGACAAACAGACAAACGGACAAACAGACAGACCAAAAACTATATGCCCCCGAATCTAGATTCCGGGGGCATAATAAAACGTTACCTGAGTTAGTGATATCCACATGGTTTTTAGCAGTGATGAATTTCTGTGCTCAGTAGCTTTGGGTCGATTGACAAACAAACGACAAAAAGTATTATCTCTGGTAGGTGTGCGATAAGAGATGCATGCTTAATAAATCATCACGAAAACGCGCCTATATAATTTTGACCCCCACTTGAACCCCATTTTATATAGTAAACTGGGGTTTACAGCGGTAAACCTTATTATCCCCTCGCACAACATAGTTGTGCGGGGGGATATAGCATTTGTCCCGTATGTACGAACGAACGTATGTACGTACGTACGTACGTACTTTTGTCATCGCTCTAGCGCCTCTATTTCTTGACCGATTTTAATATAACTTCACACGAATGTTACTTATGACAATATCTCGAGCGAGTTTGACTTTCAATGTCATGACCTCTAGGTCAAGGTCACTGTGGCTATTTTAAGAAAAACTTTGTCATCGCTCTAGCGCCTACATTTCTTCACCAATTTCAATATAACTTCACACAAAAGATTCTTATAAAAATATCTCGAGCAAGTTCGACTTTCAAGGTCATGACTTCAAGGTCAAGGTCACTGTGGCTATTTTTTAGAAAAAAACTTTGTCATCGCTCTAGCGCCTACATTTCTTCACCAATTTCAATATAACTTTACACAAATGTTCCTTATAAAAATATCTCGAGCGAGTTTGACTTTTATGGTCATGGCCTCAAGGTCAAGGTCAATGTGGCTATTTGTAGAAAAACTTTGTCACCGCTCTAGCGCCTACATTTCTTCACTGATTTCAATATAACTTCGCAAACCTGTTCCTTATGAACATATCTCGAGCGTGTTCGACTTTCAAGGTCATGGCCTCAAGGTCAAGGTCACTGTGGCTATTTTTAGAAAAACTTTGTCATCGCTCTAGCGCCTATATTTCTTCACTGATTTCAATATAACTTCACATAAATGTTCATTATGAAAATATCTCGAGCGTGTTCGACTTTCAAGGTCATTCATTGCCTCAAGGTCAAGGTCACTGTGGCTATTTTTAGAAAAACTTTTCCATCGCTCTAACACTTTTATTTCTTCACCAATTTCAATATAACTTCACACAAATGTTCCTTATGACAATATCTCTAACGAGTTCTACTTTCAAGGTCAAGGTCACTATGGCTATTTTTAGAAAAACTTTGTCATCCCGCTAGCGCTTACATTTCTTCACCGATTTCAATATAACTTCACACAAATGTTCCTTATGACAATATCTCGAGCTATTTCGACTTTCAAGGTCAAGGTCACTATGGCTTTTTTTAGAAAAAACTTTGTCATCGCTCTAGCGCATACATTTCTTCACTGATTTCAATATAACTTCACACAAATGTTCCTTATGACAATACCTTTAACGAGTTCGACTTTCAAGGTCAAGGTCACTGTGGCTATTTTTAGAAAAAACTTTGTCATTGCTCTAGCGCTTACATTTTTTTACCAATTTCAATTTTACTTCACACAAATGTTCCTTAAAACAATATCTCGAGCGAGTTGCACTGTCACGGTCACTGTGGCTATTTTTAGAAAAACTTTGTCACGGCTCTAGCGCTTACATTTCTTCACCGATTTCAATATCACTTCACATAAATGTTCTTAATGACAATATCTCGAGCGATTTCGACTTTCAAGGTCAAGGTCAATGTGGCTATTTTTAGAAAAACTTTGTCATCGCTCTAGCGACTACATTTCTTCACTGATTTCAATATAACGTCACACAAATGTTCCTTATGACAATACCTCGAGCGAGTTTGACTTTCAAGGTCAAGGCCACTGTGGCTATTTTCAGAAAAACTTTGTCATTGCTCTAGCACTTACATTTTTTCACCAATTTCAATATTACTTCACACAAATGTTCCTTATGACAATATCTCGAGCTGTTTCGACTTTCAAGGTCAAGGTCACTGTAGCTATTTTTAGAAAAACTTTGTCATCGCTCTAGCGCCTACATTTATTGATGGATTTTAATAGAACTTCACACAAATGTTTCTTATGATAATATCTGGAGTTGCTTTGACTTTTAAGGTCATGACCTCAAGGTAAAGGTCACTGTGGCTATTTATAGAAAAACTTTGTCATCGCTCTACCGCCTACATTTATTGACAAATTTCAATATAACTTCACACAAAAGATGCTTATGATAATATCTTGAGCAAGATCTACTTTCGTGGTCATGGCCTCAAGTCAAGGTCACTATGGCTATTTTTAGAGAAACATTGTCATCACTCTAGAACGTACATTTGATGGATTTTTAAACAAACTTTACACAAATGTTGCATATGATAATGTCTCAAGCAAGTTGGACTTTTGCCATTTCAGTGTTTTCCACACACGAAGTTGTTTAGTGCGAGGGGATTTGTATCGCATGCGATGCCTTGTTTTTTTTATTTCTGCTCTAAATTACGAGATTGTGGCTACTCGTTAGAACCGCCTCGATGGGGCGGTTCTAACGAGTGTCCATCGAGGCGGTTCTAACGAGTGTCCACAATCTACATGTATATTTTGAGCAAAATAAGAAAAAATATCACAATTTTTATGCCCCCGAAATCGAGACTCGGGGGACATATAGTTTTTGGTCTGTCTGTTTGTCTGTTTGTCCGTTTGTCTGTCTACAAAAACTTTAACATTGGGCATAACTTTTGATAGGTAATAGATACAGATTTCATATTTCACATGTGTATACCTTATCACAAGACCTTTCCAGTGGTACCATAAGTTTTGATCTCGTGACCTTGACCTTTGACCTACTTTTTTCATTTTTTTTAAACTTCAACATTGGCCATAACTTTCGATTGATAAGTGATAGGGCTTTCATATTTCACATGTGCATTCCTTGTCATAAGACCTTTCTAGTGGTGTCATAAGTTGTGACCTCGTGACCTTGACCTTAACATTTGACCTACTTTTTAAAAACTTTAACATTGGACATAACTTTCGATTCGTAAGTGGTAGGGCTTTCATATTTCACATGTGCATTTCTTGTCAAAAGACCTTTCTAGTGGTATCATAATTTTTGACCTCGTGACCTTGACCTTGACGTTTGACCTACTTTTTAAAAACTTTAACATAGTCCATAACTTTCGATTGGAAAGTGATAGGGCTTTCATATTTCACATGTGCATTTTTTTTCACAAGACCTTTACAATGGAACCATAATTTTTGACCTCATGACAGTGACCTTGCCGTTTGACCTACTTTTTAAAAAATTTAACATTGGCCATAACTTTCGATTGGTAAGTGACAGGGCTTTCATATTTCACATGTGCATTCTATGTCACAAGAACTTTCAAACGATTCCATAAATTTGACCTTGTGACCTTGACCTACTTTTTTAAGATTGCTTAGTGATACTACTTTCATATTTAACATGCTCTGTCCGCGGGCATCAGTTTTTCTCAAACACATCTTGTTCATCTTAAAATTTTCATTTTCGGCGGTACAGTTTACAATGTATTTGTACGAGGGTGTTTTCGTAAGGAATAAAGAATTGCTATTTGCAGTCTGTGTCATAATGGTTTGGGCCCGCTTAGAAATGCGCTCTTGTGGCGACACTCATGCCTATTTCGACCAAAAAATGAGAATTGATATTTATACTCACAAAACATGCAAAGAAGTTAACATCTTCCCGTGTGCTGAAGTCTAACGTTTTCGCTTTTCCAGAAATTGCCCAAGATATAATTCCGGCAATAGTTATCTGAAAAGGAAAAAAAAAATGACATCCGTATTTTTCATGAAAATTCATGTGAATATTGTATGAAATGGAACGTGTATAAAATAATTAGAAAATGAACCTCCACCCACCACTCATCCGTTTTTCATACGTTTTAAGAAAAATATGACTAACTTTTAATAATTCATTCATTCATTCATTCATTCGTCAGTCAAGTGCAATCGTTCCGTGTTCATTTATGGATGAATGAATGCGCGAGTGTGAGTGAGTGATTGAGTGAGTGAGTGAGTGGGTGGGTGGGTGAGTGAGTGAGTGAGTGAGTGAGTGAGTGAGTGAGTGGGTGAGTGAGTGAGTGAGTGCGTGCATATGTGTATGCGTGCGTGCGTGAGTGCGTGCGTGCATGAGTGAGCGAAAGTGCATAATTCCGAGAGCTTACCGGTGCACCGGCGAGAAATGCCCCTGTGGAATACGGGGGCCCATGGGTATAGAGCTGATCCTTAGTGTAGATGATGCCCAGTAATCCGCATATCAGCAAGGCGATGCCTAGTGAAAGTTGAAACAGGCATATTACCATGGAAAACCATGTAAACAATGTTTTCGCCATTCTCTATCCGTCCACTCAGCTGCTATAGCGGAATAAGGAGCGCTTCAGTAAAATACAACACATCCTTAGGACATAGAACACTCTTTCATTTCTACAAAACGGTTATACTTCTGATGTAAATTTTTGATATTGTTCTTACTTTAACACCAAACATAGGTTATGGGTGCTCTCAAGAACTGCCTCATTGAGTACTCATACCTACTATCTATGTTTTGGAACAGATATCAGAAAAAAATAATATATTCCCTTGTAAACCTCAGTTCTCTTTTTAACATGGTGCTCATATAAGTTGTGGAAATTATGCCAAGTTTATAAGGCAATATTAATGTGTGTCCATTATCAAGCACATCCCAGCATATGAGTAGAGTAGAGTCGTAGAGTCACACTAGAGAATTATAGAACTTCCATTGGTATACATGAAGAAAATAAGGGTTTGCACAGACACAAATTTCAGCTTAACTTGAAACATAGCTTGTAAACCTGCTCACTGAGACCGTTTTAGCGATCATCAAAAATCAAAAGCTGAGCAAAAATAAAAATAATAGGAGACATGTTATCTTAACCAATTGCTTGCGGGAAACCCCTAAAGGGGTACCTTGGCAAAAAACGCAGAAGTCTAATCAGGGTCCACACTGTTTGTTAACAGGATTTTCTGTCAAAATGGAATAAAATCTAAAAAAAATAGGCCTGACACCCCTTATATGACAAAATGGACTTGTACAACATATAGCACAGCCTCCGCCCATCGGGGCTTGAAGAAAAATATGGGCTGCATGATGCTCCCATGCAAAGCTGAAACCGAAAGCACACGAGTACTGGTAAACCGCTTAGATGATCTAAGCCAGCCCAGGCAAAGCGGTGCGAGTCGGCCCGACCGTGCTAAAAAACCCTTATAGTTTCATTGGGCGACAGGGCTTGAGATGTCATTTCATCTCAATGTCGGGTAAAAGTCCCACAAAACTGGAAGCCACGTCTCCAAAATGATCTATACAGTGTTGACGGGGGCGTTAAACCCCAAATCAAGCAAACAAAACAAACCAACATATAGCAATGGAAGAGACCACTAGTATAATTTTGGTTCAGAACAGTCAATAAAGACCATTACGTTAACAAGTCCGTGGTTCACTTCATTTTAGTACTGAAAATGGGATTTGAAAAAACCAACACTATTTTGTGTTCCAATACATAGATTGTGGGTACTCGTTAGAACCGGAGGCGATTCTTACAATATCCTACAAATTATATTTGAGACAGAAAATAATAATAATAAAACATCAAATAGTTTTCACTAGAAACTGATACAAGCGAGCACATGGCATCCAAACAACGCCGCACGTTGCTTTGACGTGCATCGACCTTGATACGACGCTGCATACACGTTGTGCGTCCTACGGGATCCCTTTTTGAGCCATAAAAACACATCATCATGTTAATAAGTCCGTCACTGAGTGAGTGAGTGTTTGAGTTTTACGTCTCACCAACAACTAAGGTCATACGGAGACGGGACCTCAGTTTAAAGACTCATCCGAAAGTCTGGAGAAGCCCGGGATCGATCCTGCGACCCCTGGTTTACAAGGCGAGTAGCGTAACCACTGTACCACGGAGGCTTCTAATAATAAGTCCGTGAAATGATCAGCCCTTAAACCCCACATTGTACAGACAAAACTAGGGTTTATATGGATATACATTATTCTTCTTATTTCTGCTCTAAGACATAGGTTGTGGGTACTCTTTAGAACCGCCTCAATGAGGCGGTTCTAACGAGCACCCATAGGTTGACATAGGTTGTGGGTACTCTTTAGAACCGCCTCAATGAGGCGGTTCTAACGAGCACCCACAACCTATGTTTGGAGGATAAATAAGAAAAATATCTCAAATTTTCATCAGAAAAAACTAACCATTTTGAGATATGAAAGAATGCACTATGTCCCACGGATGTGGTATCCTAATATTATCTGACACGGGGGATTTGTTATCCTTTAACAACAGTATCCACATTTACACTCATCGCTTCTGAAGGAATCATGAATCACTGATTTGCCTGCATACTTCCAATATAGTCCTGATAGTGCAACAGAACATATCTACGAAATCAATAAACCGCATAATTGCAAAATATCGAGCAATACAACATCACACAAACATACATCATACTCAATAAACTTACGAAATGTTCGATTTCGGATGCCAGCATCATGATTAAAGAATCTGCTCACTATGGGCATCTAAAATGCTTGTAGAAAATATGAGACCCGCCATGACAATCCTGTCTGCGGGTTTTGCGACAAGTAAAGACATTTTTGTTGGTTTTACAGCCCGTTCTAGATTATTTCACTTATATCGAGACGATCGTTGTCTGTAACTATGATTTTCCTACTTTTTCGAGTTTAATATTGCCCTTGGGACATTGAACATAGCCATTTCTATCTTAGTTTCGTGTCCGCTTCAAAACATCACGAAAACACGCCTATATAATTTTGACCCCCTTGAACCCCACTTTTATATAGTAAAACTGGGGTTTCCGGGGGGTATACCTTATTTTTCTTATTTTTGCTCTAAAATATAGATTGTGGGTACTCGTTAGAACCGCCTCGATGAGGCGGTTCTAACGAGTGCCCACAATCTATATTTTGAGCAGAAATAAGAAAAATATCACAATTTTTCATCATAAAATTTTCATTTTTTCGCCGATAAAGGTAGAAATGTATTTGTATAGGCGTGTTTGCGTAATGAGAGACGACGTGCAAAACATATTTACCGTAACTCTGGTTTTCCTACCTCGGGAATCATTGCCCTTTGAACATTTAACATAGCCATTTCTATCATGCACCTAAGTTCGCTCCATAACTCTGGCACCGTTAGAGATATTTTCATGAAATTTCATACAAATGAGACGCACAATTTGACGTGCAGCAAATATGAACGGTAGCACTGATTTTCCTTTTTTTGAAGTCAATGCCTTTTAAACATTGAACATGTACTTGTGCTGACATCGTTTGAAATATTTTCTCGAGGGATTCCAGCTCTAGACGCCATTGGTGAAAGATCGCTGCGCTTAACCTTGTACGTATTTATTCTCTTTAGGTCATCAGACTCACGGAGAAAGATAACAGACACCCACAACAAGTTTAAACGAACTACACAGGATATAAAAGTAAGAAATTACTGCTATTTTCCTGCTTTGTTGTTAATCTTGCGTTTATTCAATACATTCCTTTGTCCCATTCAACTCAACTCACTAGTACAATGGCAACCAAAGTGTCTTGCGCTACACAATATGATGTGCTGGATATAACCCCCACCTCTGATACAAGTGATTTATCCAGCACCAGATCCAGCACCAGATCACCAGGGAATCAAACCACACCGGATCCCCCCGCTAAGGAAGACACATTCCCAGACACTTATCCCACACCTGGGCAAGACAACAGCCCCATCAACACGTCTGGGAGTCATAAGGACAATCACCAGCCTTCGGAGAATATCATCTCCGATTCTTATCCCATCCCTGGGCAAGGACAAGAGGGTCTGATCAGTGACCACACCAACGACACCAGTCCAACTAAGGATTTGGACCTAACATTTTTCTGCATCTTAAGCTCCTCGGGAAAGGAACCTGCTGAAATAATGTACCCTAACTTAGAAGTGGACACATGGCCCCCCAAACCCGAGAGCCCGGTAAGCCCAATGAGCCCAACCTTAACAAATCCCGGGACTGTACCGGACCCTTCAAGTACCGCCGGTGCTCCAACAACAGCGGTGTCTGCAACCGTCGAGCCCTCACCGGCCCCATCAGTGGTCGACCTGACATCGGAGAGCCCGGAGAACCCAAACATGATAAAACCCGGGACAGTACCGGACTTATCAAAAATTGCCGGTACACCCATCAAGCCCGTCCCCACACCCGTTGATACCACACCAGCCCCTAAGAGAGCCATCCTAACGCCAGCTCGGCTTCACGTTCAGCAAGGTACCCCGTTGAAACAGGACTCATCCCAGCGCTATCAAGCCACCCCCAAAAGACCCAAGGCAAAATAATAAACCGAACTGAACTTTTCATAACTCTCGCAAACAACAAAGACCATGCTAATGAAGACACGGACATGGACTGGGACAACGTTGCTGTACCCAAGAGAAAAAGAAACCTTAACGACTCTAACTCCCCCAAAGCGTCGACCCCTGCTAAAAGGGTCAACAACAAACCGACAAGCCCAATATCTCCACTTGAAAACACAGTAAACGAAGTATCAAATGAAAATGAAAGATCATTTGTAGAGCTCATACAGACCTGCATAGAGGACCTCAATTCTAGAACTAAAAATACCAAACCCACCGCCAAACCCACCGCCGCCAAACCCACCGCCAAACCCACCGCCAGCCTCACTCAGAACCAGGAGCAATATTATTTCACAATATCATTAGAAGAAAAAAGACCACTGTCATCAAAAGAGGCCGAGACCATAACAAAGGCATTCAAAAAACATATGGGGTCAGACATTAAAACAACCTATCCTAAAGTGGGACTATTAGGTCCCACTTTTGCTATCTCGAAACATAGCTTACCCAAAGCAAGAAATTTTAATCATGTACCCAATAATCCCAACCTCCATATTATTGGCATGGAGTCAGCCATGCAACCAATAGCGGGTCATGGTCACCACCCCAAGTTTACAAAGACCCCTACCCAGCAATCAGCCCCCGTTAACAAGAACAATCCAACCAGTACGGGGATAATTAAAAACGTCCCCTTCAACACTAACCTGGCCCAATTTCAGCGGTCATTTAACCAAAATGGCCAACTCACCAAGGACCTTTACAGAATCTCGAACAAACTAAAACAACCAACAGACATGGTCAAAATTACCTTCAACGTTCAGGAAGCCCCCACACTACTTCTAACTAGGACAGAATCTTATCCAGTTTACCCCTGCGAAATACCCTATCTAAGATGCAATAATTGCCAGGAACATGGGCATAGTATAAACACCTGTCCTGGTAACCCCGTTAAGTGTCCTTTGTGCGCTGGAAATCATAATTACAGCCAGTGCACGCATAAAACTGAATCGCGATTAAGAAAATGTAGCAATTGCTACGGTCAACATGGAGCGGCATCCAAATCTTGCCCTTTCTTCTTGGAACAGAAATATGCCATTGATAGGAAAAATAACATAACCTACGTAGAATCGGCAAAAAGAAGGAAAGATCCAACAACACACAGGACCGACAAAAAACTAGCCCCCCTCATGATGATCAAACCCCACTCCCTTTTTAATTTAGAAACGGACTTTCCGAAAATAAATAAATCTAAAAATGCCGAACAACCAGCAACCGGACCTGACATGACGAAAACCATCACACTACTACAATTAAAACACATATTAACAGACATCTTACACACAAACACATCCAATATGAGTAAAAAGCAGAAAGAAAGTGTAGTATCAAACATCATAGAGAAGCATGTGGATGAAAGAGATAACACTCCCCCCCTCATACAGACCCATAACCTGCCCCCAGTTCCCTTTAAACCAAATGTGCCGAGGTATGCTCCTCAAAATACAGGAACTGCCTCATCCAATCAAGTTAGAAGGCCCGATCCTATACATACAAATGCCAACACAATGGTTGCCCAGCAAAAAACCAGACGACCAAATAACTCCTTACCTAAGGCAACGTACCATAGTAACAATATTTATACGTTACTATCACAAGAGACCTCCGGTAGACACTAATACCCCCGCCATTGCCCCACGACTACAGCAACGGCTTCACACACGCGGCTGTAACAACAGCTTCTGACCTTGAATTGGTTCAATGGAACATCCGTAACATGGGCAATATCTCCGAACTTAGGTCACAACTGGAAGATAAAAAACTTAAGCCCCATCTACTTTGCCTACAAGAAACGTGGTTGAAAAATAAAATACCCCACATACCAAATTACAAAGTCGCCTCCTTCAAACATAGAATAGACAGAGGACGCGGAGTCCTAACATATATTAGAAACGATTTACCTTTCACAAACTTAGACCTTAAAATTGAGCAACCCAACCTTGAATACTGTGCCACCACCATATATTTAGAAAAAGACAAAATAACTATCCTTAATTGCTATGACCCTCCTCAAAGCGGGTCAACGGCTGATGAATATCAAAAGGTCCTTGACCTTATCCCTACCAACAATTTCATACTTGTAGGCGACTTTAATGCCCATGACTCCTTATGGAGCTCCAAATCAAACACAAAGGGAAAAATCTTACTTGACCTCGTCATAAATAACTGCCTTATTATACTCAATGAGAATGATGAAGCCACGATGGCAGAATATACTACATCGCCTGACCTGTCAATAGCCACTCCAGCCCTGAGCATAGGTACAATCTGGGAAACCCTGGGCAACACTTGTGGAAGCGATCACCTCCCCATCTACCTCCGATTTATTTCAAAATTCAATGCACTGGGGACAGCCCACAATCCAAAATGGAACTTACAAAGAGCTGATTGGGAAAAGTTCAAAATTCTGTGCGCAGAAACATTAAAAATAAACGAAAACAATCCAACACAGGAAATAGCAACAGACTTTGTAGAATCCCTCCAACAAATTTGTCAGAAAACTATTCCGAAAACAAAACCAAAAGTAAAATCGCTCCGACCGCCCTGGTGGGATCAGGAAATTACTATAGCTATCAAAAAACGTGAACAAGCTAGAAAGAAATACCTTAAAAATAAAAATCCAGAACAAAAACGAAACTATAACAGGTTAAAAAATGAAGCAAGAGACATTAAACGGGACAAACAGATTAATTCATGGCGTGACTTTGTATCTAAACTAGACCATAAGGCAAACTCCAAAACAGTATGGAATATGATTAACCGCTTCCGGGGCAAACCTACTGACCATATTACCTGCCTAGAGGTAAACAAAACAATCATTACCGATGAAAAAGAAAAAGCTAATGCTCTAGCACAACATTATGACAACATGTCGAAATCGTCAAATCATATGCCCAAATTTCAAGCTGTTAAAATAATTATGGAAGATAGGGGACTTGGTCACATCCCGGAACCCCAGGCAACAGAAAATAACTCGGACTTAAACCGACTCTTCACATTTTTTGAACTGGGAACTGCACTATCATCCAAAAAGGAATCAACACCAGGAGCGGACACAATCCATTATGAAATGCTCAAACAACTACCCGATAACTCCAAAATGGAACTATTGAAACTTATGAATATCTCCTATCAAAGAGGAGAACTCCCACCCGAATGGAAACTCGCCACCATCATACCTATTATGAAACCAAATAAAAATAAACTGGAACCAGGGTCATACAGACCTATATCACTTACATCGTGTATCTGTAAAACAATGGAAACCATGATTGCTAAACGATTGACGGCCCATTTAGAAAACAAAGGGCACCTGGCTGACACTCAATCCGGCTTCAGACCCAACAGATCTACCACTGATCAACTAACCAGATTAGACTATGAGATAAATATGGCCTTTATGGAAAATAAGATAGTAGCTGCCGTCTTTCTAGACCTGGAAAAAGCCTTTGACCTCATGTGGTCAACAGGAACCATCTGTAAACTGAAACAATTTGGCATAAACGGAAACATGCTCAAATGGATACACAATTTCCTTCACAATCGAAAAATTCAAGTAAGGGTGGGACAAGAAACATCAAATCAGCACAAATTAGAAAATGGCTGTCCCCAGGGCAGTGTTATTAGTCCCATTCTCTTCAATATAATCATGGTTTCACTAAAAGAGAATCTCGACCCTGAAGAAAGACTGCAGCTGTCGCAATTTGCAGACGATAGCGCAATATGGAGAAAACATTATTCACCCAGTTGCGCCGTAGATGCCCTTCAAAAAGCACTCAAAAAATCGAATTTTGGGCTGAGGCGTGGGGGTTTAAGGTGTCCAACACTAAAACTAAAGCCATACTTTTTAGACGTAAGAAAAATATCGACACCTCCAAATTCGATCTCAAACTTTTTGGCAAAAAACTTGAATTTGTGGACAATGTAAACTTTCTAGGGATGATCCTTGATAAAGCACTCAGATGGGATGAACACATAAAACAGCTCATCCAGAGATGTAAGAAGGACCTGAACATTCTTCGTTTGGTCACGGGCACAACTTTTGGTGCTGATAAGAATACCCTTATCAACCTATACAAAGCCATCATCCTAAGTAAACTAGATTATGGCGCACAAGCCTATAACTCTGCCTCACAAGCCCAACTTAAAAAGCTCGACACAGTACAAAACCAAGCCCTCCGCATTGCAACAAGGGCATTTATATCCACCCCGATTAATGCACTCGAAGTAGAATGTGGCATAAAACCACTCCATTTAAGAAAAGAGGAACTAATCCTAAAATATTGGGCACGTTCCTCGCCTTTGGGTAAAAATCTGCCTGTAAATGACCTCATTGGGGAACATGGGTGCCAAACTACTAAAAAGGCACACCAATACCGACCATATTCCGTTACAGTTCAGAAGCTCATAGCTGAGCTGAACATACCTAAGGATATCGAACCACCCCATTATAGAAACAAGTGTGACTTAAAGCACAACCCCCCCTCCTGTGCAATCAAGGACATCATTGGGAAAAAAGGCGAAAATGACATAACATTTATGAAACAAACTAGTATAAACTATATAGAAGGGGAACATAGGGGTAGATTACAGATATATACAGATGGCAGCAAAGATATTGAAAAACAAACAGCAGGAGCAGCAGTTTCGGTCCCTGATGAAAACGTGAATATCGAACTCAAAACCAACTCGAGCCTGTCTATATTTACTATTGAACTGATAGCAATAGAACATGCCATTAAATGGATCATCGATAATAACATCCCGGAGGCAGTCATACTTACAGACTCCCTCAGCTCAATACAAGGCCTCCAATCTGGCCAATCAAAAACAAGACCAGATAAAATAAACAAAATACTACTACTCTTAGACTCAGCCAAAGACAAAGGCAACAATATCTACCTGGAATGGATTCCTTCCCATGTAGATATCCCAGGTAATGAAATGGCAGACTCAAGTGCCAAATCAGCAATGACAAACGGTAAAAACGATCAGACCTTACCGACCAAAACAGAAATATACCCGGCAATTAACCAGGCCATTATGACAAAATGGCAAAAATTATGGGACAACCCACAAAGTAAAGGTCGCTTCTACCATAGACTAGAACCTAAGGTTAAAAATACTACTACCCATTACAGCGATAACCGAAAACATGACGCAGTTTACACACGTTTGCGTCTAAACCATAGTAAACTAGGGACCCATTGTGTATTTAATCAAAACCACATCAAGTGTAATAGATGTAATAAAGATGAGCAAAATAACATCAAACATATTCTTTTTCACTGTGAGGGAAATATAGAACCCAGACAGGAATTAAAAGCTGCACTGTTTATATTGGGATACAACACTTTTGATGAACAAGACCTACTTAACCCCCCACGAAACATTAGGCCTCAGATAGTTGAGGCAATCATTACATTTTTGAAAGACACTGAGTTATTCGATAAAATATAGACAGCTGCAGTATAAAAGAGTAACCATTTAATACTAATCCAAGTTTATTTCTCTTCCAGCGCTGGAATCCTTTCATGCAGCGATCATTAATACTGCATGTTTCTTTCTCTTACAGACACAGCCTCCAATAACCACCTGGCCCATTCCCAATAACACCATATATCCTTGCCCCCAGGGACTCGGGGGAGGTTGTCAGGAGACAGGATTCTCCCACTCTCTAAACTAGATCATAAAGCAATATGAATCTCTCAATCTAAATATGCTGGGCGTGGGACTAAGGTTTCTAGGTTTCGATCAGAGAGCCAAACAATGCTGCTAACGTTAGGTTACTGACTACGGGAGGCAATCTGGTTCCCTGTGCCTTGTTCCATAACCAGTCTTTAATTACATGTAGATGCCCAGAACTGTGTTCAGGACATCCTGAATGCATTAGGTTTGCACATCCGTATATGCCAAAAGTGCTTGTATGTAGTTTGGCGTGTGCGGATTTGTAGACCTATATATTCCTGTTCAGGCGCACTGGTCGCTATGGCTGTGTGTGCCGGAAAATGATTTATATTCATTGGTTCTCTCGATTTTGGCAGGCAGTTTCATCTGTGTGTCTGGGTCGGGAGAATCAACTGAAGTAGCATATAAGTTTCTCTCTAAACAAATCATTCAAATCAAAAATTGCGCTTGGTCGTGGTCGCGTGCTTGCTGGGGCATGGGCTGGTTGCGGCCTGGGTGGGGCACTTTCCCAATCAGACCGTGACCGCGTTGTGCTTCTGGCCTGCGCCGTCGCGAACAGGTGAATTATCTTTACTAAGAATTTAACAGTGCTGCTTATGCTGCCCAACCCATAGATATAGGCCCCATTCTCATATTTCTGCCTCTCCGTGCACCTGGGGGCCTCGGGCTGGTGCCCCTGGGGACATGATTCCCCCACTTTAGGCAGACTGGCCGTTCCCGGGGCGGTGGCCCGGGGTCCCCGGTTGCATGGGTGCGGGGGGGGGGGAGAACACAAAACCCATAGATATAGGCCCCATTCTCATATTTCTGCCTCTCCGTGCACCTGGGGGCCACGGGCTGGTGCCCCTGGGGACATGATTCCTCCACTTTGGGAGGACTGGCCGTTCCCGGGGCGGTGGCCCTGGGTCCCCGGTTGCATGGGTGCGGGGGGGGACACAAAACCCACACATTCTTATACAGTGGTTACATAAGCACTGCTTCTACCTCTTACAGACCCTACCCTACAGGACTTGGACTAGAGCCGGTTGAACCGAAGCGGGGCGCTGTGGTTGCGGCTCATTTGCTTTGCACTTATGAGTGCTCCGCCGACGCAACACATCGGTGATAGACAAGTCTAAACTTAGGCTTATGTAACCCTAACCCTAACCCTAACCCTAACCCTAGCCCTAACCCTAACCCTAACCCTAACTCCAATACACACTAATCATACTTTCTTTTGCAGGTACATGGGGATCCTTGACGGGGAATCCCTCCATACCTCGTGTAGGACAGCTACCGAGAAGTCATCAGCTGGGTGCCCAGAAGGCTGCCTCGTAGAGGCCCCCTTGGGGACACCCTCCTGATGAAACCCGGAGATGTGCGAAGCGAAGACAGCATGCTGTCAGAACGGAGCATACATCTCTGGAGTAGGTCAAATACAGAACAATTTAATAGGCGGGGCAACGGTAATGACCAAATTTGATAGGGATTTGGACACAGGAAGACCCTTAAAAAAGCCTTTTAGACCGACCGTTCAAAATGAAATAACAGCGAAATTGCACAACGACTGGTTAGCCACATACTCGCCTTTGCCAAACCACATAACTTTTCACCACTAAAAGACACGCCTATGTGTAAACATTATAATTCTAACCACACTGATCCTGAACAAAAGAGGGTTACAACACTACCACATACAATCAGTACTGATCCATATTGTATTACAATCCATATATCCCCAATATGATATCCTCCTTCACGGAGGATGAGATAATGATATGCAAATATGGCGGTCCGGTCCCAATTGACCCACTTACGAATTTATAAGAACTCGACATCCTACGTCGATGAAAGCATCACCTTTTCAGAAACTGAAAAGCTAAGAAGCAAAATAGGATTGACCTCCTTTCGCATCCTCCGCGATAGAAGTCAACAACTGCCCACTGATTGGCTGAATTAACTACAAACTAAGAGAAAAGCAACAACCAAAACACTAACATACGATATCCCAACGCGACGAAAGTAGGGGCCAGTAGTACATGGTACTACCAATATTATCCTTGTAGAGACCTGGGGGGTAGCGACACAGCATAGGCGTGTTCTCAAGGTGGTAGAGCACGGGTACTAGGACATTTGCAATAGCCGAAATTGGCTGGTCTAATAGTAACCCTTCCTGGCTCACTTTTGGCCGCCGTTCAAAATTCAAAATTACATGCATTATCACCCTTTAACAAGCACCGTGTCCAAGGCGTTTTCTCTACCATGGCAGGGGTGGGGGTAGAGTCTAATGGAAGCCAAAACCGATAATGCATGAGAAGCTTTTTTCCTCGGTCAGACAAGGGCTGTGTACTGACACATTTTGCAGCCGGAATTGGCAACGTGTCACCACATTCTAGAGCCCGACCATTGGTCTGCATCTGCATTCAAAATTCGAACCCCGCCAGAGGACTGCCCATTTTACAGGACAAACGCTTAACATTGGGTGCGTTCTGTGCCTACATGACATCTTGAGCGGGGGATGTGGGAGGTGGGATTGACCTACTTCTCACATCCTCCGCGAAAGAAGTCACCCAACTCCCAATCGGCTAGTTGATAACTGTCAAGCAGACAGGAGTTAGCATATTGGCAGCCTAGGGAAAAGAGCAGTACCTACAACTAATCCCAGATGGCGAACTGGGGGTAGCCCCTATGTGCCTATGGCGCCCGGTTACCTTAAAAACAACTGTCGGTCAATATTTTCACGAAACTTCATACAAATGGGCACAAGGACCGTAACTTTGGTTTGACGGTGTTATGGCACTTGCTTTATGTTGTGCAGTGGTGGGCTCGATGCAGTGCTTGCAGCGCTTTTATATCTACTGTTATTGCGATTGATCGAATTGACTTTTATAATACATACAATACAGATTTGCAGGACGAAAGTCTACAATCAGGTAATGACGGTAGGGATCTTTAACCTGCCCGGGGGATGTTCTCTGTACAGTGGCGGAGGAGGAGGAGGGTGTTCAAGTTAACGCCCCTATCCGAAGGATAGTCGTGAAATACTCTGAGAAGGACTAAAGTAATAAATAAATAACTAAATAAATAAATAAATAAATAAATAAATAAATAAATAAATAAATAAATAAATAAATAAATAAATGATAATACGAGGGCTGATTGATATGTTGTGAGCCTCATATTGAATTTTGTCGTGCATGTTGTACTATTTTCAACATTATCCCCTTCAGTATCTTTAAACTTTTGCCAGCGGTATATAAGGGCCTCAATGCCACTTTTATAGAACACCTTTTGTTGGCTGTTCAGAAAGTCATCCACTGCATATATGACGTCAACATCGGACTGAAAGTGGGTGCCTGAAATAGCCGTTTTCAGTTTTGGAAAAAAATGAAAGTCTGATGGAGCGAGGACAGGTGAATAAGGCGGATGTTCAATCAGTATAAAGCAACAATCGTGAATGGCAGCCATTGCAATGACAGACTTGTGAACAGCATTCTCCTGATGGAATAACACACTTTTTGTGAGCTTTCCGCGGCGCTTAAGTTCAATATTTTCCCGTGAAGCATAGTATGTGTCATTTATTGTTTGTGCCTTTTGGAAATAATCTATTAGCAGAATACCATCTGCATCCCAGGAAACAGAGGCCATAACCTTCCCAGCTGATGAAACAGTCTTTGCCTTCTTTGGCGGGGATGAGCCAGAGTGCTTCCAGTGTTGCGATTGTTGTTTGGCCCCTAATATAGACCCATGTTTCATCCAAAGTGACAAATCTCTGAAGACAGTTCCCAGGATCTTCCTAAAAAAGGTTAAGATTAGCACGCTATAGTTTGGATACTGCAAATAGCCAGAAAACGTTAAAATGGCTATTTGCAGTCATTCTATTAGCGTTAGAAAAGCCACCTGGAGATGTTCAAAATATTTTAAAATGGAAGGGGCCTCTGCGGCCTAGTAGTTAATTAGAGCTCTGACTATTAATCATTAAGACTCTCGCCGTTATGGCTATGTTTGTTTGATTTGATGTTTTACGTGCTCTGCAATACTATTTAGGACATTTTAGGGACGTTACTTCCATTTTTGTGCGACTTTTTCCACAGATTGAGACGTAAAGACATCTCAAGCCCATGACACCTATAGGGCCTAGGACGCACCGACTCGCACCACTTGGCCTTAGCAGGCTTAGTTCTTCTAAACGGTTTACCAGTACTCATATGCAGGCAGTTTCTGCTCTGGATGGAAGCATCATGCAGCCAATCTATTTCTCCAAGCTGCGATGGCCGGGGACTATAAAATGGCTATATAGAGTCTATATTTTGTGTGAACATATGACACCTATAGTTTTAAATCACATATTGCTGCCATTTTTGTTTCACTGTTTAGCAATGTTCTCTGCTTATTTAAATGTAATATCTAACATGTGACCTTGACCCCATGAGCAAATTTTGGTTTCCCCCATCCCATAGAGGCTCCATATGAAATTTGACTTCAATCGGCCCAACGGTTTCCGAGGAGAAGCAGTTCAAAAATGTTCGAAAATTCTCACATTTTTCGCCTCGGCGAGGCTATACTAAATGGAATGTAATATTTCGTAAGTTCATTGGTTAGATCTCATTGATATCTATCAGTATGCCAAAAATTGTTTAAATATTCCAAGCGGTTAAGTCACTATCACCAATTTTTACAAACGGGTTACGGACGGACAGACAGAATGACAGACTGACAGACTGACAGAATGACAGAATGACAGACTGACAGAATGACAGAATGACACGGTGATTTTAGGGCACTCTTAGAAAAAACCGACTTCAGTCGGTTACTTTTTCTGCGGGTCGTGCAATTTGTAAAGCCCATGAGAGGTTGGTGGGGAGTGGGGGCGGGCGAGGGTGAGGCAAAGGTGACGTGTGTCTTGCGTCACTTGGGCGTCCATCTGATATTGGCTTACAGTTGGTTAAGATAATGGTAGAGAGGGTATGCATTTTATCCTGCAAACGATTCAGAATACAGTTCTACAGTATATTAAGATATATTTTTGCTCCTTACGATAAGGCGCATTTATTGGGGGAACCGTTTTAGGTCCAGGTCACATGACCAAAATGGCCGCCATACCCATATATGGTAACACTCATAAAGCTAAAAGCATCCGGCGGGTCGTGCACTTCAGCTGAAGCACTGGTTTAGTATAGTATAGCAACATAAAATGGTCGCCTACATAAATCCTGCCAAACATGCCCTTTGGGACAAAATTGGCCACGCCCCAAAGCTCATTAGCTCCTATTGACTTACACAGGAAAAAAAGTTCAAACATCTTCTCGGAAACCATAAGGCCGAGAGCTTAGTTTTTTAGCTCACCTGACCGAAGGTTCGAATATGGGTCCTGTTGGGTCAAAAAGTCGGTCAGTAGATCAACTCATAGAAAAAAACCTTGTTAACACTCTAGAGGCCACAGTTTTGGTCCAAATATCATTCGACTTGCCCAGAATGATCCTCCTAATAATCTAATCTAATCATCATATACGGCTTTTGTATTGGAAAAGTGAGAATGCATTTTATCCTGCAAACGATTCAGAATACAGTTCTAAAGTATATTAAGATATATTTTTGCTCCTTACGATAAGGTGCATTTATTGGGGGAACCGTTTTAGGCCCAGGTCACATGACCAAAATGGCCGCCATACCCATATATGGTAACACTCATAAAGCTAAAAGCATCCGGCGGGTCGTGCACTTCAGCTGAAGCACTGGTTTAGTATAGTATAGCAACATAAAATGGTCGCCTACATAAATCCTGCCAAACATGCCCTTTGGGACAAAATTGGCCACGCCCCAAAGCTCATTAGCTCCTATTGACTTACACAGGAAAAAAAGTTCAAACATTTTCTCGGAAACCAGCTGAAGCACTGGTTTAGTATAGTATAGCAACATAAAATGGTCGCCTACATAAATCCTGCCAAACATGCCCTTTGGGACAAAATTGGCCACGCCCCAAAGCTCATTAGCTCCTATTGACTTACACAGGAAAAAAAGTTCAAACATCTTCTCGGAAACCATAAGGCCGAGAGCTTATTTTTTTAGCTCACCTGACCGAAGGTTCGAATATGGGTCCTGTTGGGTCAAAAAGTCGGTCAGTAGATCAACTCATAGAAAAAACCTTGTTAACACTCTAGAGGCCACAGTTTTGGTCCAAATATCATTCGACTTGCCCAGAATGATCCTCCTAATAATCTAATCTAATCATCATATGCTTTTGTATTGGAAAAGTGAGAATGCATTTTATCCTGCAAACGATTCAGAATACAGTTCTAAAGTATATTAAGATATATTTTTGCTCCTTACGATAAGGCGCATTTATTGGGGGAACCGTTTTAGGTCCAGGTCACATGACCAAAATGGCCGCCATACCCATATATGGTAACACTCATAAAGCTAAAAGCATCCGGCGGGTCGTGCACTTCAGCTGAAGCACTGGTTTAGTATAGTATAGCAACATAAAATGGTCGCCTACATAAATCCTGCCAAACATGCCCTTTGGGACAAAATTGGCCACGCCCCAAAGCTCATTAGCTCCTATTGACTTACACAGGAAAAAAAGTTCAAACATCTTCTCGGAAACCATAAGGCCGAGAGCTTAGTTTTTGAGCTCACCTGACCGAAGGTTCGAATATGGGTCCTGTTGGGTCAAAAAGTCGGTCAGTAGATCAACTCATAGAAAAAACCTTGTTAACACTCTAGAGGCCACAGTTTTGGTCCAAATATCATTCGACTTGCCCAGAATGATCCTCCTAATAATATCTAGGTCAAGTTCGAATATGAGTCATGTCGGGTCAAAAGTAGGTCAGTAGGTCAAATCATAGAAAAACTTTGTTAACACTCTAGAGGCCGCAATTTTAATCTAATCATCATCAACCTTGCTCAGAATGATCATCTTGACAATATCTAGGTCAATTTTAAATATGGGTCATGTGGGGGTCAAAAAGTAAGTCAGTAGGTAAAATCATAGAAAAACCTTATTAGCACTCTAGAGGCCACAGTTTTTGGTCCAATCATCATCAAACTTGCTCAGAATTATAATACCTTGGTCAGGAGGGGTATTTTCTGAATAGAGTGGTACCTTTTACAAAGGGCCACCCCTTGTCAACATTGTTAGTTAGACTGAGTCTATTCATCTCCGTCTGGTGCACTAGGACCTGACCCCCAATGTCCACAAGGTGCCCAGATAGTGACATACAGGCCAGCTCTTTATCGTCAAAGGGTTCCACCCCTCCCCCCCCCCACACACACACCATGCGTCATTGTTAGCAAGACTGAACCCGTTCATCTCTGTCTGGTGCAGTAGGACCTGACCCTCAATGTCACAAGGTGCCCAGATAGTGGCATACAAGTCAGCTCTGTATTGTCAAAGGGATCGCCCCCTCCCCCGCCTACACAGACACCATGGGTCATTGTTAGTTAGACTGAGCCCGTTCATCTCCGTCTGGTGCACTAGGACCTGACCATCAATGTCTACAAGGTGCCCTGATAGTGACATACAAGTCAGCTCCTTATTGTCAACGTGATTCACCCCCCCCCCCCACACACACCAAGAGTCATTGTTTGTTAGACTGCGCCTGTTACTAGGACCTGACCCTCAATGTGTCCACAAGATACCCATGGAGATAGTGACATACAAAGTCAGCTCTGTATCGTCAAAGGGACCCACCCGGCCCCCTTTCACCTTCACCATGAGGCATTGTTAGTTGGACTGAGCCCGTTCATCTCCGTCGGATGCACTATGACCTGACCCTCAATGTCCACACGGTGCCCAGATAGTGACATACAGGTCATCTCTGTATTGTGAAATGGATGGATACCGCCCCCCTTGTCACCATGAGTTATTGTTAGTTAGAATGAGCCCGTTCATTTCCGTCTGGTGCACTAGGTCCTGACAGGTGCCCAGATAGTGGCATACAAGTCAGCGCTGACTTCTTCCTCAAAAAGAAAACAATTTTGAAGGAAAGTTCCATGAGTGCCACTCTGACAATTTTCCAATCCAGAAAAAAATATATAACCCTTAAAATGACTTAAGTTCCTAAATAGCTAGATTAATTTTGAAACAATTTCACAGAAATGTTCCTTGGGCCACTGTCAGCCAAAAATTGTTCAAACCGTCCACCCACCTAATATTACCTGCCATAAGGATCAGCTGAGCGATCCAGGGTCATCATGACCCTCTTATTTGAATGAAGATGATGTATATTTTCCTAATTTCTAGTCTAAACATAGATTGAATGTGCTCGTTAGAACAGACTCAATGAGGCGGTTCTAACGTGTACCCACAATCTATGTGTTTGTACCAAAATAAGGAATGGTAATAATTACCCCTTAAACCCCGCTTTTCTCTATATAAAGTGGGGTTTAGAGGAGCCATAATTTCATGAACTTGTTAACCTGATGCGAAGAGCACACAACGAAGACTATGAATAGACAGCGCGGATGCGCAGACTGATCTGAATCTCGATGGGCGCACGTGTAAATGGCATGTATATAAAATGGCTGCAAATAGCCATTTTAACGTTTTTGCAGTCAACTGCAAATAGCCATTTTAACGTTTTTTGGCTATCTGCAGTTGACTGCAAATAGCCATTTTAACGTTTTCTGGCTATTTGCAGTTGACTGCAAATAGCCATTTTAACGTTTTTTGGCTATTTGCAGTTGACTGCAAATAGACTCTTCCTAAATGATTATAGTAAAAATATCTTACGACAATATCTTTTTTAAGAGTGAATAAAATGAAACGCCGAAAATAAAATAAACTAATGATCTGAATGAATATGCACTTATGGCAAATTGTGGTTGTTTCTGACAATCTTATACAGAAATATATATATGCTACCAAAATGCAGCTTGCAGATACTAGCTGCCTGATGTAGTTCTACATGTATGTGAATGGATAAAGGACTGTCTATATTGTTCTACTATATGCTACTCGCTAAAAACTTAACATTCAATGCAATGGAATATTCATTACCAAAACACGCCTATTCAAATATAGAGGAAACTTTACCACCGAAAAAAAAAGAAAGAAAAGAAAAAAAATTCAGATAAAAAATTCCGATATTTTTCATATTTCTGCCCCAAACATAGGTTCTATGAACTAACGAGTTCCCACAATCTATGTTTTTGAGCAGAAATAAGAAAACTAATGTATATCGATCCCTGTAAACCACAGTTTTACTATCTAAAAGTGTGGTTTAATGGGGTCCAAATTATATGGGCGTGGTGTGATGTATCGCTGTATTAGTAAAGTAAATTTCTGGTGAAACTGATAAATTCTTTTTAAAACATAGACTACGGGTACCGATTTTTGTTTTCTTTCTTTGCAGTATTGTATAGCTCTTCAGACTTACTTCTTCTTTTCCTTTCACTTCCATTATGATAACACACCCGTGCGACACAGTACATTTTTCACACATACAAAATGGCATTTTTTCGGATGTAAATCCGTATTATTTTTCTTATGTTTGCTGCAAAAATAGCTTGTGTGTGCTCGTTAGAACCGCCTCATTGA
Organism: Lucinisca nassula; assembly: GCA_963580285.1. Taxonomy (NCBI): domain Eukaryota; kingdom Metazoa; phylum Mollusca; class Bivalvia; order Lucinida; family Lucinidae; genus Lucinisca; species Lucinisca nassula. The sequence goes on along the minus strand of OY757017.1, from coordinate 114,665,544 downwards.
GGTGCTTCTTACGAGTACCCAAAACCTATGTCTTGGAGCAGAAATAAGTTTAATAATGTATACCAACGTAAACCCAAGTTTTCTCTATATGATATGGGGTTTACAACTGTTTTCATTCCACGGACTTGTTCACGTGATGCTTAAAATATGAAAAATAAATTATTGTGATATTCTCATTTATGTTGAAACATTACGAAAACACTCCTATTCAAATACATTGTTAAAATTTTACCACCAAAACATGAAATTTTCCAGATAAAAATCCTGATATTTTTCATATTCCTGCTGAAAACATAGATTGTGAGTACTTGTTAGAATCATTTTAGCCATTTTAACGTAAAACCGCTGTTACAACGCATAATGTAGTAATGTAATAATTACTACATTTTGATTTTTTTTACTACATTATGCGTTGGCATAGTCGACGCGAAATGAAGTAAAAAAATTATTTCATTTCGCGTTGATATGCACCATATCGACGCATAATGAAGTAATGATGGTAGAACATAGCTGTCTTCGAAAAGACTTAGGAAGCAATACAGTTAAATTCCTACAATTTAGACCACATTTGAGACGGTTCAAAAGTGGTCTTTAAGACCACAGTTGAACAGTCCAAAAGACGGTCTTCCACAAAAGCACACTGAAGGTCAAAATCACAAAGAAAATGTAGCTTTAACCTTCCAAATATGCTTTAAAAACAAAATTTGTATTAATTTTAGGTGGTCTTAATAGTGGAATTTCATTGTATTTGATTAAGCCAGTAGAATTAAAATCGTACGCCTTGCGCTATTTTGGTCTCATGCCTGATGTCTTTCCCTCAATCAAACAAATCAAACAAAAGACAGACAGGCAGACAGACAGACAGACAGACAGACAGACAGAATGGACAAAAACTATATACCCCCTTGCATACTTCGTATGCCGGGGGTATAAATAGATGGGCTGCACGATGCTTCCACGCAGAACTGATACCGCCCGTACATGAGTCCTCGTAATCTGCTTAGAAGGTCTAAGCCTGTCCAGGAAAACTGCTGCGAGTCGACCCATCCATGCATATAAACCCTATTGCTTTTAATTGGACGGCAGCGATTGAGATGTCATTTCATCTCAATATCGGGTAAAAGTCCCATAAAATTTGAAGCAATGTCTCCAAAATGACCTAAATAGTCTTGACGGGAACGTTAAACCTCAAATCAAACAAACAAACTGTTGACGCATAATGAAGTAAAATTAAGTATGCCACCCATCGCCGCAAAATGTAATAATTCTTTCATTTTGCTCAAACCTCTTAGTATCGACGCATAATGTAGTAAAAACGACATTTTATTTCATTTCGCGTCGACTATGCCAACGCATAATGTAGTAAAAATTTCATAATGTAGTAATTATTACATTACTACATTATGCGTTGTAACAAACCGCTATTGCCAGTTTACTGGCAAATATTAACATTTCCAGTGTAAAGTCTAATGTAAACCTATAGAAAACAATTGCGTTCATACTTCCATGAACGCATCGAATCACATGATTTTCAGTGACGTTAAGTGACGTCATTCTAAACCATTGTTCTCTACGGGCTCCGCTCATTGTAGAAAAAACAGCGTTTAAATGTTTTTCAGCTTTAAAAGTTTGCTCTACAAGCATTTTTTCCCCCCAGTGATGACGGGCAAATAATGTAAATATAAAAAAAAAACAATTTTTCTGCTTTTCATGAAAGTGTGTGTGTGTGTGTGTGTGTGTGTGTGTGTGTGTGTGTGTGTGTGTGTGTGTGTGTGTGTGTGTGTGTGTGTGTGAATTCGGGTTTAACGTCGCTTTCAACAATTTTTTCAGTCATATCACGACGGTGTCTGGTTGCGACAGGGACCATATCCCTGGCCCTCTGAATGGCTGGGCATGCGCAGCTAGAATTTGTCATGACGGAATGCTCGAAGACACAAATTCGCTTGGCGGGGCTCAAATAATACGACCCACAACATGAAGAGCTCTGTCGGAAAATTGGCAACATTTTAACTATACATTTAAAATAAACAACATTCGAACCACTCCCTTAGGACGCTCAGCTAGGACTGGTCGACCCAGTGTCAGGATAATGTGACTGGGTGTGGTATCATGTAATGTGTCTGGGACATGATACTTCAGTGAGGCAGCACTATAAAAGTGAGCATTGATCTCCCTGTCGCAACCAGACACCGTTGTGATATGACTGAAAAATTGTTGAAAGCGACGTTAAACCCGAATTCACACACAAACACGGCCAGTAGAACCGATGGGGAGTTTAAATCGATTCTATACTGTGATTAATTAAAGATGACTCGTATAGCTTTAACCTATACATGTCTAGCGTCCCTTTTTAACATTACCAAGATCAAACCTTATCTTATTATACACTAAATAAATTGCTTAGCAAACCCGACACCCATATAACTGGAAATGGACCACTCAAGCCCTATCCCAGCAGGCACATGACGTATTTATGACGTCACATCGACGTTGTTGTAAAGTCATGACCGTTATCCAACGTCGAATGTACGTCGGTGCAACGTCGTGACGTTGCACCGACGTTGATTCGACGTTGCCATAGCGACGTGTGCCTGCTGGGATATGGTGGAAGATAACATTGCCATATATTGCGTAAGGAGTAGGCGCAGATTTTCCTTCACCATGCCGAACCTGTGTGTACCCCTTTTTTGTGTAGAACAGTATAGACCCAGATCAGTCAGACCAACATCCCTTTTCTGCCCCCGCCCATTGTGGCTTGAAGAAATAGATGGGCTGTATGATGCTTCCACGCAGAGCTGAACCCGACCGCACACGAACGCGAGTACTGTTAAACCGCTTAGAGGATCTAAGCCTGCCCAGGCAAAGCGGTGCATGCTTATTAACCCTGTTGGTTTCATTGGGCGACAGGGCTTGAGATGTCATTTCACCTCAGTGTCGGGTAAAAGTCCCACACAATTGGAAGCAACGTCTCCAAAATGACATATAAAGTGTTGACGGGGACGTTAAACCTCAAATCAAACAAACAAACCAACATCCCTTCGTTCAGACTAATAGTAAAATCTTTTATTTATAAGCGGCCATTAAATTTTTTTTTATACATTTAAATACGAAACCCGGGAAGGGACATGATTTTTTATTTTTATTATGTTGTGCGAACAAGATAATATCTTGAGCGCACAAGATATTATCTTGTTCGGACAACATATTATCTTGTGCGGACAAGATATTATCTTGTGCGGACAAGATATGATCTTGTTCGCACAACATAATATCTTGTGCGCACAAGATATTATCTTGTTCACACAACATATTATCTTGTTTGCACAACATAGATCTTGGGAAGTTGTGCGGACAAGATATTATCTTGTCCGCACAACTTATAAAATAAAAAAAAATCATGTCCCTTCCCGGGTTCCGTATTTAAAAGCACTGGAGTTTGAAGTTATCTCACAGAAACAAGCCTAAACACCCAAATTTCCTTATAGTCGCTCTATAAGGAAATTGGGGTGTTTAGGCTTGTTTCTGTGAGATAACTTCAAACTCCTGTGTTTAAAAGCAAGCCCAGATTATTAATGCAGCTATAGGCATGAAAATTAAAAAAAAAATCAACAAAAAAAAAAATCAATTACTGTACTCCAGCAAAGTCACCTGAAAAATAGTTGTGTAAATAGTACTGCTAAAATCAATTCCTTTAAATTATGTGTACAATACTAAAATGCTTCCTTTATCTGGGGCACTGCCTTAGTAGTCTGTGTGGAAATATCAAATTGCCAATGTAACCTAGCACAGTTTGTGTGGAAATTTCCGGTCATTTTGAAACATTTGTGTGTCTGAATCAATGGCTGGTCAGATTTGGTTATTCGTAAACAGGATTTGTACATGTTACCATATCGATTTGGAAATATTAAGTGAATCGTAAATATGCCATCGGAAGGTAAGTGTAGATTTTTCTCTTTCCTGTACAAGAATAAGCTTACATCAAAACTATGACCGCATCGTAATAACCCTTTTTTTTACCAAATAGAATCTTTCCACCCTATATATAGCATGAGTCCATTTCAAAATTTAGGGGTGTCAGGTTATGTTTTCTTCAAAAATTATTTTGAAATTGACTGTAAATTTTGCAAACAATGTAGGCCTTGATTAGACGCCGCGTTCTGCGGCGTATGATCTGGGCCTGCACTGTTTGCCAACTACCCGTTTTGGGGTTTTCGGTAATGAATGGGTTAAAACCCAATAATGTACGCTAGGATAGACTATACACATGTATATAGATTGTGTATAGCCGTAGGGCATACACGTTTGTCCCAGTATTCGCTTCAGTGGGCGTATATGTCAGCTTACACATTTTCCACAGATCATGTATTGTTGACATTGCATTTTTTAAATCAAGAAACAAACAACCAAAAAAAAAAAAAAAAACAACCAAAAAAAAAAAACGAGTAAATAGGCCTATTATTCCTTAGCGGCACCGGTTGATGGTGGTGGGAAATCATTCTTCAAAAAAAAAAAAAAAAAAAGTCCTGGCTGTAGGGTGGGGAGGAATCGAATCCTCAAGGCACGTGGGGTGGGGATGGGGATGGTCACAGTTCTCGATTTACTGGCTTTAAACTTAGGCTGCACAGTGCGAGCGTATCAGATCCGCTAAGGTTCAATATTTATGGGCTAAAACGGGTTAACATTGCAGTGCACAATGTGTCGTTTGATCAGGGCCTACACTGTTGCAAAAAGTCAGCCATTTTCCAAATTAATTTTGGTTTATTTGCAAATAAATTACAAAGACATACATAGATACATACACGCAAAATGACATAGGATCTGACGTAAGCATAGTGCTTATATGGAAGTCGTTTCCTAGGTTCAAGTATTGTATACAGTGTATTCAAATAATGGAGAGAGTTTTTGTTTGATTTGAGGTTTAACGTCCCCATCAACACTGTAAAGGTCATTTTGGGGACGTTGCTTCCAATTATGTGGGACTTTTACCCGACATTGAGATGAAATGACATCTCAAGCCCTGCCACCCAATGATACCAATAGGATTTAGAAGCATGGACGGGCCGACTCGCACCGCTTTGCCAGGGCAGGCTTAGATCCTCTAAGCGGTTTACCAGTAATCGTGTGCGGGTCGGTTTCAGCTCTGCGTGGAAGCATCATGCATCCCATATATTTCTTCAAGCCCGATGGGCGGGGGCGAAGAGAGAGATTCATGGGTACCTGTACATGATTGTAGAAGAACACTTCTAGCGTGAGAGGGGAAGATTTACCTCCGAAAGTTTGCTGCTGTATTACGTATTCTAAACATCCTTGAGGCGCCATTGCATGTACATTTTGTGCATTTCTACTTGCCGTTACAAAGCAAGGGGGTAATCATGAGCATCTGTTGATCGTCTGTCATAGCAGGCAATGTTAATGGACTCCTGCCATATATAAGGTGGAAGCTTCTGTTCGGTACAAAATGGATTCAGATTGGTGCAACGGATCTGGTATGTATGTTTGAGTTTTACGCCCAACCAGCAGGCGGGATATAGGTTTAAAGATTTAGGTTTAAAGGCTCATCCGAAAGTCTAGAGAAGCCTGTCTCATCTGGATCTTTGCATAGTTATCGGCTCCCGTTGCAGTTAATACCAGTGCAACTGTGTGAACCATTGCAAGGGCATTTTGCGGTGTCTGATCTGGGTCTACACTGATTGCTGATCGCTTATGCCCCAGCACATGAGCCTGTCAATATTCATCACGTGAACAAGTCCGTGAAATGATCACCCCCTTACACCCCACTTTGCATATAGAAACTAGGGTTTACGAGGGTAAACATTATTTTTACTCAAAAACACAGGTTGTGGGTACTTGTTAGATCACGATCACCCATAACCTTTGTTTGCAGTTTTAATAAGAAAAATGTTACGGATTTTCATCAAAACCAGCCATTTTGGAGATGTGATAAAATGCACTATCGTCACGAAAACACGCCTATATAATTTTGACCTCCTTGAACACCACTTTTATGTAGTAAAACTGGTATTCCGGGGGTATACCTTATTTTTCTTATTACTGCTCTAAAATATAGATCGTGGGTACTCGTTAGAACCGCCTCGATGAGGCGGTTCTAACGAGTGCCCACAATCTATATTTGGAGCAGAAATAAGAAAATTATCACATTTTTTCATCATGAAATTTTCATTTTTTTCGGCGATAAAGGTGGCAATGTATTTGTATAGGCGCGTTTGCGTAATGTGGCGCACGGGTATGCTATCGTAATGTAGGCCTCTTTACACCATGCTGACGTCACAACGACAAGCACAGCCAAGGCCTTGAATATACGCGTTGGACAGGCCGACTCGCACCGCTTTGCCTGGGCAGGCTTAGATCCTCTGAGCGGCTTACCAGTGCTCGCGTGCGGTCGGTTTAAGCTCTTCGTGGAAGCATCATGCAGCCCATCAATTTCTTCAAGCTCAAATGGGCGGGGGCCGATCACTAATTTATATGGAATCCAGATTGTGTCCATGCTTATAAATAAACCCTAATGGTTTCATTGGGCGGCAGGGCTTGTGTGGCAACCGTAAACAGTCTCCCTGCCCTAAATCATAGTCTAGTTTATATTTTCTTGTCCTTCGGGATCATTGATTCCATTGTTGAATTTCGAAAATATTGGTGGGTCACTGATGAGGCCTTATTGGCCGAAACTAGCTAGTCTGGCCCAGAAAAAACATGTACACTCCATATTTTCCAGTTCTGTGATGTATTCCTTACTTTCAGTTCTAGGATAGCCATTTCTAGAACATATTGAGATGTCTGTTCATCTCAATGTTGGGTACAAATCCCATAAAACTGGAAGCAACGTCTCCAAAATGACATATACAGTGTTGATGGGGACGTTAAACCTCAAATCAAACAAACAAACAAGCAAATCAGTTTTTTTAAGTGGACATCAACGACGTACAGCTACTGTGATTATAGCTTTACTATTGAATCGGCCCATACATTAGTAATATTACATACATATATATTACTACACCCTTTAAACCGAGGTCCTGTCTCCGTATAACCTTAGCTGCTAGTGGGATGTAAAACACAAACTAACACATGCACATTTTGGGAAGAACTCATGATGCCAATGTTATTATTGACCATGGTAACTTTAATATATTTTAACAACATTCATCAATCACATAAAAGTGTGTGTGTGTGTGAATTCGGGTTTAACGTCGCTTTCAACAATTTTTCAGTCATATCACGACGGTGTCTGGTTGCGACAGGGAGCTCAATGCTCACTTTTATAGTGCTGCCTCAATGAAGTATCATGTCCCGGACACATTACATGATACCACACCCAGTCAAATTATCCTGACACTGGGTCGACCGGTCCTAGCTCTACCCCGTAAATCTGAGTGCCAAGCGAGGAGCAGCTAGTACAATTTTAACGACTTTGGTATGTCGCGGCCCGGGATCGAACCCGTGACCTCCCGTTCCCCGGAGCGGACACTCTACCAACTGAGCTATCGGGGCCGGTCACATAAAAGTGACCCAGACAGTACATTTAAATATTGTTCCGTCTTTTTTGTCACGTAGACCGTGTTTCTGACGGAAATTTAGAGCAGTCATCAAAGTTGCGGGGTAGTATGTATACTCGCCGAAATTTTGAGTGTCCGTCCGTCAGTCCGTCAGCGCCTCATAGTTTCGTGTCCGCACTTAAACTCTGATACCGTTTGAGGTTGTGGTAGATTGTGATATATATAGAACACTGTGAGACGACGTGCAGATCATATGGACGAAACTATGATTTTCCCGGCCCCCGCCCATCGGGGCTTGAAGAAATAGATGGGCTGCATGATGCTTCCACGCAGAGCTGAAATCGACCGCACCCGAGTACTGGTAAACCGCTTAGAGGATCTAGGCCTGCCCAGGCAAAGTGGTGCGAAGCGGACCGTCCATGCTTATAAATCCTATTGGTTTCATTTGGCGACAGGGCTTGAGAAGTCATTTCATCTCAGTGTCGGGTAGATGTCCCACCAAATTGGAAGCACCGTCTCCAAAATAACCTCCTTTACAGTGTTGATGGGGACGTTAAACCGCAAATCAAACAAACCGGCAAATAAATAAACTATGATTTTCCTACTTTTCGAGTTATGACCCTTTGAACATTGAACATATCCATTTCTATCATGCACTCGTGTCCGCTCAATAACTCTTACACCATTAAGATATATATATTTTCATGAATTATTATACAAATGTGGAGCACCATGAGATGACATGCAGAACATAATTATGTACCATATCTCTGGTTTGCCTACTTTAGGGGTAATTTCCCTTTGAACATTGACCATAGCCATTTCTACCCAGTACTCGTATTTGTGTTGTAAGTTGAAAACACTGTTCAAAATACAGTAAAAATACTGTGTTAAGACCCCCTTTGAGACTGTTCACAAGTGGTCTTTAAGACCACTTTTGAACAGTCCCAAAAGGTGGTGTCTAACCAGAGGGCATTATATGCGGAGAACACAGAGAAAGAATAGCTGCACCCTTCTAAATTAGCTTTTCAAAGCAGAATTAGTCTTAATTTTAGGTGGTCTTAATAGCGGAATTTCACTGCATTTTCATGACAATTCTCACAAATGTGTAAAGCACCATGAAATATTGTACAGAACACAAGAACCGTAACATTGGTTAATATATTTTTGGAGGTATGACCCTTTTAACATAGAAGATATTGAAAACACAGCCATAGTTTACTCGCCTCCAAAAAAATCCAAGATATCAGTTTTGGACCATCCGCTCTACTAACCGCAAGAAAGCTCTACTGACCCCAAGTATCTGTGACGAACCATAGGTATAGTTAAATCAATGACATTGAAGGGTTCAAACTTCCAGCCTGACAGGACTACAGTGAAATTCCGTTATTAAGACCATCTACAATTCAGACGAATTCTGCTTTAAAAAGCTTATTTAGTAGGCTGCAGTTATTCCTTCCTTTTGTTTTCTTCACACTGTGGTCTCCGATCAGAGACCACCTTTGTGGCTGTTCAAAAGTGGTCTTAAAGACCACTTTTGAACAGCTCCAAAGGTGGTGTTAATATAGGACATTTATTCTATTTTAGATACATGTCCCGGAATTAAAAAAAAATGTTGTTTTTTTTGTTACTAGTTCCAGACAGTTAATTACTCGTAAAACGAGAAACGATCAGGAACTGATGCAATCAGATCCCAAATTCTTCCCACAATATCACTAGGGAAAGAAGTCGAACATGGAGTGACGACAGTAAACAAAACGGACAACAGGTAAACCGCGTCAGCATTTCTTTCCCAAACAGGTGGTGTCCAAACCTAACTAAAAAGGAGCAATATAAATAAAGTAGGCAAGAACCAGAATGGCAAAACGGGCAGGAAATAAAGTACGCCGGTCATGCCAAATTCCTGGGCATGTACTTTGACAGCAATCTAACATGGAGACTGCACATTGAAAACCTGGTGTCCAGGTCCCAGCGGGACCTAAATGTGCTAAGGGCGGTCTCGGGGGCAAACTTTGGAGCAGACAAGAAAACCCTGATCAAAATGTACACAGCACTCATAAGAAGCAAAATTGATTATGGCTGCCAAGCATACGCTTCTGCGGCGCCCTCACACCTGAAAAAAAAACTAGATAGCATACAGGCCACAGCCCTGCGAATCGCTACTGGGGCATACAGGGGAACGCGGAACCTGGACCTGGAGATTGAATGCAGCGTCATGCCCCTGCAACTGCGGAGGGATGAACTGCAACTCAAGTACTGGGCCCGCTCAAGAAGTCTTAGGGAAAGTCTCCCCATAAACGAAATGATCGCCGACACGCCCAATCATGTTAAAAGAGATAGGTTAAGAGGAAAGATCCCCTATATTATCAAAGTCCAGGACCTAATTAAAAACCATGACCTCGAGCAGGTCAAAACTGCGGAACAAACATATCCGGAAGTTTTTAACTTAAGAAGCCTATGAGCAAAAACAACACTAACGGGTGTCATAAAGAATCAAAGCGCCAAAGGCACTGAAATGACAGATTCTATGAGATAATCATAACACTGTGAAAACTTACAGAAACCCTTTATAAAAAGAGCTTAAAAAGAAAGGTAGTTCTGAAAATCCCAATATATGATATGTTTGCAGATGTCTATAGACCGGTGGTATTATGAAACGCCATTCGATGTTTCAAATTTTTGAAAGAAACTATTTACGTTTTCAAAACCAAACATTAAAATTCAAGTTTTAACAATGCTAGTGTCCATAAGTAACAGCTTTTGTCTGGTCGGCTGTGGACACCTCTACCCAAATATATTCTATGGGAAAGAGATCGGAGGAGAAAAGCTGGCTAGTCCAGTACATGAATTCCATTGGCTTGAAGACATTTTTGAGTAAGAACAGCACTCTGAGCCCGCTCGTAATCCTGTTGGATAAGATATTCCAGATTCTGAGCGTAAACAAATAAATGGAACCATGTGAGGCCGAAGCACTTGATTGATGTAACGTCTCGCTGTTCAATCCACGTCTCAGCTATGATCTTGAATGTTCATAATGACACTAAGCTGCGTTCGCTAACTACCCGCAATAGCTCGCCACACAATTACGCTCATTTCACCCGATATGTCATGCTCTGTTACGCACGCGTCGCATCGGCATACCTTACACCTATACGTCGAAACAACCGGAAACGGCAGACGGCGTGATTCACGCTGAAGTGCGTCACTGAAACGCATATGTCAGTCGCTTAGACGCCAATTTACGTATTTCATGCACTAGCGTAAGTGTTCCGTACTGTGTCGACGCGTTAACTTTGGTCACGACAGGGACGTCGATCTCTCAAACGTACATCGCATAAGGGCGACGATCATTGTCAGTGCTTATTAGTCGGTAGTTGAGACCCCTTGTTTATCTACAGGTACAGTGTAGCAGCTGCCGGTGGAAATCTGTTTCGCATATGCGTCTGACGGTCGAATCGATCTTGACGTACGGACGTCGGTCGTCCGCTACGTCGACGTCCACTAACGTCCTCTGTATATTGTAAAATGTCGCTCCAATAGACGACAGATCACACACATGTGGCACCCAAAAACAGAGTCAACGTCATCCGCTTTCCGACCAGCTTCTAACTGTCCAGGAGCACGCTTACGATCCTTTAATGAAAAATGTTGCAATACGCTCTCACTAAAATGCTTTTGTGAAAACAAATTTCAGTTTCTACTTTTCTAGGCACGACCTTACATTACACATCAAAAGTTTGATCCTGAACATGTGGATTCTATGCGTACTGGTGTGAGGGTGGTGTACAGGATCGACGTTACCGGACTGGTAACCAGACGTCACGGTTGATTGATTTAACCTTTTTAGCTTTAGAGCATGCTGCCTAAGTGTGTTGTAATCGTTTGGTTTCAGAATCAAAGGACTGAGAGTGTGGGGTGTGGGTTATAGTAATAGTCCTAGGCTGAGATTTAAACTGTTTCATTTAACTCTGAAATTCCAAACAAATAGTGAAGATTTTGATAAGAAGACGCGTTCGGTAGCGTCTGATCTTGGTCTACACTGTTTGCCAAGCTCACCCTATGATTCCAGGATAACCCTCTTCCGTCTTATGGAATACCCTGATCTCACTGCGGCTATTTTCTACAAGACAAAAAGTTATTCTGACAAGTCAGTGATAGTCACGTAGACAATAGCACTCAAGCGCTTTTCTTATTATCAACTTCGAGTCGAATGCCAAACAATCAACCCAAACATAGCCGCGTCGTGTGTCGGTGTTGGGTACATGTAAGTGTTATCTGTAAAATCTGCACATGAATCAAATGTTGGATCTGGCAAACAATGTAAACTCAGTTCAAAAGCCACACAGCACGGTGCTGATCTTGTTCTACACTTTTTGCATTAGTTACTAACATCTTAAGTTTAAACGAATCAGTCCAAGTCCCCGTTCATGACCAGCCTGCATTTAGAGACAATCGGCATGAGTGTTGTCAGTGCTTTGATGTATTCACTGCCTTGGGTTTCTGGAGTGCACTCTTCCATCACCGAAGTTGGGCTCGTCCATTCTGCTAAACATATGGCACGTAGAATTATATCACAGGACCTACACTAAGTATCTGCACCATATTCCAGGGTTGAAAGGGACAGCCTTGCTGTTCAATTTCTCCACGCAAAGACAATATACACCTAAGTTGTAACTGACCTAAACTTGACCTTGAAAGTCAGAAAGAAAACCCATTAATGTTCTTGTCTACAGCTGACCTGGTCCCAACAGCAGGCTGGTCTTTAAGGATTAAATAATGACAGCACTGATAGAAAACAGTGTAAAACCTGAGCAGACTGCTGAGCAGACGCCGCATTGATATGTGTATACCCGTCGCATGATGCAGCTGATTCATATGAAATGCTGAATCGTCAAGTCGTCTGCTTCAAAAGTTTGTCTTACACTTACAGGATAACTAATACGCTTGTACAATTTGGATTACTGCGCCAAACCGGACTACATTTTGTGCGGACTCATATTTCTATGGCGGTCAAAGCCGGAAGAAAAAGCCTGAATTACTTTAAACGTGCAGCACAGCAAGAATAGACAGATGGAATCTGTCATTAAAAATGAAACATCAAAGAAAAAATGCAATGAGATCGCAGAATCACACATCAGTGAAAACTATAAGCAAGCGCCTTAAATTTTCACTGATGGAAGCAAAAATGCTGACAAAAAAGAAACGGGATGTGCTTTCACAATACCAGAATTAAACTTCGACCAAAAATTCACACTTTACCAGCACCTCACAGTCTACACTGCAGAACTTATAGCCATACAAAAAGCTTTGGAATGGATACAGGAACAAAAACCCGATAGTGCTGTTATACTAACAGACTCATTAAGCTCAATACAAAGCATAAACTCTGGGAATAGCACTACAAGACCGGATATACTGCAGGACATTCATATCCTAATACACAAAATTCTAAAACAAGGTATCATCCTGAACATAGATTGGATCCCCTCCCATTGCAACGTGCAGGGGAATGAGCGCGCAGACACACTGGCCAAAGAAGCTCTGACCCGGGGAAAGGCACTTGACTACCTCCCCACCCCACAAGAAGTATACGCAATCATTAAGGCCAGCATCAAAAATGAATGGGCGTGCATATGGCAGGGACAACACGGCTTTAGACACTCGATCTGTCAGTCCTTGACCCCGAAATTGGTACAATATAGCGACAGCCGAAAGCTCGACCGCATAGATACATGACTAAGACTCGGGGTCAACGGACTAAATGCACACAACATCTTCTATAGCGAGGCCGATCCATTATGCGGACACTGTGGCGGGGTGGAGTGTGTTCAACACTACCTCGCAGAGTGTCCCGCACACGGCCCCGCCAGAAGGGAACTAAAGGGAGAACTGACAACATTAGGATACCAAGGGGAGATAAACGCGGTTTCTCTGCTCAATCTAAATTCACAGGAAATGAGGGACGCGGTCTTCAAATTCTTTGAGAAAACAAACTACCTGGACAAAATATAGGGGAAAACTAAGGGCGCAGACTAAATTTAATCGCATTGTACCGTAAAACACACCCCGTACGAGAATACATACTATAAACCAAAATCTCTAGAGACCCGAGTTCAGAACAGTAAAAATAAATATTCTAACCTCACCTTAGACGCTACCAACCAAAAAGGGCCGTAGTGATCAAAGGGCGGCCGTCTCACAGCGAAAAGGGGAACAAAGTCAACGATAGGCGCTGTGGTTGCGGCCTCGGCTTTGCACTTAGGAGTGCCTATCGGTGACAGCGATCCCTGGATCACTGTGAGAAGACCATAGCAGAACGGGGCATGGACTAACCACAAGGAAAATCCATAGCCCCGACCCACCCTCCAGAGGGGGTGTGGCAAGCGAGAAGTTAAGACAAGGTGTAGGGTTGTGGTTGCGGCCCACTGGCTTTGCACTTATGAACGCTGCACCAAAGCCTTAGCTGATCGGGAGCCACACAGCCCGAAAGAGGACCACACAAAAGCACGTCGGGACTGGGCATGGACCCACCACAAGGAAAATCCATCGCCCAGCCCCTCCTGAGGGGGTGAGGCAAACCGGAAGTCAGAACGAGACGTAGCGCTGTGGTTGCGGTCCTTGGACATTGCACTTAGGAGCGTTGCGTCAAAATCCTGGCTGATCGAGAGCCACACAACCCAAAGGACAACGGCACAACAGCACACTAGCAAACAAAGCCTCTCCATCAGGAACGCATATAGAAAAGTGGGACAGAAATAAGAAACAAGACGCCTTATCACATCTTTTTCTTTCTCTTTTCGCAACTTTCGCTTTCGAATAAAGGATGTACATTATAAGGTTACCCGAGCGGAATGACCTGGGGTCCTCAAAAGGGCCTTTTGCATACCACCAAGACTGAAAACCGCATCTCGCCTGGTATATCATACAGCCTTCCGTACTGCCCTTGTCGCATAACATGAAAATCACCAAAAACAGCAAATTGCGCCATGACCGTAATAAAGACAGACGGTCAAGATGGCCACATGCAATACAGACAAGGGCAATTAATTAACTAACTAGGGCATGACTTAGCGCGACCTGAAGGAAGGCTTTTAACACACACAACCACCCACGCGAAACTAAAACAACATACAACCACACTAGGTAGGTAGATATAGCGATAGTTGTAGGATAGGAATACAGTAGAGAGGATAGTATAGAAAAGAGAGATCAAAATTCTGGAGTTAGAAGAAGAAGAAGAAGAATTTTCTAAAAAAAAAGCGATTTCAAACATTTTTATTTGTGTAAATATGAAACATTAAAAACAAGATCGCGTAGGAGCGCTCGACTGCGCACGTGCGCAGGCGGACGCTTGTATGCGACCTACATGATTATATAACAATTAGCACTAACCACTTTGACTAAAGAGATTGGCAAACGTTGTCTCGGGTCCCCAAACGGCTAGGCAAGAATACTTTTTATTTTCTACTATGGTGCCTTCCTAGGATGCGATAATGATATGCAAACATGGCGACACAAAATGACCCTCCTACGGTCCCACAGAATACGGCATCCTGCATCGAGGAGGGCATCACTTTTTCTTAACTTCAAACGAAAAAGCATAAAAGGGGATTGACCTACTTTCCACATCCTCCGTGATAGAGGTCACCCACTAACTAAAATAAATACGAATTTGGGCCCGAGACGGCGGAAGCCAACACACCATGTTACTATGTTATATGTTGTATGTACAGAATAAACAAACAAACAAAACAAAAACAAATATAATCTTCAAGCACAACCTTGCAGGTACAAAAATTGTCCTTCCCAGCAACTGTGGGCGGATGGGCCTGTCCCAAAAAGGACAACAACACAAACGATATCGGCAAACGTTGTCTCGGGGCTCCAAATGGCTAGGCAGGAATACACTGTCCTCCTATATATGGTGCCTTCCTTCACGTAGGATGCGTTAATGATATGCAAACATGGCGACTGACCCACTTATGGTCCCGCAGAGTGCGGCATCCTACGTCGAGGAAGGCATCACTTTTTCTTAACTTAAAACGGCAAATGCATAAAAAGGGATTGACCTACTTTGCACATCCTCCGCGATAGAAATCACTCACTGACAAAATAAATACGAATTCAAGCCCGAGACCGCGTAGGCCGGCACTTCATGTTATTATGTTACATATTGTATGTACAGATAAACAAACAAAAACACAAAATATAAACCACTAGCACAATCTTGCAGGTACAAAAACTGTCATCCCCAGCAACTGTGAGCGGGTGGGCTTGCCCTAAAACGGACAACACCACCTTTAAGGCACAAGAAAAACAAACAAAACAGGTCCGTGGCGGGGTAAGCACATCCGCCGGCATATATACTTAAAAAATAGACCACTCAACAAGCTGGGGAAACAGACCAAACAATGTAAAAATGTACATACGTTACATAAATATACAAAAATCAAATAAAAAAAATAAAAAACAAAAATACCAATATCAAAATTGACCCTTTCCTGCTCTGACACGGTTCGGCATATTGACAAGCAAAAAATTATAATGTCGAGTAGAAGACAAAATGGACCGACTGCAGCGGACTTACGATAGACACGGACGGACGGGGCTGGAGCCGAGCGATGGTCTCCCCATTCACCGGCAACGTGGAATGGGGATACCACCGAACGGCTACGGTGTAGTGCCAGAATGGATTCGTTCCCTTGGGACCCCACCAGCTGACGACCCGTGACACGGGGAAACTGGAAACAACAACAGAATGGCAAACATTAAAATGGAAGGACAAACGTAACTTAAACTGAACAACCAAAAAAAAAAAACGGGGGAAGAATCAGAATAATCAACGTAAAAAATATATAATTTGGGAAAGCATCAGAACCACCAACACGAAACATGAAGGTACAACAGCAAAAGCACCCCAATGTCGGGTTAAGTCCCACAAAAGTGGAAGCAACGTCTCCATAATGACCTATAAAGTGTTGACGTGGACGTTAAACCTCAAATCAAACAAACAAAAGCAAAAGCACAGACTTTGATCGGTCAGTAAAAATTACTGGTGGGTTGAAGTTAACTTTTTGGAAACCAACCCTCAGCCCTCACTGTTAAGACTGCATGTCTATTTGGAAACACGAAAGTGAATCGTAAAAATCGATCGAAAAAAAAAAAAAAAAAAAAGAAAAGAAAAAGAAAATAACTTGCTAAAGGGGACTTACCTAAAACATGGTCGAGTTCAAAGTCACGCCCCACTGCGTTTAGAAAGGCTATAATCGTCGGTGTCGCGCTCTGACCGGTCAATATTCTTGGACAGTATGACGCATTTCGGGACAAAATGTGATGACCATTACGAAAACACGCCTATACAAATACATTGTAGCTTTTACCGCCGAAAAAACGAAAATTTTAAGATGGGACATTGTGATAGTTTTCTTATTTCTGCTCAAAATATAGATTATGTGCACTCGTTAGAACCGCCTCATCGAGGCGGTTCTAACGAATAC
The DNA here is from genome assembly GCA_963580285.1 of Lucinisca nassula. Classification (NCBI taxonomy): domain Eukaryota; kingdom Metazoa; phylum Mollusca; class Bivalvia; order Lucinida; family Lucinidae; genus Lucinisca; species Lucinisca nassula. The sequence continues at coordinate 114,648,536 of OY757017.1, read as the reverse complement.
CCACAATCTATATTTTAGAGTAGAAATTAGCAAAATAAGGTTTACCCCTGTAAACCCCAGTTCTACTATATATAAGTGGGCTTCAATGGGGGTCAAAATATATAGGCGTGTTTTCGTGATGACGCATGCCGAAAAGTTTCCCAGCTGTCAACACGCACGCACGCACGCACGCACGCACGCACGCACGCACGCACACACACACACACACACACACACACACACACACACACACACACACACACACACACACACACACACACACTACTACTACTACTACTACCTGCACACGAATGCATGCGCACAAGCACGCTCGGGGAAAGCACCAAGTGCCTGGCGTCCGAACAATTGATGTTAGATTTACATAATAAGGTTTGTTTCGTAATAAACGCTCGGCGAAAGAACCATGTTACCCCCTATATGCCTGGCGTCCCAAACCCGGATGTTTTCTTTCATAATTACATGTATAGGTTTTGTTTTGAAAACCTTGCAACAAATAAAACAAACCTGATATCCCTAATTGGAAATGATTGTGTCAGAAAGCTACTAATAGTGACAATCTGTCGCATGTCACGTCACCAGGAAACCTCATTACGAAAACATGCCTTGTAATTTTTTTTGCCTAAAAAACAGAAATTTTCAGATTTTTCTTATTTTTGCTCAAAATATAGATTGAGGGTACACGTTCTAACGAGTACCCACAATCTATATTTTAGAGCAGAAATAAGAAAAATAAGGTTTACCCCTGTAAACCCGTTTTATTATATAACAAGAGCTGTCACCATAGGTGACCAATGCCCCCCCGTGGGAGCCAATTTCTGAGTTTTTGCAAAATTTCAAAGGGAAATAATTCAGCCAAAAATGACAACAAGAGTTATGGCCCTTGGTCAGAATGTAGCCCTTGTGATTGTGAATAAGTGTGTGCAGTTTCATGGGGCTAGGTCAAATACGTTTGAAGTTATGACCAAGGTTAAAGTTTTTGTGACGGACAGACAGACAAACAAACAAACAAACAAACAAACAAACAAACAGACACACAGGGCAAACACTATATGCCCCCGAATCAAAGATTCTCGGGGGGGGGGGGGCATAAAAATGGGGTCCAAGGGGATGGGGGAGGGGGATGGGGGGTAGAATTGTATAGGCGTGTTTTCGTGATGCGTATTTCGGCTTTGAGACCAGCTAAGACACAAAACTGGCCTGGTAAATTACACAAACTTAATCTGTGCAAGCAGCCACTAAGATATGCAGTAGATCAAACTGCTCGGATGCACATGCTGATCTGGCCCTTTGTTGTTCTTAAATTCCATAACATTTGAGCCAGCGCACGACAAAACCTACAATAAGACATGTGCGCCCATCGAAGACTCAGATCAGCCTGCGCATCCATATAGTCTAACCAGAGACTTCTCTTGCTGCATGAAGAGGCATTGGACCCTTAGCTATCCTTAGAGCGCACAACGAAGACTCTGATCAGATTGCGCGGATACGCAGGCTGATCTGAGTCTTCGGTTGGCGCTCATGTCCTATTGTTGGTTTTGTCATACGCTGGCTCATTTGTTGATGTTTAATGTATTCTTTTCAGAAGGACGCCAGACGTACGTGTGTTATTTGAAGATCTTCGGTTTGTTGCAGTTGGCCTTGGGCGTCGCACAGTTGATATGCGGGTCGGTTGCTGCCAAATACACGGCTGGAGAGACAGACTCTTTTGGGCCACCTTACTTTACTGGAGCCTTTATAGTTGGGGCTTTTGTGAGTATTCAATACAGTCGGACAGGTATCAAGTGCATTCCATATCAGGATTTTTATTTTCTTGGGTTGTCAAACTTGTCTCTGACTACAACAATTGCTGAATGGAGAGATCCCGTTTTGCTGGCATTTTTGTCACTGTGAATGCGCATCTGATCGGTGGTAAGGGTTTTTATTAGCTCGGCTGTTTTCGAAGAAAACGACGAGGTATTGTCATAGCTCTGGCGTCGTCTGCGTCGCCAGCGTCGTCGTGGTGCAAAAACTTGTATATCTTGTAATATCTCTGTCATTACTGAACATATTTACTTGAAACTCGGACTAGTTTTCCATTATGAAAAGGGGAACTCATACCAATAGGTGAAGTAACCCTCAACATATTTTGGCACAGTTATGCCCCTTTTTTCGACTTAGAATTTTTGCGTCGTCGTCGTGTCATTATTGACATGTCATTATTGAACATACGAGGGTAGGCTGAAAAGTTCTGAGCCTGACCAAGAAGCAGGCATCGAACAGCCATGAAATTTTGTATTCATTAAATCCAAACCTTTATAACTTGATTTGACTCAAATGAGTTCAAGTTTACCTGAAATAACGTAGAAATTCTAGACTTTGAAAATCGATACTAGCACGTTTTTGAGAAAATGGACACAATCTGGCATCGTGGTGTCATCAAGTACCTCCATAACAAGGGGTTAGCTCCTAAAGACATTCATGCCGATATGGTTGCTACATTAGGGGATGATACTCCTTCGTATGCAACCGTGAAAAGGTGGGCAGCAAATTTTAAGATGGGCAAGGACAGCCTTGAAGATGATGACCGGTGTGGACGACCCACAACGGCAACAACTGAGAAAACCATCAGCCAAGTGCACAGGGCCGTGATGGATGACAGGCGTTTAACTATGAATCAGTTAGCTAACACTGTTGGCATCTCACGTGAACGAGTAGAGAACATTCTACACAGTGAATTAGGAATGTCGAAGGTTTCCGCCAGATGGGTGCCACGACTTTTGACGCCTGACCAAGAGTTGTCCAGACTGAACCTGTCACTAGCCAACTTGGCTATTTTCGAAGCAGACCAAGATGGTTTTCTTGACCGTTTTGTCACTCAGGATGAGTGTTGTGTTCATCACTTTGATCCAGAGACCAAAAGACAATCCATGCAATGGAAGCACCCTGGCTCACCCCCTCCAAAGAAGGCAAAGGTCGTCTCCTCTGCAGGGAAGGTGATGGCATCAGTGTTCTGGGATGCCAATGGTATAATATTCATAGATTACCTTCAAATGGGCAGAACAATTAATGGGGAGTATTATGCAGATCTGCTAAAACAATTTCGAAAAGCAATTAAGGCTAAACGACCCGGAAAATTGACAAAAGGGGTCTTGTTCCATCAGGACAATGCGCCTGCTCATAAATCGGTTGTCGCAATGGCTGCTGTGCATGACTGTGGCTTCACACTTGTCGATCACCCTCCGTATTCACCTGATCTAGCTCCCTCAGATTATTTCCTGTTTCCAAACATGAAAAAGCACTTGGCTGGGCAGCATTACTGGTCAGACGAGGAGGTGATAGCTGATGTGGAGGAGTTTTTCAGGGAACAAGATGAGACCTTCTATACCACTGGGATCCATGGACTCCAGCATCGCTGGAGAAAGTGTGTGGACAGGAAAGGAGACTTTGTTGAAAAATAAGGCACTTTCAGCATGGACAAACCATTGGATCTTGGTCAGGCTCAGAACTTTTCAGCCTACCCTTGTATTTACTTGAAACTCTGACTAGTTGTTCATTATGAAAAGGGGAACTCATACCAATAGGTGAGGTAACCCTCAAAATATTTTGGCACAGTTATGCCCCTTTTTCGACTTAGAATTTTTACGTCGTCGTCGTGCAAAAATTGGACATTTTGTAATATCTCTGTCATTACTGAACATATTTTCTTGAAACTCGGACTAGTTGTTCATTATGAAAAGGGGAACTCATACCAGTAGGTGAGGTAACCCTCAAATATTTTTGGCCCAGTTATGCCCCGTTTTCGACTTAGAATTTTTGTAGCCGAGCGTTGGCACCCGTATGCGGTACACTTGTTGATTTAAGCTTTACTGCCCTTTCAACTTGCTGAGATTATTGCACTTACAGAGGTTGGCGAAAACCGGAATACCCGGAGAAAAACCAACTGACCTTCCGTTGCAGAACTTGGCGCGAGGGAAAACCTTTAAGAATCTTTTTGTCTAAAACCAGAAGGCCATTGTCTTTGATATTTGGTAAGAAGCTTCATCTAGTGGACCTCTACCAAGATTGTTCAAATGATACCCTTGTGACCAGAATTGCCCCCCACCCCCCAACCGGGGGCGAAATGTTTTACATAACTTATATAGGTGACACCTTTAAAAATCGTCTTTTCGGAAGCCACGAAGTCCACATCACGAAAACACACCTATACAATTCTGATCCCCTCGAACCCCCCTTTTATACTGGGGTTAATAGGGGTAAACCTTATTTTTCATATTTCTGCTCTAAAATATAGATTGCGGGTACTCGTTAGAACCGCCTCGAGGCGGTTCTAACGTGTACTCACAATCAATATTTTGAGCAGAAAAAAGAAAAAATATCACAATTTTTCATCAAAACTTTTTCATTTTTACGGCGGAAAATTTTATAATGTATTTGTATAGGCGTGTTTTCGTAATGCAGGTCTTTGATATTTGGTTTTTGAAGCTTCATCTTTTGGACTTCTAGAAGTCAAGATTTTCAAATTATAGCCTTCGGGCCAAAAAATGACCCCATCGAGCGGCTCAACTGGTTTAACTGATGTACAACTATGTTGACAACCCTGGATCTATGAAGATATTGATACATTACGATAACACACTCGTGCGACATAGTGCATTTTTCACATCTCCAAAATGGCTACTTTTCGGATGAAAATATGTCATATTTTTGTTATTTTACTTCAAACATAGGTTGTGGGTGCTTGTTAGAGCGGTTCTAAAGAGTACCCACAACCTATCTCTTGGGGCAGAAATAATAAAAATAATGTATACCACCGTGAACCCCAGTTTTCTCTATATAAAGTGGGGTTTAGGGGTGTGTTCATTTCACGGAATTGTTCACGTGATGTCTAATCAGATTGACAAACATTACTTGACTTTCTTCCAAGTTTATTTTTATACGCCCGTTTTGAAAAAAAACACACACACCTTATTATGGCGTGGCGCTAACCCCCGTCCGTCCGACGCCCGTCCGTCTGTAAACATTCTTGTACGCTCCATAACTCAGTAACCCATGATAATTAGGGATATTTTCATGCAACTTTATAGGAATATGTTTTGTTTGATCGTCAACACTATAAAGGTCATTTTGGAGACGTTGCTTCCAATTTTGTGGGACTTTTAGCCGACATTGAGATGAAATGATTTCTCAAGCCCTGCCGCCCAATGAAACCTAAAGGGTTAATTAGCTTGGAAAGAACGCTATACGAAAGAAACGTCTCCAAAATGACCTTTACAGTGTTGACGGGGACGTTCAACTTCAAATCAAACATACAAACTCTATATAAACTTACGTTGTTGGTATACATTAGTACCGCCTCGCCGATGCGGTTTTAATGAATACCCTCAACATAGGTTTATATGGAGAATTAAAAAAAAACTTTCCTTAGATTTTCACAAAATACTTCCCTTACCTGTTGGTACGAAGAGTAGTTATCAGTGTGATGGACGAATGTACTGCTTAACATCCGATACGCATGTCCTGGCAATAAGGGGTTAGATAAATTGACCGGCTCAATATGAGCTATATGATGTTGGCAGCCGGTAAACAACGCACCAAACCAAAATCAAGGTCGCTCAAATTATAGTCTCTGTGTAAAAAAATAGTTTCGCCCCGGGGGGGGGGGGGGGGGGGGGGGGTACTTGTTTTAAATTGACTCAAACATGGAAACAATTAAAACAATCATGTGTGAAACTTAAAAACTTTGCTCGCCATTATACCGCATTGGTACTGCATATATAGAGAAAACCAGGTTCGTGTCTTTTGACATCAAGTTTATCAGGCAAGGCTTGTTGAATTGCGAGGCTTGCCGAGCGATTCTACATGCGTTCTCGAAGCCGAGCCTGTTAAACTTGATATCAACTGACATGAATCTGGTATTTTATTTCGGAGTGGCTATTTGCAGTCAACTGCAAATAGCCAAAAAACGTTAAAATGGCTATTTGCAGTCAACTGCAAATAGCCAGAAAACGTTAAAATGGCTATTTGCAGTCAACTGCAGATAGCCAAAAACCGTTAAAATGGCTATTTGCAGTCAACTGCAAATAGCCAGAAAACGTTAAAATGGCTATTTGCAGTCATTCTATTAGCGTTAGAAAGGCCACCTGGAGATGTTCAAAATATTTTAAAATGGAACGGGCCTCTGCGGCCTAGTAGTTAATTAGAGCTCTGACTCTTAATCATTAAGACTCTCACCGTTATGGCTATGTTTGTTTGATTTGATGTTTTACGTGCTCTGCAACACTATTTGGGACATTTTAGAGACGTTACTTCATTTTTGCGCGACTTTTTTCCACAGATTGAGACGTAAAGACATCTAAAGCCTATGACACCTGTAGGGCTAGGACGCACCGACTCGCACCACTTGGTCTTGGCAGGCTTAGTTCTTCTAAACGGTTTACCAGTACTCATGTGCAGGCAGTTTCTGCTCTGGGTGGAAGCATCATGCAGCCAATCTATTTCTCCAAGCCGCGATGGCTGGGGACTATAAAATGGCTATATAGAGTCTATATTTTGTGTGAACATATGACACCTATAGTTTTAAATCACATATTGTTTCCATTTTTGTTTCACTGTTTAGCAATGTTCTCTGCTTATTTAAATGGAATATCTAATTTGTAAAGCCCATGAGAGGTTGGTGGGGAGTCGGGGTAGGTGGGGGGGGATGAGGCAAAGGTGACGTGTGTCTTGCGTCACTTTGGCGTCCATCTGATATTGGCTTACAGTTGGTTAAGATAATGGTAGAGAGGGGATGATGTTATTTCTTCTGATGATGTTATTTCTTCTGTTTCTACACATCCATTCGTTTTCCTCTTACTCCTCCGTCTCTCATTTTCATGTATGCTATCTCTTCTATCTCTTTCTTCCCTTTTTTAGGGACAGGACACAAAATTACTCACTGAATGAGACCGTCCAATGCATATAAGCCTTTTGGTTTCATTGGTCGGCAGGACTTGAGTTGTCATCTCATCTCAATGTCGCCGGGTAAAAGTCCCACACAATTGGAAGCAACACCTCCAAAATGACCTAAATGGTTTTGACGGGGACGTTAAACCTCAATTCAAACAAACAAATGATCCGCTCCCTCCCATCGGGGCTTGGAGAAATAGAATGCGCTGCATGGTGTACACCAGGCACTCAATGTGCCGGTAACGTCTAAGTAACGTCGATGCAACGTAGTGGCAAACAATCACTTTAAAATGAACGGGCGTGGTGTGGTATTTAACCATTATCATGCTGGACAAGTCAACCCTACCTTTGCAAACAATATATATTCAGATCAGGAAGCCATCTGATCAGGATCTACAGTGCTTGTCATAAAGAAGTGAACTGAATAAATACAGTAAATGGAGTAATGTCATTCTTTGATATTCTGCAATGGGCGTGGCTAAAATAATTGTATTTGTTGCGGTATTTAACACTTATAATGCTATTTAAGACAAACGCTTCCTTTGCAAACAATGTCGATTCAGATCAGGAAGTCATCTGATCAGGATCTGCAGTGTTTGTTATGAATTTGTGAATAGAATGCTGAAAACCATTTTTGAAAAAATAATGTATGGGCTGCATATACTGGGTGACATCAATTTTCACTGAAAATTTAAAGCCTTTGTTTTTATTTGTAGGAGCAATATTCGTTAGAACCGCCTCAGCGAGGCGACTCTAATAAAGGCCCGCAATATATGTTTTGACTAGAAGTAAGAAAAATAATGTACCAATACAATCTGGAATAAAAGAAACAAATTGCACTGAAAGAAATATATTCTGCTACTGTAGGGGCTTGTACGATAGCGAAATGATACAGTGATGCCAGTGCCCCTTGGGTCAAAATTGGCTACGCTCATGGGCCTAGTAGCTTACATAGACTTAAAATGGAAAAAAATCCTTAAAATTAAAATCAAAAATCTTCTTCCCTGAAACCAAAAGGCACAGCGGCTTAGGTATTTAGCGTGTAGCAACGTCGAATAGTCGCCTACATGAATCCTGCCAATCATGCCCTTGGGATCCAAACTGGCCAAATCCTGTGGCCTCTTAACTCCAATAAACTTAAAATGGAAAAAGCTTCAAAATCTTCTTCTCTGAAACCATGAAGTACAGACCTTAGATATTTAGTATATAGCAACATAAAATGGTCGCCTACATAAATTTTATTTATCAGTTAATTCCATTGTGTACTCTAATTTCTGCCATTTTTTCCTGCAGTCCAGTTCATAGAAAGGCAATGTCACGTTGACCTGATAAAGCTTACATGTCTTGAGATTGCATATCTTTATCAGAGCAAGGTGTTACAATGCAATTAATATATGGGGTATCTGATAAAAGACCATTATGGCGTTGTTAATCCTAACATGGCGCATCACTAATAAAAAAAATATTTGTTTGTGAGCTTGTGTGAGCGAAATAGGACTTTGAAGGTCCTTTTGTTTCAAATGATTTTTTTTTCTTCTTCAGATTTTAATAGCCGGAATAATATCTCTGGTGATCAGCCGCAAGGCTTCTGCTATGGACAATGATAACTCCGAAGTCATGAAAGATATAGCATGCTTGGTGAGTATAATAGTGAATTAGCATTACGAAAATACACTTAATCAAGTACAGAAAAATTCCTATATTAAGACCACCTTTGGGACTCTTTCAAAAGTGGCCTTAAAGACCACTTTTGAACAGTCCCAAAGGTGGTCCATGGCCAGAGGACATTTTAGGCAGAACACTCAAAGTAAAATTAAGTGTACCCTTCAAAATAAGCTTTTTAAAGCAGAATTAGTCCTATTTTTAGGTGGTCTTAATAGCGGAATTTCACTGTACATAACGAAAACACACCGCTACAAATACATAATATTCATCACGAAAACACGGCTATATAACATTAGGAAAACATGGCCGTGTGAAATAATGGCGTCCAACATGGTGTCAGAAGTCAAATATATTAGATAAAAATGATAGCATCTTTCTAATTTCTGCTTTCGGCATAGATTGTGGGTGCTCGTTAGAACCGCCTCAATGAGGCGGTTCTAACGAGTACCCACACTCTATGGTTTGGAGCAAAAATAAGGAAAATTATGTTTACCCCCCTAAACCCCAGTTTTCTCTATATAAAGTGGGGTTTAAGGGGGTGTTCATTTCACGGACTTGTTCACGTGATGAATACATAATATTCATCACGAAAACACGGCTATATAATTTTGACCCCCTTGAACCCCATTTTTATATAGTAAAACTGGAGTTTACAGGGGTAGACCTTATTTTTCTTATTCCTGCTCTATAAAATATAGATTGTGGGTATTCGTTAGAAATGCCTCGATGGGGCGGTTCTAACGAGTACACACAGTCTATAATTTGAGCAATTTTTCATCTTAAAATTTTCTTCTTTTTTTTGCGGTAAATTTAACAGTGTATTTGTATAGGCATGTTTTCGTAATGTGCCGCTGAAAGATTAAATTTTTAAGATAAAAATGTGATATTTGTCATATTGCTGCTCAAAATATAGACTGTGGTTACACGGTAGAACCACTTAATTGAGGCGGTTCTAACGAGTACCCACAATCTATATTTTAGAGCAGAAATAAGACAAAAATAAGTTTACCATTGCAAATCTAAGTGTTACTATATAAAAGTGGGGTTCAAATGGATTAAAATTATATAGATGTGATCTCGTGATACTATTGAGAATTTCGCCATCAAAAATGAAAGTTTTCCGGTGGCAAAAATCAGATTTTTTTTTTCATATTTCCGCCCTAAATATAGATTGTGGATACAATATTTTTCGTATTTCTGCCCAAACATAGATTTTGGGTACATAAAATCTCTGTTTTTGAGCAGAAATAAAAAATAATGTATACATCGGTGAACCCCTGTTTTGGTACATGAAAGTTGGGTTTGAGGGGGTCAAAATTATATGGGCGTGTTTTTGTGATGCAAAGGGGGTATCGAGGAAAATAAGACAGTTGCTATGGGCCGTTACCATAAGTGTTAAAGAAAAAAAAAAGAAATAATGAAAAGCAAGAATAAAACAAATACTTTAAATTTATCCTCAGCACTCCTGAGTGTCTCGCCGTATCATTACCATAACGCACCCGTGCGACATTGTGCATTTTTTCACATCTCCAAAATGATTCCTTTTTCTAATGAAAATTCTTTTTTTTCTGATTTATACCGCAAACATAGATTGTTGGTGCTCGTTAAAACCGCCTCATCGAGGCGGTTCTAACGAGTACCCACAAATTATATCTTGGAGCAGAAATAAGAAAAATAATGTTTACCCCCGTAAACTCCAGTTTTCTGTATATAAACTGGGGTTTAGTGTGTGTGTGTGTGTTTGTGTTGTGGGGGGGGGGGTTCATTTCGCGGACTTGTTCACGTGATGAAAATAACAAACCCAAGTGTGACAATGTCTTCCTTTATGTATTTGAGATTACATTAGTTGATATTGTTTCTATTTTTAGCTCCAAACAGAGATTGTTGATTGCATTATGTTAACAAGTCCATGTAATGAACACCTCTCTAAACCCCACTTTATGGAGAAAAAGACTTTTTACAGGCGCATTCGTGATATTTCTTATTTCTGTTCAATGACATTGGTTGTGAGTACTCGTTAGAACAACCTCAACGAGGCGGTTTTAACTAGCACCAACAGTCCTTGTTTGGAGTATGAATAAGGAAACTGTCACATATTGTTGTCAGAAAAATAATCCTTTGGAGACATGAAAGAATGCTCCATTTTACACTGATGTGTTATTGTAGTGTTATTGACTTGACTTGACTTGATAGATTTTGTAAGGTAACCGGGCGCTAAAAGCACATAGGGGCTACCCCCATCTCGCTAAATGGGATTAGTTTATGAACTGCTCTTCCCAGGGCCTCCAATGTGCTGGCACTTGTCAATTCGACAGGTGTCAGCTGACCAATGGGAATATACTGAACTTTTAATCGGAGGAAGGCACAAATCGCACCCAAGGAACAGCGTTTGTCCTAAGAAACACAGTTCTGTAGCGATTTTAGAATTTTGAGTGCAGGAATCAGACCAAAGACGGGCTCTAGTATGTGATGACGTGTTGCCAATTTCGACTGCCAAATGTGTCAGAGCACAGCCCTGTTTTCGAATGTCTGGCCGAGGAAAAAAGCTAACATACTGTTACGGGTCAGGGTAGAAAGGGGGGTTATGCTGGGTGATGTAGCTTTGCTGCTTCAACAGTCACCTCTGTAGCGGCCGATGTCTTATATAACCGTCTGCTATGCCCAGGCAGTCACGGACAGTGCACCGAGCTAACTGACCACTTGGGCCTAGTAGATTGTAAGACTCTAGCCTAGCGTTAGAGCCTTAATGAAAGGGTGGACTTCCAACTAAAACGGGCTTGTGGGAATATGGTTGATTGTCTTATCTATTTTCAGGATGGAAAGGACAAACGAAGACAATGTGATGCCAAACTTAATCTATTTTTAAATAAACTAAATAAAATGTGTGAGCGTTGTTTTATATTATGCCCTGGGTAGATGACCAGAACTATGGATTATCAAATGAGGGCTCCCTTAGCAAAACATGTTAAACAACAAATGATCATTGACTAGGTAAAGTGGGTTATGGATCAGATTTATCTTTAAAAACAAATATTTTACATTGGCAAAAGACGTCACGAAATTGGTGACTAAAGTTACGAAAAAGCCTTTACTCAGCAATCAATCGATATCTTAAAATAGATAACTGTAAGTTTGCGGTCCGGTGCCATCTCCGGATTATAATGGAATTGTTTTATTTAACTCAAAACTCCTATTATATATAAATGAGATAAAATTAGGATTCCATGACAGTCATATTGAGAGCAAATGCTTTTAGAAACCGAATCTTTACAAAAGAATAAGTTTAAAACGGAAAATAAGCCTAAAAAGGCGAAAACACCTACGCAACGCAACGTAAGGATGTTTTCTCTTCAAAATTCAAAAATGGAAGTCCCCGAACGGCTTTGCGGGCTTACTTATATACTTCCCAGCTACCCGCCACCCCGCAAACCCGCCGAGCGGTTAGTAGTGGGAAGAAATCCCGCAACGCCACGGGTGCGGGATCATGTGATCCCGCCGTAACCGTGACGAAGAACGTCAAAAGTACAGCGATCTGCGGGTTCGCCATTAGAAAAGTTCCGTAAGAACCGCAGGGTCGACTCGTAAATGCAGCGAAAACTCGACTATTATGAATGAAACCGATAATAAATCACATATCAGAATTCACGCGAATGAATAAGCTATCCGACTGTCATAGTTTCCTTACTTTTCTCAGAGGGCAAATTTGTAAAACCTTGAGTTAAATGTGAACGTCTTCGGTTTGACAGCTAAAAATATCTCTGATCTGGAGCGCGACAGACGATAAACAATATCCCATAATACCACTCTACACGGTCAAGGTCGTAACCAATACACAAATCTGATGGAGGTAAACATGAAACTGAAATGCGGTGTAAAAGATACATTTTTAGGAAATACTTCTAAATTATGATTAACTGGCCGAAAACATCAGTGCCAACGTGTAAGGTAAGGCATAGACTTCCACGACAGATAACAGATAAGAACTGTCATACGTCAGGGAAGTAAAAACAAACTTTAGAAATTTCTGCAGAACAAAGCAGCTGATTACACAGCAGGTACATGTGGGTCATTCATGTTCAGAGACCAGCAGTCTGAGACCTGGGGCATATCATTACCCCCCTCTAGGGTTGTTAAAGCTCCGACTAACAATCCTACAAAAGGGTATAATGGACTATCTCTGAAACGAAGAATGGTCCACATGAACACTTAGAAGGTAGGTATCCTGGTCTCGGCACCAACGGTCCATAAAATGATCTGTGACTTTAGCACTTGAAAAAAAAATGCTTAGTAAAAGTTAAATTTAAAACGTAACAACGAGAAAATAATCAAACAGACGACTTAAGGTCTGCCCAATTAAACAGACTGTCCGTCAACTTGGCGGATTGACTAGAAAAATAAATCACATTAATCTTGCACTGTGTATACATTCCCAACGTAATAATAGTGCAATGAGGCACTATGGATTTCATAAACCAACATGAAACTTTCCGAACATGTTACGCTTTTATGATACAAAATGCTGACAATGATTTCCTTTTGGCTCCAATCTAAAACTGAAACAAAAAGGAAACCAACACTTCAATGACTAGTAAATCCCTGAATTCAGAAAACACAGTAGGGGATACACACATAAGGAAGATTTTAAACTTGTTTAAACATTAAACATTTCAGCTCGAGATCGCTATGTCTCCCCAAGTTGAAAGTAGGTCAACAGACTCTGGTTGACTGTTGACCGGCTTCCAGCTAAGGGAAGTATACAGGTATTCAAAACATTGTCGGGGTGACAAAGACATCCATGAAAGAAGTAAATGCTACGACAATGAGTAGCAACTCGTTCTTATTATGGCGATTGCCCAACTTTTCCTAGCAAACTCATGCACCGTGTACCTCCATAATGAAACATAATAATAGTAGTCACTTTTCTGCTACTCTTGCAGTTGTTTTTAAACACAATTTTACACTGTCCTTGTTTACTTTTAGCTTATTGTTTCAGTTCATATGTTTGATTCTATTTAACTTATTGATATGATTCACTTTTTGGGTCAATTTGAACAGTCTCTAGTCCCTAATTAACATATATGATCAATTTCTCACAGTCTCTAACCCTTATCAAGCACAATAGAATCACTTTCTACAGTCTCTAGCCCTTATTTAACACCTTTGCTTATTTTGTAACAGTCTCTAGCACTTATCAAATCAAATACATTTGTTCTTTTCAACAGTCTCTAGTTCTTATTTCTCACTTTGTTTAATATTTTAAGTCTTTGAGTTCATTTATTTACACAAAATATAACTCTTCAGGTCTTTTATTCACATCTTGGTTCTGTATCCCACGTTTTAGTTTTAATAGTTCATTTCTAAATCCACTGGGTTCCTGCTTCATTTGGTCTGTTTTCATATTATTCCTCAGTTCATTTTTTTTTCTGTTGAGTATCTTGTATTGTGTTTTCCGTATAACTCCTTGCCAAAACAGATTTCACCCTATACGTCTCCTCATTTTCCTTCTCCTCTTGTCTCCTTCTGTCGGTCCTCTCCTTCCTCTCTGCGTCTCTTTTCCTCTCCTCACGCCGTCTGTCTTCTCTTTCTTTTCGTCTCTCCTCTTCCTCCTGTCTCCTCTCCCAGTTTATTCTTCTTTCCTCCCTCCGTCTGTCTTCCTTCTCCTTGTCTTCTGTTGCCCTTTGCAGCCTGTGTATCGCGTCAGATAGCTTGCTTACTGCCACTGTGTTTTCTGTCAGAGCCTTTTGAATCTTGCCCATCACAGAGTTGTTCTGCTGCACAGCATCTCTCACGCTTCTCATGTCGACCAGGCTGTTAACTGCGACCCTGTCAACGCAAAACCCTTCGGCACTCGGCCCTGGAGACTCACTCGACTGCTGGATGGAACTGGTCAGGGATCGCTTAGGCTGTGGTGGTAGTGGGTCTTCCTCGCTTACTCTCCTTTTCTGCGGGGTGTTAAGGAAAAGCTGTTCCTCCTCTTCCTGGTCTCCCAAGAGTTGCCCCGTAATGTCTTCCACCTGGTCGACAATCTGGTTAGCAGCAGTCGGCACCCTCTGGCTTTCTGTCTCGCTGCAGCGTTGAGCCACCTCCTCGGCATCTGGCGTATTGAGGACTGAACAAAACTGTCCGCTCTTGGCCATCTTGCAAGTCAGATCAAGTGGGCTTGGGGAGCTCTGTGTCATCACCGATGGAAACTGCGTGACTCCGGTGGTGTATACTGGCTCAGGGAGAAAGGAGGCCGACTGTGATGCTCCAGTTGACACAAGACTTGTCAGGCTGTGGTCCGGTCTTGGAGTAGATCCAACGGTCACTGTGGAAGACCCGCTTACTACTCTCCTGACATCACTGACACCTTGAATGCCACTCTCAACTGCCATGGCAACTTCGGCTGGCTCCCGGCTTTCGCTGTATTCCAAGGCTGGTGTGGAGGGTGTTTGAGTGACCAGCTGCCAACCTGGAGGTAATTGGATGATGCTTGCAACAGTATTCGGCGTGCTTAATAGTCCTCCGTCGCTCCCCGCATCCTGCCTTCCAACAACTTGTGGCACTCCCGTCATCGTCTGATCGCCGTGCGTTACTGGTCCCTGTAATTCAGGTAGAAATGGATGACTGTCTGCCTGAAGCACAGTTGCTCCACCCAGTCTCTCCGTGCTCGGTTCTGCCACTAGCTGGTAATCTGGAACTTCCCTCAGAGGCTGAGATTCTGGTTGAATCACTGCAGCACCGGCGCCTTGGACGTTGGCCGGAACTACTCTTCGCACCTGCGGGCTACAGAATGACAGTCTGTCGGCTCCGGAACCTCTCTTTGAGACCTTCTGCGTCGCACCTCTCTCAGTCCTCATCACCTTCATCCAGTGCTGTATACTGTCTTCCGGCTCGAACCTGACATAGTCCAGGGGGCTAATGGTGTACGGCTTCGGGGACTTCATAAGAAAATTCTTCCCAAAGTCTGTATATCCCTTCTTCATACAAAGCTCAACGTGAGGTGTATAGCTGGTCGTGTGGTGGACGAGTTGCTCCCACTTCATACACTGGAAACGGCATAGTCGGCAGGAGAAGGGCACCTCATCCGGCCTCACATGGTTCTTGAAGATATGCTCCTCCAGCTTCAGCTTCTCGTTGATCCAGGTCTCTCCTTTCTTGTAGTAGCACGGCAGGCAATGGTATGCTCTCCCTCTTTTCTTTGCCTTCTCCCTCATCGCTTGTTCCTCCATACTCAGCTCAGTTGGTTCCATCATCTTTTTCTTCCTAAAATAGTCAGAATGAAAAAACATTTTGATTATGAATGCCCGTACTTGACCCATCCTTAGGGAGCCCTCTAGATTCCATAGTTTCTGATGCGTCGTATCATACTACACGCTAAACATCGCAAAAGCTGATAATCGCCATTACATTCGCATTCGGATGTCGTTTTCTAACGCACCGTTTCATTTTACTCAAACTTCGCCCGCCTCGATACCAAGTCTTTTGGAAAAATACCCGTTCGTAGCTCTTATCTCCGATTAAAGCACCAAACTAAAAATCGCTTAACTCATATGGCCCGTACTGGTTCTTTCGCAAACTATCGTCGGCATGACGATTTCTCAACTCCCATTCTGTTTTCCAGCTGGCATCTCCGTTCTGCGTTAGACATCCCTCTTTTTGTCTCATTGTCTTCAGTGCACTCTCCTATAGATCTAGATCTCCCTTCAACTTCAACATCCGTTCTTTCCCTTCTGACTAATATTCTAATGATAAATTCCAGCCATTTTATTCTACATTCCCCCACGGTCGATACATGGCTAAACCCTTAATATTATTTTCCTTCACTACTATGTTAAAACCACCCAATCACATACAAAAAAAATGTTTATCCCGTTTAGATCAACCCCCCTGTTGTCCATGATATGCTGATCGAGCGCATATCATTGACCTCCTTCGTTTACTGTTTAGAATTGTGGTGGGAAGAAAGCTTGCGCCTCGCTTTCAGTACCCACCTTGGGGTGTTGACACCTACATACGGCTTCAGTTTATTGTGGTGGACTGGCTTCTCCGTACCTAAAGCATCCACTTGTAGAACGAAATCAAGCTCGGAAAGTTTCCTTTTGATGAGGAAAGGTCCTGCGAAGATGAACTCGAGCTTCGGCGACACACCAGGTTTTCTTGTCTCCATAAGACACCATACCACATCTCCCTCACTATATCTATTGAAGGCAACTTTGGTGTCGTAAATCTCCTTGCTTCTTTTGGCTGAAGAGGACAAATGTTTACGTGCTACCTCATGTGCATGCTGTATCTTTGCTCTAAGGATATCTACAAAGTCGCCATATGTGGTGATGTCTTCCCCATTATAGGCGTTGATGGAACCAAATACTAATTCTCCTGGCAACCGCACCTCCCTTCCCATTGTTAGAAGGTTTGGAGTCATCTTGGTGGATTCGTTCGGGGTAGCCCTGTATGCGCCAGCCAAACAGCCAAGATGTAAGTCCCACTCCCTCTGCTCTCCGCATAAATATGCCTTTACCATGCGCAGTAGGGTGCGGTTAAACCGCTCTGCTTGTCCATTGCCTTGGGGATTCCTTACACTAGTCCTTGTCTTTCTTATTTCCAGCATCCTACATAACTCTTTAAAAACCCTACTCTCATATGTTCTGCCCTGGTCACTATGGATTGACAAAGGACATCCCCATCTAGAAACTACCTCATTCAATAATTTTACGGCGCACACTTCAGCTGTCATGTCACTAACCGGTATTATTTCGATGTTTTTCGTAAAATGGTCTGTGAACAAAAGGATGTATCTATGACCTCTGTCTGTCACAGGTAGTGGTCCTAGGTAATCAGTAGCGACACAATCACCAGGCGCTCCTACTCGAAGACTTCCCATTGGCGCACGAGGTATCTTTGCAGGCTTTTTATCTGCCGCACAAATGTCACATCTTTGAATGTACAAGCCTATGTCGTCCTTTAGGGCATACCAGTAATACCGCTGGATGATCTTCTCCTTTGTTTTCTTACAGCCCAAGTGCCCTGACACAAGAGAGTCATGCATTTGGTAAAGGACTTCTTTCTTCATTGATGAGGGTACAATGAACTGAAGATACTCGCCCGTTCCGTCTCTTTTTAGAAATTTCTTAAATAGAATACCGTCATGAATCACGAGTGAGTCCCATAAGACCCAATAGTGTCTTGCCGCAGGACTGCAAGTGACCATTTCTTGGCCACTGGGCCGGTTACCTGTTTTCTTTGCATCTAGAATGGGTCTGATGTCTGGATCTTCCTTCTGGAGTTTTTGTAGGTCACTGGCTGATCTTGAACTAGACCAAGATGTTAAAACACTTACATGACCTCTCTCTACAGAATCTTCTGCACCCAGAGACGATGGTCCAGGTCTGGGCTCTTCTTTAAGACACTTCACTTCTGCTATATTACCTTTGTTGTTTTCTGTAACCTCTGCCTGAGCCTGTGTTGCCATCAGTTCTTTGTACACGTGTTCATGCATCATGTCTTGAGCTCTTTTTACACACTTTTTGCATGGACCACACTTTAAAGGTTCTAAAGTGTCTTGAAATGGGCAATCACATGCTCTAGGGTCCTCACAACGAGAGAGTGCATCACAGTGCAGCTGTTTCTTACCTTGTCTGTACTGTATCGCAAAATCATACTGGCTTAGCACCTCTATCCATCTTGCTATCTTACCTCTAGGTTCTTTTAGCCTGAAAAGCCATACTAAGCTCTGGTGATCACTTCGTACAAGGAATCTTCTGCCTAACAGATATTGTCGGAAATATTCAATGAAATACCTCACTGCAAGAAGCTCCTTCTCCGTTATGCAATAGTTCGATTCTGCTTTGTTTAAAGCCCTGCTTGCATATGCAATGACCTTCTCTTTGTCATGCTGCACCTGGTGAAGCACAGCGCCGATTCCCACGTCTGATGCGTCTACGTCAAGTATAAACTCACCTGCCTCGTTCAGGGGATAGCCCATTATGTCCGAGCTAATGAGTGCCTTCTTTAATAAGTTGAATGCTTCTTCACATGCCGCATCCCAGTTAAACCGCTTTCCCTTCTTTGTCAGTTCAACCATAGGCCTTACCATGGTGGCAAAGTCTCTGATGTAGCGCCTATAATAGGAACCCATAGCTACAAATTGTCTTACCTGTTTGGCAGTTCTTGGCTTGGGCCAGTCGACAATCTTAGCGATATTAACGGGGCTTGGTTTAACACCTTGGCCAGAGACGACATGACCAAGAAACACAACTTCTTTCTGGAGCATGTGACTTTTACCAGGTTTCAGTTTTAGACCTGCTTCTTTGATTCTGCTTAGCACCTCCTCCACCCTTTGTATGTGTTGGTTGAAATCTTTTCCGAAGACAATAATGTCGTCGATATAAATCAGGCATGTCACCCATTGCAGACCCTGTAACGCCATTTCCATGGTCCTCTGAAAAGTCGAAGCCGAACTGTTGAGTCCTTGTGGCATCCTTGTCATTTCATAATGGCCATATTTACACACAAATGCTGTCTTTGGTATGTCTTCTTCCTTGACTGGAATTTGGAAATAGCCACTCAAGAGGTCAAAAGTACTGAACCGGGTTGAGCCTGCGACCGCATCTAAGCAATCTTGGATTCTAGGCAGAGGAAACCCATCTGGCTTCACCAGTTCGTTCACACGTCTGTAGTCAACGCACGGACGCACGCCTCCGTCTTTCTTCGCTACTAAAACGATTGGGCTTGCCCATGGTGAGGTGCTATCTCTTATCACTCCTTTCGCTTTGAGGTCTTCTATTGCCTTTTTCTCTGCTTTAGCATGCGCTAGAGGGACCCGTCTAGGAGGTTGTTTTACCGGGGCTGCGTTTCCAGTCGGGATTGAATGTTCTGTTAAGTGGGTCAATCCTATGTCCCACTCATCCTTAGAAAATGTTTCCTGAAACTGTGTCAGTAAATCAAATATTCTCTTCCTCTCATCTTCATTTAACCCGTTGACTGTCCTGTTATATAGATCAGAGAGGTGGGATGGTATCTGTGTTTGCTTGCCTTTTACCGCTGCTCGGGCTACATGTGATAAAGTGTTGCTCTTGTCGCATGAATCTTTACTTACAAATATCAGACGCCTCACCATATGGTTATTGTTCACTTCCTCAGTGTTTTCTTCTGACAATATAATCTTCGGAGATCCCTTTATCGGCTCTGCTTGGCCCACTACAGCGTCTTGTTTTATTGAAATTGCTGTGGTAAACGGGTTTAACAGCCTTATCTTACTGGTGCATGCTCTGTTTATATTAACAAGTGATGGGGCCATCTGTAAGGGATATGTTTCTTTGAAATGTTCTGTCGGTTCTATTATATAGTCTTGCTCAGACGAAAAATCGTCATATTCATGTCTTTCTATAAAAACATCAACTACAGCCTCACTTTGGGCGGGTATCACAAAGTGATCAGCTGCAGTAACTTTACGTGCCCGATTCTGCAAACCTACCTGGATAATAGGTACCTCTTGATTTCCAAATTTAAGCACTCCTCTGCTCATCAGTAGGTCGGTAGGGCCATCTTCTGCGTTTTGCAGGACATCAACACCGAGAAGGCCATCATCGTCTATCTCAGCAACGATCGCATCTACCTGCCTACGAACGGGACCTAGCTGAATTTCAAATTTTCCTTGTCCCATTTCATTTATGGTAGTGCCCCCTGCGGCCATCAATCTTGATGACTTACCCAGCACCGGCTTGTCTTCAGGTCTCATAGCATCAAAAACTCTCTTAGAAAGAACCGTCTTAGAAGCTCCTGTGTCTGTTGTAAACAATACAGGATAGCCCTCCACTGATCCTCTTATGTACACACCATCTGGAAGTTTTCTTACATGTTTGATAGACTTTACAATTTCATGTTTTTTATGTTTATTTTGGCCGTTAGTGTCTAAACAGGCTTCCCTGTGGCCACCAGAGATAGCCTTTTCTAGTTTAAAGGATTAGGATTTCTCTCCCCATTTCTTCCTGCTCTACCTTTGACGCCATTGTTACTCGGTCTCTGGTCTCGAAGTCTGGAAGGGCAGTTTCTCGATATATGGCCTTGCTCATGGCAGGCGTAGCACACGATATTACTGTTACCTGTTGAAAACGATCTTTCTTTCTGGCTTGACGGCGGCAATTGGTTCTTCTGTAGCTTTGCCACTTGATCGGCTAATGCTTTAATCATATCTTCCAATTTTGCTGAGGTTTCTGTCTGTGCACCTACCTGCGCTGTACAGGGCTCTACTTTCGGTCCTGGCTTTGGGGGTTTCTTCTTCTGGTTAATATCTCCCTTACTGGGCAGCCGCATAGCGTACTCTAAATCTTCGCCTTCAAGGTGCTCTTCTCCACTGTCTTCACTGTCAATTTCTTCACTCATTCTACGAGCATACTTCTTAAATTTTCTATCTTTGTATGACTCTGCTACGCTTCTTCGCCTTGTTTGTATAAAATTCACGGCGTGATAAACGGCTTCATCAATATCGTCTGGTTCTTTGTGAAACTCTATTTCGAATCTAGCTTCACTATCCTTTAAGCCGTCCAGAAATCTTCGTACTAAGTCTTCTTGCCTTGTCTTGCTATCTCTTGATGTATAAGCTTTCGAGTATAGTCGTTTCAGCTCAGCTGCGTACTCTTCCACCGTTTCATCATTCTTTTGCACCCGCTGACTGAATTTCGCAGCAAATGTCTTCTGTGTCTCCACTGTTCTAAACCTCTTATTGAGCTCCTCAACTAGCTCTGTATAGTTTGAAATTGTCTCTTGTGTTAGCTGATTAAACACGAAGTCTCCAGCCCTGCCTTGTAGTCTTGGTAGCAAATTGTCAAGCTTAGCCTCATTGCTCCAATTTCGCCTCTTGGCTACTGCCTCAAATCGGTTGATCCAGACTTTCCATTCTTCGCGACCATTAAATGGGGGTAACTTGACTTCATATGGTAAAGTGTTGTTAGGTGGACCTACCTGTTGGGATCTAAGATAATGTCTTCCCCTCGGGGCGTTATGCAAGGAGCTATTTTCAGTCCACTCATATTGCTGTGTATTACTATTGCGATAAGGAAGGGAATTACAGTCTTGCCACTGACTTAACCCATTTTCTGGTACTCTGTAGCTACTACCCTCAAAGTTGCCACGGTTTGGAGGAAATTGAGCGTTATTTATCCCCTGTGCTTCCTGCCTTCCATACGCTCTGGGTAAGGCTAGCCTCGCATCTGTACCGGTAAGTGTGTTGTTGTGGTTGACATTATAAGACATGGGAATGTTACTTGTGTCTTGTAACATTGATGTCAAATGATGGAGTGTGTTTGATATGCTTTCTTGTCTCTCGTTTGCTACTGCTTGTTGTTGTTGCATGCTTGAAACCACATTACTCAGGTTTACAACAGTATCTCGCAAGTTACTGTTGGAAGAAACTGTGTTGGTGTTTAATGTGCTACATGCTTGGGGTCTGTCATGAAAAGTGGACTGCTGCTGTACGCTAGGATCTGATCTGCTCTGATACAAACTAGTGTGGTTGTAAAAGTTAGTCATGTCAGGTGTGTGGTTCGTTGGCTGTGTGCTTTCAATAGATCTCAGCGTGCTATATGGCTGGTGTGGGGCCTGACTACTTGAGCTTTGCAACTGCACCAGTGCGGCTACTGCTGTTCTGTCATCAGCCAACATGCCCCCGCTCCCATTATTCTGATCAGGGAATGACTGTTGGTTGCTTCCAGTCGGATGTGCTGGACCTGACATTGCTAAATTGGCTTGGTCGGTAAAAGCTACATTCTGCCTTTCCTCGTTCGTGTCTACAGAACCCGACGGCTCTGCACTTGTAGGACCCCCTTCCATGCTAGTCTGAGTTCGTATCACTGGATCCAATGTATTAATTGAATCCCACCGCTGTGCCACCACTTGTGTTACGGGTCAGGGTAGAAAGGGGGGTTATGCTGGGTGATGTAGCTTTGCTGCTTCAACAGTCACCTCTGTAGCGGCCGATGTCTTATATAACCGTCTGCTATGCCCAGGCAGTCACGGACAGTGCACCGAGCTAACTGACCACTTGGGCCTAGTAGATTGTAAGACTCTAGCCTAGCGTTAGAGCCTTAATGAAAGGGTGGACTTCCAACTAAAACGGGCTTGTGGGAATATGGTTGATTGTCTTATCTATTTTCAGGATGGAAAGGACAAACGAAGACAATGTGATGCCAAACTTAATCTATTTTTAAATAAACTAAATAAAATGTGTGAGCGTTGTTTTATATTATGCCCTGGGTAGATGACCAGAACTATGGATTATCAAATGAGGGCTCCCTTAGCAAAACATGTTAAACAACAAATGATCATTGACTAGGTAAAGTGGGTTATGGATCAGATTTATCTTTAAAAACAAATATTTTACATTGGCAAAAGACGTCACGAAATTGGTGACTAAAGTTACGAAAAAGCCTTTACTCAGCAATCAATCGATATCTTAAAATAGATAACTGTAAGTTTGCGGTCCGGTGCCATCTCCGGATTATAATGGAATTGTTTTATTTAACTCAAAACTCCTATTATATATAAATGAGATAAAATTAGGATTCCATGACAGTCATATTGAGAGCAAATGCTTTTAGAAACCGAATCTTTACAAAAGAATAAGTTTAAAACGGAAAATAAGCCTAAAAAGGCGAAAACACCTACGCAACGCAACGTAAGGATGTTTTCTCTTCAAAATTCAAAATGGAAGTCCCCGAACGGCTTTGCGGGCTTACTTATATACTTCCCAGCTACCCGCCACCCCGCAAACCCGCCGAGCGGTTAGTAGTGGGAAGAAATCCCGCAACGCCACGGGTGCGGGATCATGTGATCCCGCCGTAACCGTGACGAAGAACGTCAAAAGTACAGCGATCTGCGGGTTCGCCATTAGAAAAGTTCCGTAAGAACCGCAGGGTCGACTCGTAAATGCAGCGAAAACTCGACTATTATGAATGAAACCGATAATAAATCACATATCAGAATTCACGCGAATGAATAAGCTATCCGACTGTCATAGTTTCCTTACTTTTCTCAGAGGGCAAATTTGTAAAACCTTGAGTTAAATGTGAACGTCTTCGGTTTGACAGCTAAAAATATCTCTGATCTGGAGCGCGACAGACGATAAACAATATCCCATAATACCACTCTACACGGTCAAGGTCGTAACCAATACACAAATCTGATGGAGGTAAACATGAAACTGAAATGCGGTGTAAAAGATACATTTTTAGGAAATACTTCTAAATTATGATTAACTGGCCGAAAACATCAGTGCCAACGTGTAAGGTAAGGCATAGACTTCCACGACAGATAACAGATAAGAACTGTCATACGTCAGGGAAGTAAAAACAAACTTTAGAAATTTCTGCAGAACAAAGCAGCTGATTACACAGCAGGTACATGTGGGTCATTCATGTTCAGAGACCAGCAGTCTGAGACCTGGGGCATATCAATACGTTATCAGTTCTGGCTTCCATTATTCTCTGCCTCCACCCCTGACATGGCAAAGAAAACGCCTTCGGTCACGATGCTTGATAAAGGGTGATAACGCATGAAATTTATGAATTTTGAACAGGCATCTAAAGTGAGCCAGGGTGGGTGACTGATAGACCAGCCAATTCCGGCTATTGCAAAAAGTCCTAGTACCCGTGCTCTCATCACGGAGACCTGCCTATGCAAGTGGGGTTCAAAATTGGACAGGTGTGTCTTCGTGATGTGTTTGGAGGTATGTGTTTGTTTGGGAAAGGCAGTGATGAGGCTAATCAGCCGTTTTGCAATCCCGCTAATTTTTATTTTTGAATGGTCTTCCAAAAGGCATTTTTAAGGGACTTCCTATTTCCAAATACCTAGCAAATGGTGGATATTGCCGTTGCCCCGCCTATAAAGATATTTAGCGCGTGACATGTCCCCGTTTGTATGCTCTGTTCTGGATGTATTTATGCCTTCGCTTTGCATACTTCCGGGAACTTCATTCTGTTGGTACCTAGGGGGAGCCCAATACGGGCTTTCTCCCAGGTGCCCTCAGGATGTTGTCCTGACGCTCTCCGTCGAGCCTCCTCTCGTTCCTGAAATAGAAAAGTCGGATTAATGCTTTGGGACCCCGTGTGTGCGCTCGGATCAATGTAGTTGTGTCCAGTTTCTTGTTCCCCGAGGCCCCACCTGTACCTGTAATACAAACAAAAGTCATTAGTGCATATTGCGCTTGTGCTAATATGACCGCGCCATCCGTCACATATTTTGACTTCCCATTCTGTGCACAGGGCGGGTCGGGCTTGTGAGGGGGGAGTCCCCCCACAAAGGCACGGTCCGGCTCTTAGGGTAACTTGTTCAAAACCAAGTTAAGGGGTGGCGCGGTTATTGTGAAGAATACCCTTCCCATGGGGGCTGCCTGTCCTGCAGCGGCATGTTATCTCATCGGAACACTCATAAGTGCAAAGCACATGAGCCGCAACCACAGTGCCCCGAATCGTCTTGTCGCCACAGGTTCAAGCATGTCCGTGGGAGTTTTCAGGCTATGGGATTTTCTTATGATGCACTCTTGCCCGTGGTCTGTTGTGATGTTGAAGGTATGGGAGGGTCATTGGTTTGTCCTTTGACGGGGGGTAGCCTCGGCAGGCACCCATAAGTGCAAAGCAAATGAGCCGCAACCACAGTGTCTCGCTTTGACGCCCCCGTCTCAGGTCCAAGTGCAGATTGACGGTAGGTGGTGGTTGCCTAAGCGCGGTGTGTGGGTAACAACAGCTGTTTTTCTTATATTACTTCCCAGTAATTTGTGTCTTTAAGGAATTTCTTAACCACCTCGGCTATGGCCGAGCAGTGTTTTACGGGGGGAGCGAGAAGATCTTGTAGGTGTACCGATTCATATCCTAATTTGAACATTTCAGATTTTATCTCTTCTCGTGCATGGGCGTTTGTTACACATTCAAACAAGATGTGTTGGGTTGTTTCTAGTTCATAGTTATCGCATTTTCTGCATAGACCCGTTGTGTTTCCTAGTTGAGTGAGGTTGGCATTTAGGCCGTTATGGTTAAATCTCAAACGGGAGAGCACCACGTTTAGTTTTCTGTTGTTGCTAAATTGGTGGGCAGATTTACCTACTGTGGGCTGGAGGAGTTGGAAATGCCTCCCACTGTTGGTTGGGTTTCTATCCCATAGAGCTTGCCATTTTCTCGTTATGGCGGTGTCTATGATTGTATAGATCTCCCGTTTTGAAGGGAGAGTATAATCTTTAATACCTATATCTAGTGCTAATCTGGCTGTTTCGTCGGCCGCCTCATTACCGGGGATGCCGACGTGGGATGGGATCCAGTCGATTTCAATGTCTTGCCCTTCTCTTTTTGCCTTATCTAGTTTAGACAGGATTGAGTCAATTTGGTCAGGTCGTGTTTTGGATTTTCCTGACTGTAGGGCCTGGATAGCGCTAAGGCTGTCCGTGAGTACTGTGGCTTTGGGTGTCTTAACTGTGATGGCCCATGAGATGGCCCAGTGAATGGCAATCAGTTCAGTTGTGAATACTAAGAGGTGTTGGTTTGTTTTAATCGGTACGTGAAGATTTCTCTCTGGGACAACGAATGCGGCGCCGGTTTTTCCTGTTGAGGGGTCCTTACTGCCATCTGTGTAGATTAGAGTTTTCCCGGCATGGCTGGTGCGAACATAAGAGAGGCTTTTATTTTTCATGTATTCATTTGTATTTTCTTCTTTCCTCCCCAGGACCTGATGGAGGTAACAGGAGGGTGTGTTGTGTTTGAGATCCCATTTGGATCTGTACTTGGGTGCCTGGATCTTATCGGGTATGTTGTGCTCTTTCAGGAGGGCACGGACTTTCGTACAATATGGGTTGTAGTTCTTGGCTCTCCTACATGAATAGCAACCATGATCTGTTAATAGATCATTCACTGGGAGGGATTTGCCAAGTGGGGAGGATCTAGCCCAGTATTTTAGTATGAGTTCTTCCCTTCGTAGATGTAGTGGTTTAAGTCCACATTCTACCTCTAGTGCGTTGATTGGGGTAGATCGGTATGCTCTTGTTGCTATCCTGAGGGCGTGGTTTTGAATGATGTTCAGAGTTTTAAGGATATTCTCTGACGCGGAGTTGTAAGCCTGGGCTCCATAGTCTAGCTTACTAAGAATAAGGGCTTTGTATAGGATCAGGAGTGTCTTTTTATCAGCTCCAAAGGTGGTACCTGACACTACTCGTAGTAGGTTCAGGTCTTTTTCACAATCTTTCTTTGAGATCTTTTATGTGATCTCTCCAAGTCAGATGTTTGTCGAGGATCATGCCCAGAAATTTGATGTTCTGGGCCCATTCTATTTCCCTACCAAAGAGGTATAGTTTGTTTTGAGTGGTCTTCAGATTTCGTCGTTTGCTGAATATGGTTGCTTTAGTCTTTAGGTTTGATACTTTGAATCCCCATCTTAGTGCCCAGGTTTCGATTTCTCATAGAACTGATTGTAGGTCTTTGACCGCCAGTTCTAGAGTAGAGCGTTTCCCCCACACCGCGCTATCATCGGCAAACTGTGACAGGCCTATATTATTATGTGGTTTCAGGGCCTCGTGAAGGGTGTTAACGATTACGTAAAAGAGTATGGTACTTAGTACTGAGCCTTGGGGGCAGCCGTTTTCCAGGATTAGTTCCTCTGAGGTATTGTCCCCAACTCGGGTTTGAATTTTTCTATCCTTGAGAAAGCTATGGATCCACTTTAGCATGTTTCCGCTTATTCCGTATTCCTTTAGTTTGGTTATGGTGCCGGTTGACCACATGAGGTCAAAGGCCTTTTCAAGATCGAGGGCTACCGCTACTAGGATTTTGTGTTCCATGAAAGCCATGTTTATTTCTGATTCCAGTCGGACAAGTTGATCTGTTGTGGATCTGTTAGGCCTGAAGCCTGATTGGTTGTCTGAGATGATATTATTAGCTTCTAGGTAGTGAGAGAGGCGTTTAGCGATCATGGTTTCCATAGTTTTACATGTGCATGAGGTGAGGGATATGGGTCGATATGATTGTGGATCCAGCTTATCCTTGAGTGGTTTTTTTATTGGGATTGTTGTGGCTAGTTTCCATTGTGTGGGGACTTCTCCTCTACGCCAGGAAGTGTTTATGAGGTCTAAGAGTTTTTGTTTGCTATCTGGTGGGAGCTGTTTCAGCATTTCATAATGAATTTTGTCCGCTCCTGGAGCTGTGCTGCGTTTACTCTGCAGAGCCTCATTAAGTTCAAATAGGGTGAAGTCGCAGTTCAGGTTACTGCTTCTTCGGTCATCGTTGAAGAGGTCAGGGAGAGATTGGTTGAAGGTTCTCTCCTCGGTCTCTTTTATTGTTTGGAAGGCAGGATCTTGGTTGGAAGTTTTCGACATATTATGGTAGTGGTTGGCAAGGGCGTCTGCTTTCTCTCTATCATTAGTTATGGTCTGGCCGTTAATTTTGAGACAGTTTATCTTTTCAGTAGGTTTACCCCTAAATTTATTAAAAGTAGACCACATTTTCTTACTAGTGGTAGTGTTATTAGCAACTATCCTCGGTTATGTATAGTAGTGGATTCTTCCATTGCTATATGCTGGACAAGTCCATTTGTCATACAAGAGGTGTCAGGTCTATTAGTTCGTTTTTATTCTATTTTTGGCCGAAAATTCTAGTAGCAAACAGTGACAAAATATTTGGATTAAGCTTAAATATGTCCGGCAACCTTTATACAATTCGGTATCGCAGAGACACACACACGCACGCACAGCATGTCTGTGCATTCGAGCAGTCTCACCAGAGCCTGAACTGCTCGCAGACATGCAGGGGAGTGCTTGAGGGAGCTTCATACATCACGAAAAAATATGTATAATTTTGACCCCTTTAACCCCACTTTCGTTTAGTAAAAAAGGGCTATACATTATTTTTCTTAATTCTGCCCAAACACATAGATTCTGTGTACCAGTTAGAACCACCTCGCCGAGGAGGTTCAAAACGAATATCCGCAATCTATGTTTTGACCGGAAATATGAAAAATATTAGATTTGATTCGATCTAAAAAAAAATCTTTTTTTTTCTTTTTTGTGGTTTTGAATAGGCACGTTTTCGTAATGAATCTTATAAGTTTTCTGCACCGGCTTGGCTGAACCAGGTCACGTGATAAGTATGCTTTTCCCATTAGATGGACCATATGTTCTTGCACACCAGACAAGGAAATACGCGATTTTACCCTGGGATAGAAATTTATGTTCTGACCCTGGTGTTCCGACCCCAAATCGAATATAATCCCGTGTTTGATAAATGCACTGGTTGTTTACAACCTCATGCCCGGCGTCGTCATGCGTGACGTCACTAAACATTCATGTTGTGTCATCACAAAATGGCGGACGTCGGTAACCGAAGTGACAGCAGCATTACAAATTCGCAATAGAAATGGAAGGTATGCAAGAAAAAGAATCCAATATGGGTGTGAGGGGTGGATAGAAAAAATCCGTCCCTCGGGATCACTGTCCGGCATCACTCGGCAAGCCTCGTGATGCCGGACAGTGTCCCTCGGGACGGATTTTTTCAATCCACCCCTCACACCCATATAAGATTCTTATATTCTTGCACACCAGACAAGGAAATCCGCGATTTAACCCTGGGATAGAAATTTATGTTCTGACCCTGGTGTTCCGACCCCAAATCGAATATAATCGCGTGTTTGATAAATGCACTGGTTGATTTCGACCTTGTGTGCGCCGTCGTTAAGGTTGACGTCATGCACGATCCGTGACGTCACTTGACATTCCTGCAGTGTCAACACAATATGGCGGACGCTGGTAACCGAGGTGACTGCAGCATTGAAATTTCGCGCTAAGAAATGGAAGGTATGCAAGAAAAAGAATCCAATATGGATGTGAGGGGTGGATAGAAAAATCCGTCCCTCGGGATCACTGCCCGGCATCACTCGGCAAGCCTCGTGATGCCGGACAGTGACCCTTGGGACAGATTTTTCTATCCACCCCTCACACCCATATAAGATTCTTATATTCTTAAAGTTTGATTTGCCAAGGTTAAAGGCAATTGAGCTTGAAAATATCACATGACCGGTGCATCGCGTTATAAAGTCCGTGTAATGAACACCCCGTTAAATCCCATTTGATATAGAGAAAACTGGGGTTTACAGGTGTATACGTTGTTTTTTTCTCATTTCTGCTCCAAGATATAGGCTGTTGGTACTTGTTTAGAGTAAAAATAAGAATAATATTACAATTTCATAAAGAAAACACGCCTATTCAAATACATTGGAATTTTATTGTCTAAAAATGAACAATTTCAGATGAAAAGTTAAGATATTTTTCTTATTTCTGCACAAAACAGATTTGTGTACTCGTTAGAACCGCCTCGATGAGCGGTTCTAACGAGTACCCACAACCTATATTTTAGATCTGAAATGAGTGAGTGAATGTTTGAGTTTTACATCCCACCAACAGCTAAGACGGAGACGTTTCCTCTTTTTAAAGACTCATTCGAAAGTCTGGAGAAGCCCGGGATCGATCCTGCGACCCCTGGTTTACAAGGCGAGTAGCGTAACCACTACACCATGGAGGCTTCCTTTAGATTTGGAATAACAAAACTAATGTATACCCCTGCAAACCCTAGTTTTACCTTATAAGAATGGGGTTTGAGGGGGTCAAAATTATAAAGGCATGTTTTCGGGGTATTCATCCGAAAATTGTCCGTTTTGGAGATATACATGTTTTATTATAAAAGAATACACTGTGACACACGGATGTGTTATCATAAGGTGTCATCGATCATGTACGACCGGCACCTTTCTACATACTCAGTTACAATGGGACCATCCAGATCTGCATAAAGAGGGCCACCATGTTAGTAAGTCCGTCAAATGAACACCCCGTAAAACCCACAGGAAAACTGGGGTTTACGGGGGTATACATTATTTTCTTATTTCCGCTTCCACACATAGGCTGTGGTAATTCGTTAGAACCGCCTCAATGAGGCGGTTCTAACGAGCACCCACAACCTATGTTTGCAATATAAATAAGAAAAATATCACGGATTTTCATCAGAAGTGAAGCCATATTGGAGATGTGAAAAAGTGCACTGTTGTGTTATGGTAATGCAAAACGAGAGCTCTGATCAGACTGATCTGACCTTTCTCTCGCGCGAGCGCTCCAAGACCCGTTTTCTCTTGATGCTGTAGTACGATCAGCTTATCTGTTGGAAAATCTTTTTCAGATATGTGCAGAGATGGGATTATGTGTTGCCACATGTATGGGTTCCTTTATAGGACTGTTCTTTGTCGCCATCTTTGGAATACCGGATTGTGATCCTTCAGAATGGACAAGCCATTGTAACTACACAGTAAATATATCAGAGAACAGGAGAACAGCCATCTTTATATTACTGTTTATATTGGCCTCAGCGGTGGTTTCTATTACTGTAATATCTGTAATATGTTGCAACTGTAGGTACGGATCAGAGTTTGGAGCCAGTTTCAATCGGCGCGGCGGGCCTCTGACTGTAGTCGGTAGGACACAAGGGCCAATAGCCTCCTACCAAGCGACAACAACACCGATTGTCACCGAAACAGGCTATAAATATGCGCCCGTCATTGTTGGTGGAAACACACCCAATACTGCATATCAGCCTTCTAATTACACTGCAGCTGCACAGTATCAGCCCAACACTGTACAATATCCAACCAATCCCGCGCAATTTCCAGACCAACCAGCACAATATCCGACTCAACCGGCGCAATATCAGCCTCAAACCACAAACCCAGCAATTCACGATCTACAGGAACAAAACCGTTTACTTCAAGAACAGATTCGTCTTCAGCAACAACAGTTAGAATTACAACATCAACTACAACAACAGGCGGGACAAGGACCGCCCATGGCCACGCCCATGTACACACCTCCGCCACCTAGCTATGAGCAGTGCACAACAGATGAAACGGCAATACGACGGTTAGAAGAACAAAATAAAGAACTACAACGTCATAGTCAGCAACAGCAAGAGGTTTTGGAAAAACAGTTGCCTCCGCCGGGACCAATGGCTGAACCTTCGGCCCCACCCTGACAGATGTGAGAACTTTATGCATGAAGGTCAAATTTGGCTTTGGACATGCGCACGCAATGAAGACTTAAACCAACCTGAATAACCAGTAGTCACAACAGAGCCTTTGTTTACTGCATGAGAAAATAAAGGATCAAAAGGCATCCATGAAGCACAAAGCGAAAACTCAAATCCGACTGCGCATATGCGCAGTCGGATTTGAGTTTTCGCTGTGTGCACATATCTGAAGACACATTTTGCATATATGCGCGGTAAGATTTGTATTTGCACTGTGCGCTCATGTATGAAGTCACATTTTGCGCATATGCGTAGCCGGATATGAGTTTTGGCTGTGGGCTTATGTCTGAAGTAACACTTTGCGCATATCCGCAGTCGGATTTGAGTTTTTGTGCTGTTCGCTCAACTCTGAAGTCATGTTTTGTGCATATGCGCAGTTGGATTTGATTTTCACTGTGCGCTCATGTCTGAAGTAACACTTTGCGCATATGCGCAGTCTGATTTCAGTTTTGGCTGTGAACATGTCTGTTGTCACATTTTGCAAATATGCGCAGTCGGCTTAGAGTTTTTACTGTGCGCTCATGTCTGAAGTCAAATTTTGCGCATATACGCAGTCGAATTTGAGTTTTCGCTGTGCGTTCATGTCTGAATCGCATTTTACGCATATGCGCAGTCGGATTTGAGTTTTGGCTGTGCGCTCATTTCTGAAGTCACATTTTGCGAGTATGCGCAGTCTAATTTGAGTTTTTCGATCTGCGCTCAAGTCTGAAGTCACATTTTGCACATTTGCGCAATCAGATTTGAGTTTCGGCTGTGTGCTTATAACTGAACTTACACTTTGCGCAAATGCGCAGTCGGATTTGAGTCTTCGCTGTTGCAAATGTCCCAAGTGACATTTTCACGACTTATATAGTCAAATATGGTCAAATAGATCTGTTCAAATGTTATCATTGACTTTGGCAACGTCTTGTGATAGACTGAATAATTTTCACGGAAGTCTTATTAATACTGTTACCAATAACTCGCCGGATGATTTTCTGAAAGTTCGTGATTTAAGGTATAACATGGGATTTTCTGGCATCGGGCAGCTGGGGAGTTCTGCAGTTATGTCGGTTTTGGTTACGTTACAATTGGAAATATTTACAAATGTGATCACATGCAGAGTACTTCCAGTGAGATATACAGTGAGACAACTTTTGTTACCATGAAACTTTGTTTGACATTCCGATAACACACCTGTGCGACCTAGTGCATTTTTTTACATCTCCAAAATGGTAATTTTTCTGATGAAAATCCGTTACATTTTTCTTATTTATACTGCAAACATAGGTTGTGGGTACTTGTTGGAATCGCCTCATTGAGGCGATTCTAACAAGTACCCACAACCTATGTCTTGTAGCAGAAATTAGAAAAAAAACGTACACCCCCGCAAATCCCAGTTTTCTCATATATATATATAAAGTGCGGGGTATTCATTTCACGGACTTCACGGATTTTTATTTGCCTTCACTGCAGCTGGTGTTGTGCCGTGTGGCGGCCGTAAAACGTCTCCCCGTACATCAACCATAGTGCAGTTTATATTTTACTTTTGGTCCTTTGAGATCAGAGTGAATATTCTGAGAAATCAGAAATAAATTATTGGTTTAGACTCATATTCTAGACAGTTTTTTAATTATTTGGACCCCATTTTGATTTATATCAGTCTTTGAATCGACTGCCTATTCGAAATTCGTAAAATTGCAGTATGTTTCCTCTGGCTTTCTTTGCCGGATCATTACAGGGTCACTGATGAGGCTTTATTAGCCGCAACTACGTAGTATGACCCATCTTCTTTCTTATGAATGTTTTCATTGCTCTTAAAGGATCACATTTTTGATTTTTATTTGCCTTCACTGCAGCTGGTGTTGTGCCGTGTGGCGGCCGTTAAACGTCTCCCCGTACATCAACCATAGTGCAGTTTATATTTTACTTTTGGTCCTTTGAGATCAGCGTGAATATTCTGAGAAATCAGAAATAAATTATTGGTTTAGACTCATATTCTAGACAGTTTTTTAATTATTTTGACCCCATTTTGATTTATATCAGTCTTTGAATCGACTGCCTATTCGAAATTCGTAAAATTGCAGTATGTTTCCTCTGGCTTTCTTTGCCGGATCATTACAGGGTCACTGATGAGGCTTTATTAGCCGAAACTACGTAGTGTGACCCATCTTCTTTCTTATGAATGTTTTCATTGCTCTTAAAGGATCTCATTTTTGATTTTTATTTGATTACGTGATGAGAAAGTTTATGCAACTAAGGGTTATACGTAGATTTAGTTCAGGGCCCGAGGTTACAAATCTTTCTACATGCTCAACTCACTTCAGCATAGAATTTGTCCTGCTCATAATTTTTTTAATTTCTAGCAGTTGATGCCATTTTAAGATTTATGAGTAGAACAAACATCCTTTGTTGATTGCATGAAAATTATATGAATTGTTTGTATTTTAAAACTTATGTTTTAAATGTTGGAACTGACCGTTCCAATGCGGTTCTTCTGTCGTGGTTTATTTTTGTTATGGATTGTCTTTGAGTATGTGTATCACTTGTATTTTTTTTGTTTTGCATAGCCAATTGGCCATTTTGTGGGAAAGTAACTGTCCTTTTGGTTTTACGCTATTGATGTTTGCATTAGCGTCTAGTTGTTTCATGTTTGTGTTTCTTTCCCTTTGGTGTTACTGATGGAAGCTGTGGGTTAATTGTATCGATTCCTGATCATTGCCTTCATTTCTATTATGAGCATTATAAATTTCATGTTAAGTTGATATGAGCATGAAGAAAAAAAAAAACAAGTTTTATCACCTCGGGCCAGGAGGAGGTCTGTTTCTGTGAAATAAAGGTATCTTGTGTGCACTTGTTAGAATCGCCTTATTGAGGCGATTCTAATGAGTACACACATCGTACCATTTCAAAATAAAATATTATTCATTAATCGTCCTTTTGTGAGGGGAAATGGTGATTTGTTCACCCGAGGATGCATCGCCCCCCGCCCATCGGGGCTTGAAGATATAGATGGGCTGCAAGATGCTTCCACGCAGAGCTTAAACCAACCGTGCACGAGTACTGGTAAACCGCTTAGAGGATCTAAGCCTATCCATGCAAAGCGGTGCGAGTCGGACCGTCATGTTTATAAACCCTTTTGGGCTCATTGGGCGACAGGTCTTGAGTTGTCATTTCATCTCAATGTCGGGTAAAAGCCCCACAAAATTGGAAACAACGTCTCCAAAATGACTTATACAGTGTTGACGGGGACGTTAAACCTCAGATCAAACAAACAAACGCCCGCTGAGCAGGCAAGATTGCCTGTCTAGTGTGAACAGATCGTCATATTTTCCTCCCACAAGCGCTATAAATGGGCCCCTTCAAGCGATTTTGGTACTTATCGCCTATGCGAGAAGCGAAGGTTCAGGCGAGCCTGCGCATCCGCGCAGTCTCGCCAGAACCTTCGCTGCTCACTCATACAAGCAGTGAATCATGAAGCACCTTCAGACAGAAAGCCATATCCCTGGCCCCTCTGAATGGCTGGGCATGCGCAGTTAAAATTTGTCATGACGGAGTGCTCGAAGACACAAATTCGCTTGGCGGGGCTCAAATGATTTATTATACCGAATTCTGACTTCTGGAGATTTCTTCAGTGCATCCACATTGTATTTTTGAGCAGTTACGTCAGAAGGGAATATGGCAGGGGAATGTGATAATTTATTACCCAGCGCGTAGCATGCTCTCACCCAATCAGATTCTAGAATACCTTATGAATATTAATGAGGTATAATAATGTCCTAAATTCTACATATTTATTATCAGGATAAATAGGGAAAAACGCTCTTGTGACTCTAGAACGTGTTAGAATCAGCCATGGTCAACGAGCCATCGGTGTTTGAGCCATTGAAATTTCACTATACATTTAAGCTGAACATACTGTCATAAATAGCAAGAACCATAACGAAAACACGCTTATTGAAGTCTATTAGAAATTTTTTACCACCAAAACTGACAATTTTCAGACGAAAAATTCTAATGTTTTTTTTTTTTTTATATATATTTCAGCTCAAAAACATGGATTGTGGGCACTTGTCAGAACCGCCTCTCCAAGGCGATTCTATCGAGAACCTACAATCTATGTTTTGAGTAGAAATAAGAAAAATAATGTGCATCGCCGTACGCCCTAGTTATGCACCTGGAATCAAAGATTCGGGGGCATATAGTTTTTGATCTGTCTGTCTCTGTCTGTCCTCAGAAACTTTAACATTTGGAATAATTGATAGGACTTTCATATTTCACATGTGCATATCTTGTCACAAGATCCGTTTACAGTGGTACCATAATTGTTGACCTTATGACATTGACCTTGTTGACTCATTTTTTTAGAACTTTAACATTGGCCATATCTATCGATTGGTTAGTGATAGAATATGTGCATTCCCTGTTTTGTCATATAAAAGTGGGATTTAATGGGGCACAACTATATAGGCGTGTTTTCGTGATGATTTTGTAGTCTCTTTTGTGGTGGAATATTACAATGTTAGTGATCAGAACATGACAATAAATCTCTTTCAAGATGAAACTGTTGATAAATGGATGATATTGTAAATGCTTCTTCATGTATAAATCAAAAATAACTATAATATTGTATGCAGTATGATACAAGTTGCTACATTTTGGCATGCCTAATGTATTATTGTGTCTTCCACAACCCCAATCCCCCCCACCCACCCACCACCTCAGTGGCAAGACATATTGTTCCCCCCACGGGCGTCTGTCTGTCCGTCTGTCACAATATCGTGTCCGCTCTAGAACTTGAAAACCGATCAAGCTGTCTTCACGAAACTTCATATAAATATCAATTAGGGGATAACTGTACTGAAAATTGTCATTTGGGGAGGTAAATCGGAGGTTTTACGGTCGGAAATTTCGTTTTACGGCGACGCGTTAGCGGAGCCGTAAAACGTAATTTGCGACCGTAAAACCGACGATTTACCTCCCCAAATGACAATTTTCAATACAGTTATCCCCATTCTAATGCATTTATTCGGTTGTTAAGTTAAAAATTGTGCTATTTCGCACAAGGAGGAATGCGCGGGGAGCTGCGTATAACCAAAGCCACCCAATGAAAAGCGACGTTACGTGATGACGTCGGGTTTCCGACAGTATATCGCAGAATATACCGTCGCAAATTTTTGACGTTATCCAATCAGACGTCGCGTTACATACGTAAGTGCATTAGAATCAACATTAGACGACGTGCAGAGCGCCAGAACTATAACTCTTGCCTTTATTTATAGATTGGGTTTTATGGGTTCAACGACACGTCAACCCTTGTTTGTCATTTTGTGTCCTCTCCCAGAGAAACCCAGAGAAAGGGAGAAAGAAGAGCTAGTAGAGGAGATAAAAGTGAGGGACAAAGAAGAAAGAGGAAAATTAGGGGATAACTGTATTCAAAATTGTGATTTGGGGAGGTAAATCGGAGGTTTTACGGTCG
Source organism: Lucinisca nassula (assembly GCA_963580285.1). Classification (NCBI taxonomy): domain Eukaryota; kingdom Metazoa; phylum Mollusca; class Bivalvia; order Lucinida; family Lucinidae; genus Lucinisca; species Lucinisca nassula. Next base: position 114,611,411 of record OY757017.1, on the reverse strand, counting down.
GAAATTTCGTTTTACGGCGACGCGTCAGCGGAGCCGTAAAACGTAATTTGCGACCGTAAAACCGACGATTTACCTCCCCAAATTACAATTTTGCAATACAGTTATCCCCATTCTAATGCACTTATATGGTTGTTTTGTTAAAAACTGTATTATTTTTGCACAAATCGGCTAGCGCTGTGAGCTGCGTTGAGCTGCGTAAAACCAAATGCCAGCCAATGAAAAGCAACGTTACGCGATGACGTCGGGTTTCCGACAGTATATCGCAGAATATACTGTCGCAAATTTTTGACGTTATCCAATCAGACGTCGCGTTACATACGCAAGTGCATTAGAATGATGTGTTAAACTTAAAAAAAATGTTAAGATACATTAGGAAAACATGTCCGTGTGAAATAATGGCGTCCAACATGGTGTCAGAAATTACAAATTTTGGATAAAATGATAGCATCTTTCTTATTTCTACTTTAAACATAGATTGCGGGTGCACGTTAGAACCGCCTCAATGGGGCGGTTCTAACGAGTACCCTCAATCTACGTTTTTGAGCAAAAATTAGGCCGATGATGTTTACCCAGTAAACCCCATTTTTCTCTATATAAAGTAGAGTTTAATGGGGTCTTCGTTTCACGGACTTGTTATCGTGTTGAAATTTGCATTGAAAATTATATTAAGTTTTGGATGTTGCATTTTTCGATTATTGGGGTCATTACGAGTATGACATAACTCATGTCATTTCATGTTGAACTCTTGCAATCGCATTTTTCAGCACGTGAACAAGTCCGTGAATACCCCACTAAATCAAACTTAATTTAGAGAAAACTGGGGGTTACTGGGTATACATTATTCTTCTGACTTAGGTTGTGGGAACTCAATGAGGCGGCTCTAACGAGTATCGCCAACCTATGTTGAGTATAAATAAGAAAAATATCACGGTTTTTCACCAGAAATGTAGCCATTTTGGAGATATGAAAGAATGCTCTATGTCGCACGGGTGTGTTATCGTAATGTGAATGCTTGTTAGTAGTCCACGTTTTACAACATACATTGTATGTTGTAAAACTTGGACTAAGACACAATTGAGGCAGTTTGAATTACGTTTCAATATACATATAAATGTTTTGTTTGATTTGAGGTTTAACGTCCCTGTCAACACTATATAGGTCATTTTGGAGACGTTGCTTCCAATTTTGTGGGTTTTTTACCCGACATTGAGATGAAATGACATCTCAAGCCCTGTCGCCCAATGAAACCAATAGGGTTTATAAGCATGGACGGTCCGACTCGCACCTCTTTGCCTGGGCAGGCTTAGAGCCTCTAAGCGGTTTAACAGTACTCGTGTGCGGTCGGTTTCAGCTCTGCATGGAAGTATCATACATGTAAATGTATTACAAAACCGTCAGTGCAGTTATGGAGCAACTTTCCTTATATTAGTAAGAGCTCCAAGCTATTGAGATTGAGCAATAGGTGGTCTGAAAGTACCAAAAATTTAAGCCATAACCCTTTTAAGATCAACATATTGGAAGGTAGAAAACAGATGTTTCCCAACTTTTACGTCTTGCAAAAGCTTTGAAATTATGGGATACATGTAGGTACTGTTGCGCGTATTCGATATTTGCTGAATGGCCATGTTAAATGACAGGATTCGAAATTTAAGATACACTAACAACTCAAAAAAGCATTTATTAACCATAACTGACACCACACTATAAGGTTATGGCAAATTTACCATGCTTTCAATATCTACTGGCATTTTCTGAGTCGAGACATGGTAAAAAGTACCTTAATTTATTGTATATCACTGTGTGACAGAATGCTGTGGAAAGCTATGCTTTTTCTCCAGTGCAAATTGTCTTAATATTTTATGATTTATGATATATGCACTACAAACAAAGTATTTGCAAAGTCAAAAACAATTTTGGCCATTTCTGATGTGCTGAAGAACTCTTTAATGAATCAAATACCCACAGTCCCGAATAGCTGCCAGAATATAAACAAGAGGCCCATGGGCCACTATGCTCACCAGAGCTCAGGTGGGCACTGCCCAATTGCAGCCATGTATTTTAACATGGTATCATTTTAATCTGCCAAGAGAACCCCAATATCCAAATGAGCACCCATGTGGATTCAGTATATGAAACATTAGGCCTTTTATGAAGTAGAGGGGTCGGGGCATGGACCCAATGGAGCCCTGGTTGGTATCACTAAATGTGTCTTATCACACTAGGATGGTTTAGCAGTGGGGATCTGTATGGCTGGAGATATAAGGCCTCTTAAACAGTGGAGGCGTTGGAGCATGACCTGTCGATCCCAGGAAAGCCCAAGACTGTTGTCCCTAAATGTGTCTTTTCATAAGGACTAAGTATATATATGGTTTAGGGGTGGGAATCTGAACAGTTTCCGAGATATGAGGCCCTTTTATGAGGTGGAAAGGCCCCTGCGGACACCCCTACAGTAGGTGTGCTAATAATAAGGAACAAGAACATATTATGATAATGGGGTGGGGATTTGAATGGTTTCTGAAATATATGGCCTTTTATGAAGTGGAAGGTCGGGGCACATTGCCTCAGCACAAAGAGACCCCCCAAGTTGGTGTGACTGAACGAGTCTTATCATAAGGAACAAGAATATATATGGTTTAGGGGTGGGGAGCTGAACGATTTCTGAGATATATGGCTTTTAATGAAGTCAAGCGGTGGGGCATGGCCCGGGCATGCCCCAGGGACTCACAAGCTGGCGTCACTGAATGCATCTTATCATAAGGAAGATGAATATATATGGTTTAGGGGTGGGGCTTGGACCAGTTTCTGAGATATAAGGCCTTTTCTGAAGTGCAGGGGTGGGACAAGGCCCTGGGAGACCCCCAGGTTGGTGTCAATGAATGTGTCTTATCATAAGGAACAAGAATATGTATGGCTTAGGGGTGGGGATCTGTAAGGTTTCCAAGATATTGTGATAAAATGAAATGGAGGGGGTGGGGCATGGCCCCAGAACATCCCTGGGGACCCCCAGGTTGGTGTCACTGAATGCGTCTTATCATAATGAACGAGACTATATAATGTTTAGGGGTGGGGATCTGTAAGGTTACTGGGATATTGGGCCTTTTATGAAGTGGAGGGGGTGGGGCATGGCCTTGGCACATCCCAGGGGACCCTAAGGTTGGTGTCACTGAGTCCATCTTATCATAAGGAACAAGAATATATATGGTTTAGGGGTGGGGATCTCAATGGTTTCTGAGATAAATGGCATTTTATGAAGTGGAGGGGGTGGGGCATGTCCCCGGCACATCCTGGGAGACCCCCAGGTTGGTATCACTTAATGCATCTTAGCATAAGGAACAAGAATATATATAGTTTAGGGTTGGGATCTGAATGGTTTCTGAGATAAATGGCATTTTATGAAATAGAGGGGGGCAGGGCATGTCCCCAGCACATCCCGGGGGACCCCCAGCTTGATGTCACTTAATGCATCTTATCATAAGGAACAAGAATATATATGGTTTAGGGGTTGGGATCTGTAAGGTTTCATTTTATGAAGTGGAGGGGGTGAGGCATGGCCCCGGCACAACCTAGGGGACCCCCAGGTTGACATAAAAGCATATGGCTGAGGGAAGTTTACTCAAGGAACATGTTTATGTAAGTTTTGTCAAAATATCTGCAATGACTTGGCAGTAAATGCCATTTTTCAGTTTTCCCCATTATAAGTCAATGGAAACTCTAAGTTGCCATAGCAACAAAACTGAAAGGCCAAATTTCATAAAAAACACAAAACCTGTAAAGGCAAATATGGTGAATATTTTCATAAAGTCTCAGCCTCCTAGAGCATATGGTTTCTGAGAAGATGATTTTTTAAGTATTTTTTGTCTATTTTTTGCATTTTGGTTTCCATGGCAACCAATAAAAATGGGCAGAAGGCCCAATATCATACGGCAGATAGTAGATTGCCTATGGATCATTTCTATGAAAGTTTTGTCAAAATATCTGCAGAGGCTTGGCAGTAAATGCCATTTTTCAATTTTCCCCATTATAAGTCTATGGAAACTACAAGTTACCATAGCAACTAAACTAATGAACCGATTTTGATAAAAAAACACAAACTTTCAATCCCCTAGCCCAAGGATAATACAGATAAAATTTGGGCCCAATCGGCCCAGTGGCTTCAGATGAGATGTCGTTTGAAAGTGTTGACGCAGACGACATACGTCATACGACGGACGACGACGGACAACTGCCTATCCTATAAGCTCCCCCGGAGCCTTCGGCTCTGGTGAGCTAAAAATGTTCACTGTTTAACATACAATTCACATTCAAATGAAAAGGCCTCACTGGTGTATATGGAGCTAAACTTTTTGATGAAATCATCATCATCATCATCATTGTCATCAATGGCAATATCATCATTTACAGTATTTGTTGTCGGTGCCATAATCCAAATATTTAAAATATGAGCATTTAGTATATAAACACCATATGTTTAAACAATCAGTTTCTATCCAGGGCATCAATAACAATATTAATATCATGACCATTTATAGCACCAATATGAGCAATATAATTTAGCAAAAACAACGATTTGGATTATTTAGTTTTGGGACACTAATTGCACACCTGGGTCAAAGGTCTGATCCTTTGTTTGGAAATTTCATAGAGGGTTTCCATCCCATGAGATTCAACAGGGAAGGACCAGACAAGACTGTGCTAATGCCAAAGATGCTGATTACACTGTGTGTACACACAGGCTTATCTGCATATTTATCGTTCATACATGAAATTTGCAGGTTTTCTCATGATGAGGCTCATTCATTATGGTCTATAATATATTAAATGATAAAAGTGTATGAATAGATTGGTGCAAATGTTAAGCAGCTAAACTACACAGTTTGATCTAATCCTGTGTGAAAATATTTCTATGAAGCAGCCATCACTATTGTACCCCTTTTGGAGCGGCTATACTTAAACATTCTATGCCAAATAGAGAATAGTATTCTCAATTCTCAAACAATCTATTATTTTATTCCTAAAAATTCCAGAAAGGGGTGTGTGCATGGCATATGCTGGTTACAAAAACGCATTATAATGTATTTACTATTTAGCAATATACAAGTTGCCTATGTTAACTTGAAACAAGTTTTTCGTGAAAAGCCTGCCCCAAATATGCTTACCATAGTCCCATTTGGGACCATTTTACTGGTTAAAATCATGGTGTGTATCATATTTATACTTCATTAATGAGTTTCCTGCATGAAACAAGTTAAACAAATGTAAATTGCACCACTGTTAATGACTACATCTGAAAAGACCTTAATATTTCAACATTGTCCTAATGTTAGTCTTATTACATAACTGGCACATTCGTGAACTTGCGTACCGCATGTTGGCATGATATAAAACATGTTTTGCAAGACTTAAAAAATGGGAAATATTGTGTTTCATACTGCCCAGATATAGTACTAAAATAATATACTAAAGAGAATTTTGGTACCATGGTGGCCACTCAAAATGCATTTTTGTGAGCTTTCGTCACACGGGAGCTTCTACTATATTTTCCCAGACAACAATGCCAATTTTCGTGACAATTTGGTTAAAAAGGACGTCTTAAGGGCGACCGACCAACCCAAGCAGGCACGAGTTGTTATGAAAACGTCAAATCAACTTCAGTGCAACGTCGTCGACGTCGTTTTGACGTTTGATAAACGTCATGACGTTGCACCGACGTTGATGTGACATTGCAGTGATATCATAACGTTACATGCACGTCGATGCGACGTCGCATTACTGTCTCATTACGCAAACACGCCTATGCAATACATTGCCACCTTTATTGCCGAAAAAATGAAATTTTTAAGATGAAAAATTGTGATATTTTTCTTATTTCTGCTCTAAAATATAGATTGTGGGCACTCGTTAGAACCGCCTTGACTCTAAAATATAGATTGTGGGCACTCGTTAGAACCTCCTCGTCGAGGCGGTTCTAACGAGTACCCTCAATCTATATTTTAGAGCAGAAATAAGAAAAATAAGGTATACCCTCGGAAACCCCAGTTTTACTATATAAAAGTGGGTTCAAGGGGGTCAAAATTATATAGGCGTGTTTTCGTGATGTGTGCCTGCTGGGGAATATATAGCAGATACAACTTCTTTTTTCAGACTTTGTTAACAGGTTAACTAGTGTCTATTTATTCTGTTTAACTGTATGGAGTAAACTACATGTATACGGTCTGTAACTTGTGTTATTTACAATAAAATGGTTAAAGCTGAATACATTATTACATGTATTTATTACATTTTCAGTAGTGATTTACTTAGATTTCTCATTGAATTATAAATCTATAATTCACAGTGTGAATTATAATCTATAATATACAGTGTGAATTATTTCATTTCGAACGTTTTGACGTCATAATTGCTAGGCGACGTTGCTGACGTCGTTTGCAGAACTTGGCGTCTCACATGTGACCCGAGCGAGGCTCGAACCACAGCGGTGAGAGACCTAATGATTAAGAGTCAGCGCTCTTAACCACTAGGCCACGGTGGCCCTTTATTTGTTCCCTATTAATATGCCGTTATAAAGAATTTGCCGTTATAAAGATTCCGAGTTAGAAGTATGATAGGTAATAAAAGGCCTTTTCCCAATTATTACTCCAAGAAACAAATGTTATAGATACTTGTTAGAATCGCCTCAGTTAGGCGATTCTAATGAATATCTGTAACATTTGTTTCTTGGAGTATGAGATTACAAGACCCTTTCATGAATATGGACTCGGTCTGTGCATTTCCAACCCGAAGGAAGCCCACGCCGCTCGGAACTGTGGCTTAGCCTTTAGCTAAGTAGTCATTCCATTGAAATTGTCGTTATAACGCGTTTTGCCATTATAACGAATGTCGATATAAAGAGGGTTGCTTGTAATTTTTTAAGGAAAATTTGATTGAAAGTACTTTTCAAATAGAAAACGCTATTTACCGTGTTTGCAATGACAGACCTGCAATCTTTACCTCAGACACAAATATATAAAAGAAAAACAAATGTGGTCTTGTCAAGCTGTGGGTGACGCTTTAACATATCTTTTAGGTAATATTTACATAAGATATTGCACAAAGTTCCAAAGACAAATCGTATTCCAATGGGTACAAATTGTGCTCCCCTTGTAGCTGACTTTTTGTTTTGATATGAACGAGATTTTAATGTCCCTTTATTTACCGAATCAAGCTGACATTATTGAAAAATAGAAGAGAAGGCAATGATCAGGAATCGATACAATTAGGGAAAGAAGCACAAACAAGAATCTAGTTAAATAGACCCTAATAGAAACATCATTAGGTTTCTCACCGCTGTGGGTTCTAGCCTGGCTCGGGTCACATGTGAGACGCCAAGTTCTGCAACGGAAGGTCAGGTGGTTTTTCTCCGGGCAACCCGGTTTTCGCCCACCTCTGATTAACGATCGTCTCGATATGAGTGAAATAATCTTCAAAGGGCCGTAACCCCCCCCCCCTAAAAAAATCAAGTTTGTTCAAATGATAACCCTAAGTTGACCTTGACCTGTTTGGCGGCGAGATCAAATTTGGTCACTTAGATATTTGTATGGAGAAAAGGCAAAACAGTGCATTTTTTATTGCAAGGTATCAGAATTTCTGTGGCATCCGAAATGATATTTGCAATCAGCTGAATCCAAGTTTATCAATTCAAGTTCCCCAGGAGGGTGAGCTTGTCCGCGGTGTAGCAGAAATCACAGAATCTAGACGATCACAGAACTTGTCTTTGTCCTCATTTTGGCTAGCATTGGTGCATGGGCCACTTAATAGCTGCATGCCTCTTACCAGATGAGGGAAGATGTAGCGTTATCAGGCTGACATATATGCCTTCGGGAAGTCCCGAGAGTTTGCTTACAAGATGTAATTTGTGGCGAAACCTACTTCGACTTCGTGCTCCTCATCTTTCTTGCATCCACTCCAGAAGAGTATGTAGCCAGCACCAACTTCGCTAGGCGAGTATCATTGACTGCAAATTCGACTTTGTACCGCTCAAGTTCTCTAACAACTAGAGGTGTTCTTCGCTGGTGTCTGTTTGAACCCGCACCATGAGCACTGCCCATCAAAATGCGCACATTCCATGCGTCGTTTGTCAAAGGTGTCACCTTCGAAATCCTCTTTTTTAATCGACCGCTAAGTGGATGCCCGCACATCGCGGTTAATCAGACAGCGTTTCTAAACAAACATTGTTTTGAACACCTGTTCCAGCCCTGCAGAGTTAACCTCACTCTCTCGTTCTGAGCTTGTTTGATCCAGAGTCAAGATGGTGTCAAGACATCTGGCTCTAAGCCCCGGTGCTGTGGATGACCATGCTTTACATGCTTTCCATCTCTACAACATGCTGCTGCATCGCCGCCTGGGCAGTTGAAACACAGAAATGGTTCCCCTCGCCCAGATTGCCCAGGCAGACTTTGCATATGTTTTATAAAGAGATATCCTTTGGAAGCAAGGAATACACCACAGAACTGGAAAGTATAAAGTGCACATGTTTTCTGGGCCAGACTAGGTAGTTTCGGCCAATTTGGCCTCATCAGTGACCCTCAAATATTTTAAAAATTCCACAATGGAATCAATGATCCCAAAGGACAAGAAAATATAAACTACACTATGATGTAGGGCAGGGAGACTTTTTACGGCCGCCACACATTCCCAGACACCAGCTGCAGTGACGTTAAATATGTTCTAAAAAGGTTATCCTTTGGAAGCAAGGAATACACCACGGAACTTGAAAATATAAAGTGTACATGTTTTCTGGGCCAGACTAGCTAGTTTCGGCCAATTATGCCAATTTACATTGCTGGAACAGGCATATTCAGATATTTAGGATTTTGTTATGAGTTGCCATCCCGCAGACAGCTTACTAGTGATCTATCCCCTGGATGTTGCTTCGGGATGCAACACTTTTCGTCAATGTCCATTGTTTGTCAAGGTTCGGTTTTATGGGATGCTACGTGATAACTGGCTAAGAACAATGCCACATTTATTTCAAGGGAAATCATCGCGAAAACACGCCTATATAATTTTGACCCCCTTGAACCCCACTTTTATATACTAAAACTGAGCTTTACAGGGATGTACATTATTTGTTTTCAAAAACATAGATTGTGGGTACTCGTTAGAACCGCCTCGGTGAGGCGGTTCTAATGAGTTCCCATAATCTATGTTTTGAGCAGAAACGAGAAAATATCAAAATTTTTCATCTTAAAATTTTCATTTTTTCGGAGGTAAAGTTTACAATATATTTGTATAGGCGTGTTTTCGTAATAAGATTCACCTTCACGAGGAGGCAACTCGATCTTTCAAAACCGCTTTTGATTAAAACATATTAAATGTTTTCCCTTTTCAAATGACCTGTAAAATCAGTAGGCACAATATCAATGTATGCGATTGGAATGAAGGCACATCACGAAAACATGCCTATATAATTTTGACCCCCTTGAACCCCACTTTTATATAGTAAAACTGGGGTTTACAGGGGTAAACCTTATTTTTCTTATTTCTGCTAAAAAGTATAGATTGTGGGTACTCGTAAGAACCGCCTCATCGAGGCGGTTCTAAAGAGTACCCAAAATCTATATTTTGAGCAGAAATAAGAAAAATATCATAATTTTTCATCTTAAAATTTTCATTTTCCGGTGGTCAAATTTACCATGTATTCGTATAGGCGGGTTTCGTAATGACATGTGTTTTGCCTCCCGTGCTAGTACCGACTAGGATCTCCTCTTAAAGGCAAGAATTTGCTCCTGAGTGTGTGTGTTTGAATTCGGGTTTAACGTCGCTTTCAACAATTTTTCAGTCATATCACGACGGTGTCTGGTTGCGACAGGGAGCTCAATGATCACTTTTATAGTGCTGCCTCACTGAAGTATCATGTCCCAGACACATTCCATGATACCACACCCAGTCACATTATCCTGACACTGGGCCGACCAGTCCTAGCTCTACCCCGTAAATCTGAGTGCCAAGCGAGGAGCAGCTAGTACCATTCATAACGACTTTGGTATGTCGCGGCCAGGGATCGAACCCGTGAGTGTCCGTTCTCCTGAGCGGACACTCTACCAACTGAGCTAACGGGGCCGGTCATTTTGCTCCTGGGGATCTACTCTTAAAGGCAAGAATCTATTCCTCGTGTAGACCCTATTTTTTCCACAGAGAGTCCTCTTTCAATTGGGCCCCGTCAAGCGATTTTGGTACTTATCGCCTATGCGAGCAGCGAAGGTTCAGGCGAGCCTGCGCATCCTCGCAGTCTCGCCAGAACCTTCGCTGCTCGCTCATACAAGCAGTGAATCAAGAGGAACCTTCAGACAGAAAGCGATATCCCTGGCCCCTCTAAATGGCTGGGCATGCGCAGATAAAATTTGTCATGACGGAATGCTCGAAGACACAAATTCGCTTGGCGGGGCTCAATTAAAGCACTGAGAGTACTGGTGGGGTGATTGTCTCTGAGTGTAGGTTGTGAAAATACATGTAGTCCTAAACTGAGAATTGACTGTTCGTTGAACCCTTAAATTCCAGCATTTTTAAGCTGACAGAGTAGACCTGGGCCCAGGATTACAATGCGTACCTAAATTTTAAGTACCTACTTAAACGAAGTATTTATTTAACTGGCGTATAAAGTGAACTACAAAGAAATTCGTTCGTTTAAGTCGATACTTAAACAAAGAAAATACTTAAATATTTAAGGTAACCCAGGTAGGTACCTTAACTTTTAATACCGGCCCCGATAGCTCAGTTGGTAGAGTGTCCGCTCCGGGGAACGGGAGGTCTAGGGTTCGATCCCGGGCCGCGACATACCAAAGTCGTTAAAAATGGTACTAGCTGCTCCTCGCTTGGCACTCAGGTTTACGGGGAAGAGCTAGGACTGGTCGATCCAGTGTCAGGATAATGTGACTGGGTGTAGTATCATGTAATGTGTCTGGGACATGATACTTCAGTGAGGCAGCACTATAAACGTGAGCATTGAGCTCCCTGTCGCAACCAGACACCGTCGTGATATGACTGAAAAATTGTTGAAAGCGACGTTAAACCCGAATTCACACACACACACCTTAACTTTTAAGATTTGACCTTGACACATGAATGTATATATCAATAACGGCAAACGTTAGGCCTTTTATTTGTTAGAGGTCATCAGTGATGCTCGGTAGCTCAAACGGTAGAGTGTTTTCTTGATATGCGGGAGGTCCCGGGTTCGAGTCCATGTCTGCCCATTTTTCTTTCCTCCCTGTGGGGCAATTCTACTTGCCACATAGGTGCTGGGCTGTACTTCTCCCTGATGTGTCGAAGTGTGCGACGAACAGAGCTGTGTAAAAACTTCCTTTTACATAATACTGTTTATCATATGACGTTATTGATAAGCAGTGGATAATGTCGTGTAATAAAAATCGTATGACCACACGTGTAACAACACCTTGTTTGTTTGTTTGATTTGAGGTTTAACGTTCCCGTCAACACTGTAAAGGTCATTTTGGAGACGTTGCTTCCAATTTTGTGGGACTTTTACCCGATACTGAGATGAAATGGCATCTCAAGCCCTGTCGCCCAATGAAACCAATAGGGTTTATTAGCATGGAAGGTCCGCCTTGCACCGCGGTTCCTGGACAGGCTTAGATCCTCTAAGCGGTTTACCAGTACTAGTGTGCGTGCCAGATTCAGCTCTGCGTGGAAGCATCATGCAGCCCATATATTTCTTCAAGCCCCTATGGGCGGGGGCCGACGTGTAACAACACCTTGACGGGATTACGTAACGTCATGGCGACGTCCATGTCAACCATGCATTTTCTGTGAAGCAAAGTGTCAAATTTGATGGCGATAAAATCTAATTTCAAGTGGCCATATGATAAACAGAATCTTACACTCGTGGTCACTTCATATGAATTTTATGAAACTCGCCAAAGGCTCGTTTCATAAATTTCATATGAAATGACCACTCGTGTAAGACCCTCTTTATAATACTGGTGACAGGGCAATAATTAATTGTTTGGTGCGGGTAGGTTATTATACGTGAGAGGGGATCCTAAATGACTTGGTTGTTTTTGTCAGTGTGTGTGTGGGGGGGGGGGGGGGGGGGGCGCATATCACTTTTGTCTGTTAGTTAAAAACTGATCCTGTGGCACATCGGGTCCATGTTCCTACGCTTATGCCCTGCTAGTTTTACGCATACACTGTTCACAACGTTCATATGCCGTCTTTATATTCATTGTCATGAAATAGTATGACGCCACGTGCATTTATGAAATGACTTGTTTTTCTGCTGTTCATGAAAGTATAAACGAACAGGGTCGCCTGCAAAGTAAATGAACGCTGAAGGGGTTCATATAAACTTTGCTAGCGACCCGCTGTCGTTCATACCTTCATGAACATCCGAAAAAATATTTCTTACATTTACATTCTTTTTTCCTCATCACTCGGCGAAAAAAATCTTATAAGGCAAACTGTTAAAGCTGAAAAACATTTACACGCTGTTTTTTCTGCAAAGAGCGGAACAACATGTCTTCGTCAACGCCCATTGAGATCATAGAGAACCATGGTTTAGGGTGTAGACTTGCGACACTTGACGTCATTGAAAACCATGTGATTCGATGCGTTCATGGAAGTATGAACAGGCGTATAGGTTTACAATAGGTTTTACACTTGAAATGTAAATATTAACTATTTTTGCGTGAACAACTGTAACGTATGTCAACGATGTACATTTGTTGGGCAAATGGTCACGGTAAAGGCAATAAAATCCTATTTAAAATCCAATTCGAAGGCCCGTTTCGTAACTTTCATATGAAAGGACCATTTGTGTAAGATTCTCGATATCAAAATTAATGAAATACAAAGAAGTTTTTTTTTTTGATTGATTGATTGATTGATTGATTGATTTGAGATTTAACGTCCTCGCAACACTATTTAGATTTGATTTTGGAAGTGTTGATTCCAATTGTGTCGGACTCACGGTTACTAGACATTGAGATGAAATTACATCTCAAGCCCTGTCGCCCAAAAGAAGCAACAAGATTTATATGCATAGACGGCCCGACTTGCACCACTTTGCCTTGGCAGGCTTAGACCTTCTAAGCGGTTGCTGGAGGTCGCGTGTGGTCGTTGTGTACTGGTTGGGTGAGGCGAAGGTGACGTGTATCTTGCTTCACTGTGGCGTCCAGCTGATTGTGACAAGGCCTGCTTTCCTAGCAGCAGGTAGTGGTAGAGGGGAATGTTGTTATTTCTTCTGTTTCTGCACATCCAATCATTTGCCTCTTCTCCCTGCCTGGGAATGCTCAATAAAAATGAGTTTGATGCGTTCCACCTCCCTTTGTAAGCTCGTGCATGTGAGTAATTAAGTGTGTTTGTGAGTGAGTGAGCGCTTTATGTCTCACCTCACTCAAAAAAAGACGGGGAAATCCAAGATCGAATGTACAGTGATTTTATATTCATGTTTTTTTTTTTTTTTTTTTTTTTTTGTTACTCCGACTGGAGCTACGGTTTTCTCCGTGTTTGTCTGTACGATGTTTGATCGTGTCCTTAATGACTATATCAGCTACATAATGTAATGATGACATCCGAAAACAATATCGTAGCTGGGGTAAAGTGTCGGCGTCTTCCCTGTTCTTCACCGTAGCGCAGAATATTTTTATTTTCTTAATTATCGACTCAACCAGATTGTTTTGAATATTATCCTATACGACTAACGGCATGAGAAGGGTTGAATCATGGACAGACTCCATAAAACCGATTCCGCCCCCGCCCCTCGGGGCTTGAATAAACAGATTGGGCTGCATGGTGCTTCCATGCAGAACTGAAACTGACCACACATAACGTAAACACGCCTATACAAATACATTATAAATTTTACCTCCAAAAAAGGAAATTTTTAAGATGAAAAATTGTGGTATTTTTCTTTTTTCTGCTCAAAATATAGACTTTTGGTACACATTAGGCGGTTCTAACCGGTACCCACATTCTATATTTTAGAGCGGAAATAAGTAAAAACTAGAAAAAGTGTCCATAGGACACGGATGCCCCCGCCAAATGCCATTCATAAAAAACATTACAAATATGGCCCGGACACGGTTTACCATATGGTACTAAGTCAAGGGCAGATAATTAAAAAAAAAACAAAAATGCAAGAGTTGTTCTCCTTGTTCATAACACATCGTCTAAGTGTGATAAATGCACCTGTGAAGTTTCATGAATATATTCCATACGGTTTAGGAGCTATTGCCCGGACACGACATACCATTTGACTATATATGGTTTAAGTCAAGGGCAGATAATTCAAAACTAAACAAGCAGTTGTCTTCCTTGTTCATGACACATCGTCCAAGTATGATAGATGCACCTGTGAAGTTTCATTATTATATTCCATACGGTTTAGGAGTTATGGCCCGGACACGGTTTACTATATGGTACTAAGTCAAGGGCAGATAATTCAAAAATCAAAAATGCAAGAGTTGTCTTCCTTGTTCATGACACATCGTCTCAGTGTGATGAATACACCTGTGAAGTTTCAGGAATATATTCCATACGGTTTAGGATTTATGGCCCGGACACGGTTTACTATATGGTACTAAGTCAAGGGCAGATAATTCAAAAACCAAAAATGCAAGAGTTGTCTTCTTTGTTCATTACACATCGTCTCAGTGTGATGAATGCACCTATGAAGTTTCATGAATATATTCCATACGGTTTAGGAGTTAGGGCCCGGACACGGTTTACTATATGGTACTAAGTCAAGGGCAGATAATTCAAAAACCAAAAATGCAAGAGTTGTCTTCCTTGTTCATGGCACATCGTCTCAGTGTGATGAATGTGATTGTGAAGTTTCATGAATATATTCCATACGGTTTAGGAGTTATGGCTCGGACACGGTTTACTATATGGTACTAAGTCAAGGGCAGATAATTCAAAAACCAAATATGCAAGAGTTGTCTTCCTTGTTCATGACACATCGTCTCAGTGTGATGAATGAAACTGTAAAGTGTCATGAATATATTCCATAAGGTTTAGGAGTTATGGCCCGGACACGATGTCACCGGACGAACGAACAAACGGACGAACGAACGGACGGACAGGGGTAAAACTTAATGCCCTTCCGTTATTCTTCGAATAGGCAGGGGCATAAAAAAGGTCGACCCCCACCACCCCCAAACCCCAGTTTTACAAAATAAAAGTGGGGTTCAAGGGGGTCAGAATCATATAAGCGTATTTTCCCGATGCCTTAGTACTTGTAAACAGCTTGGAAGGTCTATTCTTGCATACCAGACAAGGAAATCCGCGATTTTACCCTGGGATAGAATTTATGTTCTGGCCCTGGTGTTCCGACCCCAAATCGAATATAATCGCGTGTTTGAGATATGCACTGGTTGATTACAACATCATGTGCGGCGTCGTCATGCGTGACGTCACTAAACATTCCTGTTGTGTCATCACAAAATGGCGGACGTCGGTAACCGAAGTGACAGCATCATTAAGAATTCGCAATAGAAATGGAAGGTATGCAAGAAAAAGAATCCAATATGGGTGTGAGGGGTGGATAGAAAAATCCGTCCCTCGGGATCACTATCCGGCATCACTCGGCAAGCCTCGTGATGCCGGACAGTGTCCCTCGGGACGGATTTTTCAATCCACCCCTCACACCCATATAAGATTGTTATAAGCCTGCCCAGGCAAAGTGGTGTGAGTCACACCGTCCACTGTATATAAGCCTTTTGGTTTTATTGGGCGACAGGGCTTGAGGTTTCATTTCATCTCAGAGTCGGTAAACGTCCCACAAAATTGGAAGCAACGTCTCCAAAATGACCTGCATAGTGTTGACAGGGACGTTAAACCTCAATTCAAATAAGATTCCATAAAACCGAGCTTTGCATATTCAAATATTGTATGAGTTCTTGTTTCTGAAGGGACCCCATAGAAACAGCGTTTTGAATATGTCGTGGTGCTACTTTGTGACCAATGTTTGCCCGCACAATTTGAGATCGAGTGTGATCCTTCAATTACACAGGTTTTATAGTATATCTGACGGCTTAGGGAGGCAACTATCGATGCCATAAACAACCAGTACCTGGATTTAGTTATTGGTCAGCGAATAGCAGGCGGGAAGCTTCTGTACTTAGTATCTTTGAGTCGATTGATAAGCGAATACTTCGTACACGAGCCATCTCCAGATTTTCTTTGGGTCAATTGATAAGTCAATACCCCGTACACGAGCCGAATCAAGAGTTTACCTTTTATGTCTGATGTCACAAGGAGAAGACTATAAACAGTGCTGTAAACAACCTGTACCTGGGTTTTGTACATGGTCAACGATAGTCACGCGCATCAAGCAACAGACACGCACAGTTAAAACGCTTCATGATAAGAAAACTATTCAGTACAATTTTGTATAAAAAAATGACGTTCTTGTTGCACTGATAACATTGTTTCCTTCAAGGTTTTCAAAAGTATTTACTTATCGTTAATGTGTTTAATTCTATCCCTTCTGTATACACGACAACACATTCGTCTTTCTGAATTTACAATATTTCATTGATAATGCTTAACCTCATGTGCAAGGCAATATGTGCTGGAAAATTATAACATGTATAACACTTTATCCTATTGATCCTTTGCAAACAGTGTAGATTCATCGATGGCTTCTGCTGATCAGGGTCTACACTGTCATAGTTTCTCCTCTCTCTCTCTCTCTCTCTCTCTCTCTCTCTCTCTCTCTCTCTCTCTCTCTCTCTCTCTCTTCTCCTCCCTCAGTCACACCTCTGCATCCCAGGTCTTGAATAACAGCGATCTGATACAGAGCCCCTTCAGCGGCAATGTTTAAACAAAATATGTTATTCTACCTCTTGATGCAGGCCCGTACACAGAGTGGGGAGTGGTACAAACTTCCCCCCCCCCCCACCTTTTTTTTTTTGAAAATTATCTCAAATTCATGCAGTATTTCACCCTCTGCAAAATACCCGAAATTCGTACACCTCCCCTTTTTCAGGGTCTGTGTACGGGCCTGAACCCAATTCTAAAATGTTGCTGTGTGTATGGCAAACAGTGCCGACCCTGTTCAAACACAATGTACTGTCAATCCGATCTGGATCTATGCTGTATGTCTAATAATGATACCACCTTTAAAAGTTTGTTCTCAACATTTTTAGGTTCTTAAATTTAAGTTCTTAGCAGAAGTGCGAAAAGTAACGTTATATCGTCTATTTTTTTTTTGTCGAAAGACATTAGATTACTTGGCATACATATGTGTAAACGTCCATTTGTAACAGTTTTATAAATGGAATGTTCGCATGTTGAACTTTTTCCTTCATTCGCCGGAAATTACCGAGCTGAATATCGATTTCCGTAGGAACTCGGCAGTTAAAGTTACCTGTCTATTTTGAAGGCTTTTCATATTAAAATTATGAAGGAAAAAAATATTAACTCCTCGTATCTTATTTATCCTTAACACTAGAAAAAAAGTCACTGTTATCCTGATGTAGGAATTTTATTCAGTTTTTATTTGGTGCATTTCAAAGTGATGAATAATTAATTCTTATTGCTTCCATCTGCAATTTAATGTCATGCCTATATGCTCCATAGACGGCAATGTATTTTTTAAAAAAAACGTCAGATTTCCATGTTTGGTTGCCAATATTAGATAGAAATGATTTGTTTGGAATTAAGTCACTGTTATATACTGTTAGACTGTTGTTCAAAGTTTACGATGATATAAAGTTTATTTCTATTGAAAAATGATAAATTGCTTCCCTAAGAGCTTAAAAATCGTTTATAAGCTATTTATCAGTACTGCAGTTCATGATGCAAAAATCGCTAAGTCCACATTGTTAATGATTGAATTTGCAACCCGATACTTTATAAACTGTGTAAATCAAATTTCTGTTCATTGTTGTACATCCAGACGAAGCGTCTCATCTGGATCTACACCAGAAATCGTATCAAACATGTAAAGCTTTTTTTTGTATTAATTTTGTAATTACTAGTAATAAACAACATACGGATAATATACTTGATACAGTGATTATATTCCTCGGATTTCTTTATTTTATTTTATTATAATTTTGTCTCACTTTTGTTACATTTATGTTTTCATTCATTATGAATGGGCGGCAAATATGTCAAAAGGACAAACATTGTCGAAATCATTAACTGTGAAATGGCGATTAAATGCCGATTAAAACCACCATGAAAAGTTAATTGGCAGTTTGAAGCCATTAATTCATTGTGTTTGTTTCTATTGGGGTTTAACGGCCCAGTCAATACTATTTAGGTCAGTTTTGAGTCGGTCGGTTTACCTGTCCACACTTTTCCTGAGCAAGCTTATACGTAAGCAGTTAACCAGTACAGTGCACATTCGCCTCGTCGAGGGGGTTCAAACGAGCACCAACAATCTATGTTTTGTGCAGAACTTAGAAAACTATCTCAGTTATTCATCTGAAATTGTTCATTTTTATACAATGTATTTGAACGCGTGTTTTTTTTTTTTTTTTTTTGGCGGGGGGGGGGGGGCACTGGGAATTAGAGAGTGTTCTTGGGGTTCGGTCTCAGGGATGTGTCCAAATGGAATGTCCGGAAACTCGTCACGTGACAGCTTGGGCTATACTAAGATATCATTTTTGTTTTCCTTTCATGATGTAGGCAGCCTGACATTGGTATAACCCTTAAACGCCAGTATTTAAGCAAACAATGTAGTCCCTGCGCAGCCGACTGAACAGACGCCACATGCCGCGCCACATTCTTATCTTGGTATTGAGTGCTTGCCAAACCCAACACACGATTTCTGACCAGACTCTGACCTACATGTAACATCGATAAAAATAGAACGACGTTTTCTATTAATAACCAAAATAATGGTTTCCCAAAATCAGTGATAGTCATGTGACTACAGCATTAATTTTTGATTTGCCATTTTATAACTTTGGGTCGAATGTAAAATAATCGACCCAAAAACATTTTGGTTTCATCATATCCACTCCATTTTCAACTGGCTTGCAAAATCAGTATACACAATAACAACGTATGGGGTTGGAATGAGGGCAACCTATACTAGGCCTAATTGGGATCTTCTGTTAAAGGCAAGCAATTGCATTTCAGGAGCAAATTCTTGCCTTTACGGGTTGATCACGTTTTCATAGGGGCTTCATGTAGGAAAGCAAACAGGAAGACCCGAAAGTTGTTCCCTTTGTTAAAATATGGCATACAATGAGCCAGTGGACCTATTTGCCTTAATATAGTGTGTCACATTCTTTTAAAATCAACAAACAAGCAAAATCATTTTCTTCGCTTCTTTGCTCATTAATAACAAGAAGACGTGCTATAATTAGACAACAGAGACTCAGAATCTGCTTCGGCATTCGAAATTGTTACGTAACCATAGTAACTGAATTGAGAAACACCGATGAGCTCCCCGGAAGCGCAATCAATGTCGTTTTTACCTTCACATTGATGAGGAAAATTTTCTAAGATGCAGACAGCCTTATTGTTTACTTGTTTTTTCTTTACATAAACAAGGGGATAAATATATTCTGGAAGCAACAAAATGCAGACGGATAAAGCTGAAGGTAAGATTATTTGACATTCTCTGCAACAGGAATCGATAGGCTAAAATATTGTTTATACCAAGATAGATATATCTAGCATTTCTTAATATTGATCTGTGAAGACATTGTACATACACTGACAAAAACAGATTTCGAGTTTCGCTTAACACATTAAAGCATCACAGACAGCGCGATAACGCGGTGCGTAGGAAATCATTTGCGTAAACCCCAGTCACACTACAATGTAAAACCGGGCCGACGTAGTACGAACTTGTACGACGTAGAAGGAACGCAGTAGAAACCGATAAGGACGTGATGCGATCTTTATGGTCTTGGCTGACGTGGATGATTTTTAAACATGTTCAAAAAATACGTGGCGAGGACGTGATCGAACAAGGGCGCAGCAAGGACTCAGTAAGGACATGGAAACAACGGCATTGACGTAGTACCAACGGAGCATGAACCTAATATGGTCTACATTGACGCAGTACAAACCTGGTATGGACGGAAAAGATTGCACTGCGTTCATACGACGTTCATACGACGTTCATACCACGTCAATTGCGTACCCACCACGACCGTTCCACGTTTCTGCAAAGGCAAACGTACGTTCATACCACGTTGTATAAGACAACATTACGTTTGTTACACGTTCGTTCGGTGCTTAACACGTCCGTTTTACGCTTGCAGCAAATTCTCATAGCGTACATGTCACGTCAAGCAAATTAGTATAAATACTTCACCGAATTTCTCACATTTTCACTTGTGTTTCAACTTTTATCATGAACATACAGAATCAAAACGTTCTTCTGCAGTGTACGTTGTTCCAATGCAACCAAACTCTGCTTGACGCACACGCTGCCCTTGTGTTATTAAGGAGAATAAGACGGAGAAGGAATAGAAGGCAACCTAGATCGTGTTGGGTGCGCCCTTGGCTTTCGGTTGAAAGACGATTTCAACTTGTCCACTATGACAGACTGATGGCAGAGCTAAGAACGGAGGATCAGCAGTCACTCTTTAATTTCCTCAGAATGCAGAACGAATGAGAACGCAGAGGCAGTTGACTTTAATTTATAACATCTTGAAGGGCGCAGTGAGAACGTGGTAAACGCGCACTAAGCACGTGGTGTTGTCTCAAAGGTCTAGGGAAACACGTAGTAAAAACATAGTAAAAACGCAAAGGACGTGGTGTATGCTTGATCAAGCGCGCGACAAAACGTAGCTGGTGCGTGTTAGACGCAGTGGCATCCTGACATGGGCGTAGTAAGGACGTAGAACCAACTTGAAAACTGCGATTTTTCCTGTATTTCATCCCGTTCTCCCTGCGTAGTTTAAGTTTTAAGAACGCAGTGCGGTCTTTCAGGTCTTTGTCTGAGTGTGACGGGGCCTGTAATGATAAATATTTACAGTGAAGAGAAAATACCTAATTATTCCAAAGAAGTTTCTACCCAGCTACCACAAAACAGCGAACACGTCGTATCGCTGTCGGCCCGACATACTTTGCTGGCTGGGTATTGAATGACAAATTTTGCTCCTCTCGGAATCAGTTCTTATCTTCCCTCGCTGACATATATGTGTGCGTGCGTGCACGCTTGCGTGTGTATTTGTGTGTTGTCGCTTTTTTTCTTTTCTTGTGCATGATTCTTACGATCGTCATGCATACCACGTTTTCAAGTGTGCGTTACGAACACGAGACAGGAAGGTGGTGTTTAGAAGGGTGCATCTTGGTTGACATTACGATAACTCATTCGTGAGGCATAGGGTAATAATAATAATCGACCTTATTTATAGAAGGTAACACATATAGTACTAGAACTAATCTTCCATGTGGCCCTCTTGCAAGAGCGTTTTTTCATATCACAAAAAATGACATTAATTTTTTCTAATGAAAATTTGCGATATTTTTTCTTATTTGTACTCCAAACATAGGTTGAGGGTGCTCATCGAGGCGGTTCTAAAGAGTACCCACGATCTATATATATTAAAGAGCAGATATATACCCCTATAAACAAGTTCTTCTAAATAAAAGAGAGGTTCAAGGGGTCCGAATTATAAAGGCATATTTTCGTGACGTGTTTCGTCTTGTTTTGATGTTTGACGTCCCAGTACACAATCTTTGGCATATCACCTCCATTCAGCGGTTAATCAGCTCTTGTTTCAAATATGTCTAGTGTCTAAAATAAGGAATCTCTGAAAACACATATATGCCTGGATTCCTCAAAAAGGACTTTGCAGCGAACAGTGCAGACTAAGATCAGTGGTCTAAACTGTTTGCATGACAGACAATAATGTTTGTAAACCTAACAACAAATAATGCAAGCATGACATACCTGAAACTGGAAATGGTTCTGACCGAAAGAAAAGACTACGAAAATATTTCCTGGCCTGAGGATCAAATTCGCATTTCTACTGACTGTCATTGGGGCCTTGTTCGGACCCTTTAAAGTTTTTTTTTCTTTCGTTTTGTTTTCTTGGCAGTTGCGAATCTGCCAAATTTGTTGCACCTTCGTTGCATAATCAATTAATGATAAACGAATCATGTAAGATATATATTTTCTGAGTCACTGCATGCGTTAACATAAGCCGGGTCCAACAGCAAAGTAACAACGCAGTCTCGCCAGCGCCACTTCAAAGGGACTTGTAGGAAGCTGCAGTGACACTGAAGGCTTGTTTTGAATTTGCTAGAATTGATGGTTAACGTCCCCGTCAAGACTATTTAGGTCATTTTGAGACATTGCTTCCAATAATTGTGTGGGACTTTTACCCGACATTGAGGTGAAATGACATCTCAAGCCCTGTCGCCCAATGAAACCAGAAGGCTTATATGCGTTGGACGATCTGACTCTAACTGCTTTGCCTGGACAGGCTTAGTCCTTCTAAGCGGTTTACCAGTACTCGTGTGTGGTCAGATTCAGCTATGCATGGAAGCACCATGCAGCCCAATCCATTTCTCCAAGCCCCGATAGGCGGGAGCGAACTGAAGGCTTGTAATCCCAATTAGTGACATGTGAATTTGAGTCGTCACCGACCACGGAAAGGTCGTGAATGTCTCCTAGTGGTGCGACCGGTGTACAGTGAAATGCCGCTATTAACCCTTCTCTTGCTGAATATTCATTTAAGCCACGCCCATTTCTGTCTATCAACCAATCAAATAACTTGATGTTATTTATTCCTACAAATTCATAAACTGAATGCCAAACAGTGTAGATCCTGATCAGATGGCTTCTTCAGAAGCCATCTGATCTGGATCTACACTGTTTGCAAAGATAGGGGTTGTCGTGAACAGCAAGATAAGGGTTAAGACCACTTATCCTGCTTTAAAAAGCTTATTTAGAAGTTTTCGGTAGTTCTTTCTTTGAGTTTTCTTCAGTCAGTGTCCTCTGGTCAAAGACCACCTTTGGGACTGTTCAAAAGTGGTCTTCAAGACCACTTTTGAACAGTCCCAATGGTGGTCTTAATATAGGGATTTTACTGTATTAGGAGCTTCGTGACGCATATAAAGGCTAACGTGCTACATCTCGCATCAGCACATGATAACCAGCGAGAACTGAGCCATGCTACCTTTAGATCCCAAATCCGAAGCTGCCAGATGTACATTTGCCTCAACGAGACACTCTTTGCAAGTACCCATACGCAGAAATTGTAAACCAAAGCACACCTTGTGCCCCACCCCCTACAAAACGGACATACGCCTGCAGGCAAGGTCGTATTAACGTTGCAACGTCTTGAAATTGCATCGATGTTATGACGACTTTGCTGAAATGCCATTGGCCCAATGGGTGCGTTTTTGTCACATGCCGATATTGCAATGTTATTGTTTTGTTTTGGTTTGGTTTTACGGCCCTTTCAAAATTATTTCACTCATATCGAGCAGATCGTTAATCAGAGGTGGGCGAAAACCGGACTATTCGGAGAAAAACCACCTGATATTCCGTTGCAGAACTTGGCGTCAAACATGTGACCCGAGCCAGGCTCGAACACACAGCGGTGAGAGACCTAATGATTAAGAGTGCAAATGCTTTGAACATGAAACGTGTTGAACTATGTACATAATGGAAAAATCTACATCTTTAGAAAATATACAGTTCTGTGAAAATATTAATTATAGTTAACCCTGTAGCAGTACATAATAACTTGTAACAGATGTTATATGATATATTTTCAATTTACGCCTTTCATTAAAGCGGCCTCCTCAACTTATTTTACGGAACATACCAAACGGAATCTTCCACTTTATATACAGCAGAAGTAAATTTCAAAATTTAGGGATGTCAGGTTGTGATTTTTCCAAAATTCATTTTGAAAATGACTGAACTTTTAGCAAACAGCGGAGACCCTGATCAGACGCCGCGTTCGGCGGCGTCTGATCTGGGCCTGCACTGTTTGCCAGGGTACCCGCCAGGGTACAGAGTGTTGAACAGAATGTTAAACAGAGGTGAAAGAAAATTGCAGTATCCGAAGAAAAACCTTGCCATTCTTAGTAGGCTACCTATTAAAAAGAAAGAGGCAGCGCCCTCAATCAGTAGTCCTGAAGGTGTTCTTTTGAGCGTTCGCTTTAACCTATGTATACGCTGATCGGCCCCAAACTGGGATACTGGTAAACAGTGAAGATCCTGATCACACGACGCATAACGCGGCGTCTGATCAGGTGCCCCTCCGGTCACTTAAAGTTTGGAAATTAGTGTATATAATATAATAAACCCTGATATTGTCATCGGATCTTTCCAAACCCGTATAACGGAAGTCTCTATTGGTCTATTTTATGATTCCCAAACTGACAGAAACTGAAAATATGGATTTTTGTTTAAATTTCTTATTTCAGGAACAAACATCTATTTTTAATGCTGGTTAGTGTCTGCCTTATTACTGACTGAGGTGTTTCTAATGATTCTCACAGTCGATGTTTTGTGCAAAAATAAAGAAATCACTGCATACCCATGAAAACTTTTCTTTTTCTGTATATACTATGACATTTAACCCATATATGCCTAGCTGCCCTTTTTGGGGACATTAGTTTATACTAATTTATTTTAGTTCGATTGCGATGAAAGCTGCAAGCTTATTGAATCGCTCTCGAACGCTCATTCCGGGTGTTTTCACGCGCGCGCGAGAGAGGCAGTGGCTTTGCACCACTGCTACCCATTTACACCAGGGTGAAGTGGAGCAGTTTCATCACGTGTCTTGCCCAAGGACACACCTCGATACCGGTGGCCGGTTCGAACGTACAACCTGTCTTTTTGGGGCATTGACAAACAGCGTACCCCAGATCAGATCTGAGTCTACCCATTTTGCTGAAATACATACATTTTTTTTTTTGCAAAACATACTGCCAACAAAACAATCCTGACACCCCTATAATTGGAAATGGACCACTCCAAACGTACTGGGTGGGAGATTCCAATGACATATACGGGTTTACCCATTTGATACCGGAAACCCCAAAACGGGTACCCTGGCAAACAGCGCAGGCCCAGATCAGACGCCGCAGAACGCGGCGTCTGATCAGGGCCTATGCTGTTTGCAAAAATGTTCAGCTATTGTCCAAATGAACTTGAAGAAAACAGAATCTGACACCCCTAAATTTTGAAATGGACCCTGCTCATAAGGAGGACGATTCCATTTGGTACAAAAAGGGTTAAAGTGTACATTACACGGAATGGTTATCGTGATGGTTTTCAACCATTTTGCGATTTGCGATTTTTGTTAAAATTTCGATCTGCGCTGTTGCAAAACTAAACTTTATCTAGTACAATTCTGCTGATGTACGGAAAATATTCGTCTTTCATTCGATGTTTAATTCACCTTATTTGCATTATCTGCTGGTTCCTAGTCTGAAGGTTATCAGTGTTGGAAAAACAGGTAACCAGACCCCCCTGACCTTTTAAGATGAGGGGGGTCTGGTTACCCGTTTTTCCAATATTGACAATGTGCAAGCTGGGAGCCAGCCAATAATGCATATATGGTGAATGTGCTCGAATACTCTTATATACAGTATAGCTTCTATCTGCACCTTTCTGACTGGTGATCAGGAGGACGCGGGTTCGACTCCCGCCGGGGTCGGCAACATTCTTTCGTGGAGATTGATCATGAAATCTTTTCTACGGTCATTCTCTTCCTTTGGCTGATTCAAGAAGGGCAGTTGTCAGTTTCTGGCGAAAGAATGTGCACTGTACTGGTTAACCGCTTACGTATAAGCCTGTCCAGGAAAGTGTGGATAGGTAAATTGACCGGCTCAAAAATGACCTAAATAGTGTTGACTGGGTCGTTAAACTCCAATACAAACAAACAAGCTGTCTGCACCTATATACCTCATAGACTCCAATTTGAAAATTATTTTAAAACTCGTGTCATTCTATGTTTGGTTGCCGAAAAATCATATTAACGATGTTTGTTTTTTTTTTTTTCTGTTATGAACTTAAAATAGTATAACAATCGTTCGTCTGTCATTACTGAGAATGACCAATCTTAATCATATTTGAGAAATGTTACTAATTGTGTTTTCTAAGACGGCTGATGAGACCGACTATAGCTCTGAACTGTCGTTGCAGATACAGCAACAGAGGCTAGAGGAAGACAACTCTGTTGGTGATGCCTTAGCTCTGGCTTTGCGATGTGCGCGTTTCTGCTCATCTTCACTGAGGCTTTTAGCCTCGTATTCACTGGCACCCCTTCTGACGAGACCTCGCCACTTTCCTCTGCCCTGTGCAGTTTGTTCCCACGACACTGTTGGAATGTTGAACTCCTTGAAGGAGGCTTGTAGCACTTCTTCTGGCCGCCTTTGGAGCGTTTGCCGATTTCTAGTTTTCCATAGAGAATTGTCTTTGATAAACGTTCCTCAGACATTCTGGTAACATGGCCTGTCCATCTTAACTGTGCAAATTTCAGAAGAGTATGTACACTTTGCACAACTGTCCTGTTCAAGACTTCCGGGTTCGGGATCCTGTCTTGCAACTTAATCTTTAAGAGTTTTAAAAGACAGCTTGTATGGAAGTGATTCAGTCTTTTCGCGTGCCGTTGGTAAACTGTCCATGTTTCACATGCATACGATAGTGTTGACAGCACAACAGCTCTGTAGACATTCAGTTTTGTGTCAAGTCTGATTCCACTTCGATCACGTCCGGCCCCCGCCTATCAGGGCTTGAAGAAATATATGAACTGCATGATGCTTCCTCGCAGAGCTGAAACCGACCCGCACACAGGTACTGGTAAACCGCTTAGAGGATCTAAGCCTGCCCAGGCAAAGCGGTGCGAGTCGGCCCGTCCATGCTTATAAACCCTATTGGTTTCATTGGGCGGCAGGGCTTGAGTTGTCATGTCATCTCAATGTGGGTAAAAGTCCCACAAAATTGGAAGCATCGTCTCTAAAATGACCTTTACAGTGTTCACGGGGACGTTAAACCTCAAATCAAACAAAAAACATCGACCACGTGGTCGGCCTGATGCTACACTAGCTTTGGCAATCCTGGCATTGACTTCATCACTTATGTGCAACGCTCTTGACAGCGTGCTCCCAATTGTAGGTGAACTTGTTTACCACTTGCAACCTTGGACCTTTTTTGCTAGAGTGTGTAGTCATGTAACTGACTTCAACACTCGTAATAAATTATTAACGGCTAAACTCCTTAATCAGGGTTATCGGTACCATAAACTACGCAAAGCCTTTTCAAAATTTTATAGACGCCATTCTGATTTAATTTCAAAATTCAATATTGGACTTAAATCTCTTCTGCAACAAGGTCTATCGGAACCCGAATTTTATGGTGACTTAGTATATAAATTCAGAAATATATATAACCGCAATGACTTCAGCACCCAATTTCGTAAAATCATTCTTCGATATAAAAAGATTGGGTACAACATGGATATTATACGACAGACTGCATGCATGGTAGTTAACCCAATCACGCTTGGCAACTTTGCTTCCCTCTTTAATTGCACGCCGGTGGGTCAGGCCTCAGATTCTATGACGGCTCCAACGTAAAGGCTTATTGAAAATTAAAGAGATAATGTTGGTTGGTGCCTGATGCTCTGTCTCTGGTCGGGCTCATCGGAGTCTAACTGTTGGTTTTCTTTTGCTCCAGCATTTCAGTGGTTTCTTGCTGTCGAGTCCTCACCGTTGTCTCACCTCTGTGGTTCTTTGATTTCTGTGTTCACGGAGATGTTGCACTGATGAGTTAGGAGGCCTTCATGCGGACTGAACAAATTATTTGTCTAAATCGCGACGGAAGTAAGGGCGAGGATTGTGGCCACGTAAAATCGATTTAAGCCCCCCAGTGGAAATCTTCCACTGACCGTTCCAAGGCGGCTCTTCTGTGGCGATTTATTTATGTTGTTGTTTGTTACTTACTGTGTGTATCACTTGTGTCTTTTAATTTTGGATGGCCATATGGCCATTTTGTGGGAAAGTAACTGTCCATATGGCCTTCCTTTGTTTAGGTTTCCATTATGGTCTGGTCGCTTAATGTTTGTATTTCTTTCCCTTTGGTGTCTTTTATGGATGGAGTAAGTTAATTGTATCAATTCCTGATCTTTGTTTTACTTCTACTTTCACTGTGATGATTGGCTCTTTGTAAGGCTTGCCAGGTGCTGGCTGATAGACTACATCAGTCTTTTTGATGCTATCACATGAGTCAGATACTTGGTCCATACATTTTTGCATCTTCTTTACTGTTGGGGCACCTTTTGCCAAATCATCAGCAAAGAGGAACTCATCTAGCACCTCTGTCTGTACCTTGGATTTTGCTTTTAACCTTCTGAGATGGAAAAACTTCCCATCAAAGCTATAACTAATAGGTATGCCATTGTCACAATCCTGGAATGAATCTGTGAGCATGGCAGAAAACATCATGCTTAACAGTGTTGGGGCTTACACACAGCCTTGCTTGAATCCCTTTGTCACAGGGAATGGATCTGAAAACTCACCATCATTTTGCACATCATCATGGAACTGCCTCACCATTGCTATGAACTTGGTTGGACATCTAAACTTCACAAAGATCCTCCAAAGGCACTCACGACTGACTGTGTCAAATGCTTTGGTGAGGTCAACAAAGATCATGTGTAGGTCCATATTCTGTTCCTGGTATTTTTCTTGTAGCTGCCTTGCTGTGAAGATGTCAATTGTTCCTCTGTCTTTTCTAAACCCACACTGGCTTTCTGGTAGAAGCTCTGACTGTTCAATGTATTCATTCAGTCGGTTAAGTAGAACTCTTGCAAGGACTTTCCCAGCAATTGACAATAAAGAGATGCCACGGTGATGTCACAGAGCTGAGGGTTCCCTTTCCGTTTGAATAGGTTGATGATTGATGCATCCTTGAATTCTTGAGGAATGGATTCTTTTCTCCACATAATGTGAAATAACTCTGTCATCTCCTTTGCACCTGGAGTACCTCATGCTTTTGTAAATCTCACCGGGTATTGCGTCTCACTCTGGTCCTGGGGTCTTGCCAGATGGCAGAAGTTTTATTGCTTTCACCGTTTCAGTAATGGTTACATTCAACCTGTGGAAGTCTGTTGATAGCATTATCATTGATAGAGGATGGCCGATTAAGAACACTATCAAAGTGCTCAGCCCATCTTTTCAAGATAGCCTCTTTGTCAGTCAGAAGACTGGTTCCATCTGCACTGAGGAAGGAGTGGCTCCTGAGCTCTGGGGACCATAAACTTTCTTTAGTGCATCAAACAAAATTCTTCATATCCTTTTTGTCTGCAAAGGACTGGATTTCATCAGCCTTCTTGCTTAGCCAGGAGTCTTGCGTGTCTCTGAATCTTGTTTGGACTGTCTGGCATATATCTGAATAGACCGCCTTGTTAGATACTGAACTGGTATCACTGAGGTATGTCCTGTGTTTTTGGTGCTTCTCGTCAAGGAATGCTTGGATTTCTTCGTCTTGATGGCTCTCCAAATATTACAATGATAACAATTATATATATGTTTAAAGATATCGTGTTGCTTCCCATTGGATTGGTGCAGTTATGAATCTCGCTAAGTCCACATAACAAGAATGACTGTGTCTGGTGGCATAAGGGAAATTACTCAGTTAACGCCCAAGGATTTTTTCCCCGAAAAATCACGATTTAATTTGTTTGGCGCCTATGAAGGAAACTTGATGTATATGTGTATATTGACGGAAAACCTCTACTGTAAACTATTGGGACCCAATGCTGTTCATTTAAGAAATAAATTTTATTTTTCTGCTGATCGAAGAAGGTCGCGTGCAAGGTAAATGAAACATGAAGGGTTTCATGTAAATTTTGCCAACGACCCACTGTCGTCCCTACTTTCATGGATAGCAGAAAAATTAAGTTTATTTTTTTATATTAACAATCCTTTCTCCTCATCGCTGGGTAAAAAAAAAAAAAAAAAAAAAAAAAACGCTTAATGATAAACTTTTTAAGCTGAAAAAACAACAACAACAACAACAACAACAAAAAAAAACATTTACTCGCTGTTTTTCTATAAATTTGAAGGGCGGAACATCGTTGACGTCGCCAACGCCCAATCAATTCGTAGAGAACCATGGTTTAGGCTAACACTGAAAATCGTGCGACTCGATGCGTTCATGAAAGTATGAACTACATTGTTTTCTATTGGTTTACATTAGGCTTTACACTGGAAATATATTATACCCGAATGAATACTTTAACTCACTCGAATTCACGTGATCATTAAGTGACGTCAAACTAAACGTTGGTTCTCTCCAATATGTCTGGAAGACCTCATCGGCGCTCGTCCGCTGTTTTTAGCTCACCTGTCACGTAGTGACAAGGTGAGCTTTTGGGATCACTTTTTGTCCGTCGTCCGTCGTGCGTCCGTGCGTTCGTCCGTCTGTAAACTTTTCTTATGAACATACTAGAGGTCACAGTTTTGGGCCAATCATCATCAAACTTGGTCAGAATTATAATCATGACAATATCTCGGTCAAGTTCGAATATGGGTCATGGCAGGTCAAAAAGTAGGTCAGTAGGTCAAGTCAAAGAAAAACCTTGTGAACACTCTAGAGGCCAAAGTTTTGGGCCGATCGCCATCAAACTTGCTCAGAATGATCATCTTGACAATAACTCGGTAGAGTTCGAATATGGGACATGTCGGGCCACAAAGTAGGTCAGTTGGACAAATCATAGAAAAACCTTGTGAATACACTAGAGGCCACAGTTTTGGTCCGATAATCATCAAACTTGCTCAGAATGATTATCTGGACAATATCTCGGTCAAGTTCGAATATGAGTCATGTCGGGTCAAAAAGTAGCTCAGAGAAAAACCCTGTGAACACACTAGAGGCCACGGTTTTGGTCCGATCATCATAAAACTTGCCCAGAATGATCATCTTGACAATATCTCAGTCAGCTTCGAATATGGGTGTTGTCGAGTCAAAAAGTAGGTCAGTAGGTCAAATCATAGAAAAACCTTCTGAACACACTAGAGGCCACAGGTTTGGTCCAATCATCATCAAACTTGCTCAGAATGAGCATCTTGATAATATCTTGGTCACGTTCGAATATGGGTCATGTCGGGCCACAATGTAGGTTGGTAGGTCAAATTATAGAAAAACCTTGTGAATACACTAGAGGCCACAGTTTTGGTCCAATCATCATCAAATTTGCCCAGAATGATCATCTTGACAATGTCTCAGTCAAGTTCGAATATGGGTCATGTTGGGTCAAAAAGTTGGTCAGTAGGTCAAATCAGAGAAAAACCTTCTGAACACACTAGAGGCCACAGTTTAGGTTCGATCATCATAAAACTTGCCCAGAATGATTATCTTGACAATATCTCGGTCAAGTTCGAATACGGGTCATGTCGGGTCATAAAGTAGGTTAGTAGGTCAAATCATAGAAAAACCTTGTGAACACACTAGAGGCCACAGGTTTGGTCCAATCATCATCAATCTTGCTCAGAATGAGCAGCTTGATAATATCTTGGTCACGTTCGACTATGGGTCATGTCGGGTAACAATGTAGGTTGGTAGGCCAAATCATAGAAAAACCTTGTGAACACTAGAGGCCACAGTTTTGGTCCGATCATCATCAAACTTGCTCAGAATGATAGTCTTGACAATATCTCGGTCAAGTTCGAATATGGGTCATGTCGGTCAAAAAGTAGGTCAGTAGGTCAAATCAGAAAAACCTTCTGAACACACTAGAGGCCACAGTTTAGGTTCGATCATCATAAAACTTGCCCAGAATGATTATCTTGACAATATCTCGGTCAAGTTCGAATACGTGTCATGTCGGGTCATAAAGTGGGCCAGTAGGTCAAATCATAGAAAAACCTTGTGAACACACTAGAAGCCACAGTTTTGGTCTGATCATCATCGAACTTGCCCAGAATGATCATCTTGACAATATGTCAGTCAAGTTTGAATATGGGTCATGTCTGGTCAAACTTGGTCAGTAGGTCAAATCATAGAAAAACCCCGATGGGCGGGGGCCCTCTTCATGTGGGTTAAACGCGTGTAGCAGTGACACTCAGGTGAGCGAACCAGGGCCCTTTGGGCCCTTTTGTTTGAAAAACTGCGTTTTTTTATTATTATTATTCGATCATTTTGTCAAAAAATGAATGTAAAAATAAAAAAAAAGGTATTTGTTTAACCCTTAAGACGCCGAAATAAGTACATATGAAAATGTCGTCTGCTTATGACGTCTGTTGAATGTTTTCGCAAACTTTTTAAAAAATATTTTTGCATACAAGCAAGCAGTGTGGGCCGAGATCAGACAGCAGTCTGATCTGGGTCTATACTGTTTGCAAAAAATATTTTAAGGTAAAGCAGACGACACTAGTCGCGGGTTAACCTTCATTAAAGTATGAACTAAATTGGGTCAAGATCAAAGTTTAAGTGACCACTTAGGCCACTTTGCCACTTATTTCTTAAATAATTAGTTGATCCAAGAATATGAAAAGAAACCATTCGCTAGCCAAAACTGGCACTCCCAAGTATGAAAGCCACTCGTGACGTCAACAGTTTCGAACAGAGTCGCCGTCTTTTCCGGAAATCGCTTCCATGATGGCGTATGTGGATTTCCTGTCTTGATGAATGACATCACTTCCTGTCGCATTACCTTTTCCCAAGCTCTATCAGACTGAGCTGGGATACCAACCAAATTGTCCATGGTTCCATAAAAACCATACAGGTCCAGTGTATGTGCAGAGTAACTGGCAACAAACGTATCATACAGTCTGTAAGCAACTGGGACAGACGGTGTGTACGTCACTACATAACGGTAAACAGGTGATCTGAAAGATGTAGCTAAAACGAGGCTGGCATAGTCATTCCCACAATGCATTCTTAGATCGGTTGTCATGGTGGTATACTGGTATTCCGCTGTTTCATTGCCTAGCGGATACAGCATAAGAGCCATCTCAGCAATGACATCACTGAAAGTCCCAAGCTTCTGTCGGACCTTGTCTTCATACACAGTCTTGTTCCAAGAAGCGACATCCCTTTCTTGTGGGCCTAGGTCTGTCTCCTGTGCCGTGGTCCCTATCAGAACCGGAACGTCATTCCCACGTCCATTTACCCATGCGTCGAATGGGGGCTCAAACAAGACATAACCTAGAATAATTAAAATAAGCATATGCGACAAACGAAGACCCTAACAGAGTCAATAGAAGGCTCATGAGAACAGTGAAGACTCTGATAAGACTGCGCGAATGCGCAGGCTGATCTGAGTCTTCTCTGGTCGCATAAACCTTCTTTTGTTCTGTCGTGGGCCGGGTCAAACATCGTTATCATATGGGCCCCGTCAAGCGATTTTGGTACTTATCGCCTATGCGAGCAGCGAAGGTTCAGGCGAGCCTGCGCATCCGCGCAGTCTCGCCAGAACCTTCGCTGCTCGCTCATACAAGCAGTGAATTAAGAGGAACCTTCAGACAGAAAGCCATATCCCTTGCCCCTCTGAATGGCTGGGCATGCGCAGTTAAAATTTGTCATGACGGAATGCTCGAAGACACAAATTCGCTTGGCGGGACTCATATCATATCCGGAACCGGATCAAATGGATCTTGCCTTTCGGAAAGGGCTGGTCATTGACATCTTTGGATCGCTTATTCGGGAGGGCATACGCTGAAAGGCTAGCTGTTCCCACTAAGTCTAGCTACAGGCCCTTTATACGACTTATTCGTGTATTTACTGATTAAATTATAATGGCGGGGTCCTCATAAGGCTTCTGTCTGTAACAGGAAAGGTTTCCAATGGTATCTGAACACACGTACTTGTATTAAAATCAGAAGCCTCCTTGATGCAGTGGTTATGCTACTCGCCTTGTAAACCAGGGATCGCAGGATCGATCCCGCGCTTCTTCAGACTTTTGGATAGGTCTTTAAACCGAGGTCCCGACTCCGGATGACCTTAGCTGTTGGTGGGACGTAAAACTCAAACACTCACTTGTATTAAAATCGTTAGGTTCGAATCAGCCATGTCTAATGAGTCATTGGTTTTTGAGTCACTAAAGTTTTAATGTACTTTTATAATTTTTATAGACCCATTTCGAGTAAAAACTTTGTTTTCATGAGAAATACGGAGAAACTTCAGTAATTCGAACACAGATGACTCTTTAAACAGTGCTAATTCGAACACCATCGGGTAAATAAGTCCATGTAATGAATACCCCTCTAAACCCTACTTTATATGGAGAAAACTGGGGTTTACAGGTGTATACATTATTTTGCTTATTTCTGCTGCAAGACATAGGTTGTGGGTACTCGTTAGAACCGCCTCAATGAGGCGGTTCTAACGAGCAGCAACAACCTCTGTTTGGATTAAAAATAAGAAAAAAAATATCGGGGAAGTAGCTATTTTGGAGATATGAATTAATTCACTAAGTTATGCGGGTGTTTTATCGTAATGCGCTCTTGAATCCTTAAAGATTCTTCCCAAAGCGCCAGGACATGAGGTTTTCTGATTTTATGCTGCAGAAAAAAGGTATGCTGTGTGTACTTATTAGAATCGCCTCATTGAGGCGTTTGTAATGTGTACACACAACATTCCTTTATTTTATTGAGGGTCAAAAATAGTTAAGTAAGGCATCCCCATTTTGCCTGATGCTCTGACACTAAGTTTAACCCACAGTGATCCGAACTTCCCCTGCCTCGAACAAATTTACATGGTCCAAAAGGTATTCGTGCTAGTGAAGATTCACCCATATAACCCGATTTGGACAGGGGATACAGAATGGCACATTTGACGCCATGATTTACCAGGAAGGGAACTTTTTGGACTTCCTGTTCTGAGCCCAACTGAAAAAAGGATCTATTCTTAAACAGAACAAATTCTTTCCCTTTCCGATATCACACCCGTGTGAATTGTGCATTTTCACATCTCCAAAACTGGAAATCCCTGTATACTGCAAACAGAGGTTGTGGGTACTCGTTAGTGAACCGCCTCATGCAGTCGACTCTAACGAACACCCACAACCTATGTCTTGGAGCAGAAATAAGAATAATAATGTATACTCCCGTAGACCACAGTTTTCTCTACATAAAGTTGGGTTAAGTGGGTAGGGGGCTGTTTATTTCATGGACTTTTTCTCGTGATGTCTTTACGACTATAGTCATATTGAAAATTGTGTAGGAACCGGCAGTTGACTTCCCTGAAACTTCCCAGGAAATTAAAAAATGCCAGTTTTAATGTTTCCGAGACGTGCATGGCGCACCTCGCTTGCCATCATTGCGACCCGCGTTCGATTCACGGTGTCGGGATGTGATAGGATGTTCACGCGTTAAAGGTTAGGTGGTTTTCTCCGGTACTCGGGTTTCTTTCGCCATGCATAGCTACAATACACGAATAGCAGCTCCTTCGATATGCCTATGTTCGCGCGCGCTTTTGTGCAACTGAAGTAAAATAAATGAAGTTTTTAACATAAGTATTACATATGTGCGTAATGTAAAATACATGCAATTAACCGAAAATGCATAAATAATAACATTTTCTATTACAAACAAAAACAATAGGGCCTGTTCCTAGGGAAAAAATTTGCTACCCAAAGGAAGGAATTCATTTCTTTAATAATAGCTATTACAGAATCACACCTATATGAATACATTGTAAACTTTACCACGGAAAAAACGAAAATTTTAAGATGAAAAATTGTGATATTTTTCTTTATTTCTGCTCAAAATATAGATTTTGGGTACTCATAAGAACCGCCTCATCGAGGCGGTTCTAACGAGTACCCACAATCTATATTTTAGAGCAGAAATAAGAAAAATAAGGTATACCCCCGGAAACCCCAGTTTTACTGTATAAAAGTGGGGTTCAAGGGGGGTCAAAATTATATAGGCGTGTTTTCGTGATGCCCATCTCGGAGAAGGGTGGTTTCACCTAGGTTTTCAATTAAGTATTTATGTTTTGGCTACACATGTGTTTACTGCTGATGTGGCTTAACATACCATCGATGACAGGCAGGGCACCATCAAAATAGTCTTTTTCTGGTAGATCTAGTTGATCGGACATTGCCCAGTACGGATACACATCCCACGGGATATACCTTGTAACTTCGTCCGCCGACAGCGCATACAGACAAGATAGATTCAAACATCCTGTATTGTTAACAAAAACTAGATTGTCCACAAAGGCCTCATCTGATGTTTTGTTTAGTATTGGCGAAGGACTGGATGCCCAGACCCTGTGGAAAAGGCCCTTTGCCATAGGGGATGCTAGTAGAGCGTAGATAGAGGTACCGCCAGAACTTTGTCCAAACACTGTCACCTAAAAAGATGTCATGAGATTATTTCATGTATATCTACATGAAAATATGATGTATTTAAAATACGGTTAAAATTAATTGAGCTATAGCATACATGTAGTTAGTGTCTTTTGTTTGTTTGATTTGAGGTTTAACGTCCCCGTCAACACTGTAAATGTCATTTTGGAGACGTTGCTTCCAATTTTGTGGGACTTTTACCCGACATTGAGATGAAATGACATCTCAAACCCTGTCGCCCAATGAAACCAATAGGGTTTATCAGCATGGACCTCGCACCGCGGTTCCTGGACAGGCTTAGATCCTCTAAGCGGTTTACCAGTACTAGTGTGCAGTTAGTGTCTTAAATAATACGATATAATCGTTCAGCTTAGACGATTTTATGGGCGCGATAAATAAATAAATAAAATTAAATTGAATAAACAAGAAAAAGATATGCGGTGTAGATTTAATTGGAAGGTTGTTTTGAAATACGAAATATCAACTACGAGAGTGATTTAGCAACGACGTTTTGGGTTTAACGACACTTCAACCCTTGTTGGTCGTTTTGTGTCGTCACCCACAGAAGGGGAGAAAAGAGGGAGAAGAAATAAAATATGAGATTAAGGTAAGGGACAGAGGACAAAGAGGAAAATTAATGGAAGTGTAGAACCAGAAGAAATAACAACAGCCCCTCTCTACCCTTACCTGCTCTAGGGACAGCAGGTGTTGTGCAGCTGTCAGCAAGTATCAGCTGGACGGCCTTCTGATGCAAGATACACGTCACCTTTGCCTCACTCAACCACCCCATTCTAAGGGCATATACTGTATATTTATGAAGCAAATTTTGTTAACAATTTACAGTAACGCTGTGCAAAAATTTAGATCACCTAAATTTTGCGACAACTAAAAATGTTACTGTAATCAATCCCCATCCCCCCCCCCCCCCCCACACACACACACACAAATGGAATATCGTTCTTTACAATACATCAATATGTCCAAAGAATTCAGATGGAATGGCAAAACGTGAAGACCCTGATCAAAATGCTCAGCTAACGCTGTTTCGAAGGCTGATTGTATCAAATTAAATATTATAATTGAATGGTGTTATCAATCAAAACGTTGGTAATTTCAAGCGAGACAAAAAAGCTTTAAATAAGTCAATGTCACTAGGCAAAGCAGAAACTTTGACTGTCTTTTCACCATAATAAATCCGTATTTGTTTCCGCTTCTTCATTCAAATAAACTAGAAAATTAATAAGATACTGATCTGTCTCTGTCACACACATAATAATGAAACATTTCCAAGGTTAAAATGAAAAGGATGGACATTTCGGTAAACTGTCGTAGTTGTTGAATGGAACTTTTG
Organism: Lucinisca nassula; assembly: GCA_963580285.1. Taxonomy (NCBI): domain Eukaryota; kingdom Metazoa; phylum Mollusca; class Bivalvia; order Lucinida; family Lucinidae; genus Lucinisca; species Lucinisca nassula. The sequence continues at coordinate 114,573,821 of OY757017.1, read as the reverse complement.
ATATGCAAATTTTGTTCAATGAAATGGTCATCGTTTTATTGACCAATAGAATAACAACAAGAGCTGTCACTATAGGTGACCAATCCCCCCCCCCCCCCCCCGTTGGAGCCAATTTCTGAGTTTTTGCAAAAACTCAAGGGGAGATAATTCAGCCAAAAATGACAACAGAGTTATGGCCTTTGGTCAGAATGTAGCCCTTGTGATGGTGAATACGTGTGTGAAGATTCATGGGGCTAGGTCAAATACTTTTGAAGTTATGATCAAGGTTAAAGTTTTTGTGACGGACAGACAGACAAACAAACAAACGGACAGACAGGGCAAATACTATATGCCCCCCCGAATCAAAGATTCTCGAGGGTGGGGGTGGGGGGGGGCATGATAATGTAGGCCAAAACTCAAAACATAACGACTACGCCGAAAAATAATCACGGACTTGTGCAACAAAATTAAAGCAAATTGCACCAAATTGCGTGCCATGTAAAACATTCAGTGTCACGAGGTTAAAGAGTGCAAGCGGCACAGAGACACAAGGTTTTGTTATGTTTTGTTTGTTTGAATTGAGGTTTAACGTCCCCGTCAACACTGTAAAGGTCATTTCGAAGACGCTGCTTCCTATTTTGTGAGACTTTTACCCGACATTGAGATGACATGACATCTCAAGCCCTGCCGCCAAATGAAACCATTAGGGTTTATAAGCATTGACGGTCCGACTCGCACCGCTTTGCATGGGCAGGATTAGATCATCTAAACGATTTACCAGTACTCGATGTCCATTGTGAAGTTGATCTGAGTCTGTGGTGGTCTCGAGTCATTTTGTATGTTTGCAAGTGCTTTATTTCATATCACCAAAACGGCTATCTTTCTGATAACAATTTGTGAAAGTTTACTTATCTCTACTCAAAACATATGCTGTGGGTGCTCGTTAGAACGCCTTTGAGGCGGTTCTAAGGACTATCAACACCCTATGCCTTAGAGGACAAAAAAGAAAAACAGTTTCCCCTGTAAACCCCAATTTTCTCTGTATAAAATCGGGTTTAGTTTCCGATGAAAATGAGTGACATTAATTTCTTGTACGTGTGTTTGCTCTAAATGTAGACTTTGAGTGTTCGATGGAAACTCGTCTAAGTGATTTTAAATTCAAACTCAGTGCGGATCTGTTTAATCCGGCATTGAAAACTCGCTTAGACAGATAAATTACCTGCTTTTCATCGCCTCCGAACTTTTCTATATTGTGCTGTACCCATTTCAAAGCCTCGATCATGTCCATAAAACCATAATTGCCGGACGTAGTAGTCGGCGAATCGTCCGCAAGCCACTTTAGAGCCATAAAACCGAACGCTTGCAATCGATAATTCATACTGACATAGACTGTATCTGTTTCCGCTGCCATCTTTTCTGTTGGAGAGAACCCATCTTCATTTCCATTTCCGGTTTCAAGATAACCGCCGTGAATCCATACTGCAACCGGAAGTTTGGCCGTCTGATTTAAAGTTGGAGTCCACACATTCAAGTAAAGGCAATCTTCTGATCCAAAATATTGTGACGTATCGTTTCTGCGTCTTTGATAGCAAACATCTCCAAAATTCGAAGCGTCGAACGTTCCAGACCAACAATTTGAATTTCCCTTCGTGACTGGTAAAGGCGGTCGCCATCTTAAGTTTCTAATCGGAGGAGAAGCATACGGAATACCTCGAAATGAATAGGGTCCGTGTGGCGACAATGAAACACCTTGGATCAGGCCACAGTCTGTATTCACAGTCGGTTTTGGAGAAAGAATAAATCCATTCGTGCAGGAAAACGCAAGTACAATACTAAACCCGTAACCAAAGAAGTCGTGCATTTTGAAACGTTCAGAAAGGATGCATTTAATACATAACCCGTAGATCCTCAGTACTAGTAGCTAAACGTTATCAACATATCACGTTAACAAGACTTAGTCTGTGAAACGAACGCCCTCTAAACCCCATCTTTATCTAGAGAAAACTGGGGTTTACAGGGGTACACCTTATTTTTCTTACTTCTCATCCAAGATATAGGTTGTGGGTAGGGCGGTTCTAACGAGCATCCACAACCTATGTCAGGAGTTTAAAGAAGAAAAATACCACAAATTTTAATCAGACAAAATAGCCTTTTTGTGGATATGAAAGAAATATGCACTATGTCGCACGGGTGTGTTATCGTAATGAAGTCCAAGCTATAAACAAACATCCTAGGAATTTGTAAATTCTACACTTTTGGCGTTTTCATGGGTGTACATTGTATTACTTTTTGTCTGCTCAAATCATAGACTGTTGGTATTCGTCCGTTAGAACCACCTCAACGAGGCGGATTTCGATCTGCGATGAAAACCACAATCTATGCTAAGAGCATAGTTTTGAAAGAACAAAAGAAACTAAGTATCTTGTAAGTGTCATTAATTGACTGTACTTTGTTCAACGTGAATTCTATTTTAGTACGAGGACTGTTCAAATATGAATGCAACTAAGCACATAAAAATGATTCCGTGATAGATTTCGATGAAAAATTTATTTTGTCCCCTCAAAGTATTCCCCTTTAACAGATATACATACAAACTTTCAGTCTTCTGATCCAATCATTGAATGCATTTTGGTAGTCTTTTCGAGGTATACTATAAAGGCACTGGAATATTGCAGAACCGAGGTGTTTGTGCTGTACAAATTTTCGACCGGAAAAGTATTTTTTCAGCCGCGGGAACAAAAAAAATCACACGGGGCAAGGTCAGGGGATTACGGGGGTGAGGGAGTTCAACAACCTTTTCCTGCTTCAGATAGTCTTGCATAATGAACGCCTTGTGCGATGACACATTGTCATGTAGCAAGCTGACATTGGCCAAACCAGTTGCGGGTCTTCGTTCTTTGAAATATTTCTTCAATTTTCGAAGAACTTTATTCTTGTAAAACTTCGCATTTACAGATTTTCCTTTAGGCACAGCAACCTGAATAGCGGAGCCCTGATTTGATAAGAATATGGCATACATTACCTTCTTGACGCTCATGGTCCGCTTTGCAATGCATGGTCTTTTGCAATACTTTGTGAACGCGTGTCTTTTTCTGCTCATCTGTCAACAGATGGGAATCCATCTAGCACAGGTCTTTCTCATTTTCAAATCCCGTTTCAGAATTGTATGAGCTGCTCCTAATGAAATGCCAACCATACTAGCTATTTGCCTAGTGGTGTATCGTGCATCGGTAGCAACTATTTCTTTCACTCTAGCAACCCTCTTGGCAGATGTTGCTCTTTTCGGCGGACGATCATGTGGTGCATCTTCTGTTGAGCCTAGCCCACAGCTGAATTTCTTACACCAACGAAAAACTGTCGGAAAACACATTTTATTATGCCCATAAACCGAACATATTTCATCAAAAATGTCTTTGCACCGAATACAAAAAATACAACGATTCTAATATAGGACCGTATTTCAACGGCGTACTCTGACCTTCTTCCAACCATGTTTTGTATTAGTATACAAGAGTAGTCAGTGTTTATCGAACGATATACATGGCTAAAGTGGACAGATTTTAACAGGTTTGGTATCAATGTATAGGTAAAATGTTTTTCTACGCTGTGATATTTATTTCCAGGTGATTTTCGCATCAGTGCATGAGCAAACGTTCTACTTGCATTCATATTTGAACAGTCCTCGTAATGTGTTTGGACACAAGTAGTTTTGTATCGCAGTAAATCAAGAATCTGTCTTGTACGAGCACAGTGACATACATAGGGATGAATTAAGACAACCATCATTTATTTTTGTAGCTGCAGTCTCTAGACTCCCCCGGCAGACGACAGATTCCCCCCCCCCCCAGAAAAAAGAACGGGACAGGTCATGCAGATTGTAGGAGACAAACTCCATGAGATGTCAAATCCTGTTTTCTGCGAAAAATAATAAAATAAATATTTAAAAACGCCGTCTGTTGGGAAATTACCCAGCTTATAGAGCGTAGAGAGAGAGAGAGAGAGAGAGAGAGAGAGAGAGAGAGAGAGAGAGAGAGAGAGAGAGAGAGAGAGAGAGAGAGAGAGAGAGAGCAATATGGACAATTGAGGGATTCTCTCCTTATCTTTACTTCAGAAACCTTTGTTGTGAGTATCCACAGCTACATTGTTGGTATCCACAACACAGCTTTCATCGTAGCGGGCACACAACGTGTATGCAATTTCGTAACAACGTCGATGCGACGTTGCTTGGCGTCTTGTGCCTGCTGGGTTAAGAAAAATTGTGTTCAATATTTTAGTTACTCCCCCATAGCAGGATATATGGATGATTGTTTAGAAAGAATGGAAAACTTGCAGGATTTTTCAGGCAAAAATATAGAAAATGATTTCTTTGAAATGGGATAGAAAAGAAAATTATTTCTTTGAAACAGATTTACTCGAAAACCTTACGAGGACTGTTCAAATATGAATGCAAGTAGAACGTTTTCTCATGCACTAATTCAAAAATCACCTGGAAATAAAGATCATAGCGTAGAAAAACATTTTACCTATACATTGATAACAAACCTGTTAAAATCCGTCCACTTTAGCCATGTATATCGTTCGATAAACACTGTCTACTTTGTATACTACGAGGACTGTTCAAATATGAATGCAACTAAGCACATAAAAATGATTACGTGATAGATTTCGATGAAAAATTTATTTTGTCCCCTCAAAGTATTCCCCTTTAACAGATATACAAACTTTCCGTCTTCTGATCCAATCATTGAATGCATTTTGGTAGTCTTTTCGAGGTATACTATGAAGGCACTGGAATATTGCAGAACCGAGGTGTTTGTGCTGTACAAATTTTCAACCAGAAAGGTATTTTTTCAGCCGCGGGAACAAAAAAAGTCACACGGGGCAAGGTCGGGGGAAAACGGGGGGTGAGGGAGTTCAACAACCTTTTCCTGCTTCAGATAGACTTGCACAATGAACACCTTGTGCGATGACGCATCGTCACGTAGCAATCTGACATTGGCCAAACCAGTTGTGGCTCTTCGTTCTTTGAAATATTTCTTCAATTTTCGAAGAACTTTATTCTTGTAAAACTTCGCATTTACAGATTTGCCTTTAGGCACAGCAACCTGAATAGCAGGGCAATGATTTAAAAAGAATATGGCATACATTACCTTCTTGACGCTCATGGTCCGCTTTGCAATGTATGGCCTTTTGCAATACTTTGTTGCCCATATTTTGTTCTGAATCTTTCGTTTTGGCTCAAAAAAGTGAACCCATGTCTCGTCACCTGTGACGAAATTAGCGAAAGACCGTGCATTGTAATTTGGAAACTTTTTAAGCAACTTCTTGGCGCACTGGACGCGTGTCTTTTTCTGCTCATCTGTCAACAGATGGGGAATCCATCTAGCACACATCTTTCTCATTTTCAAATCCCGTTTCAGAATTGTATGAGCTGCTCCTTATGAGGTGCCAACATACTAGCTATTTGCCTAGTGGTGTATCGTGCATCGGTAGCAACTATTTCTTACACTCTAGCAACCATCTTGGCAGATGTTGGTCTTTTCGGCCGACGATCATGTGGTGCATCTTCTGTTGAGCCTAGCCCACAGCTGAATTTCTTACACCAACGAAAAAATGTCGGAAAAGACATTTTATTATGCCCATAAACCGAACATATTTCATCAAAAATGTCTTTGCACCGTATACCAAGAATACTACGATTCTTAATATAGGACCGTATTTCAACGGCGTACTCTGACCTTCTTCCGCCCATGTTTTGTATCAGTATGCAAGAGTTGACAGTGTGTATCTAACGATATACATGGCTAAAGTGGACGGATTTTAACAGGTATGGTATCAATGTATAGGTAAAATATTTTCCTACACTGTGATATTTATTTCAAGGTGATTTTCGCATTAGTGCAAGAGAAAACGTTCTACTTGCATTCATATTTGAACAGTCCTCGTAATACAAAACATGGTTGGAAGAAGTTCAGAGTACGCCGTTGAAATACGGTCCTATATCAAGAATCGTTGTATTCTTGGTATACGGTGCAAAGACATTTTTGATGAAATATATTCGGTTTATGGGCATAATGAAATGTCTTTTCCGACAGTTTTTCGTTCAAGTGGTGTAAGAAATTCAGCTGTGGGCTAGGCTCAACAGAAGATGCACCACATGATCGTCGGCCGAAAAGAGCAACATCTTCCAAGATGGTTGCTAGAGTGAAAGAAATAGTTGCTACCAATGCACGATACACCACTAGGCAATCGGCTTGTTTGGTTGGCATCTCATTAGGAGCAGCTCATACAATTCTGAAACGGGATTTGAAAATGAGAACGATCTGTGCTAGATGGATTCCCCATCTGTTGACAGATGAGCAGAAAAAGACACGCGTTCAGTGCGCCAAGAAGTTGCTTAAAAATTTCCAAATTACAATGCACCGTCTTTCGCTAATGTCGTCACAGGTGACGAGACATGGGTTCACTTTTTTGAGCCAAAATGAAAGATTCAGAACAAAATATTGCAACATAGTATTGCAAAAGACCATGCATTGCAAAGCGGACCATGAGCGTCAAGAAGGTAATGTATGCCATATTCTTTTCAAATCAGGGCCCTGCTATTCAGGTCGCTGTGCCTAAAGGCAAATCTGTAAATGCGAAATTTTACAAAAATAAAGTTCTTCGAAAATTGAAGAAATATTTCAAAGAACGAAGACCCGCAACTGGTTTGGCCAATGTCAGATTGCTACATGACAATGCGTCATCGCACAAGGCGTTCATTGTGCAAGACTATCTGAAGCAGGAAAAGGTTGTTGAACTTCCCCTGACCTTGCCCCGTGTGACTTTTTTTTTGTTCCCGCGGCTGAAAAAAATACCTTTCTGGTCGAAGCCTCCGTGGTGCAGTGGTTACGCTACTCGCCTTGTAAACCAGGGATCGCAGGATCGATCCCGGGCTTCTCCAGACTTTCGGATGAGTCTTTAAACCGAGGTCCCGTCTCCGTATGACCTTAGCTGTTGGTGGGACGTAAAACCAGAACTCACTCACTCACACCTTTCTGGTCGAAAATTTATACAGCGCAAACACCTCGGTTCTGCAACATTCCAGTGCCTTCATAGTATACCTCGAAAAGACTACCAAAATGCATTCAATGATTGGATCAGAAGACTGAAAGTTTGTATATCTGTTAAAGGGGAATACTTTGAGGGGACAAAATAAATTTTTCATCGAAATCTATCACGTAATCATTTTTATGTGCTTAGTTGCATTCATATTTGAACAGTCCTCGTTAAACACTTCTGATTAGCGATCGGCTCGATATAAGTGTAATAATTTTGAAAGAGGTTGTTCTCACGAGTTTTTGTTTGTTTGTTTGATTTGAGGTTTAACGTCCCCGTCAACACTGTAAAGGTCATTTTGGAGACGTTGCTTCCAATTTTGTGGGACTTTTACCCGACATTGAGATGAAACGACATCTCAAGCCCTGTTGCCCAATGAAACCAATAGGTTTATTAGCATGGACGGTCCGCCTCGCACCGCGGTTCCTGGACAGGCTTAGATCCTCTAAGCGGTTTACCAGTACTAGTGTGCGGGTCGGATTCAGCTCTGCGAGGAAGCATCGTGCAGCCCATATATTTCTTCAAGCCCCTATGGGCGGGGGCGAATGTTCTCACGAGTACCCGCAGCCTATAATTGGAGTATTTATAAGGAAAGTATCACAAATTTTTATCTGGAAATAATAACCGTTTTGGAGATGTGAAAGATTCTATTATGTCACAAGGCCCTCGCTTATCGGATCCGGGAGAAATAGACTTGGTTGCATTATGCTTCCATGCAAGGCTGAAACCGACCGACCGCACGTGAGTACTGGTTTCTACGCCCACGGGCGTAGACTATCTTAAGGATGATTTTTTGCTCCGGAAGCATTTAAGAAAAGGTCATGACTAGTTGAATGTTATTCATCCGTGTTATTGTCTACGCCTATGGGCGTAGACTACCTAAGGTTTACTTTTGCTCTAGAAACATTAAAGAAAAGGTAATTACTGGTTGAATGCTATATATTATTGGCTAGTCATCAGTGTTATTTGTTAAAACGATTAAAAAACTGGATTGGCCGGAACAGTTCCGTGAGTTAACCACACCCTCTTCGCTTACAAAATAAACATGTTTTCTGGGTTCACATGATGTTGACTTCCCGCCGATGATACAGTACATCTATTTTTGTTTGTTTTCACTAAAAGAAGGCAGACGCCGCAAATTCTGTCCTACTTAGTACGACTGGCTGTCATAGTAAAAGAGTGGTAATTTTTTATGTATGAACCTTGAGTCAACTATTGGAATCCTTGGCTATTATGCAAGTTTCCGTATTTACTGGCTACACATGAACAGGTTTGTCATTTGACTTTCCAATCCTATGACTACACAGATTAATGTGTGGTAAGCATAGACTTAAAGCTATTTGTAAAGGTTTATACTTGTTTCATCTCAAATGTCGGGTAAAAGTCTCACACATATGGCCTAATAGTATTGACGGGGACGTAAATCTCAATTCAAACAAATAATTCCACTGTGTCACAATGATGTTACGGTAATTATCTACCAGGTGTATCTTGTTTGTTTGTTTTGTTTTATCTTAGGTTTACCGTCCCCGTTAACACTATTTAGGTCATTTTGGATACGATGCTTCCAATTTTGTGGGACTTTTACCCGACATTAAGATGAAATGACATCTCAAGCCCTGCCGCCCAATGAAACCAAACTTCTTATATGCATTTTGTGTCGATTGTTTGTGGGTTATAACATTCAGAAAAAAGACAACTCTACCAAGACGGTTTGTTTCTGTTATCAATAAGGGTCTAGTTTTAAGGTAATCAGTAGCACCCAGTGGGCACACAACGTGTGCAAGGTCGTATCAGATTCGATGCAATGTCACGACTTTGCATCGACGCTTAGACGTCACGTGGCCGATTAGCCTATTCTGGGCTTTCCATGTTCAACTCTTTCTCAGAAGGGCTAAACGAAAAAAAGAAAGTAATAAAAAAATCGAAAGTTAACTCCCTTGTAAAATGTTTTTTTCCCACAAAATGACAAACATGTTCTATAAATGGGTTATCATTTGGAAGCAAGGAATACACCACAGAAATGAAAAATATGGAGTGTGCATGCTTTCTGGGCCAGACTAGCTAGTTTCGGCCATTTAGGCCTCATCAGTGACCCTCAAATAGTTTCAACATTCCATAATGGAATCAATGATCCCAAAGGACAAGAAAAAATATAAACTCTTCAAGTATAAAAGCTCTTCAGTGCTTGTCCACGTGACTGTCATGGATTTATAGGAATCCAGGTAACTTATTTATAGTAAATAGCGGCGTTGATTTTATCGCAGTTGCGCAATGGGGTTATTTATAGTATATGGGCTGCAATCATGGGTTGGGCTTGGCAAACAGTGCACTGCCAGATCAGTCGCCTCAGACCGCGGTGTCTGATCAGGGTCTACACTGTTTGCTTAAAAAACAAGAATTTAAGGGTTAAACGAAACATTTTATATCTCAGTGCAGCACTTCTTTCCATGCCTATACACTCAGAGACAATCGACCCACCAGACAATGGTTCTTTGTGCTTTGTTTTTTTTTAATCTCCATATACAACTTTTAAGTAGATTTTGTTTGAATTGAGGTTTAAGGTCCCCGTCAACACTATTTAGGTCATTTTGGAGACGATGCTTCCAATTTTGTGGGACTTTACCCGACATTAAGACGAAATGACATCCCTAGCCCTGCCGCCCAATGAAACCAAACTTCTTATATGCATCGGGTGGTCTGACTCACACCACTTTACCTGGGCAGGCTTATTCCTTCTAAACAGTTTACCAGTACTCATGTGTGATCAGTTTCAGCTCTGCGAGGAAGCACCATACAGCCCAATCTATTTCTCCAAGCCCCGATGGGCCGGGGCGAACTTTTATGTGGAAAAAATTGGGATTACAAGGGTATATTTTATACTTTCTTTTTTACTCAAAACATACAATGTTGGTACTCGTTCTACATGTAACTGCCTCAATCTACGATAGAAGCAGAATTAAACTAAGACTACACTTCAAAAGAAAAGAAAGGAAAACTAAACAAACAAACAAACAAAGAATGTTTGGGGATATGAAAGAATTCCTTGTGTCACTTAATGGGTTTTCATGACCTTAAACAGAGTGCATTGCATCACGATAACACATCCTAGTGACATAGTGCATTCTTTCATGTCTGAAAAACTTTTTTTTTTTTTTGATAAAAATTGATATATTTGTCTAATAAATTTTCCAAACACAAGTTGTGGATGCTCGTTAGAACCGCCTCATTGAGGCGGTTCTAACGAGTACCCACAACCTATGTCTTGGAGCAGAAATAAGAAAAAATAATGAATACCCCTGTACATCCCCCAGTTTTCTCCACATAAAATGGGGAGTACGGGGGTGTTCATTACACGGACGTGTTAACGCGATGGCAGGAAATCTTGCTTAGGCATGTGAATGTTTTCATTTTAGGCACCACGTTAATAAATGTAATTAATATCCTTGTATATCTCAGATAACGAAGAAGAAGTGGGGTTTAAAAGGGTAAAGATTTATTCCTTATTTTGTACACTATAACATAGACTGTAGGTTTTTGTTTGTACTGGGGTTTAACAGACCAGTCAACACTATTTAGGTCACTTTTGAGCCTGTCAGTTTACTCATCCACACTTTTCCTTGACAGGCTTATACATAAGCGGTTAACCAGTACAGTGCACATTCTTTCGCCAGAAACTGACAACTGCCCTTCTTGAATCAGCGGAAGGGAAAGGATGACCGTAGAAAAGATTTCATGATCAATCTCCTCTAAAGAATGTTGCCGATCCCGGCAAGCATCGAACCCGCGTCTCCCTGATCACCAGTCAGACGCGAATCCGACTGAGCTACCGAGGCCGGCATAGATTGTAGGTACTCGTCATATCTGCCTCAACGGGGAAACACACAAATTGTGGATACTAATTAGAACCGCTTCTGTTCTAACGATCACATGCACTCTATGTTTTAGGCAGAGAAACCGAAAAAAACTATCACAAACTTCTTTCAGAAAAAAATGCTATTTTTTCGGGGAAGGGGGTGCATGGTTGTGGGTGGGGGGGGGGGGGGGGTGAGGCTATGTTAGAATTGCCAATGTTATCCCACAAATCTTACTTGATGTTGTATTTTAGTAAAGTATCAGTTCCTCATTCTAGACATGCACTGGGAACCCGCAGTTATGCAATAAAGAAAAGTTCTTTGAATATGTTGAAGATAATTTGCAGATGTTTTGATTTATTTGCTACGATTCTTTACCCTTTCACCCCCAGTTACTGAAGTGGATACTTCCATCACGTTCATTCTTGTAAATATGCGGTTTAGTCATATACATGTACATTATCATGCTGGCAAACAGTGTAGATCCTGATGAGACGGCTCTTTAAGGGGAACGGAAACATCTTCAGGGGAGGCAACTCCTTCTGAAGTATTTTTGTCTCCCATGTCAATAGGGGCCAACTCTTTTAAGGAAAGAATTTGCTCCTGAGGAGCAAATTCTTACCTTTAAGAGTGACCCCTTTATCGATGGGACAGAGCTTATAGAAAAGCGAACAGGAAGTCCCGAAAGTTGTCTGCCTTTGAAAACTGGCGGAAAAATCTGTCAGATGTTCTCATTCCTCTTAAGAGCCATTTCATCTCGATCTTTACTGTTTGCTCAGGTAATGGGTTAAAAGGACAACCCATGCATATAAGCCTAACATCCCCTAAAAGGGAAATAAGCAAACACTTTAGATCCGGATCAGACATCGCAGAGCGTGACGTCTGATTAGAATCTTCAGTTATTTTGAAGTACAAGGATTTTTGAAAAACTAAAACAGAAAACCCTGATGGGCTTGTCCAGAGCCCGTAATGTGGTATGTGATTTATGTGTTAATATTGGTTAACGGGGCACTCAAACGTACATTAAATCTCGAGGGTGTTTCTCGGTTCATTTTCTATTGATTTTCGTTTCTAGCCATTTCATCATGAATGATGTTCACTAGAGAGATTCTGAGAATAATTAAAGATAGAACATATTTTTATAAACGTTGATACGACGTTGGCTTCCTGCCATTCTTCTATTAGAGCAGAAAATACAACAATTCACACTGTTCTATATTACTGAAATTTCAAGATCAAAGCATCAAGAACGTTTTTGTCATGAAGTTTCGCAAAGAGTGTTTAAAAAGGGGCAGGTGCGGGTATGGGTGTGAATTGGGGGCGGTCTTATCAGAATACTTTGCGTGAGGAGTAATTGTAGCAAATAGCCTGTACGTGTGAAAAAATCGCTTGCATTATGAAACGTAGAAGAAAACAACCACATTACATGCATAGAAGATGACGGTGAAAAGAAGAAAAACATACCCGTCAAGATTACCTCGATTTACAAAGTTGCTTTATACATGCCGACGCGAAATGTGCTTCGTAGCAAGGGATGCAAACACGATGAAGAAAACATTATGAAGGAGGGAAAGTTTAAACATCACACAAACATAATAACTCCAGTATAAGGTACAGAGTACCATAACGGAAACAAGTCTATTCAGATATATTGAAAATTTCACCATCAAAAAACTGAAAATTTTCAGATAAAAATTCTGATATTTTTCATACTTCCGCTCAAAACATAGATTGCGTATACTCGTTAGAACGCCAGTTTTACTGTATGTGGGGTTTAAGGGGGTCAAACTTATTTATGCGTGTTTTCGTGATGCCGCATAATCTGTATTTCTGTACCAAAGTCTTTCTTTCTTTCTTTTCCTTCCTTCTTTCACAGTAATTTGTTTTTCGTTTTTTTCAGAGCCTCTACGCCGAAAAGTCCATCGAATATACGGAACAGTCTGCTTTCTACAGATCCTGTTTGGGATTTTAATGATTGCATGCGGTATTCTGTCAATCGTCGCCAGAGAAAATAACGGCGCTTCCGGGACACCGTACTTCATCTTTGCTTTTTCAGCCGCATTACTGGTATGTCATATGTGGAATCCTGAAATCACGTGACATCATGTCGACAAGTCTGTGCAGTGATCACCCATGTATTCCCACTTCATACTTTTCTATAGTGATAAGTGGGTTTGACAAGGTTATGAAGCATTATTTTTTCAAAATATACAGTAAAATTCCTATATTAAGACCACCTTTGGAGCTGTTCAAAAGTGGTCTTTAAGACCACTTTTGAACAGTCCCAAAGGTGGTCTCTTATAAGGAGTAACTGGTTGTTGAAAACACGAAGAAAGAATAATTTACACCTCGGCAATAAGCTTTTAAAAGCAGATTTAGTCTTAATTTTAAGTGGTCTTAATAGCGGAATTTTACTGTAACTATATTGCTTCAGGTATAGATTGAGGGTACTCGTGATAACCGCCTCAGCGAGGTGGCTCTAACGGGCACACGTAATCTATGTATTTGTGGGTACTCGTAAGAACCGCTTCAGCGAGGCGGTTTTAACGAGTGCCCTCAAATAGGGTTTAAATTTTACATTTGTAAATGACAGTTTCATAAGACATTTCAACAGAAAAAAGGTCATTTTAGGTATATGACAGAAAGCATGGTCGCACATGGATACTTTACTATTACAGTAGCGTTTGCAATTTTTTTTTTTTGGTTTTGGTTTTACGGCCCTTTCAAGATTATTTCACTCATATCGAGCCGATCGTTAATCAGAGGTGGGCGAAAACCGGAGTACCCGGAGAAAAACCACCTGACCTTCCGTTGCAGAACTTGGCGTCTCACATGTGACCCGAGCGAGGCTCGGAGACCTAATGATCAAGAGTCAGCGCTCTAAACCACTAGGCAACGAAGGCCCGTTTAGCGTTTGCAATGTGATGCAGCAAAGCATTTCGCCAAACTTTGTTATTGGGGCTTACATTGAGCCCATGTGGAAAAAGTGCTTATCGCATACATCACGAAAACACGCCGATATAATTTTGACCCCCTTGAACCCCACTTTTATATAATAAAACTGGAGTTTGCAGGGGTAAACCTTATTTTTATTATTTCTGCTCTAAAATATAGATTGTGGGTACTCGTTAGAACCGCCTGGATGAGGCGGTTCTAACGAGTACCTAAAATCTATATTTTGAGCAGAAATAAGAAAAAAATCACAATTTCTAATCTTAAAATTTTCGATTTTCGGCGGTAAAATTTACAATGTATTAGTATAGGCGTGTTTTCGTAATGGGCCAGGCGAACTTGCCCTCGCTAGCGCCTTTGCTCAAAGCAGATATGTAGTGGAGACCGCGAGATATCTTCATGCTTAAGTTAGTAAACCAGTCAGCACAAACATCGGGCCAACATCGGGCCGACAGCGCTACGACGTTGCTACGTCGTATCGCTGTCGGCCTGACGTTGGCCCGACTGGAAGTGGCGCGCTCACACTCAATCAAAACACAATAAAACGACAACAACAATTATAATAATAATCAACAACAACAACGATCGTCATTGTTACAAAATTCCGTAGACTGGAGTCCAGTCTACCACATAGACTGGAGTCCAGTCTACCACATCGCGAAAACATTCTTAAACCCCACTATTATATAGATAATCTGGGATTTACAGTGGTATACTTTATTTTTCGCATTTCTGCGCAAAAACATAGGTTGTGGTGCTCGTTTAGAACTGCCTCGCCGAGGCGGTTCCAACGAGTTCCGACAATCTATGTTTTGAGGAAAAATTGACACATATCAGAATTTATTATCTGAAACTATTAATTTTTGGTGGTAAAATTTTCAAATATATATATTTGAATAGGCGTGTTTTAGAAATAGCGATGGTTCCTATCATTTGCAGACCCTCGCTAATCTGTTTCATCACAAGTCAGTGGACACCGAATGCATATTTTGTCGTGGCGTGCCTTATATGTATCTACATACTTTGTATTTCCTCATATGTCTTATATGTTGACTTGAGAGAATAAAAGATAATGTCTGTATGTCTGTAATCCTCCACCTTAACGAAGCAATTAGTTCTTCTAATAAAAACCATTTTGCATTCCAATAACATTGAAAAGGTGGGTTTGGTTGGGGTATATATTATAACCATCTAATATGGGGTTCTGTTGTAGATGGGCGTTTCCAACCCGAGGGATGACCCTGCTGCGTGAGCAGAACCGAAGAGTAGCTTCGATTCCGCTCAGCACGATCATCGCGAGGGTTGTAAACGCCCATCTACATCAGAACCCCATATTATATCCATTACGAAAACACACCCGTGCGACATAGTGCATATTTCTCATCTCCAAAATGGCTACTTTTCTGATGAAAATCCCTGATATTTTTCTTATAAATACTGCAAACATAGGTCGTGGGTACTCGTTAGAACCGCCTCATCCACAACCTATGTCTTGGCGGTTCTAACGAGTACCCACCACCTATGTCTTGGAGTAAAAATAAGAAAAATAATGTATACCCCCGTAAACCCCCGTTTTCTCTATATAAAGTGGGGTATAGGGGGGGGGGTCTTAATTTCACGGACTAGTTCACGTGATGATTTGTCTTTGCACAACACCATCGAAATTGTTCATTTCATGTCTTACTACGCCTTATTTTTCGCTTATTTTATACTTATGTGGTTTTCCTGGGTAAGAACATCACGGTAAGAACAATATACCTTACATTACACGATAGCACATCCGTGTGTCATAGTGCATTTTTCACATCTCCAGAATTTTTTATGAAAGACCATGAAATTTTTCTTTTCAAATCTTTGGAACGGACGACGGTTGTTTGGGCTAGTACAATTTGTTAATAGAATTGGGTCATTTTATAGCTTAGCCATCTCACAACTCTTTTGTCCATCCAGTTATCGGTTCAGACCACCTGATTAAAAGAATGGATGTTTTCAGGTTCAAAAGATCGAAGAGTCCGCTTTTGAAACTTAAGGGGAACACCTGGCAGATTTGTCCGCCCTTTGTCAAAGAGAGACATCTTTCAGGACGTCTGTTCGCTTTTCTAAAAGCCCTGTCCGGTCTACTCTTAAAGGAAAGAATTTGCTCAGGGGTGGCTACTCTAAAGAAAAATAGGTATGGATCAAATATAAATGCGCATAACTTTGGAACGAATGGGAATTTTTTCATGCGTTTTTCAATAAAATGACCCTCCTTGTGTCTGCTTTCACCCTGCTTCATATTAAGATTTTTAAAAATTTCTTTGTAATTGCTCTTTAAAGGAGCAAATTCTTTCCTTTAATTTTTTTTTCCTTTAAATTCCAATTAGCTAAGTTAAGTGTTTTTACATGCCTTTTGGACAGATCAGTAAGTTTTGTATGTTATATCATCCTCTTACAAAAACAGAAACTTGAATTTAAATTATTTTAAAAAAAAATATTTAAACTTTGAATTTAAGGTTTGCAATTGAAAATACGAGAAAACTGGTTTAGCATATCAGTTGAAATCAGTTTAAATAATTCAAATAGGTGATTACAGAGTTCCTAAGGACGACAAAAATACTTTTGCAGCAGTTGCCTCCCCTGAAGGTGTTCCCATTCCCCTTAAGGGGGAAAAGTGTGAAGTCATATGTACTTGTATATTGTTATTATTATTATTATTATTATTTAATTTCAGATAATAAGTGCAGGTGTATGTACCCTGTATGTATTCTGTACACAAGCTGCTATAGTTGACATAGAAAATTTGACAAGCGATACAAGCCGTCGTAGGAAACATGCCGTAAGTAGCCGTCCACCCTACCTCACACACACACGCACGCGCCATTTCACTTCAAGAGTTTTTTTATTGTTGTTGTTTTGGAGTAAGATGCTATCGAAAACCATGATCTTTTTTTTTTTTTTTTTTTGAGCGAAACTAAAAATTATCACGAACATTTGCAAAAGCTACTCACCGGTATTTTTGCAGCAAAAATATATTTGTATATGACACATTTAATGATAAAAGTATGTTCAGTAACAACACCATTTGTTTTGAACAACAGATCCCTGAACAAAGTACATTATAAACGACATATATGTCACTGTTACTCGATGAATAACGCGATGTCATAAAAATCATATGACCACGCGTGTGATAACACATGGTTACTGGCGCGTATCGTCTCCATGCCGACAGTGACAACCCGATGATTTCTATCGAAATTCTTTGGCACTTTTATCCGATTTAAAATCATTATATGATAAACAGAATCTTTCACTCGTGGTTTTTTCATATGAATTTTTTGAAACTCGCAAAAGGCTTGTTTCACAAATTTCATATGAAATAACCACTCGTGTAGGATCCTCTGTGTATTATATGTACACAGTTACTCGCCGAAGGCTCGTTACAGAAAATTTGACAAGCGATACAAGCCGTCGTAGGAAACATGCCGTAAGTAGCCGTCCACCCTACCTCACACACACACGCACGCGCCATTTCACTTCAAGAGTTTTTTTTTATTGTTGTTGTTTTGGAGTAAGATGCTATCGAAAACCATGATCTTTTTTTTTTTTTTGAGCGAAACTAAAAATTATCACGAACATTTGCAAAAGCTACTCACCGGTATTTTTGCAGCAAAAATATATTTGTATATGACACATTTAATGATAAAAGTATGTTCAGTAACAACACCATTTGTTTTGAACAACAGATCCCTGAACAAAGTACATTATAAACGACATATATGTCACTGTTACTCGATGAATAACGCGATGTCATAAAAATCATATGACCACGCGTGTGATAACACATGGTTACTGGCGCGTATCGTCTCCATGCCGACAGTGACAACCCGATGATTTCTATCGAAATTCTTTGGCACTTTTATCCGATTTAAAATCATTATATGATAAACAGAATCTTTCACTCGTGGTCTTTTCATATGAATTTTTTGAAACTCGCAAAAGGCTTGTTTCACAAATTTCATATGAAATAACCACTCGTGTAGGATCCTCTGTGTATTATATGTACACAGTTACTCGCCGAAGGCTCGTTACATAAATTTCATATGAAATGATCACTCGTGTAGTATACTCTGTGTATTTTATCATAACACCAAATCAGAAGGCATAATATCGTGAAGATTAAGGGGAATGGGAACACCTTCAGGAGAGGTAACTCCTGCAAAAGTATTTATGTCTCCCATGTTAATAGGGGTCAACTCTTAAAGGAAAGAATTTGCTCCCCAGGAGCAAATTCTTTCCTTTAAGAGCTGACCCCTTTTTCAGCGGGACAGGGCTTATAGGAAAGAAAACAGGAAGTCCCAAAAGTTGTCTCCCTTTAAGAAATGGCGGGAAAAACTGCATTAAGGATTGTTCTTTCGATCTCCTCTAAAATAAAGGTATGGTGCGTTACTCATTGGAATCGCCTCGATGAGGCGACTCTAATGTTAACCCTTGTCCTGCCGAGCCTGGATATGTCCTATCTTTCACACAATGTAGATCCAGATCAAATGGCTTATGAAGAAGCCATCTGATCAGGATCTTCATTGCTTGTCATTGCGTTTATGAATTGGTTGCAATGATTTGTATCAAGAAATCTGATTGGCTGATAATCAGTGGTGGGTGTGGCGTAATTAAATATTCAGCAGGTCATAACGAATACTTTAAGTTAAAAATAAGAAAACACTCCCTAAAGTGTCTCTATATACTTGTAATTGTTATCAACAGCCCCCGCACATAGGGGCTTGAAGAAATATATGGGCTGCATGATGCTTCCACGCAGAGCTGAATCCGGCACGCACACTAGTACTGGTAAACCGCTTAGAGGATCTAAGCCTGTTCAGGAACCGTGGTGCGAGGCAGACCATCCATGCTAATAAACCCTATTGGTTTCATTAGGCAACAGGGCTTGAGATGTCATTTCATCTCAATGTCGGGTAAAAGTCCCAAAAAATTGGAAGCAACGTCTCCAAAATGACCTTTACAGTGTTGACGGGGACGTTAAACATCAAATCAAATAAACAAAACAAATGTAATTATTATCTGGGTCTATGGGAAGCAGGCCTAGGACTCAACGTCGTGAAAAGTCAAAACGTAGCCCGTGACTACTTTATGCTTTATGAAGAAGGTATTTACACATTGTCATGTGAGAAAAAAAATCATTTTATGTATATGAAACAAGAGCAAATAGATGGCCACGCCCATCGGGGCTGGATAAATATATTGGGCTGCGCAGAGCTAAAACCAGCCACACACGAGTACCGGTTAACCGTCTAGAGGCTCTAAGCCTGCCCAGGAAATGTGGTGTGAGTCGGACCGTCCATGCATATAAAACATACTGATTTCATTGGGCGGCAGGGCTTTAGCTGTCATTTCATGTCAATGTCGGGTAAAAGTCCCTCAAAATCGGAGGCAACGTCTACAAAATAACCCATATAGTGTTGACAGGGACGTTAAATCTCAAATCAAAGACACAAACAGCATGTCGATGCATCGGATATTCCCGCGTTGTGAAAATCACGTCACAATAAAAGGAAACAAAATACTACCTTTTGAACTCCGGTGACACCCAGACATGCCGCTCGGGCAAACTTTTTGCACCACTCATACGCAAACACGCCTATACAAATACATTGCCACCTTTATCGCCGAAAAAATGAAAATTTTATGATGAAAAAGTGTGGCATTTTTCTTATTTCTGCTCCAAATATAGATTGTGGGCACTCGTTAGAACCGCCTCATCGAGGCGGTTCTAACGAGTGCCCACAATCTATATTTTAGAGCAGAAATAAGAAAAATAAGGTATTCAGTTTAAACATATTTTATTGCATCCTCCAAACAAGCAATAGGGTCGGGCCACATGTTCTACCAACATTAAGGTATACCCCCGGAAACCCCAGTTTTACTATAAAAAGGTGGGGTTCAAGGGGGTCAAAATTATATAGGCGTGTTTTCGTGATGTGTATTCTACTTTTCCAAGGACTGTACCGGTATCAAGGCAAAAGGAAGAAGCGACATAAACATTGACAATTAAGGGGAATGGCTACATCTTGAGGGGAGGCAACTCCTACAAAAGTATTTTTGTTTTCCATGTCAATATGGGTCAACTCTTAAAGGAAAGAATTTCCTCCTAAGGAGTTGACTCCTCTTTCGTGGGAAAAGCGAACAGGAAGTTCCGAAATTTGTCTCCCTTTGAAAAATGGCGGAAAACTCAGCCAGGTGTTCCCATTCCCCTTAATAGAACGATTTTTGTTTGTTTGATTTGAGGTTTAACGTCCCCGTCAACACTGTAAAGGTCATTTTGGAGACGTTGCTTCCAATTTTGTGGGACTTTTACCCGACATTGAGATGAAATGACATCTCAAGCCCTGTCGCCCAATGAAACCAATAGGGTTTATTAGCATGGACGGTCCGCCTCGCACCGCGGTTCCTGGACAGGCTTAGATCCTCTAAGCGGTTTACCAGTACTAGTGTGCGGACCGGATTCAGCTCTGCGTGGAAGCATCATGCAGCCCATATTTAATAGAACGACAAAAGAAAGATAATTATCTGCCTTTTGTCGCACCTGACTAGTAATTCGGCAATAATTGTGTGCGTACTTTCTTGAGTATCTTTGTTCAATACTTAGCTGCACTCGGTACTTAGAGAAAATTTCGAGTACATGTACTCGTACTTACTTGAGTACTGAAGCAAACAACCCTGCTTTATGAGTCCTGCTGAATACTTTTGGAAGCTTTTAATGGTAAAATTTCAATCAGATGTCCAAATATACTCGGTCAAAAAGTTACTGTACCAGTTTTCGGGTAAATTCCAGAAGCTGTTCACCATATTTGCATTATTTGCTGGCTCCCAGCTTGCACATTGTCTATATTGGAAAAACAGGTAACCAGACCCCCCTGACCTTGAAAGGTCAGGGGGGGTCTGGTTACCTGTTTTTCCAACACTGATAACCTTCAGACTGGGAACCAGCAGATAATGCAAATAAGGTGAATCCGGTAGCCAGTCAGCTAAAGATGGCTGTAAGCATGCGAATCGGGCGTTAAGCTACACAGTACATTAATTTGCACTTGCCCATACCATTCTGCTCAAGAGTTGTCTTGAAATATGTGCCAGGGAATTTGGCATCGCGCATGCCGCATGCGCAGATGATCATATTTTGTCTGAGATCAAAGATCATGTCCATTGAACATCGAAACTCACTTTACCTTTACAATACCTCATGATCTTGCACTACAACCAAGGTTTTAAACTGTGAATTTCTCAGATTATCTCCCTTTCAATTAAAACTATAGCACATTCAAACTGTTGTTTTCTTTTGTATACCTGTCATTCGATTTTTGCAATTTCTTTAAAAAGCGATTTGTTGCCACCATTGCTGTTAACCCTGGTGAAAAACTATAGAAAATTCTTTTAGCATGAAGCACTACCAATTGCGATTTTCAATGGAGTTACACTTGAAACCAGCATTTTTCACACGCCTTCAAAGAATCGGAGGCCTATACGTGATCGTCTGTTTCTCATAGCAAATGGAACTAAAGTTCCAAATCTTTTGGGAATAGACACACATCGTATGTAATAAAATGCGGTTCTAACGAGTACCCACAATCTATGTTTTTGAGCAGAAAGAAGAAACATAATCAATAATGTATACCCCTAAATACCCCAGTTTTACCATATAAAAGTGGGATTTAAGGGGGTCAAAATTATATAGGCGTGTGTTCGTTATGAGTATAGATACAGTATAGCCTCTTGCGCCACCCTCAACGGGGCTTGGAGAAATAGATTGGGCTGCCTGGTGATTCTGCGCAGACTGAAACCGACCAAACTTGAGTACTGGTTAACCGCTTAGAATATATATGCCTGCCCAGGAAATGTGGTGCGAGTCGGACCGCTCCTTAAACCCTAGCGGTTTTGGGGCAATAAGGGTTGAGATGTCATTTCATCTTAATGTCGGTTAAAAGTCTCACAAAACTCGAGTCAACGTCTCCTAAATGATCTAAATTGTGTTGACGGATACCAGCTAACAAAACTGTTCAGCCGCTATATCCATCCATTATGGCCAGAGCGTTTTTACGCATCCGGCTCTCTTTGGATACACCGAAGGCTGTAGAAGGCACGTGCTACCAGCGAATGCGCAGTCTGATCAGAGTCTTCGCTGATCGCACAGGTGGCATCTTAGGTTTCTTTTGTGAGCTGGCTCAAATCATTTTTTTTTCAGATTATTGGAAACCAAGCATTTTCCGTTCTGGGTATATTCGCGTGTTTACTTGGGACTTTTGCCTGTGGAATGTTCGCCTTCAGAAACTGCGACCCTTCAACATGGTGGTCAATTTGTGAATTCTCTTCAAAACAGCTGGAAAACAGAGTGATATCAGTGACATTGCTCGTGTTTCTTGGAATTAGTGCTATTATTTCTTTTTACGCATCAGTTATTTCATGTTGCTACGGATGGGTATTCGTAAAAAGTCGAACGAAGAGAAAACCGGAAGTTCCGATGACTACCGGTTTCCCAAAAGTCTTAGTCACTTCCGATGACAATATGACGGATTTGAATGTGATAGACAGTGATACAATTCGAAAACAGCTCTACGGTGAAATTACAGACTCTGACGATGAACGTGATAATTTTCCAGAGCCCGAACAAGAGGGCTTGTTGTCGCACGAACAGACGCACGAACAGTCACATGACCAGGCACGTATTCATCATTTGCAGATGCAGCAAACGCCCAACTATATTGCTGTTTTAAATGATCCTGCGATGAAACAAAAGTTACAAGAAAGAAATAGCAAATTGCAACAAGTTTAACATCCAGTTACACGATTTTTATGTATCGGTTTTCTAACATAGCAACAGATTAGGAAAGTATTTTATGATAATTAAAGGATAGCTTTTGTCAGTTCGCCATAGAAACCGTTTATTTGGAGAAATAAGGAAAACTCTCCTTCAATTATAACAAAATACTTACCATATCTGTAGCTATGCCATTAACCATTGGAGCGACAGGCAAATCTGTGCACCAGAGAACATTCTATTTTTTTTTTAACTCTTAAATCGACATGTACATTTTTTCTGCTATTTATTTATTATTTTGTTTTTAAATTATTTTTCAGGGTAAATAAGGCATGATAGTACATGTTTATCGTCTGCTGGGCAACGTAATGTAAAGCCTTGTTTTCACTGACAAATAAGAGACAAAAATGACCGCTGAAAATGCCGTGATAACAGTTTATTATCAGTAACAACACAGCCGTGTGACATAGTGCATTCTTATATATCCAAGGCGGTTATTTTCAGGACAAAAAAAATAGTGATTATTTTTTTCTTATCCATATTCCAAACACAGGTTTTGGATGCCCTTTAGAACCGCCTCATTGAGGCTGTCCTAATGAGTAACCACCACTTATGTTCTTGAACAAAAATAATATATACCCCTGTAAACTCCACTTTTCTCTGTCTCTGAGTAAAAATAAGAAAATTATGTGAAACCCTGTAAACCCAGGTTTTCTGTATAGAAAGTTGTGTTTCCTGGAGTATTCATGAAACGGACTTGTAATCGCCATCTTGCATTTCCATGTGTAACATAAATACCGCAGGACCTTTTCACAAAGAAAAACAAACAGTTTTTGGGGTGTTTAACGGCCCAGTCAACACTACTTATGTCATATAACCTGTCCACACTTTTCTGGGCAGGCTTATACGTAAGCGATTAACCAGTACAGTGCACATTCTTTCGCCATAAACTGACAACTGCCCTCCTTGAATCAGTGGAAGGGAGAGAATGACAGCAAAAAAAAAAAAAAAAAAAAGGGTTACCATGGTTACAGTCTTATAAGATAATATATCCGTGTAACAGAACGCATTCTTTCATTGCTTAACGCTCTGCATGCTTAGTACTTTTGAGCAGACGAAATTTTGAAATATGTTTTTTGTTTTTGCCAGAAAAAACAGGATTTGACATTTCATGCAAATTGTCTCCTATGGAGACAATTTGCATGAAATGTCAAGTCCTGATGTCAAACTGTCTCCTATCATATTATCAAACTGTCTCATGGAGACAATTAGCATATGTCAAGTCCTGTTACCTGGAAAAAAAAGAAAAATATCAACAATTTGTCGTCTGCTGAATTAGCCCAGAGAGTGGCAAAGATTAAAAACTTCTCAGATAATCCATGCTAAAATGGCGCCTTTCGTTTCTCTAGACATTAACATTTTCCAAATGAGAATGTGTGATATCTTTCTTCCTTCTTGTCAAAACATAGATTCAATCTTTGTGTGGGCGCTCGTTAGAACCGCCTCGTTTAAGTGGTTCTAACGAGTACCCACAGCATATTTTGTTGAAAAGAAAAAATAACGAAAATAATTTCTTGCACACCAGATATAAGGAAATCCATAGTTTTGACTTGAGATGGAAATTTTGTTCTAACCCTGGGGTTCTTCCCAAAAATCGAATATTCTCGCGGGTTTGATAAATGCACTGGTTGAATACGACCTCATATGTTTCGTCGTTAAGGTTGACGCCACAGCACGTTACTTGACGTCACTAAACAGCACCGTAGTGAAATCACAATATGGCGGACGTCGGCAACCGGTGATTAAAAATCCACGCTCAGAAATGGAAGGTATGCAAGATAAAGAATCCTATATGGGTGTGAGAGGTGGACAGAAAAATCCGTCTCTCGGCATCAGTCGGCAAGCCTCGTGATGCCGAACAGTGACCCTCGGGACGGATTTTTCCATCCACCCCTCACACCCATGTACAATTCTTATAATATACCCATGTAGACCCCACTTTTTCTCTGTATAAAACGGGGTTTAGACTGATGTTCCTTACAGGGTTTGTTATCGTGATGCTTTGATAGATAGAGATTATCATATGGCATTTTTCATGTCATAGCCTACTCCATATCAACCCGAGACTCCCATATCAGCTCGAAGGCCGAAGGCCCTCGGGCTGATATGGGTCGAGGGCTGATATGGCGTATGACATGAAAAATGCCATATCATAATCTATTTATCATACATTTCACTTTTAAAAAAAATGTTCAAAATAAATTGTATTAATTGCGTCTGCCTAATACCAAAATTACAATGCAAATGGCGTCCTGAACAACAAATGCGAAATGCCGCAAAAGGAATAACGCCGCGTGTTCCGAATAGGGTGACGTCAGAGGTATGATAAACGCTTAGGGCTGCGATAAGGGATTGTGATATGGATTTTTGGGGTAAGATAAAGCCCATGCGATATGGCAGCACGTGCAAGCGTGATACGTGCATTGGTGTCACGTTCGTATCGCATATTCAAAAACTAAGTATTTTATACTAAATGTATGATAAATTTTCTGTGGCAAACAAAAACGTCAAGTCACTGATGCTTGTCTGTCAGATCGATTATTTTTTTCTTCTCATGGGGCACATTTGTTTCGATGCAGAAATAATCATCACGAAAACACGCCTATATTATTTTGACCCCCTTGAGCCCAACTTTTATATAGAAAAAAATGGAGTAAACAGGGGATATACTTTATTTTTCTTATTTCTGCTCTAAAATATAGCTTGTGGGTACTCGTTAGAACCACCTCAGAGGCGGTTCTAACGAGTATCCACAATCTATATTTTGAGGGTACTCGTTAGAACCGCCTCAGAGTACCTCAATCTATATTTTGAGCAGAAATAAGAAAAATATCGCAATGTTTCATCTTAAAATTTCCGTTTTTAGCTCACCAGGGCCGAAGGCTCCAGGGGAGCTTATAGTATAGTGGGTCCTCCGTCGTCCGTCGTCCGTCCGTCCGTCGTCCGTCCACACTTTTGCGCAGCTATATCTCTGTATCCTGCAGGCTGATCTCAATCATTTCTCATCTGTAGCATGCCTCTGGTGGGGCATTGATGACATAAACTTTTTTTCGAAATCGCTCTAAAACTTTGGTTCCTATGGCAACCACAAGGTCCCATAGACTTACTATGGGAATCTGCTTGTCATCACCGTAGCGCCTTCAGTTTTGATCGGATCTTTCTGAAACTTATATGTTAGGTGACTGGGGATAAAACCCGGATGAGTTCGAAAACCGGCCAAGTCCGCCCCATTCACTATATAGTTATGTCCCTTTGATGGCTGAAAATGTCAATTTTTGACGTTGTCATCACCCTAGCCCCTTCAGTTTTGATCGGATCTTTCTGAAACTTACATGTAAGGTGACTTGGGATAAAACCTAGGATGTGTTCGAATACCGACCAAGTTGGCCCATTTATCATAGCGTTACATCCCTTTGATTGCTGAAAATGCCGATTTTTTACCTTGTCATCACCATAGCCCCTTCAATTTTGATCGGATCTTTCTGAAACTTATTTGTAAGGTGGCTGGAGATAAAATCTCAGATGAGTTCAAAAACTGGCCAAGTCAGCCCATTTATCGTAGAGTCATGTCCCTTTGATGGCTGAAAATGTTGATTTTCGACATTGTCATCACGGTAGCCCCTTCAGTTTTGATTGGATCTTCCTGAAACTTATATGTTAGGTGGCTGGGGATGAAACCTCGGATGAGTTTGAAAACTGGCCAAGTCGGGGCATTTATCTTAGAGTAACATGCCTTTGATTGCTAAAAATGCCAAATTTTGACCTTGTCATCAGCGTAGCCCCTTCAGTTTTGATCGGATCTTTCTGAAACTTATGTGTAAGGTGGCTGGGAATAAAACCTTGGATAAGTTTGAATACTGGCCAAGTCGGCACATTTATCATAGAGTTACGTGCCTTTGATTACTTAAAAATGATTATTTTCGACCTTGTTGGCACTGCTGCCCCTTCAGTTTTGATCGGATCTTCATGAAACTTACAAACAAATAAGTCAGGCAGAAAAGCTCGGAGGAGTTTGAAAACTCGTGAGGTTTGCCTATTTGTCACAGAGTAGCATCCCTTTGATTGCAGCAGTTAATTGCTTATTTTTGAACTTGTCATCACCATAGCCCCATCAGTTTATATCGGATCTTCTTAGCAAGTCAGGAATAAAAGTTTAAATGAGTTTGAAAACTGGTGAGGTCAGCCTATTTATCATAGAGTTACATTCTACTTGATTTGCAGAAATTGCTTACCCTGTCATCACCATGTCCTTCCATTAATCCTTCAGTAAAGGTTGGCACTTCCTGAAACTTTGAATGTGTTAGCTCAGATGAGCGATACAGGACCAGCTTGGTCCTCTTGTTTTTCGTCGGTAAAGTTAACAATGTATTTGTATAGGCGTGTTTTCGTAATGAAAAACAAATATTGTATGTCTGTGTAAACTCCACTTTTCTCAACTAAGAAAGGAGGTTGCTAAATATCAAAATAAGTAATCTGGGACAAAGTCGATTTGTTTTATTTGTTTGTATAAGTGGTGGTGGCATCATTCATGTAGACCTGAACCTTTCAAACACATTTTAACATATGCCTCGCATAAAATTCCAATTTGTCTTAGTTGTTTTTATTACGGTCCCTTCAACAGTATGTTACTTGCAGCGACGTTCTGTGAGATTTTGGACTTGTATCTAGGACTTCACCAGCAGGAAACATGGATTTAATTGACGTCACTGAATTAACTAGCTTCATCCACGTGTAACAGGAACTTAATGCATACTGTTTGAATAACCTACCTCCGAGAATATTTGGTTGTTTGTGTTGAGGTTTTACGACTCTATCACCACTATTTAGGTCATTTTTGGGACATTGCTTTTAACTGTATGGGACTTTTACCCGACTTAGAGATGAAATGATATCTCAAGCTCTACCACCCACAGAAACCACGGTCCGACTCGCACCACGTTCCTTGGCAGGCTTAGATCTTCTAAGCGGTTTACCAGTAATCAAGTTCCGTCTGTTTCAGCCCATGCAGCCAAATCTATTTTTTCCAAGCCCCTTTCGGCGGGGGCGTGCGGGGATATATATGTCTCATTTAGATTTAATAAAATACAGTTTAAACAAATTAAATTAAATAAATGATACTGTATTCGACGAAGCAGGAACATCCTGAGAAAAAATAAAACGCATCAGAATCTGACTCTTCACTCATGAACAGATAGCGCCTGGAGATAAAACACCGATGACTTGGTCACTATGGCTCTTGAGTCCAGAGGCGTCGCTCCATGGTTCATTTTAATTTTCCTGCATCCATTTCGATAACAAGAGAATTCTTTCATAGCACCAAAATGGATACCCCCCCCCCACACACACACACCGGATGAAAATATTTTTCTTATGATTACTCCAAACATGGGTTGATGGTACTCGTTAGAACCGCCTCAATGAGGCGGTTCAAACGAGTAACAACAGCCTATGTCTTGGCACAGAATTTGCAAAATAATGTATACCCCAGTAAACTCCAGTTTTCTCTATATGAAGTGGGGTTTATTAGAGGGGTGCTCATTTCACGGACTTGTTTACTTGATGGGTAGTTTTGCCGACATTTCACATTGCCAGGAAAATGAGCTGCAACACAATCCACGACGGACAATTAGCTGTAACTCCGTCCTGTGTCAGTAAGATACGATTTGTGAGTATTTACCATCCTGTCGTCATTATTTGCTAAGGAAATCAAAATTTTAGTCCTTAGTTCTATACATACTGATCTGTTTTGGACACCTTGCGGGACACACCTTACCTGACAGAATATGGAACAAGGCAACGGTTGAATAAAATAGAAGTGGAGGCAATGATCAGGAATCGATACAATTAACCCGCAGCTCCCATAGAGACCCCAAAGGGAAACACAAAAATGAAATACCTAGACGCTAATGGAAACATCAATAACGGAAAGCCAAAAGGATTTACAATTTCTCAAAATTACTCTTATTCAATATTTCGGCCAGAGGCCTTTATCAAGAAAAAACGTGTACTTTAAAGCCAACTACATTGTCTCTTTTCCACCATTTTAACCCTTATCTTGCTGTTCACAACAACCACTATCTTTGTAAACAGTGTAGATCAAGTTCAGATGGCTTCTGAAGAAGCCATCTGATCAGGATCTACACTATTTGGCATTCAGTTTATGAATTTGTACGGGCTTCCAACCTTCATTTCCCGTGAAAAAGAATACATATAATTTGTCCTAGTCGGAAATTGAAACTAAATTTAAACTTTAGGATACCCGTGCCACATAGTCAGTCTTCCATGGCTGCAAAAATGGCATTTTGTCATGAAAAAACAAACAAACAAACAAACAAACAAGCAAAAGCAAAACAGAAAGAAACAGAAATTGTGATGGTTGTAATATACAACAAAAAGATTTTTCATTCTTATCATGAATTAGACATATGTGTTTTAAACAACCGGGATGTCCGGGTCGATCATGACATCGATTTAGCCTCGGTTCCGATTACCCGGGCATCTCTGGGGTGGTAAATGCCTGTACCGAACCCATTACTCACGAAAGATTCCTATAATGGCACACACCTGTATTATCCTAATGTGTGTACGGCACTCCCACGGCTAGCACACAATAGCGCCGACACGTCGTTTCGTTGTCAGCCCGACGTTGACCCGAAATTCTTTGCTGGCTGCGCTGGCATTCCAATGGTGCAACTGGCACAAATCCGAACGCAGCATCAGATTAACGCTCCAAGCGCCCAGCTCATGAGAAAAAGGGTATTTTTGTATAGGTGACACATTAAAGGCTATGGCGAGCTTGCGCATGAGCCCAGTTGGACCAGAGCCTTTACTAATCGCAGACACGCCGTGGATACCTTAACCTTTATCACTCTCTGGGCTAATTTAGCACAGTCTTCATATTTTTCTTACTTTTCCAAGAAAACAGGAATTGAGAAAACAGGAATTGACTTCTCATGCAAATTGTCTCCAGGAGACAATTTGCATGAAATGGCAATTCCTTTTTTCTGACACAAAAATAATCAAAATGCCGTCTGCTGAAAAATACTGCGTTAAAGTAGGTTAATTCCTCAGACTGGCTGTGCACGCAAGTTTTCAGGGACATTAATAGAAGACTGTGGAGAGCCAGCATATATGCACATGAAAACCCTTTTACCATGTTAGAGGGAAGTAACTTCGTACCTGCCAGTCGTCTATTTGGATAACATAATAATGGCAGTTTTTAAGGTGACGGGGCGAAATAAGCAGACAGGGGCTACCCCTATAGAACATGTCCAGGAGTAGTTTTCCCACCTTCTAAAAGGCTTTCGCATGGAGTGGTACATCGGGGCCGATGCATCACTCTCGCCTCAGGCACGGTGCAATAAAAACGAAAGAGGTCTGTAAGATAGGCGGTCCGAAAAACAGTAGGCTGCAAATCAGAGCTATGGCACGTGGTCAATTTCGACTGCAAATCGTGTTCCATAGCTAGGCAAGTGGCCTTTATAAAGGCCTGAGTTCCGACAACTTGGCATCTATCCGCGTTGACTCATCTGGCTGTTGCTGGCGTCATTGGTGGGCTGTTCCGATGATCAAACGGACCCTTTTATGGCCACACGTTCACGCTTCTTGACCTGCACAATGCAGTGGAGCCCCGCACCAACGACAAGGTCAGCGAAGTCCGATTTCTGCATGAGGCATAATGAATATCTATTATTATCACACGACGCCGTTGATATGCAGCGGATAACGTCATGTCATAAATATCGTATGACCACACGTGTAATAACACTTTTGATACTTTTTTTGCAATATGTAATATGAGGCTGGGGCAAGGCAAGTTTTACCGAAAGGTCCCAGCCTCATATTACATATCAAAAGTGTTATTCCACGTGTGGTAATACGATATTTATGCGTGCTTATACCCCTGTGGTTTCTTTGTCGAGGCCTCACCTCAACACCATCATTGATTATTTTTCTCATCCATCAACTTTAGAAAATGCGTTGTGACTGGTAAAGAATGCCAAAGAATACAGAGAATCAATGTGCAAAAGGGCTCCTTCACACAAAATGTTACTTACTCTAAAGAAAGTTTTTTTAAACATTTTCTTCTTAAAATCATTTTCAAAACATTCATTTACATATAGTTGTGAACTTGAAAATAAAAATCATCTGTTGATTTCAACTACAGAGTATGTTTGTTTGAATTGAGGATATACCTCCCCGTCAGCACTATTTAAGTCACGGCTTCCAATGTTGTGGGACTTTTACCCGACATTGAGATGAAATGGCGCCAAAACAAACCGAAAGGGTTTATATGTAGCGACGGTCCGATTCGCACCACTTTGCCGGGGCAGGCTCAGATACCAGTAAGCATGTGCGGTCGGTTTAAGCTCTGCGTGGAAGCATCATGCAGCCCAATCAGTTTTCCCAAACCCCGATGTGGGGGAGGGGCGGGGGGACTACAGTGTGTGTACGTTTTATGTGTATGTACATTTCATGACTTTCTCCCTGACACATCATGTCACACACTGAATATATCAATTGCATTTCAAGTTGATTAAGGACATGACATTATATGGCTGTTAACATTGTACATCAAGGACACTTGCCTGCCCAGGCAAAGCGGGGCGAGTCGTACCGTCCATGCTTATAAACCCTATTGGTTTGATTGGGCGACAGGGCTTGAGATGTCATTTCATCTCAATGTCGGGTAAAAGTCAATAAAATTGGAATCCATGTCTCCAAAATGACCTTTACAGTGTTGACGGGGACGTTAAACTTCAATCAAACAAACAAACAAAAAACATCAAGGACATCCCCCCCTCCCCCCGGTTTGCTGTTGGGGGTGGTGGTGGGGGGCGATAGTTCCAATTTAAGGTACATTGCTTCCAATGACTGACAATAAACCCTGTGGTGAGACAGCAGCTTTCTTGACCAATGGGTGAGAGGGGTGGATAGAAAAATCCGTCCCGAGGGTCATTGTCCGGCAACACAAGTCTTGCCAATTGATGTCGTACAGTGAGGAGCGGATTTTTCTATTTACCCCTCACACCCATCTAAGATTGTTTTTCTTGCAAACTTTTCATTCTTGATGCCTAAGGCTCATTGTGAGCTTATACATGCAGTATGAATAGGCTCCGTTTGTCTGTCTGTCAACATTTTCAAAATAGAAGTGAAGGCAATGATCTGAAACTGCGGCAGACTGAAGTCAAATTTCATGTCGAGCAACTATGAGATTGGGAGAAGGAAAGTTTGTTTGTGGGGTCAAAGTTACATGACCAATATTGCCACCTTGTCAATATAAGGTAAACCCCCTTTTAAAACTATTCTCCAAAAACTTGAAATGTACCATTAGGGACTCGAGCCAATCATATTTTGTTCAAATGATGACCCCTGGGTGACCTTGACGTATTTAAGGCAAAAGGTCAAGTTTGGATCACATAGGGTTTTGTATGGGAAAAAGTCAAAACCGTTTATTTTACGGAAACTATTGCAGCCTGTGATAGGAAAAGTGGTAGATGCAGTTAGCTAAATGAAAAGTGAGTATTCAGACCTTGACCAGATGTCAGGCAGACTTGAAAATTTAAGCTTGTTTTGCTCAGAAATAACAAGCATTTGTAACTAAATTTCATTTGTAAGTTTTAGAAGCATACATGACCAATGGGGCCGCCATGAGGGGACAGTTTCGCTCTTGAGTGTGGACTTTTTGTAACAGTTTTAGCAGGAGGGTCAGAAACGGCATAGTTGCTCACAGAAAATGAGGTTTATGGATATTTTTGGACAATGTAGGCTGTTTTAGCTCACCTGGGCCGAAGGCTCCAGGAGAGCTTTTAGGGTCGTACCCCTTCCGTCGTCTGTCCGTCAGCCCTTTTGACTAGTTATATCTCTGCAGTCCGCTGGCTGAACTCAATCATTTCTCATCTGTAGCATGTCTCTGATCGAGCATTGACGACATAAGCTTTTTCTCGAAATTGAATGAAACGTGGGTTGCTTTGGCAACCACAATGGCCCATAGACTTACAGTGGGAAAATGCTTACCATCATCGTAGCGCATTCAGATTTGATCGGATCTATCTGAAACGTACATATAAGTTGGCCGGAGATAAAAGCTTGGATGAGTTCGAAAACTGACAGGGTCTGCCTATCTGCCATAACGTTACGTCCCCTTGATTGCTGAAAATGCATATTTTTTTTTAACTTGTCATAAAAGTAGCTCCTGGGTCTTGTGAAAACTTACATGTAAGTAGGTCAGGGATAAAAGTTTGGAAGATTTCGCAAACTGATGAGGTCGGCCTATATGTCATAGAGTTACGCCCCATTGATTGCAGAAAATGCCTGTTTTTGACCTTGTCATCACCGTAGCCCCTTTAGTTTTTATTGAATCTTCTTGAAACTTACTTATAAGCAAGCCTGGGATAACGACTCGGATGTGTTCGAAAATCGGTGAGGTCCGCCTATCTATCGTAGATTTATATCCCTTTGATTGCAGAAAATGCCAATTGTTGACCTTGTCATCACCGTAGCCCCTTTAGTTTTTATTGAATCTTCTTATAACTTACTTATAAGCAAGCCATTGATAAAGACTCGGATGTGTTCGAAAATCGGTGAGGTCCGCCTATCTATCGTAGATGTATGTCCTTTTGATTGCAGAAAATGCCCATTTTTGACCTTGTCATCGTGATAACCACTTTTGTTTTTATCGGATCTTCTTATTTATTACATGTATGTGAGTAAGGGATTAAACCGCAGATGATTTCGAAAATCGGGGAGGTCAGCCTATATATAATAGAGTTACATTCCCTTTGATAACCAGAAACGCCTATGTTTTACTTTGTCCTCACCGTAGTCCCTTCAGTTTTTATCAGATCTTCTAGAAACTTACATGTAAGTAAGTCAGGGATTAAAGCTTGAAAGAGTTCGAAAACTGACAAGGTTGGCTTATCTAATGTAGAGTTACGTCCCCTTGATTGCTGTAAATGCCCATTTTTGACCTTGTCATCACCGTAGCCCTTCAGATCTGTTTGACACTTACGTGTAAGTCAGGGATTAAAGCTCTGATAATTTCGAAAACTGATGAGGTCGGCCTATCTTTCATTGAGATACGTCCCCTTAATTACAGAAAATGGCTAGTTTTGACCTTTTCATCACCACAACCCCTTTAGTATTTTTGTTTGCTCACTTGGCCTCACCTTGGCCAAAGGCTCCAGGGGAGCTAATAGTATGGTGGGCCGTCCGCCGTCTGTCGTCCGTTGTCCGTCCGTCAGCACTTTTGACCAGTTATATCTCTGTAGCCTGTGGGTTGATCGCAATCATTTCCCATCTGTAGCACGCCTCTGATGGAGCATTGGTGTCTTAAGCTTTTTATCGAAATTGAATGAAAAATGTGGTTGCTGTGGCAATCACAAGATCACATAGACTTACAATTGGAAAACGCTTATCATCACTGTGGCGCATTCAGTTTTGATAAGATATTTCTGAAACTTACATTTGAATAGGTAGGGGATTAAAGCTTGGATGAGTTCGACAACTGGTCGGGTCGACATATCTGTCATAAAGTTATGGTCCCTTGGTGGCAAAAATGCCTATTTTTGATTTTGTCATCACCATAGCACCTTCAGTTTTATCGGATCTTCTTAAAACTTACATGTATGTAAGTCAGGGATAAAAGCTTGGAAGAGCTGGTAAACTGGTGAGGTCGGCCTATTGATCATAGAGTTACCTCCCGTTGATTGCAGAAAATGTCTATTTTCTACCTTGTCACTACTGTAGTCTATTCAGATATTTTTATTGGATCTGCTTGAAACTTACACATAAGTTAGTCAGGGATAAAAGTTTTGATGCGTTCGAAAACTGGCAATGTCGGACAATTACTCCTAGATTTATGCCGCATTCTTTGCTGAAAATTCCTAGTTTTGTCCTTGTCATCAAAATAAGTTTTTTAGATTTAATATGATCTTGAAACTAACACATAAGTAGGTTGGGTATAACAGCTTGGGTGATTTCGAAAACTTTCGATGTGTGCCTGCCTATCAGAGAGTTATGTGCCTTTGTTTTAATATGATCTTGAAACTAACACATAAGTAGGTTAGGTATAACAGCTTGGGTGATTTCGAAAACTTGCGATGTAGGCCTGCCTATCATAGAGTTATGTGTCTTTGTTTTGCTGAAAATCCCTATTTTTACATTGTCATCACCATAAGTTCCTAAGTTTTGAACGGATCATATAAGTAAGTTAGGGTCAAAAGCTTGAATGAACTATGTTGGCATATTATTCATTGAGTTATGTCACCTTCTTTGCTGAAAATTCCTATTTTGGACCTTTTCATCACCATAAGTCCTTTTGTTTTGAACGGATCTTCATGAAACTAACATATAAGTAGGTTTGGGATGAAAGTTCGGATAACTTCGAAAACTGGTCATGTCGGCCTGTTTCTCAGTTATGACCCCTTGATTGCTGAAAATGTCTGTTTTTGACCTTGTCATCAGCATAAGTCCTTCGGTAGCGACTAGCGCTTCCTGGAATGTTGAATCTGTCAGCGCAGGTGAGCGATATAGGAACATCATCGTCCTTTTGTTATTGAGTAGCTGATCTTGTGCATACGAAATACGATATAGAAAGTAGTGGAACATTTGAATTCAGGTACTAAGGTATTTTCCGCATAAAAAAAGTGGCTGTTTTTTTTTTTTTTTTAGAGAGAATTCCTTAAAAATGGTGTTTTGGGGAGCAACTTGATAGAATGACAGTAATGCCTTTTTGTATGTGAAAATTATTGGATGGGGTATGGTCAAAGATGCTGCTGACAACCTGTTCAAAAGGGGAGGTGTTTCATTCTACTCTGTTTAGGTTTTTGTTCATATGTGGAGCAGTTTGAAACAAAAATGGAAGTTATCACATTGCCAAATAGTTGTCTATTAAGAAACAAAACTTAAGTGTGACAGAGACCAAAATATGCTACAATTATAAATACACTTCAAAAAAAAAACCCTCTACTCAGTAACCAATGGACCGATTGCCTTGAGACTTGGTATGCAGCGTTGAGGAATCAATCCCATCACAGTGTGTTCAAATGTTGACTCTTGATTAACCTTGACCCAATTAACATTTAGGTCAAATTTGGTCGCAAATAATTTTGTATAGGAAAATGTGGCAATTGTTACTTTTCAGAAACATATATTGCCTTACTTTGAATTTTAAGTTTGCATATGCAATCAACTATATGAGTTAATGAATTAACACGAGTATCAAAGGTCAAGATCACTCCTTGACCTTGGACCAAGATCACTCAGATATCAAAATCAAAACTGTTTATTATATAGAAACGCTCGACAAATTAAAGTCAAACTTTAGAAAATTCTTTTGTGGGATAGAATAACTGGAAGTTGTTCAACTGACCAAGATGGCCACCATTTTTTTTTTTTTTTTTTTTTGGTTTGGGTTTTACGGCCCTTTCAAGATTATGTCACTCATATCGAGCCGATCGTTAATCAGAAGTGGGCGAAAACCGGAGTACCCGGAGAAAAACCACCTGACCTTCCGTTGCAGAACTTGGCGTCTCACTTGTGGCCCGAGCGAGGCTCGAACCACAGCGGTGAGAGACCTAATGATCAAGAGTCAGCGCTCTTAACCACTAGGCCACGGAGGCCCGTCCAAGATGGCCACCATGGTAAAAACTTCTCTAGAAGCAGTTGGCCAATTTCTTTGAAATTTGGTATGTAACATTGTAGACTCAGGCCCATTAAATGTTATTTTCAAAATGATGAGTCCGTGATAATCTTGACACTTCTTGTTCTACCGAGGTTATCATACCCAGGAATAGGATACAAATCAATAATTTTCACATTTTGGATGCTGAAAAGGACGTCACGTATGCCACCATTAAGGTTGACGTCACTGCACGTAAAGTGGCGTCAAACAAAAAAGCCGCATTACTGACATTCTTATTTCTGCTCAAAATATGGATTGTGGGTGCACGTTAGAACCGCCTCATTGAGGGGGTCCTAACGTGTACCCACAATCTGTATTTTAGAGCAGAAATAGGAAAAAATGAGGTTAACCCCTGTAAACCCCAGTTTTACTATATAAAAGTGGGGTTCAAGGGGTTCAAACGTATTGATTTGTATCCTATTCCTGGGTTTGATAACCTCGGTAGAACAAGAATTTCTATCCCAGGTTTACGCCCATGATTTTCTTATCTTGTGTGCAAGATAAATAATCCAAAGTCAAATTTGGTCCCTTGTGCTTGTAAGTGGAAATTGTTAAGTTTTCGAAAACTGGTATTGCCTATGAACTAAGATAGTATGTGCAATAAGCAAAACGGGCATTACGCAAACACGCCTATACAAATACATTGCCACCTTTATTGCCGAAAAAATGAAAATTTTATGATGAAAAACTGTGATATTTTTCTTATTTCTGCTCAAAATATAGATTGTTGGCACTCGATAGAACCGCCTCATCGAGGCGGTTCTAACGAGTACCCACAATCTATATTTTAGAGCAGAAATAAGAAAAATAAGGTATACCCCCGGAAACCCCAGTTTTACTATATACAAGCGGGGTTCAAGGGGGTCAAAATTATATAGGCGTATTTTCGTGATGGTAAATAAAGCTGTACGAGTACCAAAGCTCAAGGTCACTCAATGCCTTGGTCCACTAGGATCATTCAGATATTTTTTAAAGCAGCAGGACACGTTTAAGCCAAATTTCATATTAAGCCTTTATTGGATGGAGGCACGAAAATTTGTGCAAATGGTATAGGTCACATGACAAAAATTGCTGGTAAAAGCTTTCAAAAATCGACTTCCCAAAAATCTTATGACCATACATACATTCAGCAGTCAGGTGAGCGGCTCAGGACCACTGGTCCTCTGGTTTTATAATGCAGTCACTACGATTGTTGACGTCCACCATATCATTACGAAAAAAGCCTATACAAATACACTGTAAATTTAACCTCCAAAAATAAAAAAATTTAAGATGAAAAATTGTGATATTTTTCTTATTTCTGCTCAAAATATAGATTGTGGGTCTACGTTAGAACCGCCTCATTGAGGCGGTTCTAACGATACCCACAATCTATATTTAATATAGATTGTGGGTGCACGTTAGAACCGCCTCATTGAGGCGGTTCTAACGAGTACCCACAATCTATATTTTAGAGAAGAAATAGGAAAAAATAAGGTTTACCACTGTAAACCTCAGTTTTACTATATAAAAGTGGGGTTCAAGGGGGTCAAAATTATATGGACATGTTTTCGTAATGTTTTGGTGTCAGTAATGCGGCATTTTTGTTTGACGCCACTCTATGTGCAGTGACGTCAACCTTAATGGTGGCATACCTGACGTCCTTTTCAGCATCTAAAAAGTGAAAATTCTTGATTTGTATCCTATTCCTAGGTATGATAACCTCGGTGGAACAAGAATTTCTATCCCAGGGTTACGCACATGATTTTCTTATCTTATGTGCAAGATAAAGTTATCCGACATCTCCAAAGGTTACAGAAATTCTTATTTCATTATTATAACATACAGAACATGTGAGCTGGCCTCAGTAGCTCAGTCGGATGCGCGTCTGACTGGTGATCAGGAGGACGCGGGTTCGGGTTCAGGACAACTCGGCCCAAAGACAAGTCGGCCAAAGACAACGCGGTCAATAAAAAGTGGCCCTAAGACAACTCGACCCAAGTCATCCCAATTTTAAATGACAAGTCGGTCCAAGTTGCCTAAATTGTAGAAGAACCCTCGACAAATAAAAATCAGACCATGCACCTCTTAATGCTTAATCTTACAAATCATTAATCTTTGTCGGTTAAACATGTTAAAGGATGACAGTGAACACTTTTGTTGCACATTAACTCAAAGTTAGTTCCAATGCTAGTCGTTAACAAGGCATCGCAGGCGATACAAATCCCCTCGCACAAGACTATTTCGTTTGTGGAAAACACTGAACTAGCAAAAGTCCATCTTACTTGAGATATTATCATTTGCAACATTTGTGTGAAGTTTTATTGAAATCTATCAATATATGTAGGTTCTAGAGCGATGACAATGTTTTTGTTTGTTATTTTTTTTTTCTAAAAATTGCCTAAGAGACCTTGACCTTGAACCCAGTGCCCCAAAGTCGAACTTGCTCAAGATATTGTCATTTCCAACATTTGTGTAAAGTTATAGCAAAATTCATCAATAAATGTAGGCGCTAGAGTGATGACAATGTTTTTTCTAAAAATAGCCATTATGACCTTGACCTCAGGACCCTGAAAGTCGAACTTGCTCGAGATGTTGTCAAACCCAACATGTGTGTGAAGTTATACTAAAATCTATCAATAAATGATAGAGCGATGAAGAAGTTTTTTCTACAAATGGCCACAGTGACCATGACCTTGGGACAAGGACCCTGAAAGTTGACCTAATTTAAGATATTACCATACCCAATATTTCTGTAAAGTAACATTAAAATCTATTAATAAATTTAGGCGCTAGAGCAATAATACATTTTTTCTAAAAAAATAGCCTCAGCGACCTTGACTTGACCCAAAGACCTTGAATGTCAAACTCGCTCGAGATATTAAATACCCAACATTTGTGTGAAATTATAGAGCGATGGCAGTTATTCAAAAAATATCCACAGCGACCTTGACCTCAGGGCCCTGAAAGTCAAATTTGCTCGAGATACTATCATATCCAATATTTGTATGAAGTTACAGTGTATATATTTAAATCTGTCAATAATGTAGGCGCTAGAGTGATGACAAAGTTTTTCTTAAAATAGCCACGGTGACCTTGACCTTGAGGCCATGACCTTGGCAGTAGAACACGCTTGAGATTTTATCATAAGCAACTTTTGTGTGAACTTATATTAAATTCCACACAAAAATGTAGGCACTAAAGCTATGACATTGTTTTTCTAAAAATAACCACGGTGACCTTGAACTTGAGGCCATGATATTGAAAGTCGAACTTTCTCGAGATAATAATATTTTTGTAACGTTATAATAAAATCTGTCAAATAATGTAGGCGCTAGAGTCACAAAGCTTTTCTAAAATTAGCCACAGTGACCTTGACGTAAGTATCTTGAAAATCGAACATGCTCAATGCATTATCATAAGCAATATTTGTGTGAAGTTATATTAAAATCCGTCAATAAATGTAGGCGCTAGAGCGATGACAATGTTTTTCTAAAATAGCCACATCCACCTTGACTTTGAGGCCATGGCCTTGAAAGTCGAACTTATTCGAGATATTATCATCAGCAACATTCGTGTGAAGTTATTTTACTATTCGTCAGTAAATGAAAGCGATAGAGCGATGACAAAGTTTTCTCAAAATAGCCACAGAGACCTTAACCTCGAGGCCATGACATTGAAAGTCGAACTCGCTTGAGATATTTCACAAGCAACATTTGTGTGAAGTTATATAAAAATCCGTCAATAAATGTAGGCGATAGACTGATGACAGTTAAAAAAATAGCCAAAATGACCTTGACATCAGGAGGCAATGACCTTGAAAGTCGAACTCGCTCAATATATTATCATAAGCAACATTGTGTGAAGTTATAGTAAAATCAATCAATAAATGTAGGCGCTAGAGCGATGACAATGTTTTTCTAAAAATAACCAGTGACCATGACCTTGAGGCAATGACCTTGAAAGTCGAACTCGCTCGAGATATTACCATGATCAATATTTGTGTGAATGATATTAAAATCCATCAATAAATGTTGGCGCTAGAGCGATGACAAAGTTTTCTAAAAATAACCACAGTGACCTTGAACTTGAGGCCATGACCTTGAAAGTTGACCTCGCTCGAGATATTATCATAAGCAACATTTGTGTGAAGTTATTTTCAAATCCATCAATAAATGTAGTGGCTAGACTGATGACAATGTTTTTCTAGAAACAGCCACAATGACCTTGATCTTGAGGTCATGACCTTGAAAGGCGAACTCGCTCATGACATTATAAAAAGCATAAGCGACGTTTTTATGAAGTTATATTAAAATCCGTCAATAAATATAGGCGCTTGAGCGACGACAAAGTTTTTTTTTTTTCTAAAAATAGCCATAGGGATCTTGACCTTGATGCCCAGGCCTTGAAAGTCGAACTCACTCTAGATATTATTATCATAAGCAATATTTGTTTGAAGTTGTATTTAAATCCGTCAATAAATGTAGGCGCTGTAGCGATTACAAAGTTTTTTTCTAAAAATAGTCACAGTGACCATGAGTTTGAGGCCATGACCTTGAAAGTCGAAATCGCTCGAGATATTATCATAAGCAAAATTTGTGTGAAGTTTTAAAATCCGTCAATAAATGTAGACGCCAGAGCGATGGCAAAGTTTTTTTCTAAATGTAGCCACAGTGACCTTCACCTAAAGACCATGACCTTGAAAGTCGAACTCGCTCGAGATATTATCATAGGCAACAATTGTGCGAATCTATATTAAAACCCGTCGATAAATGTAGGAGCTAGAGCGAAGAAAAAAAGTACGTGCATACGCAAAGTACGGGACAAACGCTATACCCCCTCCCCATCACAACTATGTTGTGCGAAGGGATAATAAACCATTTAGCTCGATAATTTCTGGGCTCGGCAATATTCTTTCGTGGGGATTGTCTACGGTCATTCTCTCCCTTCCGCTGATTCAAGACGGGCAGTTGTCAGTTTCTGACGAAAAAATGCGCACTGTACTGGTTAACCGCTTACGAATCTCGTAAGCCTGTCTAGGAAATGTGTATTGGTAAACTGACCGGCTCAAAAATGACCAAAATAGTGCCTATACAAATGCATTGTAAGCTTTACCGCCGAGAAAACGAAAAGTTGGGATATATTTCTTATTTCTGCTCAAATAAAAATTGTGGTTACTCGTTAGGTTTTACAGGGGGTAACAGGGGGTAAACCTTATTTTATCATTGCTCTAAAATATAGATTGTGGGTACTCAATAGAACCGCCTCGATGAGGCGGTTCTAACGAGTAGCCACAATCTATATTTTTAGAACCGCCTCGGTGAGGCGATTCTTACGATTACCCAAAATCCATATTTTAGAGCAGAAATAAGAAAAAGGCGGTTTACCCCCTGTAAATCAAAGTTTTACAATATAAAAATAGGGTCCAATGGGGTTCGAAACTATTTAGGCGTGTTTGCGTGAGGAACGGACACTCGCAAGCTCGTAATGATCACCAATATCAATTCCCTGCATTCCCTACGATAACACACCCGCGTGACCATGTTTACATCTCCAAAATGGCTACTTTTCTGATGAAAATCCGAAATATTGAGGCGGTTCTAACGAGCACCCACAACCTATGTCTTGGAGCAGAAATAAGAAAAATAATTTATACCCCCCTCCCGTAAACCCAGTTTTCTCTGTATGAAGTGGGGTTTAGGGGGTGGGGTGTTGTATTATCGTTAGGTTGAATTCCAATAAACATACCTGATATACCAGAAAATGAAGTCTTTCGCTTTCGCCGCTCTATGAAGAAAATTTTGAACATGTTTTTTTTTTTTTTTTTTGTCTCGATATTATGATCCAAATGTAGGTTGTAGGTAACGAGTGCCAAAAGCTTATATTTAGAGCCTCATTTTTATTATGTAAACCAAGTGTTGCTCAAATTAACGTGGGGTTATTTTTATTCTTTCCATAATGAGAACAAATCAGTTTATTGTACACCCTTGCAAATCACACTTTGTACAGAGAAAACGGGTTTTACAAGGATATGCATTACTTTCTTTGTACGTTTATTTTATTTTTCTTTCTTTTTTTACTATAACCTTTACCAATGTGAATGTGCCAATTTAGCACATTACGAAAACACGTCTGTACAAATACATTATAAACTTTACCGCCGAAAAAAACAGTGATATTTTCAGATGAACAATTGTGATATTTTTCTTATTTCTGCTCAAAATATAGATTGTGGGTACTCGTTAGACGATGAGACGGTTCTAACGAGTACCAACAATCTATCATCGAGACGGTTCTAACGAGTACCCACAATCAATATTTTAAGAGCAGAAATAAGCAAAAACAAGGTTTATCTTTGTATACCCCAGTTTTACTACACTCGTACGTTTATAGACGTGTTTTCGTGTTTAGTCGAAAATTGTTGATATTTTCGTATTATTTTCCAGAAAACACGACTTGACATCTCATGCAAATTGTCTCCGTGAGAGACAAATCCTGTTTTCTTGGAAAAATAAGAAAAAAATAAAAAATTTGCCTGCTTAATAAGGCCTAAAAATAGCTGTGTTTCCGCTAACAGGCCGAAAAAATACGGTCGGTAGGTCAGTTAAACTTTTTCGTTTTTGTTAACTTTTTATTTGATGGAAAAAGAGCAAAAATCTTTTAAAGGGCTTATTTCCAGCCATGTTACCAGAAAACATTCAAATAATGAGGTTTAGAGCATCAAGGAAGCAAAAGAACAGGATTTTAAGTATTAGTTTTGCTTTTTTGACAGTTTTATGATATTTTATCAAAATTGCTAGAAAATATTAAGGTCCATTACGCAAACACGCCTATACAAATACGTTGTAAAGAATTTTTAAACAAAAATTGTGATATTTTTCTTATTTCTGCTCAAAATATAGACTGTGTGTACACTTTAGAACCGCGGTTCTAACACGTTTTAGAGTTTTTCTATATAAAAGTGGGGATCAAGGGGTCAGAATTATAAAGGCGTGTTTTCGTGATGGGTAAGTAAGAAAATCTTTTTTATTCGTTTCTGGATGGCCCTAAAAATTGCAAGGTCGGCAAAAAAAAATCAGGGTCGGTCGGGTTAGTGGAAGCACAGCTACTCATCACGTGAACAAGTCCGTGAAATAAACACCCCCTAAACCCCACTTTGTATAGAGAAAACTCGGGTTTGGTGGGTAACCATTATTTTTCTTATTTCTGCTCCTCAAAGAGGCGGTTCTAACGAGGACCCACAACCTATGTTTCCAGTATAAATAAGAAAAAATATCAAGGATTTTCAACAGAAAAGTAGCCCTTTTGAGATGTGAAAAAATGCAGTTGATCGCACGGTTGTGTTATCGTAATGTTTTTTAGGATACCAAACAAGCATAATTCGCCCCCGCCCATAAGGGCTTGAAGAAATATATGGGCTGGATGATGCTTCCACGCAGAGCTGAATCCGGCCCGCACACTAGTACTGGTAAACAACCTAGAGGATCTAAGCCTGTCCTGGAACCCCCGGGTGCGAGGCGGACCGTCCATGCTAATAAACCCTATTGGTTTCATTGGGCGACAGGGCTTGAGATGTCATTTCATCTTAATGTCGGGTAAAAGTCCCACAAAATTGGAAGCAACGTCTCCAAAATGACCTTTACAGTATTGACGGGGACGTAAAAAACCTCAATTCAAACAAACAAACAAAGCAAGCAAGCATAGATTTAAAATAATGTGGACTTTACGCGTAGTGTTGGCATTTTAACTTTGAGCAGTATATTAAAGCGGTGTGCTATAAATAATTGAACATTTTCCGATATTGGCGATCCGTGTTGTAATAAGACAGGTCCACGTTCTAAAAATAGATTACCTACAGCTTAATAATTCACCTGTAATCAACAATGGCTGTACCTGTCACTACTGTGTAAACACATTTTTGGCTTGCAGCGACGGCTGCAAGCCATTTAGATTGGAAAAGTGGTTCCGGTTTTAGACTTCTCTTTCTATGTTATTTTGGATCCTCAGGTGTGTTTTTTTTTAAAACAAAAATCAGAGATACAGTCAGCTTTTTCCGGTGTTCTGGTTCCCTCACCCTATAGCTCAATAGCTTTCGCATATTTTTATAGAATACAGGGTACCAGTTTAGTGAGAGAT
Source organism: Lucinisca nassula (assembly GCA_963580285.1). NCBI lineage: Eukaryota > Metazoa > Mollusca > Bivalvia > Lucinida > Lucinidae > Lucinisca > Lucinisca nassula. The sequence goes on along the minus strand of OY757017.1, from coordinate 114,529,273 downwards.
GGTCTAGTGACAGAGCTATCGTTTCTGTGCGAAAGTTTAACTAAACACCGAAGCGAATTTATCCACTAGGCCACGGTCTACTCAGCACTACCGTCAATACAGTTTCCCTGACCACATTCACAAATCATCTGTGTCTACAAAATCACTCGAAGGTCAAAACTCGATGGGTTTTTATGCCCCCGCCTATTCGGAGAACAGCGGAAGGGCATTAAGTTTTACCCCTGTCCGTCCGTTCGTTTGTCCGTCCGTCCGTCCCGACATCGTGTCCGGGCCATAACTCCTAAACCGTATGGAATATATTCATGAAACTTCAGAGGTGCATTCATCACACTGAGACGATGTGTCATGAATAAGGAAAACAACTCTTGCATTTTTGGTTTTTGGATTATCTGCCCTTGACTTAGTACCATATAGTAAACCGTGTCCGGGCCATAACTCCTAAACCGTACGGAATATATTCATGAAACTTCACAGGTGCATTCATCACACTGAGACGATGTGTCATGAACAAGGAAGACAACTCTTGCATTTTTGGTTTTTGGATTAGCTGCCCTTGACTTAGTACCATATAGTAAACCGTGTCCGGGCCATAACTCCTAAACCGTACGGAATATATTCATGAAACTTCACAGGTGCATTCATCACACTGAGACGATGTGTCATGAACAAGGAAGACAACTCTTGCATTTTTGGTTTTTGGATTAGCTGCCCTTGACTTAGTACCGTATAGTAAACCGTGTCCGGGCCATAACTCCTAAACCGTATGGAATATATTCATGAAACTTCACAGGTGCATTCATCACACTGAGACAATGTGTCATGAACAAGGAAGACAACTCTTGCATGTTTGGTTTTTGGATTATCTGCGCTTGTCTTAGTACCATATAGTTAACCGTGTCCGGGCCATAACTCCTAAACCGTATGGAATATATTCATGAAACTTCACAGGTGCATCCATCACACCGAGACGATGTGTCATGAACAAGGGAGACAACTCTTGCATTTTTGGTTTTTGGATTATCTGCCCTTGACTTAGTACCATATAGTTAACCGTGTCCGGGCCATAACTCCTAAACCGTATGGAATATATTCATGAAACTTCACAGGTGCATTCATCACACTGAGATGATGCGTCAAGAACAAGGAAGACAACTCTTGCATTTTTGGTTTTTGGATTATCTGCCCTTGACTTAGTACCATATAGTAAACCGTGTCCGGGCCATAACTCCTAAACCGTATGGAATATATTCATGGAACTTCTCAGGTGCATTCATCACACAGAGGATGTGTCATGAACAAGGAAGACCTATCTTGCATTTTTGGTTTTTGGATTATCTGCCCTTGACTTAGTACCATATAGTAAACCGTGTCCGGGCCATAACTCCTAAACCGTATGGAATATATTCATGAAACTTCACAGGTGCATTCATCATACTGAGACGATGTGTCATGAACAAGTAAGACAACTCTTGCATTTTGGATTTTTGGATTATCTGCCCTTCATGCATATATTTTATGATTGATTTGAAGTACATTTGTAATATTTTTATGAATGGCATTTGGCGGGGGCATCCGTGTCCTATGGACACTTTTTCTAGTGTTGAAATTTTTATAGGGTAGATTCCTGATGTCAGAAGTGTTAACTAGAGTAGGTCAACTGAACTGCTGCGTCATTTTTATCGTGTCCGATCAATATCTTTCTTATTCCTGGATTGATTTTAGAATAACTTTACAGTAATGTTAATCATCATGAGAGGATGTGTTGTGCGCAAAACCCAGGTTGGTTTCTAAAACCGAGTTATCATGTTCAAAATGATTCTTTGAGCTATGTTCTTTCATTTCCTTGTTCTTTATAGTTTTTTAACATCAACATTTTCCTACTCCTCTGATAGCGCTGCCGGGGCGCTAGTCAGTTTCACTGACAGCTCTAGTTATATCGAAGGTACTGCCACCAATAAATGAACAAAGTTTACGGCGTACTGACAGTCAATTGGTCCAGTTTTTATCAAGATTAAGATTCACCTTAAATAGCTTTATACTGTTTATTTCTTTTTAGACTTTCAGATAAAAACTGTTACCATTGGTAACATTGTTTACTTTGGTTGTCTCTTGTTTATAATATTTTTTATACATTGCTAATAAAAGATGTTAACATTTAATGTCTCTTCCTCCTTTGTCTTATACTCCCTTGTATGTATATTTGTGTCGTTACCTAACAATTACATGTTTACTGGCCACATGACATGAATGTATACTCAGTATCTATGGAAGACCGCCTCCGTGGTCCAGTGATTAAGGTCGCTGACTTGTAATCGCTGGAGGGTCATGGGTTCGAGCCCCGCTACCGGCCATGATCGTTTATGTGAGAACATTTGGTAGTTTATGTCGGAGGATCGGAGTCTAGTACTGGTACTTTCCAGGAACGATGGTTAGGAAACTACCCGCCTGTATATGACTGAAAGATTGTTGAACGGGCGTAAAAGCTAGCAAAACAAACAGTATGTAAGATGTGTTCTACCACATTATTGTCTCTCATAAATCTGTTAGGGACATTTATTTTGTTTTGTTTGTCCATTTCTACTTGCCAAATCGCATATCGTCCGTGCTCCATAAGTCCATTATTCCTCCTGTCTGTCTGTTAACAATGTCTTCTTCCAACTACTATTCAGATACTACTGAGCAAATTTCAATAAAACAGGGTCATCACAATGATCCCTTACTATCATAGTTGATCAAAAATGAGAAAGTGATCATTGGGTCACATGTCAATGCCTCAGTTACCTTAACATTGAAATATTTCTTCCAATAAATGTCAGGGCAGTGCCACATAGAAAATTGACACCTCATGGGTTTGCCATTCCAATGTGTAGATAAACCATATATTGCCTTAGAGTACACTGCATCAAAAGTCTATGTCCCATTAACAAGAACAGTGCAACTTGCTTCCTCACCAGTACTTTCATCTACATCAACTCGTACATCCATGTGGCGGAATATGGCTACATTTACACCAGGAACAGTACCCTTAAAACCAGGCAAGCCTTTCCTTTTAAAAGGAACCTTTATTACATGATTAGATGTTTATAACAAACGATGGTTGGAACCTAAAGAATTTAAAATGCGATGAAAGATGGCCGATGAAGGTAAATATTATGTTTTTGTTTTATAGAGCATGCAGTAATTTTGCACAGGCCGAAATTGTATAAATGTTTACGCATATTTGACATAACACTTTTCTTTCCCCAGTTCGCATCGAACTACTGAGGTAATGGCCAAATGTAGGCGACTCGATAGACACTGCAAATGCTTGCGAATTCGAAACCCAGTCCGGATAGAAAACAAATGTGGCGATTGATAATGTACGGAACCCGGGAAGGGACATGCTATTTTATTTTTTATAAGTTGTGCGCACAAGATATCTTGTGCGGACAAGATATTATCTTGTGCGGACAAGATAATGTCTTGTGCGGACAAGATAATATCTTGTGCGCACAAGATCTATGTTGTGCAGACAAGATATTATCTTGTGCGGACAAGATAATATCTTCTTCGCACAACTTAATATCTTGTGCGGACAAGAGAATATCTTGTCTGCACAAGGTAATATGCTGTCCGCACAAGATAATATCTTATGCGGACAAGATATTATCTTGTGCGCAGAACTTATAAAATAAAAAAAATCACGTCCCTTCCCGGGTTCCGTAATAATGTGATATTGATATTGGCAGCTGTTTTATGCCACTCAAAGCAGACGTACGTATATCATCACAGATTCTCGCGATTTAGAAGCCACTGGTGTACATTGCAAAGATTAATTTTTAAACAGAAGGTTTTATTTTTTTTTGGTTTCTTTTCATTTTACTTTTACTGGAATCCTGAAAAAAACAAACAAACAAAAAAAAAAAAAAAAAAAAAAAAAAAAACGTCTTCTTTTCATCATGAATGCCTCACCTCTGTCGATCTTCTTATACCGAATCGGTCACATTTGGCCCGCGCTCATCGGGTAAAGTCCTACTTATTTGAAACAATGTATCCAAAATTAGGGGATAACTGTTTTCAAAATTGTGATTTGGGGAGGTAAATCGGAGGTTTTACGGTCGGAAATTTCGTTTTACGGCGACGCGTCAGCGGAGCCGTAAAACGTAATTTGCGACCGTAAAACCGACGATTTACCTCCCCAAATCACAATTTTGCAATACAGTTATCCCCATTCTAATGCACTTCTACGGTTGTTTTGTTAAAAATTGTACTATTTTGCACAAAGCGGCAGGCGTTGTGACCTGCGTAAAACCAAATGTCAGCCAATGAAAAACGACGTTACGTGGTGACGTCGGATTTCCGACAGTATATCGTGGAATATACTGTCGCAAATTTTTGACGTTATCCAATCAGACGTCGCGTTACATACGTAAGTGCATTAGAATGACCTTTATAGTGCTGACGGGACGTTTAAACTCAATTTTCACCGACAATTTAATACATAGAATTTAGGAAAAAAAAAGATGCGTTCTTCAAACTATTTACAATCTGTTTATAGTGGTAATGTATACCATACGGGTTTTGAACTCCTCTGCTGTGAGTGAGTGTTTGAGTTTTACGTCCCACCAACAGTTAAGGTCATACGGAGACGGGACCTCGGTTTAAAGACTGATCCGAAAGTCTGGAGAAGCCCGGGATCGATGCTGCGATCCCTGGTTTACAAGGCTCTGCCACCCAACGAAACCACTAGGGTGTAAGGAACGGTCCGTCTCCGGCGCACCACTTTTCATAGACAGGCCAGACACGACTCTGCACGGAAGCACCATGCAACCCATTTTTTTCACGAAACCCCGAAGGGTCGCAACACAGGGGTCAAGTATGTATCTTTATTAAGAAAGATTGCATCAGTTTGTATTTAATAAAATAAGATTAAGCGGGACTGCTCACACGGGTCTCAAGGGATGGCCATTTCAGCCCATCAAACTTATCACCTATACCACTTCTCTTCCGCCATCGCCGACAGAACCATCGAACAGCCGTCCTCTGGACCTTCTCAACCTGTGAATCTCAGTTTTAACGTGCGGGTGCCAAACAGATGCTCCAACCAATGTTTGTGCCTGTGTCTGTTCAATTAGAGGACATCGCAAATCCCCACCCCCTGGTTGGTGTCATTGACTGCATCTTATCATAAGGAACAAGAATATATATGGTGTAGGGGTGCGGATCTGAACGGTTTCTGAGATATAAGGCCTTCAATGACATGGTGGGGTGGGGCATGGCCCCGGCCCACCCCGGGGGACCTCCAGGTTGGTGTCACTGAAAGCGTCTTATCATAAGGAACAAGATTATATATAGTTTAACTTTAGGGGTGGGGGATCTGAATGGTTTCTGAAATATATGTCCTTTTATGAAGTGGAGGGGTGGGACATGGCCCCAGCGCACCCCAGGGGTCACCCGAGTTGGCGTCTCTAAATGTGTCTTATCGTAAGAGACAAGAATATATATGGTATTAGGGGTGGGGATATGAACGGTTTCTGAGATATAAGGCCTTTGATGAAAAGGAGGGGGTGGGGCATGGTCCCGGCACACTTCCGGGGACCTCCAGGTTTTTTGTCACTGAAAGTGTATTATCAAAAGGAAGAAGAATGTATATGGTTTAGGGGTGGGGATCTCAACAGTTTCTCAGATATTGGGCTTTGACTTAAGGGTAGGGGATGGGGCAAGCCCCCGGCGCATCCAAATTTAATGCTGCTCCCACACGCCCTCATCATGTTTGGAAGGTATGTTCCAAATTTGGTTGCATTCCGGCCAGAGGTTAAGGACGATATAGCGTGTCGGACAGACGGACAGAAAGCCGGGCTCTTTATTAGCCATCACATCTGGTTCTACATTGTTTGCATAGGTGTCGGTACAGGTGTACAGGGTTATGGACAAAGTTTGTGTATATTTGGTGCTGTATATTGTTGATTGAGTGAGTGTTTGAGTTTTACGTCCCCACCAACAGCTAATGCATATGGAGACGGGACCTCGGTTTAAAGACTCGTCCAGAAGTCTGGAGAAGCCTGGGATCGATCCTGCGACCCCTAGTTTACAAGGCGAATAGCGTAACCTCTGCACCACGGAGGCTTTCGTGTATATTGTTGAAATGCATTAATTACAAAAGGTAATTAAATTACAGAGTTTACACGAACACATTCGAGATTCACCTAAATAAAATACCTATTTATTGAAACAGTCGAATTTCAGTAGGCCCGTTTACCTTCCTGAACGCACCAGTTCAAAGGCCCCATTTCGCTTGGCACGGCCCTTTTCGTCTTTTGAAAATTTAGGGTTCTAACAAACAGTTTGAAGCATCCGTGGTGTAGTGGTTATGCTACTCGCCTTGTAAACCAGGGGTCGCAGGATCTATCCCGGGCTTCTCCAGACTTTCATTTGAGTCAGGCCTCAGATTATATGACGGTTCCAGCGAAAGTTTTACTGAGAATTAGACAGAATATAATTTTATATAATGTTGGTTGGTGCCTGATGCCCTGTCTCTGATCGGGCCCATCGGAGTCTAACTGTTGGATTTCTTTTACTCCAGCATTTCAGTGGTTTCTTGCTGTCGAGTCCTCACTGTTGAATCATCTCTGTGCTTGTTTGATTTTTGTGTTCTTGGAGATGTTGCCTTCATGCGGACTGAAAAAAAATATCTAATCGATATAAGTCCCCTTGTGGAATTCGTTTCACTGACCGTTCCAGACGGTTATTCTGTCGCGTCTTTTTTATGGTTTGTCTTTGGGTGTGTGTGTCGCTTATATTATTTTGTTTTGGATAGCCAGTTGGCCATTTTGTGGGAAAGTATAACTGTCATTTTGGCTTTCTGCTATTGATGTTTCCATTAGGGTCTAGTTATTTCATGTTTGTGTTTCTTTCCCTGGGAGCTGTGGGTTAATTGTATCGATTCCTGATCATTGCCTAAACCGAGATCCCGTTTCCATATGACCTTAGCTGTTATGACCTTAGACGTAAAACTCAAACACTCACTCACTCTAGCAAACAGTTCAACACGGCTTGGAGGTTAGAGACTTGAAATTGTTTGCTTCAGCCAGTGTCTGCCAAGGAATACTATATGGCCAGTCAAACCAAGCCTGGAGTTTTCAAGTTTTTTTTCAACAGTCCCCATGTTTAACACTTTGATATTTATATCTTTGACAGCTGCCGTCAGAAAGACTGCGATACGGCTGTACAAGTATTTGAGTCTTGCCCAGTTACTAGCAGCCGCTGGATCACTTGTATGCTCGGGACTGGCGCTGAAGTATGGTCTAGAAGTCAGATATGGTGTCCCTTATTACAGTGGGGGATTCATTATTGGAGCGTTGGTAAGAGACCTCGATGCATCTTTAGGGGAGCTAATGTCTTCAAAATATTTTATCTCCGATATCAATAGGGATTACGCTTAAGAGAAGCAAATTCCTTAGGAGTAGACCCATTCTTCAGAGGTATAACAATAACACATCCACATGACGTACTGCATTCAGGGTCCCGCCCATGGGGGCTTGGAGAAATAGATTGGGCTGCATGGTGCTTTCACGTAGAGCTGCAACCGAGGGTGTTAGCGTGCCCAGATAAAGTGGTGCAAGTCGGACCGTCCATGCATATAAACACTATAGATTTCATTGTGCGGCAGGGCTTGAGAAGTCATCTCATCTTCGGGTAAAAGTCCATCAAAACCGAAAGCAACGTCTCCAAAATGACCTATATAGTGCTGATGGGGACGTTAAACCTCAAATCAAACAAACAAACAAAAAAGCACTCTTTCGTCTTCCAGAACTAATATTTTCAGATAAAAATGTTTTAAACGTTTCTTATTTTTGCTGCGAATATAGTTTGTTAGTCCCTCACTTAGCGCACCATCATTACGAAAACACGCCTATTCCCCATCAGGCACATGACGTAATTGTAACGTCGCATCAACGTCGGTGCAACGTCATGACGTCTATGCAACTTCACATCTACGTCGGTGCAACGTCGTGACGTTGCACCGACGTTGATTTGACGTTGCCTTCACGACATGTGCCTGCTGGGTCAAATGCATTGTAAACTTTACCGCCGAGAAAACGAAAATGTTAAGTAGAAAAAGTTGTGGACTTCTCTATATTTTAGAGCAGAAATAAGAAACTTAAGGTTAACCCCTGTAAACCCCAGTTTTATTATAAAAATGTAGGGTTCAAGGGGGTCAAAACTATATAGGCGTTTTTTTCGTGATGTGAGGCGGTTATAAGAGTGCGGAAGTGCCTCATTGAGGCGATTCTAATGAGTACACACAACACACACTTTCCAGTATATAAGTTTGTTTGATTTGAGGTTTAACGCCCCCGTCAACCCTGTAAAGGTAATTTTGGAGACGTTGCTTCCGATTTTGTGGGACTTTTACCCGACATTGAGATGAAATGACATCGAGATGAAATAACATCTCAAGCCCTGTTGCCCAATAAAACCAATAGGGTTTATAAGCATGGACGGTCCGATACTCGCACCGCTTTGCCTGGGTTTACCGATTACACCAAACCTTCTCTTTTGACTTATCTGTCGCTGCAGGAAGAATTTCTTAGAGACTCAAGAACAATATCGATCCAGTCCTGGTAATCGAGCCTTTGGTGTTCGAGCCATAGAAGTTCTCATTACAAAAACACGCCAATACAAATACATTGTAAACTTAACCGCCGAAAAAAACACTAAAATTTTAAGATGAAAAATCGTGATCTTTTTCTTATTTCTGCTCAAAATAAAGATTGTTGTTACTCGTTAGAACCGCCTCATCGAGGCGGTTCTGACGAGTATACACAATCTATATTTTAGAGCAGGAATAAGAAAAATAAGGTTTACCCCTTTAAACCCCAGTTTTATCATCCAAAAGTGGGGTTCAAGGGGATCAAAATTATTTAGGTGTGTTTTCGTGATGACTATTGTTAAGCACATCTAGACAAATTTTGAGAAACAGCATTCTGCAAAAGTAACAATTTACGTAGCATATAAATGTTACAGAGCCGTGCGAAGGGTTTCAGTCCAGCATCACATTTCAGTCCGGCAGCACACATCTTGCCGAGTGATGCCGGACTGTGATCCCGAGGGACAGTTTTTAGCTCAGCTGAGCCTTCGGCTCACAAGGCGAGCTTATAGTATAGCAAGGCTCCGTCGTCCGTCGTCTCCGTCGTCGTCCACACTTTCAAACAAGAATATATCTAAGACCAGTGGGTCAATCTTGATCAAATTTCATGTGCACCATTGTTGCGTAGTGGGTTTGGCAGCTTAATGTTTTCGGGCAGTTTCGATCAAAACTCTGGTTTCCATGGCAACAGTTAGCTTCCATTGAATTATAATGATGAAAATCATTTCCGCTCAATAACTTGTTTATGTTTGATTGGATCTTCATGAAACTTGCAGATAATCAGCATATCCATAAAATCTCGGACCAGTTTGAATTTGGGCCAGATGGGATTTTTCACTTCAGAGTTACGCAAAAAATTATGGTTTCTGCTCAATAACTTGTTTATTTTTTATTCAGATAAACTTATGGGTGGAGTAAGTTAATTGTATCGATTCCTGATCTTTGTTTTACTTCTACTTTTCATCAAAGGAGCGTGATAGCTCAGTGGTTAGTGCACTTGCCTCTGATGCTAGAGGTCCCGGGTTCGATCCCCGGCAGCGGCGATAAAATTTCGGTGTCCGAACACGCTCCATTGGCATCATTTGCAGGGATGAATGTCATAAAGTGCACCGTCCTTCGGATCGGGACGTTAACTGGAGGCCCCCTGTGCAGGGAGAACCATCCCCTGTGCAGGTTAAAGATCCCTACCGTAATTACATGATTACTGTGTAGGCTTTCATCCTGCAAAACCTTGAGTGTATGTAATATACACCTGCGGTAATGGTCAAACATGACCGACGCAGTATCAGAAGATAGATAGAGATAGATAGATAGAAACTTACAGATAATCAGCACATCCATAAAATCTCGGACGAGTTCGAATTTGGGCCAGTTCGGATTTTTCACTTCAGAGTAACTTGCCCTTGAACGCAAAAAATTATGGTTTCCGCTCAATAACTTGTTTATTTTTAATCCAATCTTCATCAAACATACAGATGTTCAACATATATACAAAATCTCGGACGAGTTCGAATTTGGGCCAGATCGGATTTTCACTTCAGAGTTACTTGCCCTTGAACGCAAAAATATTGTTTCCGCTCAACAACTTGTTTATTTTTGATCCAATCTTCATCACACTTACAGATAATCAGCACACCCATAAAATCTCAGATGAGTTCGAATTTGGGCCAGATGGGATATTTCACTTCAGAGTTACTTGCCCTTGAACGCAGAAAATGATTGTTTCCGCTCAATAACTTGTTTATTTTTTATCCAGTCTTCATCAAACTTACAGATAATCGGCTGAACGGGCCTCCGTGGCCTAGTGGTTAAGAGCGCTGACTCTTGGTCATTAGGTCTCTCACCGCTGTTGTTCGAGCCTCGCTCGGGTCACATGTGAGACGCCAAGTTCTGCAACGGAAGGTCAGGTGGTTTTTCTCCGGGTACTCCGGTTTTCGCCCACCTTTGATTAACGATCGGCTCGATATGAGTGAAATAATCTTGAAAGGGCCGTAAATCCAAAAACAAAAATAAAAAAAAACAGATAATCAGCACATCCATAAAATCTTGGATGAGTTCGAACATGGTCAGATCGGATGTTTCATTTCAGAGTTACTTGCCCTTGAACACAAAAAATATGGTTTCCGCTGAATAACGTGTTTATTTTTGATTCAGTCTTTATCAAACTTGCAGATGATCAGCACATACATAAACTCTCGGACGAGTTCAAATTTTGGCCAGATCGAATTTTACACTTCAGAGTTACTTGCTCTTGAACGCAAAAATATTGTTTTCTGCTCAATAACTTGTTTAATTTTGATCCAGTCTTCAACAAACTTAGCACATGCATTAAATCTGATGAGTTCGAATTTTGGCCAGATTGAACTTTTCACTTCAGAGTTACTTGCCCTTGAATGCAACAAAAATGTTTTTCGCTCAGTAACGTGTTAGTTCACCTGAGCAGAAGGCTCACAAGGTGATCGTATAGTACAGCAAGGCTCGTTTGTCCGTCTTCATCCGTCGTCGTCGACGTCCACACTTTCAAACAAGAATATCTCGAAGATCAGTGGGTCTACCTTGTTACATTATGTTGCTTACTTATTTGCTATATGCAGTTGCCCCTCCTCTCAACTTTATGTGGGACCCTTTCTTACATGGTGAACAATGACCACCTTCATGTGAGTATCTATACATTTTGATAATCCCCTCAATACAAAGTTTGGAACCCACCTCCCCAAACAAAAAATAAATGAATAAAAAGGGCTGAAAACAGTGGATTTTTTAATAAAAAAAATCCCTTCCAAAACTTGTATCATCAGTACATAGTTTCAGTGTTGGGTCATCTTGGCAGTCGTTTGACAGCCAAAATCTTCTTAGAGGGTAATAATCTAAGTGGTAGAGTCTAAGTGAACTAAGTGCCTGGTAATTTTCTTCAGAGCCTTTCATTGTCAGGTATGATATAGTTTCTGTAATTATTCGATTCACCAACCAGCATAATATGCAGACAAGTTTCTACACAAGTTAAAGACGGTAAATTATCCCTGTGTCAAAATGGGACTAATCAGTAACAACTGAAAACCCAACTAAAACATATACAACCAGGCACGTACGCAGACTTCCAAAAAACCAAGGGGTAAAAATGTCGGGTATTTTGTAGACAGGGTGCGAATCTTGAGAAAATATTGATTTGGGGGCCAAAGTTAGCTGTGTAAACTGACTTTCCTATGGTGATGACAAGGTCAGAAATTAGCATTTTCAGCAGTCAAAGTGATATAACTCCATAACAGATAGATCGACCTCACCAATTTTCGCACTCATCCGAGCTGTAGTCCACAACCTATTCATATATACGTTTCAGAAAGATCCGATCAAAACTGAAGGCCCTAGGATGATTACAAGCATTTCCCATTGTAAGTCTATTGTAGTTGCCATGTCAACCAAAGTTTTCAATAAATTTCGATAAAAAGCTTTTTTTTCATAATTTCCCCGCAATAAGCATGCTACAGATTAGACATGATTGAAATCAGCCTTCAGGCTGCAGAAATATAAATGGTCAAACATGCTGTCAGACATTACGGGGTGGACCTCCTCACTTTTCAAACATATCCCAGCTTTTATTCCGAGCTTACTTATATGCTAGGTTTACAAAGATCTGATGAAAACATAGCCCCCGCCCATAGGGGCTTGAAGAAATATAAGGGCTGCATGATGCTTCCACGCAGAGCTGAATCCGGCCCACACACTAGTACTGGTAAACCGCTTAGAGGATCTAAGCCTGTCTAGGAACAGCGGTGCGAGGCCGACCGTCCATGCTAATAAACCCTATTGGTTTCATTGGGCGACTGGGCTTGAGCTGTCATTTCATCTCAATGTCGGGTAAAAGTCCCACAAAATTGGAAGCAACGTCTCCAAAATGACCTTTACAGTGTTGACGGGGACGTTAAACCTCAAATCAAACAAAAATCTGATGAAAACTAAACAAACTCTGGTGATGACAAGGTCCAATATAGGCATTTTCAGGTTGAATCTGAAACTGATTCGCTTGGTAAAATTTCCGCCCCCGCCCATCGGGGCTTGGAGAAAAAGATTGGGATGCACGATGCTTCCACGCAGAGCTGATACCGACCACACATGAGTACTGGTAATCCGCTTAGAACGTATAAGCCTGCCCAGGAAAATTGCCGAGTGCGAGTCGGTCCGACCATGCTTATAAACCAGGTTTCATTGGGCGGCAGGGATTGAGATGTCATTTCATCTCAATGTCGGGTAAAAGTCCCACAAATTTGGAAGCAACGTCTCCAAAATGCCCTGAATAGTGTTGACGGTGACGTTAAACCTCAAATCAAACAAACAGACTTGGTCAAATCATAATTGAGGCTGCATTTTTGGTTCAAGCTTCATGAAACTTGCCAAGAATGTTTGCCTTTATAAAATCTTAAATATGTTTGAGTATGGGTCATGCGGGATCAAAAACAAGGTGATGAATAGACTCAGGTGAGCGATACAGGACCATCATGGTCCTCTTGTTTCTATCTACCACTCAAACCCATGTAAGATTCTTTTCCTTGCATATTCGAAATCCGTCTTACTTTACCATAAGCATGCCTTGCCATCTCAAGATATTTTCGATGTCGGCTAAATTAATTACAGTTTTTTTTTTCCAGACGAAAATGTATTCCTCTTTTGTGGGTTCTAGCGAGTGTCCACAACCTATGTCTTGAGTGAAAACAAAGAAATTTATTTATTTTATACACAGCATTGAAATCAATGCATAACTGTAAGAATAAAAATGATGATATTTTCACACTGTGAAAACACTATGAAAAATAACATAACCTTTTCATTTTCACAGTAAATGAGTACCTTTTTTCTCCAAAGTCATGTGTAATATAAAAAGAAAATTAGCTTTTTTTTGATGAATACCAAATATATTTCATCTCGTATGTTTAAAACATCAGAATTTTCACTCGTGCTTTGCACTCGTGACAGTTCTTGATGTTTTAAACACCATCGATTAAATAATTTCGGAATTCTTCTTAAAATAGAAATATCCTCTATGAATACCATTGTAACGGCGGTTTACAAGATATGTTTTTGCTTGATGACCGGCAAATTTACCCTCTGGATTCCAAAATTACTTAAACCATATAAACTGATGATTGCCCTGTGTCTCAGTGTCTGACATAAATTCGTATGTTAAGACCTCATTTGAACGGGCCTAAAGGTTGCTCTTACTGGAGCATTACGATAGTACACTTTTGTGTCTAAGTACAATGAAATTCCGCTACTAAGACCACCTAAAATTAGGACTAATTCTGCTATAAAAGCTTGTTTTGAAGGGTACACTTATTTTTTTCATTGAGTGTTCTGCCTAAAATGTCCTCTGGCCATGGGCCACCTTTGGGACTGTTCAAAAGTGGTCCGTGTTTAAGACCACTTTTGAACAGTCCCAAAGGTGGTCTTAATATAGGAATTTTACTGTGCATTCTTTCATATCTTCAAAATGGTTATTTTTCTGATGAAAGTTCTTGATCATACTTCGAACTTAGGTTGTGGGTGCTCGTTAGAACCGCCTTATTGAGGCTGTTCAAACAAGTACCCACAACCTATGTCTTGGAGAAGAAACTAGAAAAATATTGTGTACCCGGCAAACCAACGTTTCTTCTATATAAACTGGGGTTTAAAGGGGTTGCACGGACTTGCTATCGTGATGGGACAATATATGTAGATTTTTTTTTAGCCGGCCTTAAGGGAAATTGGAACACCTTCAGGGGAGGCAACTCCTACAAAAGTATTTTTATAAGGGTCAACTCTTGAAGGAAAGAATTCGCTCCCCTTTTTCAGTGGGACAGGCCTTATAGAAAAGCTAACAGGAAGTCCCGAAAGTTGTATCCCTTAGAAAAATGGCGGAAAAATCAGCCAGATGTTCCCATTCCCCTTAATACGAGGACTGTTCAAATATGAATGCAAGTAGAACGTTTTCTTATGCACAAATGCGAAAATCACATTGAAATAAATATCACAGCGTAGAAAAACATTTTACCTATACATTAATACCAAACCTGTTAAAATCCGTTGACTTTAGCCATGTATATCGTTCGATAAACACTGTCTACTCTTGTATACTAATACAAAACATGGTTGGAAGAAGGTCAGAGTACGCCGTTGAAATACGGTTCTATATTAAGAATCGTTGTATTCTTGGTGCAAAGGCATTTTTGATGAAATATGTTCGGTTTATTGGCATAATGAAATGTCTTTTCCGACAGTTTTTCGTTGGTGTAAGAAATTCAGCTGTGGGCTAGGCTCAACAAAAGATGCACCACATGATCGTCGGCCGAAAAGAGCAATATCTGCCAAGATAGTTGCTAGAGTGAAAGAAATAGTTGCTACCGATGCACGATACACCACTAGGCAAATAGCTAGTATAGTTGGCATCTCATTTGGAGCAGCTCATACAATTCTTAAACGGGATTTGAAAATGAGAAAGATCTGTACTAGATGGATTCCCCATCTGTTGACAGATGAGCAGAAAAAGACGTGTACGCGTTCAGTGCGCCAAGAAGTTTCTTAAAAAGTGTCCAAATTGCAATGCACGGTCTTTCGCTAATATCGTCACAGGTGACGAGACATGGGTTCACTTTTTTGAGCCAAAACGAAAGATTCAGAACAAAATATGGGCAACAAAGTATTGCAAAAGACCATGCATTGCAAAGAAGACCATGAGCGTCAAGAAGGTAATGTATGCCATATTCTTTTCAAATCAGGGCTCTGCTATTCAGGTTGCTGTGCCTAAAGGCAAATCTTTAAATGCGAAGTTTTACAAGAATGAAGTTCTTCGAAAATTGATGAAATATTTCAAAGAACGAAGACCCGCAACTGGTTTGGCCAATGTCAGATTGCTACATGACAATGCGTCATCGCACAAGGCGTTCATTGTGCAAGACTATCTGAAGCAGGAAAAGGTTGTTGAACTCCCTCATCCCCCGTATTCCCCTGACCTTGCCCCGTGTGACTTTTTGTTCCCGCGGCTGAAAAAATACCTTTCTGGTCGAAAATTTGTACAGCGCAAACACCTCGGTTCTGCAATATTCCAGTGTCTTCATAGTATACCTCGAAAAGACTACCAAAATGCATTCAATGATTGGATCAGATTGTATATCTGTTAAAGGGGGAATACTTTGAGGGGACAAAATAAATTTTTCATCGAAATCTATCACGGAATCATTTTTATGTGCTTAGTTGCATTCATATTTGAACAGTCCTCGTAGCGCAATTTCTCTCTCTATATTTTTGAGTGATAATCTTTTGATAATTTCAGCTCCTGGTTTCCGGCCTGCTGGCCTTTAGAGTGTACAATAAAGGACCCTCCGTCTCTGTGTCTGAAGGGGCAGAGGCTGAAGTCAGATGTGCTGTAAGTAATTCACATGTATTGACATAAGCGCATCATCTGCATGCATGTACATTAACAGTCACACGTAAAAAAATGTTTGACGCCATTGTTTCAACGCATAATGAAGTAATGTAGTAATTTCTTCATTTTGAAATTTTTACTTCATTATGCGTTGGCATAGTCGATACGAAATGAAATAATATGTAGTTTTTACTTCATTATGCGTCGATACTAAGAGGTTTGCGCAAAATGAAAGAATTATTTCATTTTGCGGTGATAGGCGGCATACTTAATTTTACTTCATTATGCGTCGACAGTTTGTTTGTTTGATTTGAGGTTTAACGTCACCTTCGACACTATTTAGGTCATTTTCGAGACGTTACTTCCAATTTTGTTGGACTTTTACCCGACATTGAGATTAAATGACATCTCAATCCCTGCCGTCCAATTAAACCCAAACGGGTTTATATGCATGGATGAGCCGACTCTCAGCAGTTTTCCTGGGTAGGCTTAGACCTTCTAAGCAGATAACCAGTACTCATGTGCGGTCGGTATCAGCTCTGCGTGGAAGCATCGTGCAGCCCATCTATTTCGTCAAGCCCCGATGGGCGGGGGCGAATATGCGTCGACAGTATGAGGTCGGTTCTAAATGAAAAAAAATGCACATGTATTTTGCTTTGAGAGATGGCACACATTTTCAAACATCACAGAAACAAAAGTAACCCAAATATTTAAGGATAAAACATGCATGTGTAGACTTTTATAAGTAGAATGAAGGTGCATTATCAACAGAAAAGGAGCGAGAAAGGTCGAAAACATGTGGTGAGAAGTTTATATAAAAGTATGCAGTTCAAGAAGCCAGTCGTTATGACGTAGGCCAAGAGCTCATGTGATGAGCTCTCGCGACATTCAGTGTGCTCTTGTGGAAGACCATCTTTGGGACTGTTCAAATGTGGTCTTAAAGACCACTTTTAAACCGTCTCAAATGTGGTCTTTATATTGAAATTTACCTGTGTTGCTTCCTAAGTCTTTGGTCTCCTTTCGTAGACAGCTATGTTCTTCCATCATTACTTCATTTTGCGTCGATATGGTGCATATCAACTCGAAATGAAATAATTTTTTTACTTCATTTCGCGTCGACTACGCCAACGCATAATGAAATAAAAAAAATCGAAATGAAGAAATTACTACATTACTTCATTGTGCGTTGTAACACGCCATTTCCATTTTCAACATGATCAATCTTTGTTGAATTTCACCCATTTCCACAGTGTCGAATAATAAAAACAAGGTTTATCCCTGTAACATAACGAAAACAAGCCTATATAATTTTGATCCCACTTGAACCCCATTTTTATATAGTAAAACTGGGGTTTACAGGGGTAACCTTTTTCCTTAATTCTGCTCTAAAATATAGCTTGTGGGTACTCGTTATGAGTGAGTGAGTGTTTGAGTTTTATGTCCCACCAACGGCTAAGGTCATACTGAGACGAAACCTCGGTTTAAAGACTCATCCGAAAGTCTGGAGAAGCCCAGGATCGATCCTGCGACCCCTGGTTTACAAGGCGAGTAGCGTAACCACTACACCACGGAGGCTTCTAGGGTACTCGTTATAACGGCCGCAATTAGGCGGTTCTAACGAGTACCCACAATATATATTTTAAGCCGAAATAAGAAAATTATCCAATTTGTCATCTTAAAATGTTCATTTTTTTCGGCGGTAAAGTTTACAATGTATTTGTATAGGCGTGCTTTCGTAATGATAAGCGTATGAACTGTCACTTGAAAAAAAAAGTCTGAAGCTACGTAATCAATCTGTGTCGAATTTCACCCCTTTCCACGGCGTCGAATTCGACAAAGGCTGGGCAGGTGAACAAATTCTTCGATACATTTTTTTTTATTTGTTTATTTAGTTTGTTTAAACGTATGCTTTTTGCGTAGAAATACATAACCTACAGACTATAACCAGATTTTAACATGTTCATTCTTGACCGAACAGAAGCTTCGTTAGTTTCAGCTCCTTAAAATTACTTAATATCTCAGTTTGGGTTTAAACTGTATTTATTATCCCCCGACGTTAATCGAAGCGGACTGTAGTAATGGGGTCGTCCTTCCGTCAGTCAGTCTGCCCGTTCGCGATTCCTCCTCGACAGATCGACAGAGTTTTACCAGAGCTATGGCCCTTTGTCAGTTTTAGCCATTATATCAACAGAAATTCTTGTCTCCGTAACCCCTCCTACAGTTTTCAAGGGATTTTGATGAAACTGTTCAGTTATTGTTTCCATGACCTGAAGATGATCATATTATATCCTCAACTGATAACTGTCCTTATTGAGGAAGTGCGCGACCGAATTTACCAGAGTTATGGCCATTTGGCTATTTTTCAGCAGTATGTCTTTTCTTTGCAACTCCTCTTTCAGTTTTCATTGGAGTTTAGTGAAACCTTCCAGTTATAGTTCCCATTATCGAGATCACGCTTGACTGCTTTTTAAAAGAGTTATGGCCTTTTGTCACTTTTAGCCATTTTATCAACAAAAGTTCTTGTCTCTGCAATTCCTCCTACAATTTGCAAGGGATTTGTTATGAAACTTTCTAGTTATTGTTTCCATGGCCCGAAGATGATCATATTTCATCCTCAAATGATTAATGAACATTCCTAGGATTTTGGCCCTTTGTCAGTTTTAACATTTTTAACAAACATTTGTTGTCCCCACAACTCCTCAATCATTTTTCAAGGGATTTTGATGAAACTGTAAAGTTTTTGTTTCCATGACCTGATGATGATCATATTTGGTGCTGGTCATACTGTGCTGATTTTTATAAACAGTGAAGTTTTCAATGAATTTTGATGAAACCCTTCAGTTATTTTTGCCATGAATGTTGCCAACAGAAATTGTTATCTCTGCAAAAATCATCATCATTTACAGTTTTGGAGATCATTTTTTTTTTCGTAAATTGTTCGTTACAACTTTAGTAAAATTAAAACAATAGTCTGTTGAAAGTGGTTTAAAATCCCAAAATATGGTTTACAACATATATGTTATAGTCATAGTCACCACGTACTGACGGGCACACTTGACCTGCAGCCTTTTATTTCGAACACTTCACAAATGAGCCCCGCCAAGCGAATTTGGGTCTTCGAGCATTCCGTCATGACAAATTTTAACTGCGCATGCCCAGCCATTCAGAGGGGCCAGGGATATGGCTTTCTGTCTGAAGGTTCCTCTTGATTCACTGCTTGCATGAGCGAGCAGCGAAGGTTCTGGCGAGACTGCGCGGATGCGCAGGCTCGCCTGAACCTTCGCTGCTCGCATAGGCGATAAGTACCAAAATCGCTTGGCGGGGCCCAAATGATACATGTACATAAAAGGGAAAGCTCTTTGGCTTATGTTGATCATCTCTTTAGTCTAAGGTTTAATTCGATAGGACCGCGTATGCGACTACATAAACCGGACCAATATGTGCAACCTAACAGTCTGGTCAAAGCGTGCTTTTATGACATGATAGCTTTTAATGCAACGCGAGAGACAAAACTGTCGCTTATGCCACTTGAGCGGTAGTAAGACTGCCAATGCACATATGCGACTTGGCAAAATGAGGTCCTGTCTAATCAAAGGCTGATCCATTGACCATCGAACAACCAGCATAGTTATTGATAAGACTGGCTACAAAGGTCGATGTGAATAGTCTCTTTGCACGTAGGACATTTTGACGGTTGTGGATGGCACCAGCTCGACGCAGACATTTGTCTGTTTATGCTTTGTACCAACAGGATAAAACCCCGATGTTAGATAACTATCTAAATTTAGCTGCATATTACAAGTTCCTAGTAAAGTGGGTCAGTATTTTCTTCTACGGAGTGCCCACAATTTATGTCTTGGGGCTGAGATAAGCAAAATAATGCATACCCTTATTAACGCCACTGTATATGCGGTGGAGTTTTCAAGGATGGTTATTACACGGCTCGATATGACCTGCACTGTGTTGACTAGGCCGTTTAACTCCAAAACAAACAAACAAAACAAAATCATAAACATTTATTTGAAAATGCATCACATTAATGCGATGCAGTTCCGTGTAAATGTTCATGATTTTGTTTTGTTTTGAATGTGGCCGACCCCGGCAGGTATCGAATCCGCCTCCTTCTGATCACCAGTCAGACACGCATCTGAATGAGCTACCGAGGCCGAAGTTCGACGATTCCGGGCATCTCCCGATTTTCGGGTGAGTCGTACCTAAGTTGTTGGGGGCGTAAAAACACAAACACACACTCTATATAAAATGCGGATATCAATTCTGAACGCGATGTTCTAGTCGACTTCTGTTTTCATTTCAGCTCAATTGCCACCGCATTACCTCCATGATGATGTTTCTAGGGTCGTTGCTAGGGCTGGCTATACTGTGGATGTACGGGATGTGTTTTCAGGTCGAGAATGTTTGTTCATATGACAAAAATATTTCCCAAAATAGAACTCTTGCCATTTGTAGCTTCACGTTTGGCGTGGTTGGAATATTGACTGCGGGCGTTGGCATTTACCTCATACGAAAATACGGTTCTGCGTTCGGCTTTGTGATGAATATTGGTGGTAGGCAGGGATTTGTGGATTATTATGGCGGACGCAGACGTTCTCATTACACCAATGACCTTGGAGGAAGTGACGTAGTGAATCAGTTACGACAACAGAACGAAATACTTCAGCATGAGCTCGAACATCAAAGACAGCAGCGGCAACAGTTCGGGCCCTTCGTTCCACGCCAGGGGTATACAAATATGGCTTTTGTCCCGCCGGACTTACCACCTTATAGTCCCAGTGAAGTTGGTACAATATCACCTTACGATCCACCACCTTATAGCGTAAAAGACACGGAACAAGAAAACAAACATGATTAACAAATTGTATTCTGGCGGACTCTTCCATCATTATATGTTGGATGAGTCCATATGTCATTTAAGAGGCGCCGAGTGTATTTGTTTATTACAGTTTTCTTCTGTTTTTAACGGAAAATGTAAACCCTGATCAGAGCGTCTGATCTGACCTGCACTGCTTGCCTATGTACCTTTTAGGGGTATCCGGGCAAGCATAGGAAAAAAGAAGTGAAGGCAATGATCAGGAATCGATACAATCAACCCACAGCTCCCATCAGAGACACCTAAGGGAAAGAAACCAAAACATAACAGACCCAAAAGCGGAAAGCTAAAAGCACAGTTGCTTTCCCATAAAATGGCCATTTGTCTATCCAAAACAAAATAATACAAGCGATACACACACTCAAAGAAAAACCATAACAAAAATAAGCCGCGACAGAAGAACCACCTTGGAATGGTCAGTGAAACTAATTCCACGGGGGTGGGGGGGGGGGGGTGTGTGTGTGGGGGGGGGGGGGGGGCTTAAATCGATTTTACGTGGCCACAATCCTCGTCTTTACGTCCACCGCGATTTAGACATAATTTTTTCAGTCCGCATGAAAGCCCCCTAACTCATTACTGCAACATCTCCGTGAACACAAAATTCAATGAATCGACAGCAAGAAACCACTGATGTACTGGAACAAAAGAAAACCAAAGGTCTGACCAAAGACCCCACAATTGATCTGATCCCCGTCTTCGTTGTTTTTTTTTTTTTTTTTTTCTTTTTTTTTTTGACCAGGTAAGACACAAAAGCGGACTGATTATCAACATTCTCGAAATTGTAGATAAGAAACTAGACAGCTTGTACATTCAAAACAAAAAGATGTGATAGAACTTATATAAAGCCTTAGCCAAAAATATAGACGAATTGCATGATATTGGTTTGCAAGTTAATATATCAACAATTGTCTAAACCCCACTTCAAACAGAGAAAACGGGTTTATGGGGTGTACATTATCTTCCTTATTTCTGCTTAAAGACATAGGTTGTGGGTACTCGTTAGAACCGGTTCTAACGAGTACCCACAAACTATGCTTAGAGCATGAATAAAAGAAATGTTACGAATTTTCAACAGAAAAAATGACCGATTTGTATGTATGTAAGAATGCGTGTGTTTTAGAGTGTGTTTAGACGTTTACGTCCAATCAACAGTTAAGATCACATAGGGACGAAACCACGGGTTAAGACTCATCCGAAATTCTGGATCAGCTAGGAATTGAACCCACGACGCCCTGTTTATGAACTGAGTAGCTTCATTACGCAAACACGCCTATACAAATACATTGCCACCTTTATCGACGAAAAAATGAAAATTTTATGATAAAAAATGCGATATTCTTATTTCTGCTCCAAATTTAGATTGTGGGCACTTGTTAGAAGAGGCGGTTCTAACGAGTACCCATAATCTATATTATATCTTAGAGCAGAAATAAGAAAAATAAGGTATACCCTGGAAACCCGTTTTACTATATAAAAGTGGGGTTCAAGGGGGTCATAATTATGTAGGCGTGTTTTCGTGATGATCCACTGCACCACATATGCTTCTATGTAAGAATGCAATATGCCGTAGGTTGAGTTACAGTAATGTCTAGTAGAACCGGTGAGTGCGCACTTTTGGCATTGAAAGGGTTCTACAAATACATGTGAATCAATGGATATCACAGAGACCTTCATGACTGGGCTGCTTGATTGCAATTGTTCTTTTCACCCATATATGCTTAGCAGCCCTTTGGGGGAGACATTGGCCAAAAGTGCAGAACGTGGCGTCTGATCTGGGTCTACACTGTTTGCTGAAAGAATTTTTTTTTGCAAAAATTACCACCTGGAACCCCTATAACTAGGTTGGAAATGACATTGTCATGTATTTGTTAATGAGAACAAAGGAGGGTGAATATTGGCCTAGCCTAATATCGCATCTGTTGACACATAGCTATATACTTGTGCCTGGATGTGTCATATATATTGTAATGACATAATGTTAGAAACAATATTCATATCAAGCAATATTTATTATTAAGGAGCTGTTCTTATCAATCACAGTTAATTCATTACATTCATAATCACTGTCAGTTTGTTTTCTTATCATTCCGTTTGGAGAGCACACCTGTGTATGACTATCCCCAGCGTGCCTGTGTTTGATTATGGTGTTTTTATGGCCGAGATGAAAACGCTTTATGATTTTTCATATTTTGCTTCAAAATGAAGGTCTTGGGTTCTCATCTTATTTACCTCCATCACATTAATAAGTCTGTGTAATGAACAACCGGCTTAATACCACTTTATACATTTATTACATGAAAAAATGGCTTTTTGATTCCACTGTGGAGTTATGAAACTATTTGAGGGTCAATTGGCAGAAACTAGCTAGTCTGGCCCATAAAGCACCCCATACTTTTCTGCTCTGTGGTACATTCCATGTTTTCAAAGGATAATATTTATGATGGTGTACATAATTTTCATCATTTCTAGGTCAAGTTCCATACTAGGTCACTTGGGGTAAAAAACTAGGTCACCAGGTCAAACCAGAGGAAAACCTTGTTAACATTCTGGAGGTCAGTTTTGAAACTTGCTCAGAATGTCTGTCTCTATATATAAAGTCTAGTTCAAATTCGGTATTTGGTTATTTGGGGTCAAAAACTAGGTCACTAGGTCAAATCAATGGAAAAACTTGTTTACACTTTATCTGTCACAGTTTTGACCCAAATTAAATGGATCTTGCTCTGAATGTTTGATGGTATGAAATCTAGGTCAAGTTCAATACTGGATCACTTAGGGTCCGTAAAACTAGGTCACAGGTCAAATCAACGGAAAACCTTGTTAACATTCTAGAGGTAACAGCTTTGACTCAAATTAGATGAAACCTGCTCAGAATGTTTTCATTTATGAAATCTTTGTCATGTTTAGTACTGTGTCACTTGGTATAAAACACTAGGCCACCAGATCAAATCAACGGAAAACCTTTTTAACTCTCTAGAGGTCCCAGTTTTGACCAAATTTTAATGAAACTTGCTCAGAATATTTGACTGTATGGAATCCAGATCAGGATCAATACTGTGTCACTTGGGATTAAAAACTATGTCACTAGGTCATATCAAAGGAAACGCTCGTTAATACTCTAGAGGTCACAGTTTTTACCAAATTTTGATGAAACTTGCTCAGAATGTTTGCCTCTATAAAGTCTAGGTCAAATTTGATACTGGGTCACTTGGGGTAAAAAACTGGGTCACCAGGTCATATCTCATGAAAACCTTGTTCACCCTCTAGAGGTCAAAGAATTGAGCCAATATTGATGAAACTTGCTCAGAATATTGACCTTTGAAATCTAGGTCAAGTTTAATACTGGGTCATTTAGGGTAAAAAAACTGGGTCACCATCAAAACTTCCTAACACACTAGATGTTAAAGTTTTGACCCATTTTTCAAGAAACTTGCTTAGAATGTTTGCCTTTATAAAATCTAGGTCAAGTTCGATACTAGGACCTATAGGTCAAGGTTGTTGGAACTAGATCACCAGGTCAAATCAAATGAATAGCTTGTTACACACTAGAGGTCACAGTTTTCACCCAATTTTGATGAAACGTGCTCAGAATGTTTGCCTTTATGAAATCTATGTCAAGCTTGATACTTAGTCACTTGGGTCAAAACCTAGGTCACCAGGTCAAATGAAATATAACCTTAGAAAAACTAGATGTCAAAGTTTTCTCCAAATTTTAGTTAAACTTGCTTAGAGTATTTGTCTTTGTGAAATCTTGGTCAGGTATGATACTCGGGTCACTTGAGGTAAAAAACTAGGTCACTAGGTCAAATCACATGAAATCCTTGTTAACACTCTAGGGGTTACAGTTTTGAACCAATTTTGATGAAACTTGCTCAGAAAGTTTCCCTCCATGGACTCTGAGTCACGTCTGATGCTGTTTCACTTTGGGTAAAAAATTAGGTCGCCATGTCAAATCAAATTAAAACCTTGTTAACTTAAGATGTCACAGTACAGTTTGGGCCCAATTTTAACGAACCTTGCTCAGAATATTTGCCTCTATGAAATCTAGGTCAAGTTCGATATAAGTTAATTTTGGGTAAAAACCTAGGCCATGAGCTCAAATCAAATGAAAACCTTGTTAACACTCTTGAGGTCACAGTTTTGACCCAATTTTGATGAAACTTGCCGAGAATGTTTGCCTCTGAAATCTAGGTCAAGGTTGACACTGGGTCACTTGGAGTCAAAAAAATAGGTCACAAGGTCAAAATAAATGAAAAGCTTGCTAACAATCCAGACGTCACATTCAAGTAATCGTTATCAATGTTGCTCTAGATATTTGTCTTTATGATTTCTAGTTCAAAACTAGTTCAATTTGGGCTAAAGGAAGTCACTGGGTCTAATTAAAACAAAACCTTATTAACGCACCAGAAGTCACATTCATGAAGTTATCATCATGATTATTGCATGCTCGATGTTTGTCTATATGATTTCTAGTTCAATCCCGAATCACGGCCTCTAAGCATACGGGAAAAGTTAGGCCATGTGATATCAAGGGAAATCAAGGGAACAAACCTGTACTGGCAAATTTTTCCAGGTAGCCTCCAGAATTACGCTACATGACACCTGTTTTAAAGCAGTTCGGTTATAAGGTCACCAGACCATATCAAAAGAAAGGTTGTTAACACTGCAGAGGTCACATTTTTGAAGTAACCATCATACAAGGTCAAGTACGAAACTGGGTCACTTCAGTCAGAAACTATGTCACCAGGCCAAATCACTAGAAAACCTTGTTTGCCCACTTTTGAAGAGATCTTCATGACTCTTGTTCAAAATGTTTGTCTTGATGATTTCTTGGAGAATCTTGGTCAAACTCTTTCTCTTGATGATTTTCAGTCATATTCTCCTGAAGTGCTATGATTCTCAGGAAAAGTGACTGATTTGCAGATGTCTATGACATTTGAAATAATCTGACGTAAAGATGGCGATTTCTCAAATATTTATGCAAATTCATCCTTACCATGTTACAGGCTGGTTGCCAATGTTTGCCATTAACATGTTGCAGATAAAGCTATCCATCTTTCTGAATCGTTGTTTCATCATCATTATCCAACATCTTTATACTATGAGGAAATATGTGTTTGCTCCTTTGATTGTTTTGAGCAGTGTATAATTACCTGAAAACATAAACATAGTAGAAGGTATGTGTGTGTTTGGGTTTTACATCCCACCAACGGCTAAGGTCATGCGGATACTGGACCTCACCTGAAAGTCTGGAGAAGCATGGGATCGAGCACACCACCCCTGGTTTGTGATGAGGCGAGCAGCTTAACCACTACACCACGGGGGCTAGAACATTAGAAAGAATAACTGAAGCTATCTACATAATAAGAGCTCCGCAAGCGTGGCATTATACGCCCGTGACAAGTTTTTTTTTTTTTTTTTTTTTTTTTTTTTTAATTTATTGTTTTTTTATTTTTTTCATTTACACAGAGACATAAAGACATTTATAACATATATTACATGGCATATCCAGAGCATTGGCAATCACAGAGGTGAATTGAAAAAGATGTGATGTTAAATCATCTTCCCTGAAATTCGGCTGACGGACGCCACCATCCTGAGGCCCGGAGACAGTAGACATCAAAACCAATTCTCAAATCTCGACGTTCCCGTGCCACCCGGACCCAGGATCCGAACCTCCGACAACCGGCATAGACGCCGCGTTGACTCTCTGGCTACAGCCCAGAGCCAAAGTGGCGTCTTTGGAATATTTTTGATAGTTTACCATTAAAATGGAAAAACAATAACACCATTTATCCATTGTTATCTTATAATAAAACAGCACACGTCGGGTCCCTCAGGGGAAGCTCAATACTCTCCAATCAACCTCGTACCCAGACTACAGACGCTTGGAGTCAGGTCACCCGCTAGCGTCCCTAGCCATCCTTACACCCCGCCGTAACTGGAGCACCCCTACCATCGCAAGACACGTCCAGCAAACATATATAATTAAAATAAGAAAGTCAAATATAAGTGGACGTCACCCCACCATCAGGGCCCATATCAGTATCCTTAGACCATACTTTCACTATTTCATATCGATGTCAAAACGTAGCAAAATAACAGGGATTGCAGCGGATGAAAAGGCAATATTATAATGTCATCTGTCAAGCAACCTCGCACGGGCCCAGCCACAGGTCCGAGGTCCACTTCATAGACCCGAGCTAGAAAACCAGGGCCCACACAGCTGACCGCGGATCTGCAGCCGGGACAGCCCGGAACTACCTGACCATTGACTATTGAATTCCGACCTCAGTATTAATACGATGACCTCCAACAATACAGGATAGCTAGTTAATAAAAAGGGGTACATACAACCGTCCAAAACGGCACAAAATTAGCTTGGCCCAACAAGCGACAGCGAGATTGGGGCCAACCTGATGGTAAAAGGACGCTCCTCAATACCGCATTTAAAAGCCCCACACTCATGATCTACCCACGGCGGCAGAAGCTCCAACCATAGCAATATATTAAAAGACAAACCCGGCAAAACAACAAAAGACAAACAAGAACGCCAGCACGAGACCCCAATCAAAGCGTATGCGGGCCCAACAGCCCCACCCCCCGGACCCGGCATGTGCTTTTAATGCCAACGCCCTCGGTATATATTAACATCACTGTCCTATACAGGTGTGGAATATTTAAAGTTTGCTCCCCTACCTCACTTAGTTGCACTATTGCAGTACAACATCTTAAAACGTTGAGAAGGGCAAACTCACACTCTGAGACAATTGAGCCGGGGCACAGCACTCCCCACAACCCACACGCACGCCGGGCCCGTGACAAGTTAATATTTGTCGGACTGCAACCTTGGAACAATATGAACTGCTCTTAAAATATGCGCTGCTCCACATCGCAGTAGAACTAAATACCAAGGTTTTGCTTGGTCGAATGTTACCTGCAGGAGAAAATAGCCACAAACAAAATGTGTACAGAAATGTCCATAGAGCACACCTCAATTTTTGGAGGACCGCTGTTCCACATTGTGGTCAAACTACATGTATATATCAAGTTTCAGCTTGATCAAATGTTTACTGTAGGAGGACTTTGCCAGAGACAAAATGTTCTCAAAATTTGCAAAGGGGATAACTCTAGAAATGTTTGGTGAACTTTAATTGCTAAACAATATGTGCTGCTCCAGATCATGGTCTAACTATATATCAAGTTTCAGCTTGACAGAAATTTTCAAAGGGGTATTACTTTGTTTTTATTTGGTGGACCAAAACCTCAAACTAGATCACTGACCCCGTCAGAAAGGTGTCAAGGAGGTATAGTACAAGGTTTGTCAGAATATAGGTCTTTTGATTGTAAGTAAGTAGGCATTACTCTGTAAACATTTGGCGGACTACAACCCCGAAACAATATGCGCTACATTGCCTCATAGTCTTACTATCTACAAAGTTTCAGCTTGATCGGATAAAAACTGTAGGAGGAGTTAACCGGAAACGAAAAGTTTACGGACAAATGGACGAACACAGACCCCATACCATAATACGACCGATTTTACAAAACGGGCGTATAAAACCTGGAGGCAAAAGCTTTGGCTATAATGGACAATAGCCCTAATAATAGCACTCCCGGGATCGCAATGTTGGTCGGGAAGTACCAACACTTCCTGTTAGGAGAGTCGTATTGAGCTGTGTTGTCGGCCCAGTCAGTTGAGTCAGGAACACATCAAGGAATTTTTGGTAATTAAAAGGGAAAGGTCTGATCACAGAGCCCTGAGGGACACTAGGAACCGTGGGTGCAGTTTCACTTTATGGAAATTAAAACGAACTGGTTCAATGAGGGAGCACTGAGGGACATTAGAAAATATCCAGCAGGCACTCATTGCCAAAATCAACCCCGGAAGAACACTGGAAACATTGTTTCAACTTCGATTCAACCCTGAGTCAACGCCACGTGTCCATTAGGTTGTTTTGAATTTGTCCGCCATATTAGTATATAAAACCAGTGGTTAGTGTAATAATTGGCGAATGAGGCATCGGTTTCCATTTGGGCAGTAAATAGATATATGTAGTCCAACGTTAAATACAAAATCTGTATTTGAAATGCATATATCTGTATTTAATCCTGTAATTCAGATAAATGTTTCTGCGATTCAAATACAGATATATGCATTTTAAATACAGGTATCTCTAATTAAATGAAAATACAGATATATGTATTTAAAATGCAGCGAAATCAAGTCGCAGACTTTCCTAAAAAAAACAAAATAGATGTCAATATTTCCTTATGAAACTTGGCGGATAAATGTATAACAGCATTCTCAATGATACGCAAAAACAAATTTTAGTCAGTTTTGTAACTGAATATTTATTTTATCAATTGATTTCGCTAAAATGAGTTGATTTCGAACTCGTGATTTTTAGCTAAATCAATTGGCAGTATAGCAGTCCCGCACTGCATTGCATAATCAAACGATTAACTGAGAGACCGAGGGGAGGAAACTGTCAGACTATCAGATATCAGAAATTCAAATACATATATCTTTTTAATTTTTCTCTCAATAACAAACTATTTTTTTTTTCACGAAACTTGGCTCACAACATTCAAAATAATCTACATCACGTGAACAAGTCCGTGAAATGAACACCCCCTTACACCCACTTAATATAGAAAAAAACTGGGGTATATGGAGGTATACATTATTTTTCTTATTTCTGCTCCAGTACATAGGTTGTGGTTACTCGTTAGAACCGCCTCAATGAGGCGGTTCTAACGAGCACCCACATCCTATGTTTTGAGTATAAATAAGAAAAATATCACAAATTTTCATCAGAAATATTACTTTTTTGAGGTTTGAAAAAATGCACAATATAACACGGATAAGTTATCGTAATGTAAGAACATTTTGAAATGTTTATTTTATAAAAAGAGCTGTTTTCACGGAATCAAGTCTTCTCCTGATTCGTATAAGCCTTCGCAAGATGCTTCCACGCGGAGCTGATACCGACCGCACATGAGTACTGGTAATCCGCTTAGAAATCTAAGCCTGTCCAGGAAAATTACTGCGAGTCGGCGC
Organism: Lucinisca nassula; assembly: GCA_963580285.1. Lineage (NCBI taxonomy): Eukaryota > Metazoa > Mollusca > Bivalvia > Lucinida > Lucinidae > Lucinisca > Lucinisca nassula. The sequence goes on along the minus strand of OY757017.1, from coordinate 114,499,302 downwards.
GTCCTTGCTTATAAACCCTATTGGTTTCATTGGGTGGCAGGGATCGAGATGTCATTTCATCGCAATGTCGGGTAAAAAGTCCCACAAAGTTGGAAGCAACGTCTCCAAAATGACCTAAATAATGTTGTCGGGGACGTTAAACCTTTAATCAAACAATCTCTCAATATGAGCACCTTTGCACACGCGGTAGATTGACTATAGGCGTATGAATGTCTCTAAACGCGCAAGACTAAGTAACTTCGGTCAATACGGAATTCGCAACATGTCCCTGACAACCATTCATTACGAAAACACGCCTATACAAATACATTGAAACCTTTATCGCTGGCAAAATGAAATATTTAATATGACATCACGTGAACAAGTCCGTGAAATGAACACCCCACTAGACCCCACTTTATATAGTGAAAACTTGTGTTTACGGGGGTATACAATATTTTTCTTATTTCTGTTCCAAGACATAGGTTGTGGGTACTCGTAAGAACCGCCTCAATGAAGCGAATCTAACGAGTGTCCACAACCTATGTTTGTAGTAAAACTAAGAAAATTATCAAGAGTTTTCGTCAGAAAAGTACCCATTTTGGAGGTGTGAACAAATGCACCACATCGCACGGATCTGTTAACGTAATGACAAATTGTGCTATTTTTCTTATGTCTGCTCAAATAAGAAAAATAGATCATCGTGAATATTCTGAGAAATCAGAAATAAATCATTGGTTTAGACTCATTCTAGACAGGTTTTTGATTATTTGGACCCCTTTTGGATTTATATCAGTCTTTCAATCGACTGCCTATTCGAAATTTGCAAAATTGCAGTATGTTTCCTCTGGCTGTCTTTGCCGGATCATTGCAGGGTCACTGATGAGGCTTTATTAGCCGAAACTACGTAGTATGGCCCATCTTCTTTCTTATGAATGTTTTCATTGCTCTTAAAGGAACTCATTTTTGATTTTTATTTGTATGTACAAGAAAATCTTTCAACACTCTCTAATGCTTCCTTATCACTGAACATATGTGAAAACCTCGTTCAGTCAATTATAAGCTGAACCAGAGTTTCAGGAACCGAGAATGATTGTTTCCAAATGTTCGCACCATTATAACGTATTATAGTATTTTGAAGCATGCGTATGGTTCTTTTCTATCCTCTCTCAACAGAGGACAGTACAATAGCATATGACAAATGTCTTCTTCTTCTTCTTGTTTTCAGAGCTTGCATTTCAGAAGTCACGCACGAGGGATTCTGTCCAGTACTTCGTTACGGTTGTGTTGATAGCAGTTTTACATTCGTTCTTGGAGGGGTTTCCTGGTCATTTCGGCCAATATCAAAATCGACCCATAGCAATTTCGGCCCACGAATAATTTCCAGGCTGTTATATGGGTCAATTATCAGCCAAAATATATAAAAAAAGAAAACGAAAGATATAGTTAATTTAAGATAAAATGCATGTATATACAATTCCCTTGATCCCTTTTCACCGCTCGGCATTTATATCCTGTAACGATGCGTTTGGGATCACTGCCCTTAGGGAAAATGGAATTCTAAAAACAGACTCGCGCGATAATTGTAACATATGCATTAACAGTTTCAATCGGCATTTACACGTGAAACTGATGTTGAGCTACCATCCAAAGGTAAAAAGTCCGTTCCCCTCTGTGGGGATACGACAGTTGATCTCAATGGGGTCGCTAAACTGTTGGGTAAGCTCAAGATACATAAGGCATCTGGGTCCAACGACCTGAATGCCAGGGTACTTAAGGAATGTAGTGCTGAAATCTCTCCTGTATTGGCCTTTATCTTCAATGAATCACTAGCCCGGGGCACTGTACCAGATTAATGGCGACAAGCAAAGGTTACCCCCGTCTATAACAAAGGTGAAAAGTATGATGCAGCAAAGTATAGACCAGTGTCGCTAACATGCATCTGTTGCAAAACCCAGGAGCATTTATTAGTAAGCAATATCAACAAGCACCTAGCCTTTCTTGCTGACTGTCGACATGGTTTCCGGAGTTGAAGGTCTTGTGAACGCAACTAGATTAATTTTATCATGACAATGTGGGCAATCTGGATGGGGCCATAAACCGTGGCCACAAACAGACAGACTTGCTCATCATGGACTTCGCTAAGGCCTTTGACAAGGTACCTCACAGAAGGCTATTGCATAAACTGGAGAACTACAGGATAAGAGGACCCACACATAGGTGGATTAGCTCATGGCTCTCTGGGAGTTCACAACAAGTTGTACTTGATGGCCAAGTGTCTGACCCAGTCCCTGTTGTATCTGGAGTTCCCCAAGGTTCGGTCCTTTTCTTGGTTTTCATCAATGTTCTCCCTGATAATATCAGGTCATCGGTCAGTTTGTTTGCTGATGATTGTGTTCTGTAAAGGAACATATATTCTCCTTCTGACTGTCTTATTTTACAAGATAACCTGAATCAACTTGTTCAGTTGGAGGTCGATTGGCAGATGAAGTGCAATGTGGCAAAATGTCATTCAATGATGTTGCCAAGACACCATCAGGACAAGCAAATCAAGTTTGACTGTACAATTTACCTGCAAATTTTGGAGCATGTTCAATCTGTCAAATATCTTGATATCACCGCCACTCACGATCTGGATTGGGGTCAACATATCTCTGGGATTACATCTAAAGAATCCAGGACTCTAGGATTCCTTAGACGTAATTTGGCTTTTGTACCTTGGCAGACAAATGATGTTGCATTGGTTCGCCCTCAACTTGAATATGCATCACCCATTTGGCATCCCTATGTCATACTCAGATTCAGCAGGTGGAGAAGGTGCAGAGGACAGCGTATGCCAAGTCCGCAGAAGAGTTCAAAGCCCGTATAGTGTAAGATCAAGACTCAGAGGTATGCGTTTTAGGATACCTCTGTTATGCGGATTGTAAATAGATTTAAAGACGCATCCAGTGACTCTTCTATTTTTTTTTCAGCTAAATTCTAAATTTAGCCACCAATCAACTGAGGTAATGGCCAAATATGGCCGACTCAGGATAGGTAGGTAGGTAGGTAGGTAGGTGGGTTGGTAGGGAGGGAGGGAGGGAGGTAGGTAGGTAGAATTATTTTCGATCAATAATAACCTCCTCAGATGTGAGTCTTCTCGCAATGCAAACACTGTACATAATGGAATAGACATGAAATAAAGATTATACATGTATAAAAGAGGACGTGTTTATTTAGAAAAAAATGTGTATCTATGAACTTGGAAATTATGGTTCTGGGGTCATTGTTTATTGTTTTATATTATGGCACATGTCGGTATGCAAACTGATCAATAATCACTTTACGATGTTACCGCTATCGACACGTGCCTTAAAGTAACTAACAGGACGATTATCATATTACTCTAACCTCGGTCATTATTGGGGCACGTGCCATTCATCCATAAGTTTTAGTCTCTAATGCGTGTCTTTAATGCTTTCTTTGTTTCTTGCTTTCGGTTTCGTTTTGTTTGAATGTTATTGGGCAGGGACAAGTCGATAACTATCTGGGTCTAGCGCCGTGGCCCAGCGAAGACTCACATCAGCATGTACATAATGCCTCCAGCGATCATGACCATACTGTGCAGCTGTGAAAGCTGATCTGTGTATCCTGGACGAATTCTAGAAATTGTTGGGCCCTTGTTTACTTTTTTTTTTCAATCTGCCTAATGTGCAAACGGCTTCCTCGGGACCCAGCAAATGTCAATGTACGAAAACCTATGGGTGATTCCTGTAATGAAATTGAAGATTTTCTACTGAAACCTATTCAACGTGCCTCTTATTCATAAGGTTTTCTCCATTCCTTATTTGGAAGTTGAAAAGCAGAAATAAGAAAAGCAATGCACACAACGAAACTATTCACGATTTCGTAAGCCCAACGTGACTGTGAACAACGCTTGATGTCAGTTTTCTAACCATTGCCTGCAGTGAAAACAATCAAATATTATAAACCCTTAAGCATGTTCAAAATTCTTAAGAGTGCATTTTCTTTCTTATATATTCATTACGATAACACACACGTGTGGCATAGTGCATTCTTTCATTTTCTTCGAAATGAGTACTTTTCCGACAAAAATTGTGATATTTGTCTCATTTATACTCCGAACATACGTTGTCTTTGCTCTTTATAACCGGTACTAACGAGTACCCACAACCTTTTTCTTGGATCAAAAATAAGCATGATAACAAGTACCCCCTTTAAACTCCAAATCTCCCTATAAAAAGTGGGGTTTCTTTTCTTTTCTCGGAACTATGTCCAACAATCTTTGTTTTTGTTGGATGAATCTTGTAGTGGTCATAATAAAATTATTGTGAGAGAGAGTAAAAGTCTGGATTTAACACACGTCTGAAATTGTCTGGATTTCAGAGGTGAAAAACATTACAAAAAAATATTGAAAAAAAAAAAAAAAGAATCTTGTAGTGGTGCTATCTATCTTCATATACTGGGTCGGTCATACTTGGCAATTACCTCAGTTGTGCTGATCATGCAGTAGATACCAAAACAACAACAACAAACAAAACACACATAAAAAAAACACACAAAAAAAACAATTATACCGTCATTAAAATTGTGGACCCTAATTGCTATGGGCCAATTTTGTATGGGCCGAATTTGTTATCGACCGAATTGTCCAGGGATCCCTCTGCCAAGTTGATTTCGTATTTACACGATCCTGACAGTAGTAACAAGACGTTTCGCCCAAAGACGTTTCCCCCTGGTCGTTTCCCCCTAGTCGTTTCGCCCCTTTTTGGCCCTTAGTCGTTTCGCCCCCCCCCCCCCCTAACCCTAGTCGTTTCGCCCCCAAACCCTAGTCGTTGCGCCCCCAAACTATTTTCCTATATTTTATATATAAAAGATTCATATATGAGAAAGAGAGAGAGAGAGAGAGAGAGAAGAACCTGTTCTTTGAATGAAAATGTTAATCAGGAATTATGATAAGTATTACCTGTTTTGATCAATATCGTTTATCACAATGTTTATTTAATTTGACACAATAATCCCGCAATTATTGCCATTAATGATAAGGTGTGAAAGCATGCCCTCTTTGCAAAGTTAAACGTCTTTGATTATCGCTTAAGCATCCTTTACCAGTTTTGTTTTAAATTGGTCGGTTGGTTCGTTAACAGAGTCAGCCAGTAATACATTATTGAATATCTTACTTTATAAGACCTTATAAGGCAACGCGGTTTGCTTGATACATTCAAGTACAGCTTCTTCACTAGGACTATACCCGATTGGAATTCTTTACCAGCATCTGTTGCTCAGGCCCCTGACTTGGTATCCTTCAAGCAGGGGCCGTCTGTAAAGTAAAGTCTGGTGGATTTTTGAACCTGTGCCGGTTGGGCGACCATACCCAGGGGCAGCTACTGTAGCCGGAGAGGTGTGGTTTCCAATGATGATTTGAGAAAGCAGGCTGGAACCTTTCCTTTCTCATCTTTCTTGTCTATCCACTATTTCTCTTTCTTTCCTATATTTCCCACTTTCTCTCTTTCACTCGCCACCAGAGATATAATGTTCAAGTATGAATGAAGTCTCTTAACGAACATATACAGATACTTAAGCTGACGTGACAGGGCAATGATGCTACTTACATATTTGCCTCTACTCACTTCTAATAAAAGTTCACCAGTGAAAATTAGTCTTACAGTGAAAAGTGGGCGAAACGACTAGGGGGACGAAACGACTTGGGGACGAAACGACTAGGGGCGAAACGACTAGGGGGAAACGACCAGGTAGGAAACGTCTTCGGGGGCGAAACGACTAGGGGAGGAAATGGTTTGGGGGTGACACGTCCCGGAATCCTGACAGTTGGGTCGGGAACAAGACAGTTCCCCGACAGGACAGTTCCCCGACACGGTTTTTGGAGACAGTTCCCCGACACATTTGAAGACAGTTCCCCGACACTTTTGAAGACAGTTCCCCGACACTATTGTTCATAGTTAAATGACCTGTGACTGATAATTATAATTGGCAATTAGGGATAATTGGGGATAATAAAGGCTCAATGATCATTGTGAATAGATTAAGTGTACCTGTGATTTAGAGAGGCAATGTATTTTTGTGTCGGGGAATTGTCTTAAGATATATTAGTTATTATTTGGACGTTTCTTGCTATGGCAACTATATTAATGAGTTGCCTGAAATGTCCTCGTTGATTTCAAGACAGCTCGCCGACACATGTTCTGACGATGTTCTGTCTGGAAGTCTAAGCCAGAGGAGAGGTAATGTGGAATTTCTTCATCAGTCAGCATTCGTCAAGATGCAATTTAAATGTAGATGGTCTTTAATGCTCGGTCAGCTTTAAAGCCTAAAATATGTATTGCCGTCAGTCTACCGACAACGCAAGTTATGCCATTTAGTGGGATTGGTTCTTTGTCTAGTTCTATACTACCAAATTCAGATGAATAGGATGCCTTTATCGATAATGGCATCAAGTATAAACTTTTATTTTATATATGTAAAAGACTGTCGGGGAACTGTCTTCAAAAATGTCGACGAACCAATAATTTAGTATTTCTAAACGTCTGTCGGTGAATTGTCTTCAAAATATTGATGAACACATAATAACTATCAATTATGATCAGTCACAGGCCATTTGACTTTGAACAGTAGTGTCGGGGAACTGTCTTCAAAAGTGTCGGGGAACTGTCTTCAAATATGTCGGGGAACTGTCTCCAAAAACCGTGTCGGGGAACTGTCTTGTCGGGGAACTGTCTTGATTCCGTTGGGTCCATTCCGGTCCATTTCGGATTTAACACGTGAAAGTAGTTGCTCATGTAAACAATATGGCTGACAGCATACCATTGTCGTAGTTTTTATACACAATTTAAGTTTGTATTGCTTTATCTCTTTCTATTTTTTAAACAGTTAACACCTTCATTCATGAAGTTGTACATTTTTGATATGACTGGAGTAGCAAACCATGGGATACAGCCCCCGCACATCTATCTATCTATATATCCTGCAGCACCCTCTCGCGAGGATTATGTGCAGCTAACACATTGGGGCTTGAAGAAATAAATAGGCTGCTTGATGCTTCCACGCACAGGAGCTTGACGTAATAAAAATTAAAGGGCTTATCCCTACGTTTCTACACTGTTTCAGAGGTTCGATGATTTTCATTCAAAAATCTCAACATCTACATATTGCTCCGTCGAAATGCAACGTTAAAACATCATCAACGGATTTTTGATTAACGTGCAGGTACAGGGGCAACGTCCACATAAGTGGGCCACCTTCCAGGTAGCTGGCATGCTGCACGCATGGCAGATCTGACACCAGATCTCCAGGCTTGTCTATCATGAGGATCGATAGCAGAGAGCTTCCATTCTCTGCAATCTCTTTCTGTTAGCTGCTTCCAGGGATTTATGGACATCTCGGCCCCTAACAAACTCGGCCCCTGACAAACCCGGCCCCTGACAAACTCGGCCCCTAGCAAACTCGGCCCCCATTCAACTCCACCCCTAAAAACTCAGTACCTAGCAGCATTTAGGTTCTAAAATACAACGTTTTTGTTTCCAAGAATCAATTTGGAAGGTGGATAGGTAGTTTCACAGAAAGTTTGAGTATATTTATCGTTTTTAATACGAAACCTTATCCACGATAAAAGATCGCGGAAACCCATGCTGTAATTGGGGCGGAGTTGGAATTGAGTGTGGCATCACGAAATCATGCCTATAATTTTGACCATCTGCAACCACACTTTTATACAGCAAAACTGGGGTTTAAAAGGGTAGTAGTGTATTCTGTAGTGTATTCCTTGCTTCCAAAGGATAACCCTTTCTAGAACATATTTTATATCAATTTACTTTTTCTTCTCAAGATTGTTGGTTCTTGTAAGAACCGCCTCGTCGATGCCGTTTTTACAAGTACCCAAATCTGTTTACTCAAAAACATAGATTATTGGTACTTGTTAGAATCGCCCTGTCAATGTGGTTCAAACAAGTACCCAAAATCTATGTTTATAGCAGAAAAAAGAAAAATATGTTCACGTTTCATCTGAAAATTTTCGTATTTGGGTGGTGAAAAATTTCAATATTTTAGAATAGGCGTGTTTTTTTTTTTTTTTTTTTTGATAATAACATATCTAGTGTAAAACCAAATGTAAACATATGGAAAACAATTATCGCCCCCGCCCATCGGGGCTTGGAGAAATAGTTTGGGCTGCATGATGCTTCCACGCAGAGCACGAGTACTGGTAAATTGCTTAGAAGGACTAAGCCTGCCCAGGCAAAGCGGCGTGAGTCACATCGTCCAATGCATATAAGCCTTCTGGTTTCATCGGGCGGCAGGGCTTGAGATGTCATTTCATCTCAATGTCGGGTAAAAGTCCCACAAAATTGGAAGCAACGTCTCCAAAATGACCTAAATAGTGTTAAACTTCAATTCATACAAACAAAAACAAATAGAAAACAATATAGTTCATGATATACATGGTTCTCCACGATCTGATTATGCGTTGGCGACGTTCATTACGACAACACTCCTATACAAATACATTGTCAATTTTTGACCAAAAATGGAAATTTTTAGATGAAAATTGTGATATTTTTCTTATTTTTGCTCGAAACATAGATTACGGGGGCTAGATAGAACCGCCTCAACGGTTCTATCGCGTACTCACAATCTGTTTTTTAGCAGATATAAGAAAAATAATGTTTTAAGAAAGAAACTTAATTTTTCTGCCGTTCATGAAAGTATGAATGACAGCGTAGCGCTGGCAAATTTATATGAACCCCTTCGGTGTAAAGTTACTTTGCAGGCAATCCGCTGCTTTCATACTTTCGTGATTTGTTTTTGTTTGATTTGAGGTTTAACGTCCCCGTCAACACTGAAAAGGTCATTTTGGAGACTTTGCCTCCAATTTTGTGGGATTTTACCCGACATTGAGATGAAATGACATCTCAAGCCCTGCCACCCAATGAAACCAATAGGGTTTATAAGCATGGACGGACCGACTCGCACCGCTTTGCCTGGGCAGGCTTAGATCCTCTAAAAGGTTTACCAGTACTCGTGTGCGGGTCCGTTTCAGCTCTGCGTGGAAGCATCATGCAGCCAATATATTTCTTCAAGCCCCGACGGGCGGAGTCAGTCATACTTTCATGAACAGCAGAAAAATAAAATTTATTTCTTAAATGAACACACCAGTACCTCGTGGGTTTAGGTCGGGTAAAGGCCCCACAAAATTGGAAAGCAACTTCTCCCAAATGACCTATACAATGTTGACGGGGGTGTCAAACAATCAAAATCATTGGTATTAATAGAAAAATGGCTAATGGCTGTGGAATGGTCAAACCCTACAAATGAAAATAAAAACAAAATTGTTCAATTTTTGTAAGTGCGCAACAGAACATACTACTAGTCTCTTTTAAATGGCAGAGATGTCAATCAATCAATTTCTTTATTAATTACATCCGTTCGGAAGTTGAGTGACTGTGGACCCACAGCAGCGTGTCATACACTGGTTCAATCAACGGCATTCGGTTAATTTAACTCATGCGAGATGGTTTACTCATAATTTCATCAAAATGAGTTCAAAAGGTAATTAGGGATATGTACATTAAAAATATGTGTAATAGTTTGATAATAAGTCAATGCCAACACTAATATATACATATTCTAATTTTAGGGGCCGAGTTTGTCAGGGGCCGAGTTCGCTAGGGGCCGAGTTTGTCAGGGGCCGAGATGTCCTGTCACCCTTCCAGGTCATCTTGGGCCTTCCTGGCCCCCGCTTTCAACTTACCTGTATGTCACAGGCAGTCTTGATTGCACCGTTGGAGCGTTCCACATGTCCATACCAGCGAAGTCTTCTCTCTTTCAGGATGAGGTCCAGGTCCTCAATGCCAACACGCTCCAGTAACTCACTGGACCTGATGGTGACAGTGTCCTGTGGCTTGACATTGCAGATCTGTCTGATCATTGCCCTATCATTTCGCTGTAGACGTTGGAGGTTTGGCTTTGTCAATGGCCATGTCTCACTGGCATGGAGCATTGCGCTCCGCACACAAGAGCTATACACATGGCCACGTGTCTTGAACGAGAGGTGGCGGGAAGAGAGAACTGGTAGCAACTCCTTGAATTTCTTCCAGGCTGTTTTCACACGTGATGTAGTTGAAAGGTCGCAACCACCCCCTGCAGAGAGCATATCACCTAGGTAGCAGAAGGAAGCTACAACCTCCAGCTTGTCTGATCCGACTTGAACTTCCCTCTGTGGTCTGCCATCTAAGGGGCGTGCAGTTCCTTGGCACCGTGTACACCTGTACTCAGGGTCCTCTATCAAGCGTTTGAGCCCACTGCATTTCTTGTGCACCCAGAACTTGCAGCCATTACAAAAGATACTGTTGCTGCCAACTCCAGTGCGACATACAGCGCATGGGAACTGGCCTGTACTCTGCAAGAGGTCCAGACCTGTACCACAGATCATGATCTTTGTCTTTCCTGCATTCACTCTCAGCCCTTTCACCTCCATTGCCTCTTTCCAAGTTAAAAGCCTCCTGACACATTCCTCAAGGGATTCAGCTATGATGACAAGGTCATCAGCATACAGGTCCTCCCAGGGGACTCCAGAGCGGAACTCGCTTGACAAGGCTTCAAGCACAATGATGAAAAGCAGTGGGCTGAGAACAGAGCCTTGATGAACACCAACCTTCACCTCAAATTCTTCACTGTAACCATAAACATTTAATTAATGTGCAATATAATTTCTGCCACTCTTGAATCCATGACAATCCGTCTGTTCCTTTAAAATTTGCCTTTCGCACAGTTGCTGGTTACGTCGCCATGTTTGTTTACTCGGAGTGAGTCCATGCGCGTTGTCTGATTGGTCTAACCCCAGAAAATCGTCACATGCTTCGTGACCAATCAAAACGCTAAAAAAATTGAATGCGATTCTCCTAATGAAAACAAAATGGCGGCGTAACCAGCAACTGTGCGATGAGGATATTTTTAAGAAACACACACTTTACGGTGAATTATATGACAAAGCAGTTCAATAATATGCGGCTGAAGGTTTACGGTTCGTTCATTAACGTAAGCAATATTATTATTTCAAGGGAGCAATATGTAGATTTTGAGATTTTCGCATGAAAATCAACGGATCTCTGAAACAGTGCCCGTCCTTCGTTTCTATTACATAGAAACGTAGAGATGAACCCTTTAATATTGTAATACGTCAAGCTCCTGTGCTTCCACGCCCATGAGTACTGATAAACCGCTTAGAGGATCTAGGCCTGCCCAGGAAAAGCGGTGCGAGTCGGACCGTCCATGCTTATAAACCCTATTGGTTTCATTGGGCAACAGGGCTTGAGATGTCATTTCATCTCAATGTCGGGTATAAGTCCCACAAAATTGGAAGCAATGTCTCCAAAATGACTTTTACAGTGTTGACGGGGACGTTAAACATCAAATCAAACAAACATTGGCCCCTAAACAGCTAAACATCTTGGTTCTACCCCCAATGGCCCCATTATGAAGTTCATATTTGAAATTTATATGCTAATTTGTGTGTTTATTATTCTTCAGTTCATGAAGGTGTCACATGCATACCTCCAACTGAGGTAATTGCCAAATGTGATCAACTCAGAATAAGAAGACAGAGAGATAGATAGAAAAGACTAACTAAATGTTGCTGCTGTTTATCTACAAAGCATTTTAACGCTGCTTATGAACACTGAGTAAATCTCTTGTGCATTACACAGGGATACAGACTAAGCATTTTGCTTTAGGTGCCCAGACTGCCATAAATCCAAATAGGCATTTTCATTCAAAACTTAGGTGCCCAGGCAAAAATTTAGACGACTTGGTGCCTGTTTGTCTTTGTCCCTGATTACGTGCATTACTAAATGTGAAATGAGTGCATGCATTACTTCGGACAGTTTTAGATGGGTCGCTAGTTCAGAATTTGTATCATATTTCCATCTATCTTTCCAGACTTCAGCACCCCTCTATCTGTCTGTCAAGTCATAATGCTATCGGTCACATCTTGTTTTCTCCAATTACTGCTACTCGCTCACATCTGAGCATTACGAGCAGGACTTCCTGGGTGGTAACCAGTACTTTTTTGAAGCAGTGTGGATGAAGTGCCTTGCTCAAGGACAAAACACTGGTCAGCGTGAGGACCGAACCTGCAACCTCTCTATCACAAATCCGATGCACTACCACTGCACCAAAGCGCTCCACAGGAGCGTGATAGCTCAGTGGTTAGTGCACTTGCCTCTAATGCTAGAGGCGCCTGGTTCGGTCTCTATAGGCGGTGATTATTCCGGTGTCCAAACATGCTCCATTGGCATCATTTGCAGGGAAGAATGCAAAAAAAGTGCACCGTCCTTGGGATCAGGACGTTAACTAGAGGCCTCCTGTGCAGTTTAAAGACCCCTAATGAAATTACATGGTTACTGTGTAGGCAGGGAGCATCCAGTTAACATCCAGATGATCTGAAGGACCGTATGTACACTCTTTGACATTCATCCTTGCAAAAAAAAAACAAAAAAAAAAAAAAAACGATGCCAATGGAGAGTGTTTGGACACTGAAATAATCACCACTGCTGGTGATAGAACTTGGGAGCTCTAGCATCAGAGACAAGTGCACTAACCACTGAGCTTTTGGGTTGAACAAGTCATGGGGGTCAAGTATTTATCTTAAGAGGCCATGAAAGAATGTTAAAGAGGACTGATTAAAACAGGCCTCCAGCAATGGTCATTCCAGCTCATCAAGCATATCAACCACACCACTTCTGTTCAACCTTCTCAACCTGTAAAATCTGAGTTTTAACATGGGAGTTTTAAATAGGTGATGCATACTCATTGAGGTCGAACCAATATTTTGTATGGAAAATTCTTTGTCTGCCTATGAGCAAAAGCCAAATTAAGTCTAAGAAATCTAATGTCCTAGTTGCTTTTGATATCTCATATAAGTGTTGACCTCAATGGGGATCTTCAGTGCTCATGATGACAAGATATGAAGCAGATTGAGCCTGCTCCAGCGTGAGTGTTTGAGTTTTATGTCCCACCAACAGCTAAGGCCATACGGAGACAGGACCTAGGTTTAAAGATTCATCTGAAAGGCTGGAGAAGCACGGCATCGATCCTGAGGCCCCTGGTTTACAAGGCGAGTAGCGTAACCACTGCACCACGGAGGCTTCTATCCTGCTCCAATATATGCTGGTGTAATGAGTAGTTGAATTTAATATGCTTGTCTGGAAAGTGCTGTGATATCCTGGTTGAATGACATTTGGCCACATTGAACTATTCAACTTCATCTGCCAATCAGCCTCCCAACATGCTAGGCTATCCAGGCCATTTTGTATGATAAGGCAGTCAGAAGGAGTATATACTCCTACACAAAACACAATCATCGGCAAACAAACAAATAGAATCTGATGACCTGATTTTATCAGGCAGATCATTTATCATGTTTATAAACACCCAGAGAAGGACTGGTCCAAGTGCCGAACCTTGGGGGACTCAAGATATAACAGGGACTGTATTGGACACTAGGCTGTCAAGTACATCTTGTTGTGACCATGAGCTAATCCACCTGAGTGTCATCCTCTTATCACATAATAATGCAATTTATACAATAGCTTCCTGTGAGGTATCTTGTTAAAGAGCTTTGCAAAGTCCATGATAATTAGGTCGGTCTGTTTGTGGCCATGGATAATGGCCTCCTCCAGATTGCTCACTTTCAAAGGCTAGGTGGTTGTTTATGTTGCTAACTACATGCTCTAGGGTTTTGCAACAGATATATATGAGCGACACGGGTCTCTAATTTGCTGCATCATATTTTTCTCCTCTCTTAATCTAAAAGACGAGTAATCGTCACTAATGCTTGTCACCAGTTTAGCAAATAAAAAACATATTACAGGATGAGTTCTTAAACTACACTGTAAAGTCTATAGTATAGGCCCATGCCCATTGCGGCTTGAAGAAATAGATGGGCTGCATGATGCTTCAAAGCAGAGCTGAAACTGAGTGCGCAAAAGTACTGGTAAAATTTTAGAGGATCTAAGCCTGCCAAGGCAAATCAGTACAAGTCTGATCGTCCATGCTTATAAATCCTATTGATTCCATTGGGAGACAGGGCTTGAGATGTCATTTCATCTCAGTGTCAGTAAAAGTCCCAAACAATTGGAAGCAACTTCTTCAACATGACCTATACAGTGTTGAAGGGGATGTTAAACCTCAAATCAATCAAAAATGAAACAAATAAATTTTCTTTTATAAGACTATGAGATAGTGTAGTGTAAATCATGGCCAAAGAATACCTGGACAGGCTTAGTGGATGGAAACATCTGGATTTTAATTATTTTTCAGATCTTTCAAATTTAATGGATTGAAATAGATTTTTTTCCATCCAGTATGGGAAAAAAATCTCAGTCTGTTTTGATGGCTTAAATTGAAACAAAAACAGCTGCACACAGTTTTTTCTATGAGCTGTGAGAAAGGGCCGTTGACATCATAAAGTTGCCATCATCCAGTCATGATCGTACTGGAGAGAACCATGATATACATGTATTTGGACATCTCTTAATGATCATGTGACATCGCTTGAGTCAAAGTACCCGTACAGTGCGGCATACACCCTAACCTCTTTTTATACCACAATCAGGCATTCTAGTGACCTAATAAAAGGGGTCGAATAACGGCATGCTATAATTGTTAGTGACCTATAATACCTTCTACTGACCATTAATACATCTAGTGACTGTTTATAGACAAGACCTACTTTTCAGGTCCCTAATTTTATAAGTATAAACAATAACATGCAACCTTTCATACACGGGAAAACAACGACACTGCAAGTTCAAATCTTTGCAATATTTATTTAAACAGATTTTCAGAAATTTCAGCTAAATCCTTAGCTTCTTGACCTTTCCTGGTTTGAATGGTCGGTTGGAACAACTGCGCACTGCGGTTGCGTCTCAACCTCGAAAATAATTTCTAAAACTAAAATAAACTATATGTATTTATTTGCAGATTTTCATGCAGAATGTAAAGCACTGAGAAACTTTTATTCAAACGACCATGCTGTTTCCTACGTCTCTGTGGCGTGGTGATGTCAGAAACTTTGCACTCGTTAACATCACATTATACTATCTGTGCGCGTCATGACATTGAATGTCGTTAAACATGCCACATTGCCCAGAGTATTTTTTGCTTAAATCAGCTAAATTATTGGAAAACCTCTTGATTGTTTTGAATTGCGGTGTAACCTTAATATATGATTAGTGTCTTTAATAATAAAATACAAACAGTTCGCCGAAGCAATTTAATAGGGGCTATAAAATCGTCTCAGGCTTAACGATTATATTTTATTATTAAAGACACTGACCATGTATTTTCTATATAACACTATTAATGTTGTCCTAAGCAGAAATCATGTTTAGTTTAACAACGGTGTTATATCTAACCAAAAAATTCATAGATTATATAGAACTAGAAATGCTTCCATAGGACACGGATGCCCCCGCCTGAAAATATGTCGCATTAATCCATAGAAAGTTATTTACGGTGTTTAAATTTTTTGGACCCCTTTTTTCACATTTGAACTCTAAGTATGACCTTGACCTTGGAGGTAAGGACCTTGGTATTGTGTGAGGCAGATTGTCTCATGATGGTGAACATTTCTGCCAAGTAATTTTTAAAATCCATCCAGAAATAAGAAAGTTATTGGCTGCGTTTAAGTTTCAGATCCCTTTTTTGACATTTGACCTCTAAGTATGACCTTGACCTTGGAGGTACAGACCTAGGTTTTGCATGTGACACATCGGCTCATGATGGTTAACATTTCTACAAAGTAATTTTAAAATCCATCCAGAAATAAGAAAGCTATTGGCTGCGTTTAAGTTTCGGATGGACAAACGAACAGTCAAACAGATGGACAGGGGCAACACTATATGCCTTCCACCATTCTTCGAAAGGCGGGGGCATAAAAATGACCATCTATGGTCATTTTTGTATATAACCTATACATTTTTGGGATCCGTCTTGAAATTGTGTTCTATCCATAATGGTGTTGTAACGAACCGTGTTATAATGAGGTTGTGGTGTGTTAAATATGGTATGAAAATCGTTGAGTCCCAATAGTTAACTGTAGAGAGTTTCTGTAAATGCATTTAGATGAGAATGCGAAATATACATTACGAAAACACGCCTATACAGATACATTGCAACCTTTATTGCCGAAAAAATGAAAAATTTAAGATGAAAAATTGTGATATTTTTCTTATTTCTACTCAAAATATAGATTGTGGGTACTTGTTGGCCTCGATGAAGCGGTTCTAACGAGTGCCCACAATCTATATTTTAGAGCAGAAATAAGAAAAATAAGGTTTACCCCTGCAAAACCCAGTTTTACTATATAAAAGTAGGGTTCGAGGGGGTCAAAATTATATAGGCGTGTTTTCGTGATATTATCTATTTATGTGTTGTAATTACTGCAGATAGAAGAAGATACTAGAGAAGCAATGCCAGTTGTTCATGGCGAGAAATTGTATGGTCCTCCAGGGCCTCAGAACAATGCTGTATTGATGGATATCATCAGCAAATTAAAGCTTGATCTCCAGCAAAGCAAGGCAGAGAATGGCAAACTGGTTGATCAACTGAATGTTCTTATATCACTTGTTAAAAGGTATGTCTATATATGGTATTTACCCTAGGCAAATTTTGACATCTGCAAGTACTGTTAAACTTTAATAATTTAAATAACTTTGGCCTTTCGGACCATGAAAATAAATTACATGTATATTCAAACTAGAGCAAGTCGATGGCACGCCATCACATATCCCCATGCTGTGAAAGTCTTGTCACAATTAAAGGATACAAAATATTTCTTATTGACCTCTGGTGAGTTTGGGTGACCCCAAGACATGTCCACGGGGCAAAATCTTTGCACCGCTTTATTCTACTATTCATTACATTTGATTTGATATGCAACATGACCATGTTTGTACAAATAGATTATTGACCCTTTAGGGAGGGGTGGGGGAGGGGATGGGGATCACAACAAAATAAATAGGTTCCTTCAAAATTGTTGTACCACTATATTCCACTCTTCATTACCTTCGGTTTGATATGCAACATGACCATGTTTGTACAAAATATATTTTTGACGCCTGAGGCTCACCCCATGGCAGTTGCCCTAGTAGGGTTTTGCATCAATCCTCCAGTCCTCATCTATAGGGCTATTTCCTGTGACAGTTTCAATAACCTAGCTTAGGATGAGTTGTGGTTCAATCGAAAAAATGGACCCAAAATGTTATTTTTTGACTTTGCTGACCCCAAGACATGCCCTGGGCAAAATTTTTGCTCCACTGTATTTGTACCACTGCATTACCTTCGATTTGATACAGTTGAACTTCGATGGCTCGAACACCAATGGCTCGTTTACCATGTCTGAGTCGAACTCATTCTTGAGCCAGTAGGGAAATCCTCTACATAAGAAAAAGCGGGGGATAATTTAACAGATTTTAGTCTTTTATCTTGCAAAAGTATGCTGTGTGTACTCATTAGAATCGCCTCGATGAGGCGATTCTAATGAGACCACACAGCATACATTTTCATTATAGAACACCGAAAAGATGTCCAAAAGTATCTTATTATGCCTCCTGACAGTAACCCTTGGTGGCTCGAACAGAATTTCGAGGGCCCAAAGGTGTTCGAGCCATTGAAGTTCCACTGTATATGCAACATGACTATGTTTGAAGAAAATGAATTTTGACCCCTCGGATAACAAGTCTGTGTAATGAACCTGCTGTAAACCCCAATTTATACAGAGAAAATTGGGGCTTATTCACCATATTTGCTGGCTCCCAGCTTGCACATTGTCAAATTTGGAAAAAACAGGTAACCAGATCCCCCTGACCTTTTAAGGTCAGGGGGGTCTGGTTACCTGTTTTTCCAACGCTGATAACCTTCAGACTAGGAACCAGCTAATAAGGTGAATAGAGGTAAACAAGATGCGATATGTTGTTTGTTCGAATTGAGTTTTATCCCAGACAACACTGTTTAGGCCATTTTGGAGACATTGCTTCTAAATGGGACTTTTGCTGGACATTGAGATGAAATATCATCCCAAGTGCTGCCGCCCAAACAAACCAAAAGGGTTTGTATGTGTATGTAGGGATGGTCCAACATGGAACCCTTTGCCTGGGCAGGCTTAGACCCTCTAAGCAGTTTGTCAGTAATCATGTGCAGTCAGTTTCAGCTCCTCATGGAAGCATAATGCAGCCACAAGATACATGTCTTTATTTAACGCCAGTCACATTACAACAATAAGCATCCACTATGTCAGCTATTTTCCGACAAACATTGGTTTAAATATAACAAATAAAACTAGCTGCAAGAAAAGCGGATAAAAAGGAGCTGTGAGATAACTGGTATACATGATTTTTCTTATTTCTGCTTCAATACATAGACTGTAAGTGCTTGTTCGAACTGCCTTGTCATCCTATTTCTGCTCCAAGGCATATGTTATGGCTATACTCATTCAAACTGCCTCAAACAGGTGGTTCTAACAAGCACTCACAAACCATGTCTTTGAGCAAAAATAAGACACAAATCTCACAAATTTTCGTCAGAAAAATAACCATTTTGGAGCAATGAAAGACTACAATATGTCACATGGATATGTTATCATAATAAAACCCTATCACCAAAAAAAAAAACAGACTTTGTTTGTAGGGGCCAGATAAGACACCAGCCAGCTTACTCAGCTACACAGATAAGCAAGAGTTATGAAATTTTAGATAGTAAAGGAATTGGGCTATTCAAGCAACATACACACACCCAGGGCCAGTTGTTCAAAACTGAAGACCCTGTTAGTTAACATATCGCTCAAACTTTGGTCATTTAATATGGCAAATATGCAAGGTTGGCAAAAATGCGGGAAATACTGGGAAATATATATTTACATAGGTGGTACCAACTGAAACTGCTTAATATACTCCAACTACCTAGCTATTTGAAAGCAAAATTATTTCAAGTTCATGCAGGGCTTGAAAATTCCACTTGCCTGCTTGCAATGACAAAAAAAAATATTGAAGGTAAAGTGAAAAAATTGTCTAGTCCTTAGGACATTTACCAGAGTTAACATGAACTTTGTCATGTAGGACAAGTGAAATTTTGAAGAATTTCCCAGACATTTTTATATTGAATAACTTGAAAGATCTATAGTCCCTTGCCTTCATATAGAATGTATATATATATATATTTCTTTTCAAATGTGATTCTAAGATGTTAGTTTTTAACTTTCAGCTACTTCCCTTGACTTATAAATACATGTAATTTTAATACTTAGGTGAATATCTGTAGATAATTTAAGAAACCTTTTATGCTTAGATTAAGTGTGTTCTTTTAATACCTGTCTCAAACAAACAATTAAATTATCACACCTTTTAGCATTAGGAGTATGATTACTTGACAAACTTGCAAACATACCTTTTTTTTCTAGTGTAAACATTCTTAAAGTTCAAAGTTGAAACATCCAAAGAGTTGTTGTAAAGTTAAAAAAAATTGAACCATGTGGTTTAGCGTTACACTAAAGCATACAAAACATGTAGTTCCAATGGCAAACTTTCTTAAAGAAGCTAAGTAATTCTGATCTAGGTCTGCACTGTTTGCCCAGGCATGTCTGTCCCAAATATTGGGATCATTTTGGTATTTTATCTTCTTAAGCATATGAGTTATATTAAATAACCCTCTGCACCCTACGTAACAACATCATCATCACTATATATGTTTTTGTGTTTGGTTGAGTAAAAGCAGACTTATGACATATATGCATGGGGAGGCATATTGCTAAATAGCTAACTGTTCATTATTTCTATTAAATTACACAAATATTAATAGTGTTTTTCTATGAAATAACTAAACAAAAATCATATTTCCCAGTATTTCCCACTTTTGCTGAAATTTTGGAGTATTTCCCAGGACGGTATTTACCGGTAAATACCAGTGGGAATTCCCGCCACCGGTATTTACCGACCAACCTTGCAAATATGCCAATGCAAAAATATCACTATACATGTATTAGCTATAGAGTATTCTAAGACAGCTCAGTATGGAGGTGATTCAGTTCTTTGGCCTGCGCGCCCTTGGTAAACTGTCCAGGTTCAAAATGCATGCAATAGTGTTGGCAGCACCACAGCTCTGTAGAATTTCAGTTTTGTGTCAAGTCTGATTCTACTTTGGTCCCAGACACTACCATCTAGTTGGCAAAATGTGATGCACTAGCTCTGGCAGTCCTGGCATTGACTTACACGGCTCCTGACAGTGTGCTCCCAAGATAGGTGAACTTGTCCACCACTTGCAGCCTTTGACCTTTCACTGTGATGGTAGGCTGTTTGTAATGTTTGCCAGTTGCTGGTTGACAGACTACCTCAGTCTTTTTGATGCTGATTGTGAGGTCATAGCTATCACAGGAGTCTGATACTTGATCTATACCTTTATACATCTTCTCTTCTGTTGGAGCTAGGGCTGTAACGGTACAGTCACCAAACAATACAATACGTATCACGATACTTGCCTCACGATACTACTTTCTGGTTTAAATTACAGCCCAAAAATTTTCAAACTTGCTCAAAACCATCTCAGAGTTCAATCTTGTGTAACAAAGCCTCTGTAAGATACCCATATTTGTCATAGAAGTGATCAATGTATCTCAGTAACAATTAAGATCTTTGTAATTTGTTATGAAAATGTCTTGAAATATGTTAAAACTGCCATTTTCTTTGAAAATTGTACTTTTTGGGGTATCGTCAGGTATCGGGATATTAGCCCCACGATACGATACGCATATTGTCAGCAAAAGTATCACGATAGGATACAATTTCAATTAATCGTTTCACCCCTAGTTGGAGCTCCTATTTGCCCTGTCATCATCTGAGAGGAACTCATCTTGCACCTCTGTTTGCACTTTGGATTTGGTTTGCAACCTTCTGAGATTGAAAGGCTTTCCATCAAAGCGTTAACTTGGCCCCCACCCATCGGGGTTTGAAGAAATAGATGGTCTGCATGATGCTTCCAAGCAGAGCTGAAACCGACCACATACAAGTACTAGTAGCCCGCTTAGAGGATCTAAGCCTGCCCAGGCAAAGCAGTGCGAGTCGGACCGTCCATGCTTATAAACCCTATTGGTTTCATTGAGTGACAGGGCTTGAGATGTCATTTCATCTCAATGTCGGGTAAAAGTTCACACAAAATTGAAAGCAACATCTCCAAAATGACCTATACAGTGTTGACGGGGATGTTAAACCTCAAATCAAACAAACAAAACAAAGCGTTTGCCATTGTTACCATCCTGGAAAGCATCTGTGAGTGTTGCAGAACAGTTAACAATACGACCACTAACAAACTCATTAAGCTAACAATTCTTTGAACAACTTGCCTGTAATCTGCACCTGGTCTCTTGTTTGCTACTAGCATAAAAAAACATCTCATGATATTGCTTGTTTATAAATAACCTCCATTTACAGACCTGTGTACAGGTGGAAATTTATGATCAAAAGGTATGGTACTCTTGCATAAAATTCTCAAAGAGGTCTTCTACTTAAGGAAAGTGGGAATAAACATTTTTAAGTGGTTTTATTCCCAACCACAATTACATGTAGTGGTTTTCATGACCCACCACACAAGATGGTGGATTATTTCAATATATCTTCCAGTATCTGTCTGTCTGTCCATCTGTATTGTCCCCAATCATGGCAATCAATGACTTTAGCATTTTTCACAGATTTTATTCTTGCATTTGGCCAAAATCTGTTGACTTTTTGCAGAGTTATGGCCCTTGTCAGTTCCAAATAGATGGCTTTTGGTGGTTTCTGTTTGATATCTTGAGTATTTCACTGAGGAAAAATCATAGCCGAAGAACCGGGTCCACTATAGCTTTCTGTGGAGAGTGAAACTTGATCAGACCTGCTGAAGCCTTGGAGCAGCAAAATAAGAAAATAATGTGTACCCGAGTATACCCCTTTCTCTCTATATAAAGTTGGGTTTAGATGGCGTGCATTTCACAGACTTGTTAACATTATGAATACAAATGAGCCCCGCCAAGCGAATTTGTGTCTTCGAGCATTCCGTCATGACAAATTTTAACTGCGCATGCCCCGCCATTCAGAGGGGCCAGGGATATGGCTTTCTGTCTGAAGGTTCCTCTTGATTCACTGCTTGTATGAGCGAGCAGCGAAGGTTCTGGCGAGACTGCGCGGATGCGCAGGCTCGCCTGAACCTAGGCTCGCCTGAACCTTCGCTGCTCGCATAGGCGATAAGTACCAAAATCGCTTGATGGGGCCCAAATGATTTTGTTTCTGTTTCAGGGCTTGGAGTGGTGAATCAGCAGCTGCATTACATCTAGCAAATATTGTTGGTAAGACAATTTATACCCTGTCTCCACTCTCCACCTCGCAAACTCACACCAAATATCAATGTGTATGCAACAATAATTTTAATTTTATTCACCATTTATGGGCTCATTATGTTTTGTTTGTTTGTTTCATATGAGGTTTAACATCCCCTTCAACACTGACTGTAAAGGTCAATTTGGAGACGTTGCTTCCAATTTTGTGGGACTTTTACCCAACATTGAGATGAAATGACATCTCAAGCCCTGCTGCCCAATGAAACCAATAGGGTTTATAAGCATGGACGGTCTGACTAGCACCGCTTTGCCTGGGCAGGCTTTGATCCTCTAAGCCATTTACAAGTAACTGTGTGCAGGTCGGTTTCAGCTCAGCGTGGAAGCATCATTCAGCCCATCTATTTCTTCAAGGCCAAATGGTCGGGGGCCTCATTATGTACAGAATGAAAATTCTTTGCATTAAGAGAAACTGCCTACATTTTCTTCTTTTTAAAGACTGTTCGTATAAATGGAGCTGCTTATAAAATAATATAACCCTTGTGAGCAAGTTCTTTGAAAGGGTCATACAGTAAAAATCCTAAAAATCCTAAAAATATGGACACCTACAGGACTTGCTGCACATTATTCTCCTAAATATCAAACAAATTTATTCACAATTCTGCAAATACGTGTAGTCCAAAAGATGCAGACATAATTGCAAACAGTATAGACCCTGATGAGACTGCTCCTTGATCTGGGTCTACACTGTTTGCTTAGGCCTGTCTGTCCCAATACTTAGGATCAGTATAGTAGGCAAACAGTGCAGACCCAGATCAGACCATTACAAAAACATGCCTATATAATTTTGACCCCCTCAAACCACACTTTTATAAAGAAAAACTGGGGGTTACAGGGCTAAAACTTATTTTTCTTATTTTTGCTCTAAAATAGAGATTGTTGGTACTTGTTAGATCTGCCACATTAAGGCGGTTCTAACAAGTACCCACAATCTTTATTTTGAGATCATTAGAACTGCCTCATCAAGGTGGTTCTAACAAGTACCCACAATCTATATTTTGAGCATAAATAACAAGAATGTTACAATTTCTCATCCTTAAATGTTTTTTTTTTTGTCGGTAAAGTTTACAACGTATTTGTGTACATGTAGATGTGTTTTCATAATGCACTGTATAATGAAGCATCTTACCACAGTCTTCACTGCTTGCTTACAGGATTTTACATCAAAACTGGAACAAAAATAAAAAATAGAACAAAGAAATAGACTGGACCCGTTGCACAATCCACTCGTCCACTCCAAGTTTTCTTAGTGCCCACCAGATGACTGTCCGAGGCACTCGATCTAATGCCTTCTCTAGGTCTACAAAAGCCATGTAGAGTCTCCTGTTGGCCGCCTGATACTTCTGTTGCAGCTGCCTTAGAACAAAGATTGCATTTGTTGTGCCTCTTCCTGTGACGAAACCAAAGTGGGAGTCATCATTTGACACCAACTGTCTCATGAGGCCATCCACAATCCTCTACAGGACTTTCGTGACTATGTAATTTGCATATATATAGTGGATCAACAAATTTACAACATTGCGTTATTACATTTTCAGACACGATGTCATATGATAAATATATTTACACCACAACCTCATTTTAACTCAGTTCCTTATAACACGGTGTTGGATATAGCGTGGTTTCAAGATGGATCCCAAAAATGTATAGATTATATAGAAAAATGACCATAAATGGTCATTTTTCTATATAATCTATACATTTTTGTTTGGATATAACACGGTTGTTTAACTATAAGGTTTCAGCTTTTGACCCCATTAATCATGTTATAAAGAGGTTGTGGTGTATTTATTTGTTTGACAGGTGTGCCTCCTCCAGGTTTCACTGGTTCAGAACTACTGAGGAATACACCTGTACCAGATAAGGTAATGTTTCAGAAATAGATCAGCAGTATAGTGTTGTGTCGTTATATATCTAAATCAAAGCACTGAGAGTGCTGGTGGAGCGTAGCTTTGATAATTTGGGTTAGGCAAATTTAGCGTCTGATTGGTATTTTAAATCAGGCTCATATAGACCCAATGAACATTGCTATTCGAAGCTATTCTGAACCAGAAGTCGTGTTAAAGCAACACAGCCTATACAAATACAATGTTAATTTTTCAGAAAAAAAAATGGAAATTTTAAAATACAAAATTGTGATATTTTCTTATCTCTGCTCAAAACATTGGTTGTGGGGACTTGATTGAACCGCCTTGATGGGGCAGTTTTATCAAGTACCCACAATCATTTTTTTTAGCTCACCAGAGCCGAAGGCTCCGGGGGAGCTTATAGGATAGGCAGTTGTCCGTTGTCGTCTGCGTCATCTGCGTCTGTGTCAAACTTTCAAACAACATCTCTGAAGCCACTGGGCCGATGTGGCCCAAATTTTATATGCACCATTCTTGGGCTGGGGATTGAAAGTTTGTGCTTTTTATGAAAATCGGCTCATTAGTTTGGTTGCTATGGCAACTTAGAGTTTCCAGGGGAAAATTGAAAAATGGCATTTACTGCCAAGCCTCTGCAGATATTTTGACAAAACTTTCATAGAAATGTTCCTTAGGCAATCTACTATCTGCCATATGATTTTAGGCGTATTGCTCATTTTTATTGGTTGCCATGGAAACCAAAATGCAAAAAGGTAGAAAAAAATACTTAAAAAATCATCTCCTCAGAAACCATATGCTCTAGGAGGCAGAGACTTTATGAAAATATTCACCATATTTGCCTTTACAGGCTTTGTGGTTTTTATGAAATTTCGCCTTTTAGTTTTGTTGCTATGGCAACTAAGAGTTTCCATTGACTTATAATGGGGAAAACTGAAAAATGGCATTTACTGCCAAGTCCTTGTAGATATTTTGACAAAACTCACATAGAAATGTTACTTGAGTAAACTTTTCTTAGCCATATGCTTTTTTGCGAACCTGGGGGCCCCCTAGGTTGTGTCAGGGCCATGCCCCGCCCCCACCACTTCATAAAATGCCTTATATGTCAGAAACCTTACAGATCCCCACCCCGAAACCATATATATTCTTGTTCCTTATGATGAGATGCTTTAAGTGACACCAACCTGGAGGTCCCCCGGGATATGCCGGGGACATGCCCTGACCCCTCCACTTCATAAAAGGCCATTTATCTCAGAAACCATTAAGATCCCCACCCCTAAACCATATATATTCTTGTTCCTTATGATAAGACACACTAAGTGACACAAACCTGTGGGTCCCCCGGGATGTGCCAGGGACATGCCCCACCCTCTCCACTTCATTAAATGCCATTTATCTCAGAAACCATTGAGATCCCCACCCATAACCATATATATTCTCATTCCTTATGATAAGTTGCATTCAGTGACACCAACTTGGGGGACCGCCGGGATGTGCAGGGACCATGCCCAACCACCTCCACTTCATAAAAGGCAAAATATTCCATAAACCTTACAGATCCCCACCCCTAAACCATATATATTATTGTTCCTTATGATAAGACTGATTCAGATACCAACCTAGGGGTCACCCAGGGCCGCCCGGGCCATGCTCCACCCCTTGACTTCACAAAAGACCATATATCTGAGAAACTGGTCAGAGCACCAACCCTAAACCATATATATTCTTGTTCCTTGTGATAAGACGCAATCAGTGACACCAGCATTGGGGTCCCCCCAGGGTGCCACGGGCCATGCCCCACCCCTTTACTTCGTTAAAATCCATATATCTCAGAAACTGTTCAGATCCCCACCCCTTAACCATATATATTCTTGTTCCTTATGATAAGACTCCACTTCATAATAGGCCATATATCTCAGAAACCATTCAATTCCCCATCCTATAATCACATATATTCTTGTTCATTGTTAATAGACACATTCAGTCATCCCTGTCTTGCGGGGTCCGCAGGGGCCATTTCTCATCCTGCCACTCATAAAAGGGCCTCATATCTCGGAAACAATTCAGATCCCACCGTTTAACCATATATACTCTTGGTCCTTATGATAAGACATATTCAGTGACAACAATCTTGGGCTTTTCTGGGATCTGCCATGCCAGAATCCCTCCATTGCTTTAAAGGCCTTGCATCTCAGGAACCATACATATCCCCACTGCTAAACCATATATGTCTCTGTTTCGTTTGATAAGATGCATTTATTGACACCAACCAGGGCTCCATTGGGTCCATGCCCCACCCTCTTTACTTTATATAACCGCCCCCACCCATAGGGGCTTGTAGAAATATATGGGCTGCACGATGCTTCCACGCAGAGCTAAATCCGGCCTGCACACTAGAACTGGTAAACCGCTTAGAGGATCTAAGCCTGTCCAGGAACCGCGGTGCGAGGAGGACCGTCCATGCTAATAAACCCTATTGGTTTCATTGGGCGACAGGGCTTGAGATGTCATTTCATCTCGATGTCGGGTAAAAGTCCCACAAAAATTGGAAGCAACGTCTCCAAAATGACCTTAAAAGTGTTGACCGGGACGTTAAACCTCAAATCAAACAAAACTCTTTACTTTATAAAACACCTAATATTTCAGATACAGTCCACATGGGTGCTCATTTTGGTATGGGGTTTGTTTGGGAGGCTTTATAAATGGTATATTAAAATCATACATGTATCATGTTATAATACATGTCTGCCATTGGGCAGTGTCCACCTGAGCTCTAGTTTATGAAATTTAGCTCTTTGGTTTGTTTGCTATGCCAAGTTAAGAGTTTCCATTGACTTATAATGGGGAAAATTGAAAAATGACATTAATGTCTTTCAAGATATTTTGCCACACTTTCATAGAAATGTTCCTTTAATAATGTTCCTTTTGGCCTATTTATTGCCACAGATGGGAAATTGTCAATTGCCATCTGTTGTTAGGCAACAACACATTCAAGCGACATCAGAATCTGAAGCCACTAGGCTGATTGGATCCAAATTTTATCTGTAGCATCCTTGGGCACAGGGCTTCCATGGTTAATTAAAAAACATTGATGCCAGTGGGCAGTGGCCCCCTGAGCTCTGGTGAGCATTGTGATCCATGGGCCTCTTGTTTTAACAATATACCAGGGGATAGCAACCCTGCAGTTCTACAGTTTACTTGAAGATTTCTGCTGAGCTATAGTTTGTGCAATAACTGCGGCTTGCGCAATTGTTTGGCGGCTTTAAAAATATTTTATATATAATCTAATTTTGAAAAATTACCTTGGGGAGGTTATTTATCTTGCATTAGACAGTCTCCTTGGTTAAGTCTTGATGACGTTTATCTTCATGTAAAAAATTATCATAATTTTCCCAGCAGTTTATAAGTTATACATCGGTAATCAGACTTTAAAAATTGCCTCGGCGAGGCTGTTTATAAAGCTATCTGGCATTAGACAATATCATTAGCTTGATCTTGTCAATTTACATCTGCATGCAAAACATTATAAAATATACCCGTCGGTTTGAAAGTTATACGACCGTGTCAGTGGGTGAATTTTTTAACCTTGCCGAGGCTAAAATAAAGAAATTGGGCATTCAGGAATCTCGTTGGTTAGATCTGTACATTATCTATCTGCATGCTAACAGTTGTCAAAATATTCCAAGTAGATTAGAAGTTACACTTCGAAATAATTTTTCAAACAGTTTGCCTAGGCAGGGCTGTTTGTAAAGTAATTTGGCATAAGGTAATTTTGCGGGTTATGTATTGTCAATATCAACCTGTATGCCAAAAATGATCAAAGCCGGGTTTAGATGTTAAATTCCGTATTCATTTTTTTTTATATTATTTTTTGCCTCGGTGAGGCCATTCATAAAGTAATCGTGCCTCATGGGTTAAGTATTGTCAATATCAATCCAAATGCCAAAAATGATCAGAATATTCAGAGAGGTTTGAACATTATACTCTGTTAAAAATTTTCTTTCTTTAGGTTACTTATTGTCAATATCAATCCATAGGAATATTTGAAGAGGTTTATACATTATACTCCGTTATCATTATATAAAAATAAATTGCCTCAACGAGGCCATTTATGAAATGATCTGGCATTAAGGCAATTTCTTTGGTTAGGTATTGTCAATACAGCACAGTGCACAGTCTTTTACCGGAACCAACAGTTGCCATTCTTGAATCAGCGAAAGGGATAGAATCACCGTGGAACAGATTTCACGATCAATCACCTGGAAAGAATGTTGCCGAACCCGGCAGGTATCGGACTTGCGTCTGAGCTGATAATTTGCTTTCTTAATGGTCACATGCCTAGGATGCAGACAAGTCACTTTAAACAAAGTAACATTGTTTCCACCCCCTCCCCATTAACCCATACTCTGAGTATATGTCTAGCAGCCTTTTAAGGAGACAAAAATAGCAGACCCAGATCAGACGTTACACGGGTGGCATCTCATTTGTGTCTAAACTGCAAAATTTAAACCTTGCTCCATTAAATTTGACGTGCACCTGTCCAAACTCATTGACTGGATGATTCCAACTGTCCGAAACAAAGAATTATATTATCGACCCACACTGCGTACTTTTAACCCATTTTAAACGAATGGAATCCTCAACCTTGTATCGGTATGGAATAAGTTCATTGTAAAATCAGGGATGTCAGGTTGTGGCTTCCACGAAACATTTGGCAAAAATGGCTGAACCTTTTGTAAGTATGCAGTGTAGGTCATAAAGAGACTCCGCATTCTGTGGTATCTGATCTGGGTTTGTCCTGTTTGCCAGTTGCCAGGTTTGGGATTTTACGGTTCAAAATGGGCTGTAAACTGGGTTATATGAACTGAACTATTAAAAGATTAGACTGCTACACAGTTCATCTATTAAAAATATTTATCTATTCCATTTGAAATAGGTGGTCAAATAAATGTTAAGCAGCCTATAAGAAGATACCGCATGGTGTAATAATCTACTATGTTAACACAGGGCTCTATTTTCTCACTGGTGATTAGGTCATACGCAGTAATGCTAAAAGTAGTGCTGAAATCACTTCTCATTTCACTGGAGCTACACTGCAAGAGCTACGCTCCAAAATTTACAGTTTGGAAGTCAGTTTTAAAGAAGTTCAAAGCAGGAGCCGGTACCATGATTGATTTGTCTGCTTACAACTGACCCACAAATTATTATTTATTGCTCAACAATGTACACACTAGAGCTGATCTATTTTAAATCTAACACACTTAAATCGGCAATTATTTTGTTGTAACCTTCAAATTCTCCTAAGTTTTTGCTATTGTAATAAAAAATTCCAGCCAAAATTATTGACTGTAAAACATGCATTTAAATGATGTTTCACTATCTTACATTAAATGATCTGCGAGTGACATCATAGAATGACTGGTGGCTTTTAGCATCATACTCTTCTGCCCAGTGATTTATGGCAGAATAACTCATAGTTCCTTTCCATTGCCTATAAAGGCACAAGATGTTAGAATAGACTATAAGATACCTGTGGAATATTTTTCTTATTTCTGCTTTAAATGTTTATTTTTGATACTTGTTAGAACACCTCCATGAGACTGTTCTAATGAATACATGCAATCTATGCTCTTAAGCAAGAAAAAGGAAAATAATGTATACCTTGCAAAGCCACTTTTTAGCTCACCTGTCACATAGTGACGAGGTGAGATTTTGGGATCACTTTTTGTCCATCATGCGTGCGTCCATGCGTGCGTGTGTAAACTTTTTCTTCAAACGACATCTCCCCCCAAACCAGTGAATGGATTTTGATATAATTTCACAGGAATGTTCCTTGGTTGACCCTCTTTCAAAATTGCCTAAATCATTCCGCTCCCTTAAACAAAATGGCTGCCAGAGCTAAAAATAGAAAAACCTTTAAATGACATCTCCTCTAAGGCAAATAGCCCGATTTGAAAATAATTTAACAGGAATGGTCCTTGAGTGACCCTCTTTCAAAACTGCCTAAATCGTTTTTCCCCGTTAAACAAAATGTCCACCAGAGCTAAAGAATAGAAAAACCTTTTAATGACATCTCCTCCTAGGCAAATGTCCCGATTTGAAAATAATTTCCCTGGAATGTTCCTAGAGTGACCCTCTTTCAAAAATGACTAAATCGTTCTGCTCCGTTAAACAAAATGGACACCAGAGCTAAAAATAGAAAAACCTTTAAATGACATCTCCTCCTAGGCAAATGGCCCGATTTGAAAATAATTTCACAGGAATGTTCCTTGAGTGACCCTCTTTCAAAGCTGCCTAAATCGTTTTGCCCCGTTAAACAAAATGGCCGCAGTGCTAAAAAATAGAAAAACCTTTCAATGACATCTCCTCCTAGGCAAATGGCCAGATTTGAAAATAATTTCACAGGAATGTTCCTTGAGTGACCCTCTTTCAAAATTGCCTAAATCTTTCCGCTCCGTTAAATAAAATGGCTGCCAGAGCTAAAAATAGGAAAAAAAACTATAAATGACATCTCCTCCTAGGCAAATTGCCCTATTGAAAATAATTTAACAGGAATGTTCCTTGAGTCACCCTCTTTCAAAATTGTTTAAATCCTTCCGCTCCGTTAAATAAAATAGTAGCCAGAGCTAAAAATAGAAAAACCTTTAAATGACATCTCCTAAGCCCCCGCCCATAGGGGCTTGAAGAAATATATGGGCTGCATGATGCTTCCACGCAGAGCTGAATCTGGCCCGCACACTAGTACTGGTAAACCGCTTAGAGGATCTAAGCCTGTCCAGGAACCGCGGTGCGAGGCGGACCGTCCATGCTAATAAACTCTATTGGTTTCATTGGGCGACAGGGCTTGAGATGTCATTTCATCTCAATGTCGGGTAAAAGTCCCACAAAATTGGAAGCAACGTCTCCAAAATGACCTTTACAGTGTTGACGGGGACGTTAAACCTCAAATCAAACAAACAAACAAACAAATGACATCTCCTCCTAGGCAAATGGCCTGATTTGAAAATAATATCACAGGAATGTTCCTTGAGTGACCCTCTTTCAAATTTCCCTAATTCTTTTGGCTCCATTAAACAAAATTGCCACCAGAGCTAAAAATAGAAAAACCTTTAAATGACATCCTCATTCCAGGCAAATGGCCCGATTCAAAAAGAATTTCACAGGAATGTTCCCAGAGTGACCCTCTTTCAAAATTGCCTAAATCGTTCTGCCTGTAAAAAAAAATGGCCACCAGAGCTAAAAATAGAAAGACCTTTCAATGACATCTCCTAGGCAAATGGCCCAATTTGAAAATAATTTCACAGGAATGTTCCTTGAGTGACCCTCTTTCAAAATTGCCTAAATCGTTACACTCCGTTAAATAAAATGGCCACCAGAGCTAAAAATAGAAAAACCTTTAAATGACATCTCCTAGGCAAATGGCCCGATTTGAAAAGAATTTCACAGGAATGTTCCTTGAGTGACCCTCTTTCAAAATTGTCAAAATCGTTCTGCTTCGTAAACAAAATGGCCGCCAGAGCTAAAATTCAAAAACCTTTAAATGACATCTCCTCCTAGGCAAATGGCCTGATTTGAAAATAATTTCACAGGATTGTTCCTTGAGTAACCCTCTTTCAAAATTGCCTAAATGGTTCCGCTTAGATAAACAAAATGGTCACCAGAGCTAAAAATAGAAAAACCTTTAAATGAATTCTCCTCCTAGGCAAATTACCCTATTTGAAAATAATTTCACAGGAATGTTCCTTGAGTGACCCTCTTTCAAAATTGCCTAAATCGTTCCACTCTGTTAAACAAAATGGACTCCAGAGCTAAAAATAGGAAACCTTCTGCTCCATTAAACAAAATGGCCGCCAGAGCTAAAATACAAAAACCTTTAAATGACATCTCCTCCTAGGCAAATGGCCTGATTTGAAAATAATTTCACAGGATTGTTCCTTGAGTAACCCTCTTTCAAAATTGTCTAAATGGTTCCGCTTAGATAAACAAAATGGCCACCAGAGCTAAAAATAGAAAAACCTTTAAATGACATCTCCTCTAAGGCAAATAGCCCGATTTGAAAATAATTTCACAGGAATGTTCCTTGAGTGACCCTCTTTCAAAACTGCCTAAATCGTTTTTCCCCGTTGAACAAAATGGCCACCAGAGCTAAAAAATAGAAAAACCTTTAAATGACATTTCCTCCTAGGCAAATGTCCCGATTTGAAAATGATTTCCCAGGAATGTTCCTTGAGTGACCCTCTTTAAAAATTGCCTAAACTGTTCCGCTCTGTTAAACAAAATGGACACCAGAGCTAGAAATAGAAAATCCTTCAAATTCCACTACAATGAAAAATAGCCTCCAAAGATAAAAGTCTTTGGTCCACATCTCCTTAAAGCAGTGAATCCTTCATATCCATAAGCTTTGAAACATCTTGGATTCAGGTGAGTGATTCAGGGCCATCATGGCCCTCTTGTTTCTATATACAGGGAGATCTTCATTTAACAGACTTGTTTCTATGTTTGATTTCACTCTAAAAACTTGATAGCTCCTGTAGGAGCAGTCTGATCTGGGTCCACACTGTTTGCCTGTATGCAAAAATATTTTTAAAAAGTTTGCAAAAAAAAAAAAATCAGCAGACTACATAAGCAAATGCTATTTTCAGATGTAGTTTTTCTCGGCAGCTTAAGGGTTAACCCTCAGTGGTTAATACCTGCCCTGTTAGGAGCAAATTTTGTTGGTCCTAAGAGTGTTTGATCCATTGAAGTTTGTCTGTTTACCACAACTTCTTTACAACACTATTGTTTCTGGCCCCCGTGCATCGAGGCTTGAAGAAATAGGTCGGGCTGCATGATTCTTCAACAGAGAAATGAAACAGACCAGACATGTGTACTGGTAAACTGCTTAGAGGCTCTATGCCTGCCCAGGCAAAGTGGTGCAAGTTGGACCATCCATGCATATAAACCCTAATGTTACCCAATTGGTTTCATTGTGCGGCAGGGCTTTTGATGTCATTTCATCTCAATGTCTGGTAAAGTGCCAACAAAATTGGAAGCAACATTCTCCAAAATGACATAATTATAATATAGTGTTGACAGGGATGTTATACCTCAAAAGTACAAACAACCAAACACAATCATTTGGGTCCAAAGTAGAAACTGTGTTAGTTTTGTCAAAGATGTGTAGATTATATAGAAAAATGACCATATGTAAGCTATGCATTGTGGGATCTATCTTAAAGCAGTTTTATATCAAAAACTGTGTTATAATGAACAGCGTTATAATAAGGTTGTGGTGTATTTCTAGACGCGAGCTGTGAAGAACTGGGCACGTATGGCTACAGGACTTCTTGAGAAAGAGCATGCTGCTATACAAGAGGAAATAAAAGAACGACAGAAGCTGTATATGGAAAGAAGACAGATCTACATGGATGTTGTCATGCAAGATCATAATGACGAGATGGCAAAATTCCAACTCCACAGACAGAAGAGTGCCACTTCAGTGCAAGATGTTGACAAAAAGTTTCTACGTTGTTACAGTGCAAAGGTATTTAAATGCTCTGGCCCAGGGTCCAGTTGTTATGTATACATATTTCTTTTTAAATATTGAAATATTTGCCATATGAAATGATCAGTTTTATGGATTTGTTAACTAGCATCACATCGTTGTTTGTTTTGAATAGCTGGCAACAGATAATGACTGAGGATATTTTTCTTTATTTTGTGTTAGAAACATATGGGTTTTTTTGTGGGTACTTGTTAGAATCGCCTTTAGAAATAAGAAAAAATATCTCATAAGAAGGAATGTCTAGGATAATTAATGGATAATTTTCCTAATTCCTTGACAGAAACAGTGACCTGATACATTATGAGTAATTTTTTTGATTAAGGGGAATGGGAACACCTGGCAGATTTTTCTGCCAATTTTCAAAGGGAGACAACTTTGGGACTTCCTGTTAGCTTTCCTATAGGCTCAGTCCCACAAAAAAGGAGTCCACTCTTAAAGGAAAGAATTTGCCCCTGAGGAGCAAATTCTTTTCTTTAAGAGTTGACCTCTATTGACATGGGTGACAAAAACACTTGCAGGAGTTGACTCCCCTGAAGGTGTCCCAATTCCCCTTAAATGATTCTAACAAGTACTCACAACATATTTTTTATGAAGAAATAAAAAATCTTATCCCATTAGGAGAGGTTAATGTGGGGATAATTTTCCTAACTTCAATAGTATCATGTACCACCTAAAGTATAGTGTTTCTCCCACCCTTGGAAAGGGACAGGTTGCTGGTTCAGAAAAAGTACATTGTAATGCATGAAAGCTGTCTAAAAAGGCATTAAGTCTTTGTTACCATCATGTTATGAAGAGTGGCTGAATAATGGCTCAACATGCTTTATAATCAGTACTTCAAAGGAAAGGCCCCACCCATTGGGACTTGGAGAATAGATTGAGCTGCATGGTTCTTTCGTGCAGAGCTGAAACTGACCACACACAAGTAATGCAAAACCACTTAGAAGGACTAAGCCTGCCCAGGCAAAGTGGTGCAAGTCAGACTGTCCTGTGCATATAAACCCTCTTGGTTGCATTGGGTGGTAGGTCTTGGTATGTCATTTCATGTCAGTATCCGGTAAAAGTCCCACAAAATTGGAAGCAATTTCTTCAAAATGACCTAAATAGTGTTGAAAGGGACATTAAACCACTATTTAAATAAAGAAAAACAAAAAAAAAAAACAACAACAAACAAACACACTTAAGTGGAATGGGAACCCCTCAAGGGGAGGCAACTCCTGCAAAAGTGTTTTTGTCTCCCATGTCAATAGGGGTCAACTGTTAAAGAATTTGCTCCTGAGGGTCAACTGTTATGCTCCTGAGGAGCAAATTATTTCCTTTAAGAGTAGACCCCCTTTTCAGTGGGACAGCGCTTAGAGAAAAGCGAACGGGAAGTCCCAAAAATTGTCTCCCTTTGAAAAATGGCAGAAAAACTGCAAGGTGTTCCCATTCCCCTTAAAAGGAAACTTTTGCATATTTTACTGACCAAAAGGCTTCTTTTATATACAAGAAGTTGTTTTGGCAGATTTTCACTATAAAAATGATTTCACACCAACACTGGTTTGTTTTGTTTATGTTGGGGTTTTACATCACCATTAACACCACTTAGATCAGTTTGGAAATGGTGCTTCCAGTTTGTAGGACTTTTACCAAACATGGAGATGAAATGACTTTTCGTTTATTTGGTGTATTCTTTGCTTCCAAAGGATATAACTATTCAGAACTTATTTATCTTCACTGCAGCTGGTGCTGTGTCGTGTGGCAGCCATAAAAAGTTTCCCCGTACATCCATCATAGTGCAGATTATATTTTCTGGTCCTTTGGGATCATTGAGTTCATTTAGAATCATTTTGAATATATAGTTCTGCTTAAGCTGGTGCTAGGGGGAGTGGCCGGTGTAGCACATTTCAGTACTGGTCATGAACAGTCTCAGTAAAACCGAGTCTGCTATTTTTGTTTATTTGGTGTATTCTTTGCTTCCAAAGGATATAACTATTCAGAACTTATTTAT
Source organism: Lucinisca nassula (assembly GCA_963580285.1). Classification (NCBI taxonomy): domain Eukaryota; kingdom Metazoa; phylum Mollusca; class Bivalvia; order Lucinida; family Lucinidae; genus Lucinisca; species Lucinisca nassula. The sequence goes on along the minus strand of OY757017.1, from coordinate 114,463,501 downwards.
CTTCAGTACAGCTGGTGCTGTGCCGTGTGGCGGCTGTAAAAAGACTCCCCGTACATCCATCATAGTGCAGATTATATTTTCTGGTCCTTTGGGATCATTGAGTTCATTAAGAATCATTTTGAAAATAGAGTTCTGCTTAAGCCAGTCCTAGGGGGTGTGGCCAGTGTAGCACATTTCAGTACTGGTCATGAACAGACTCAATAAAACCGAGTCTGCTATTTTTCATTTATTTGGTGTATTCTTTGCTTCCAAAGGATCAAACTATTCAGAACTTATTTATCTTCACTGCAGCTGGTGCTGTGCCGTTTAGCAGTCGTAAAAAGTCTCAATGTACATCCATCATAGTGCAGATTATATTTTCTGGTCCTATGGGATCATTGAGTGCATTTAGAATCATTTTGAAAATATAGTTCTGCTTAAGCCGGTGCTAGGGGGCGTGGCCAGTGTAGCACATTTCAGTACTGGTCATGAACAAACTCAATTAAACCCAGTCTGCTATTTTCATTTATTTTATGTATTCTTTGCTTCCAAAGGATCTAACTATCCAGAACTTATTCTCAAGCCCTACCACCCAAAGAAACTGCGAGAGTTTAAGGAACAGTCAGACTGGCACCATTTAGACCTTTTAATGATTTACCAGTACTCAGGTTTGGTCATTTTCAGCTCTCTACAGAAGCACCATGTAGCCAAGTCTATTTCTCCAAGCTCTAATGGAAGGGGGCACCACCAATACAGGGCAGCTGTGCAGAGTCCTGTTATAACACTTTAGCGGATACTCTATAAGTTATAAATCTCACTTTCTTACAATGCAGCTCATTGTTTTTGTTTCTTACCATTAGTAATCATGTTATTTGAACCTTGGTGCTTTTGTTTGTTTGTATTGGAGGTTAACGGCCCAGTCAACACAATGTAGGTCATTTTGAGTCCTGGGCATGCTTATACAAAAGCAGTTAACCCGTACAGTGCACATTCTTTCGCCAGAAACTGACAATTGCCCTTCTTGATTCAGCGGAAGGGAGTACTTTCAGCTCTGTATGGCAGCACCATGCAGCCCAATCTATTTCTCCAAGCCCCGACGGAAGGGGGCACCGACAATACAGGGCAGCTGTGGAGAGTCCTGTTATAACTCTTTAGCGGAAACTCTATAAGTTATAAATCTCACTTTCTTTCCATGCCGCTCATTTTGTTTCCTACCATAAGTAACCCTTAAGCTGCCGAGAAAAACATACCTGAAAATGCTGTCTGCTTATGTTGTCTGCCGAATGTTTTAGCAAATGTTTTTAAAAATATTTTTGCATACAGGCAAACAGAGTGGGCCCAGATCAGACTGCTCCTACAGGAGCAGTCTGATCTGGGTCCACAATGTTTGCAAAAAAAAACTTTAAAGGTAACCGGCAGACACCAAAGCAGACAACAACAGTAGTGATTGGCATTTTATGGGCTAATCAAATTATTTGAACATTGGTGCTAAGATACAGACTGATAATGCAAATGATATCCTGAGAAGTGGGGCATGCCATAGTTAAGAACATACATGTAGTTTTCTTATATCCACTCAGTGGAGCAGATGTAAGAAATTTTGTAGAGGAGTTTTGACAAGCAACGACTAAAAATTGTACTGAAATGAAGACAAAAAATGTCCAAAAGAATCCAAAAAGTGCAGACGGAATGGAAAACAGTGTAGACCCTGATCAGACTGTTCCTTCAGGAGTAGTCTGATCTAGGTCTACACTGTTTGCTTAGGCCTGTCTGTCCCAAAACTTAGGTTCATTGCAGTACTTGTGAATGTGCTAAACCCATTGTATGCTTGTGGACTCTTCCATTGATGTATCTTAGTCAAGTCCATTAAAATTTTTTGTCAAAAAAAGGGGTGCCAGGCATATTTTTTTTTTATTTTATTCTATTTTTGATGGGAAATTCTGTTTGCAAAAAGTCCAGGTCCGGTTCCATGGCGTCTGATCTGGGTCTGCACTGTTTGCCAAGGTACTCCTTTAGGGGTTTCCTGCATGCAATTGGTTAGATTTTGGGGGTAAATACAAAATTCCCATTATTTCATCTGTAAGCAGCTTTAGGAGTACCTGGTAATGATGACCTTAACCTTTTAGGCTGGTAAGTCAAGACAGAAAACAGCATACCGCCCAAGATCAGCTTACAACAGTCAGCCTAAGACAGCTTCTGACATGGCAGAGAAAGCAGAAATATCTGTTGGAGAATTGCTGGGACAGCCGGCAACACAGAATCAGCAACCTTTGCAGCAAAATACCAGTTCTGTGAGTTTTGTCAGGATGATATTATCAAAGTACCGTAATTGAACTTATTTTCTACATAGGAATACTTGCAGTTTTCCAGATTCGTGCATATTCATGGATATTTAAGTACACATAATTTGTGATTTACAAAATTCTTATATTTACCGCTATTGATGTTAGTGGACTTTTGTAAATTGTGCACTTGGCAAACATGAATATGCCATGAAAACTTGTATAATTACAGTAGATTTACCATTTGTAAGCTCTATGGACGAAAACACTTACCTAAGTAAACAGTGTAGATTCAAATGAGATGGCTCATGATGAGCCTTCATATCATGCTCTACACTGTTTGCAATTTGACTGAATTCCAGTTTTTGAACAGTGGCTCTGTCCAAATTTAACTATGTGTCCATTTCTGATACTCAGGAATGAAAACGTTAAACAGGATTTCCAGCAGTTTAAATTTTAATTCATTGATTCAAATCTTTTATGCAAGGCTTTGCAAGGGAAACAAATATTGTTTATCAGTGTTTTTGCCTGTAGTATGGTTATTTCCCTCCACTATGGAAACAACTTGTTGTCTTATATTGAAAAAATACAAGAAAACCTCCGCTAATGTTCACCTCTGTTTGACACCCACAATAATGCCCCCTAAGCATTTCACTATATATTTTACCTATGCTGTCTGCTGAGCAGCCACCTCTCTCCTACAGCCAGTTACTACTTTTCTTAATCTTAGTTCCCTTTATTAAACAGTCAGAGTTAACTCAATGGCAAAAATTCTGTTACATTACGATAACAAACCTATGGGACATAGTGCATTTTTCACATCTCCAAAATGGCTACTTTTCTGATGAAAATTTGTGATATATATCTTATTTGTAGTGCAAACATAGGCTGTGGGTGCTCCTTAGAGCAAAAATAAGAAGAATTATGTACACCCCTCCCCCCCATAAACCCCAGTTTTCTCTGTATAAAGTTAGGTTAAGTAGGGTGTTCGTTTTGCAGACTTGTTCCCATGATGAATAGGTATTGGCTGCGTGAAGCTTCCACGCAGAGCTGAAACCGACCCGCACAGGAGTACTGGTAAACAGCTTAGAGGATCTAAGCCTGCCCAGGCAAAGTGGTGCGAGTCGGCCCGTCCACGCTTATAAACCCTATTGGTTTCATTGGGTGGCAGGGCTTTAGATGTCATTTCATCTCAGTGTCGGTAAAAGTCCCCAAAATGACCTTTACAGTGTTGACGAGGACATTAAACCTCAAATCAAACAAACAAAACAAAATTGGCATTTCTTATCTGCTGGTCCCAAAATTACCATTGTGATATACATGCATTAATGTAATATGTAAGCAAATGTTTGTTTGTTTGTATTAGAGTTTAACCTCCCAGTCAATATTATTTTACGTCATTTTGGAGCCAGCCAGTTTACCTATCCAACCTTTTCTTGGGCAGGCTCTTATACCAAAGCAGTTAACCAGTACAGTGCACATTCTTTGGCCAGAAAGTGACAACTGCCCTTCTTGAATCAGCAGAAAGGAGTGAATGACCATAGAAATCAATCTTCAGGAAAGAATGTTGCCAACCCTGGAAGGTATAGAACCCGCCTCTTTCTGATCACCACTCAGATGCACATCTGACTGAGCTATCGAGGCCAAGTGTAAGCAAATGAAAAGAAAGATAAATAATGACACCTCTTCATCATACATGTACATATTCGTACATCCCTGTTTGGCTGTCATCAGTAATTACTGATTTTGCCTTTCAATATCAACCCATACATCATCTTAGACATTTTCCTCTGCTAAACAGCCAGCTCACTTAATATGCCACCCATTTTACGGGTTTTTCCAGGGTGACTGCATAGTGGAGGTTCTATTGTTTGTAATGACTGTATATACAATATATAGTGCATATAGCTTGTACCATAAAAATCCTCAAATTTCAGACACATAGAATACAACTTGCTGTAATTCTTTTAAAGTTTTAACAATTTTATTTCATGATCCAGCAAGTAGTCCGAAAAGTGCAGACAGAATGGCAAACAGTGTAGATCCTGATCAGACTGCTCCTTCTGTAGCAGTCTGATCTGGGTCTACGCTTTTTGCTATGGCATGTCTGTGGAAATACTTAGGATCATTACTGTATAATACCTTTGTTTATTGCAGACTTTCTCAGGTTTGTACAGATTGTCATCAGTAGATAATGACAGGAGGCCACCTCGTCGAAGACAGGAACAATATGATGATCCAAACAGATACAGACAGGTAGGTTCCACACAAGAGTACTGTTAAACTGCTTAGAGGGCCTAAGCCTGCCCAGGCAAGGTGGTATGAGCAGGAACATCCCTGCATATAATTCCTATTCTAATGCACTTGCATATATAACATGACATTTGATTGGATAACGTCAAAAATTTGCGACAGCTTATCCTGCGATATACTGTCAGAGACCAGATATCATGATGTTACATCACTTTTTAGTGGTTTTACAAAGATCACATCTCTTGCGGCTTTGACAAAATAGTGCTGTTTTCAACAAAACAACTGAATAAGTGCATTAGAATGAGGATAAATGTATTGAAAATTGTCAATACGGGAGATAAATCATTGGTTTTACAGCTGCAAATTCTGTTTTGTTTGTTTGTATTTGAGTTTAACAGCCCAGTCAAAACTATTTTAGGTCATTTTTGAGCCAGTCAGTTTACCTATCAGTAAGTGGTTATCCAGTACAGTGCACATTCTTTGGCTTTTGCCCTTTTTGAATCAGTGGAAGGGAGATAGTTGAAGAAAAGTTTTCATGATCAATCTCCACAAAAGAATGTTGCTGACCCTGGCTATCGAACTCGCATCCTCCTGATCAACAGTCAGATGTGCATCTGACTGAATTACCGAGGCCAGAGGAAATTCTGTTTTACAGCGCCACTGAGGCATCACTTTTAAATGAAATTTCTGACCATTAAATGGCCGATTGGTTCTATAACTGGTAGCAAAATACTTGAAATACACAACTTTAGTATCATAACAGCTTCCGTGCAGGACTTAGTTAGCAAAAATGTCGTTATGATTACACTGCACTCCTGACATGGTAGAAATACAGTTTAGCATTTATACAAAATGTGTAGTTATAAATGTAATTCACTTGCAATCATAGATTCAGACAATTTACTTGCAGTCATAGCCTCAGTCAATTATCTTGCAATGATAACTTCAGACAGCTCACATGCAGTGAAAGCTTCAGAAAATTATCTTGCACTCATAGCTTCAGACCATTCACTTGCATTGATAGCTTCTGACAATTTTCTTCAATCATAGCTTTAGACAATTCACTTGCAATCAAAGTTGCATAAAATTCACTTGCACTCATAGCTTCAGACAATTCACTTGCAACCATAGCTTCAGAATATTAACTTGCAATCATATCTTCAGAAATTCACTTGCAATCAAAGTTTCAGGCAATTCACTTGCAGTTATAGCTTCAGACAATTTACTTGCACTCATAGCTTCAGATAATACACTTACACTCCCAGCTTTAGAAAGCTCACTTGCAGCCATAGCTGCCAAAATTGACTTGCAATCGTAGCTTCAGAAAATTCACTTACAGTGATAGCTTCAGACAATTATCTTGCAAGCCTTGCTTTAGACAGTTCACTTGCACTCATAGCTTCAGACAATTTACTTGCAATCAAAGTTTCAGACAATTCACTTGAGTTCATAGCTTCAGACAGCTCACTTGCAATCATTGCTGCCAAAATCCACTTGCAATCATAGCTTCAGAAGATTCACTTACAGTGATAGCTTCAGACAATTATCTTGCAAGCATAGTTTAAGACAATTCACTTGCAGTCATAGCTTCAGACAATTTACTTGCAATCATAGCTTAAGACAATTCACTTGCAATCATAGCCTCAGACAATTCACTTGCAATCATAGCTTCAAACAATTCACTTGCAATCATAGCTTAAGACAATTCACTTGCAATCATAGCTTCGGACAATTATCTTGCAAGCATAGCTTAAGACAATTCACTTGCAATCATAGCTGCTGGTAATTCACTTGCAAGAATAGCTTAAGACAATTCACTTGCAATCATAGCCTCAGACAATTAGCCTGCAATCATAGCTTAAGACAATTCACTTGCAATCATAGCTTCAGATAATTCACATGCAATCATAGCTTAAGACAATTCACTTGCAATCATAGCCTCAGACAATTATCTTGCAATCATAACTCAGACGATTCACTTACAGTGATAGCTTTGGACAATTATCTTGCAAGCATAGCTTTAAACAATTCACTTGCACACATAACTTCTGACAATTGACTTGCAATCATAGCTCCAGACAATTCACTTGCAATAATAGCTTCAGACAATTCACTTGCACTCATTTGGCCCCTGCTTAGCAGGGCTTGAAGAAATAGATGGGCTGCATAATGCTTCCATGCAGAGCTGAAACTGACCAGCACAGGAGTACTGATAAACGGCTTAGAGGATCTAAGCCTGCCCAGGCAAAGCGGTGCAAGCCGGACTGTCCGTGCTTACAAACCCTATTGGTTTCATTTGGCGGCAGGGCTTGAGATGTCATTTCTTCTCAATGTCAGGTTAAAGTCCCACAAAACTGGGAGCAATGTCTCCAAAATGACCTTTACAGTGTTGATGGGGACATTAAACCTCAAAGCAGACAAGCAAACAAAAACTTGCACTCGTTGATTCAGACAGCTCACTTGCAGTCAAAGCTGCCAAAATTTCACTTGTAATCATAGCTTCAGAAAATTCACTTGCATTCATAGCTTCAGACAATTATCTTGCAATGGTAGCTTCAGACAGTTATCTTGCCATTATAGCAAAATTAAAGGCAAAGCTAACTTTTAGGAACAATTTCAGAAAATTATTAAATGGTACAAAAACATTGGATACAACAAAAATGCTATTCACCAGTCTGCATGCATTGTGTTTGACCCAATCACATTCAGACATTATTCTTTCCTCTTTAATTGCATGCCTGTGGATCGGGGTTCTGACTCCATCATGGCTCTGGCTTAAAGCTATTTATAAGTGGGTTTGAGCCAGAACTTTTATGTCTATATCTTGGTCCAGTGGGCTCAACTGTTGGTTTTCTTTTGTCCAGTATTCAGTATTGTGTGCAGCATCAGATGTCTCAAAGGGTTTCACCATCGAGTCCTATTCTTGTGTCAATTTGAGTTAAATTATTAAACCCCACTTCGAAAAAGAGTGGGGCTGGGGGTGGCTTCTGACAATTATATTCAATCATAGCTTCATACAGTTCACTTGCAATGATAGCTTCAGACAATTATCTTGCAGTCATAGCTTTAGACAATTCACTTGCAGTCAAAGCTCCAGACAATTCACTTGCAATCATAGCTTCAGACAATTCACTTGCAATCATAGCTTCAGACAATTCACTTGCAGTCAAAGCTTCAGACAGTTCACTTGCAATCATAGCTTCAGATAATTCACTTGCAGTCAAAGCTTCAGACAACTCACTTGCAGTCATAGCTTCAGACAGTTCACTTGCAGTCAAAGCTTCAGACAATTCACTTGCAATCATAGCCTCAGACAATTCACTTGCAGTCAAAGCTTCAGACAATTCACTTGCAATCATAGCTTCAGACAATTCACTTGCAATCATAGCTTCAGACAATTCACTTGCACCATAGCTTCAGACGATTTACTTGCAATCATAGCTTCAGAATATTCACTTGCAATTATAGCTTCTGACAATTCACTTGCAATCATAGCTTCAGACAATTCACTTGCAATCATACCTTCAGACAGTTCACTTGCCATCATAGCTTCAGAATATTCACTTGCAATCATAGCTTCTGACAATTCACTTTCAATCATAGCTTCAAACAGTTCACATGCAATCATAGCTTCTAACAATTCACAACAATTCACTTGCAGTCATAGCTTCAAACAAGGAGCACTACTGGGGATCATATAGTGCTATTTTATTTCTCCATTTAAACATGTGGGTACTTGTGAGAATAGCCTCATCAATGTGATTTCATCAAATACCCACAACATATATTTTAATCAAGATATACAGATACTATCCATTTATTATATATGGAGCTATGCTCATGATTGATGTTTTAAGCCTTTTTTTAACATGATTTTTATTCCTTTCATAGAAAATTTATATACAGGTAACTTTTTGAGTCTATGAAAATTCCTGAGTTAAATAATCTGCTAAGCAGAGCTTACTTACTCGGACATGTTAATATGATATTAATTTTGAGCACTTTTCAAAGCAAACATTAGAGACTGACCAGACTGGCCAGTGCCTGGCTGAGCATCATGTGAACAAGTCCTTGAAATGAACAACCCCTTAAACCCCACTTTATATAGAGAAAACTGGGGTTTATGAGGGTATACATTATTTTTCTTATTTCTGTTCCAAGACATAGGTTGTGGGTACTCGTTAGAACCGCTTCAATGAGGCGGCTCTAACAAGCACCCACATCCTATGTTTGCAATTCAAAAAAAGAAAAAAAAATATTACGGATTTTCATCAGAAAAGTGGGAATTTTGGAAAAAATGCACTATGTCGCACGGATGTGTTATTGTAATGGTTATTATTTCATGGCTTCCTCTTCATTTCTTATTCTTCCACAGAACAATTTGTTTGATCCTGATGTGATATTTAGTCCAGAAATGATGGCTGAAAATAAAAGTATAAGAAGTAGACCAGCAAGTGCTTCAGTCAAGCATACTCAGAGTTCATCTTCTTTGGCAACAAGACCAAAATCTGCTGGTAGGTAGTAGTCCTGTGTTAGAATCATAAAAACCATAACAATCAGATAACTAGGAAAATAAATGGATCGTATCTTTATATCTTGATTAAAATATTTGTAGTGGGTACTTGATAAACTCACATTGATGAGGCTATTCTCACAAGTACCCACATGTTTAAATGGAGAAATAAAATAGCACTTAACCCTTGTTCTGTTGAGCCCGGATATGCCTTTTCTTTGAAACAATGTAGATCCAGATCAGATGGCTTCTAAAGAAGCCATCTGATCAGGATCTACATTGTTTGTCATTCAGATTGTGAATTTGTTGCAATAATTTGCTACAGGTACTCTGAAAATGTGACTTTGAACATGTGTTTACAGTGAAAATGGTGAGTCTCTGCAGCAGACTACCATAATGAGCCAAAGTATTGGAACAGATATTAGGCCTAAGTTGCCCCACACATTGGGGCTTGAAGAAATAGATGGGCTGTATGATGCTTCCATGCACAGCTGAAACCGACCGCATTCCATGCTGAGCTGAAACCGACCGCACACAAGTACTGGTAAAATGCTTAGAGGATCTAAGTTGCCCAGGCAAAGCATTGCGAATTGGACAGTGCATGCTTATAAACCCTTTTGGTTTCATTGGGTGACAGGGCTTGATATGTCATTTCATCTTAATGTCGGGTAAAAGTCCCAAAAAATTGGAAGCAACGTCTCAAAAATGACTAATCTAGAGTTGACGAGGACGTTAAACCTCAAATCAAACAAACGAAGACAGGCCTAAGCTATCTTGAGCAGTCTGATCAGGATCTACACTGCCATTCCATTTCCAACTTGAATTACAGCAAACCAGAAGTGAAGACAATGATCAGGAATCAATACAATTAACCCACACTACCCATCAGAGACACAGGGAAAGAAAAACAAATGTGAAATAACAAGAGCCTAATAGAAACATCAATAGCGGAAAGCCAAAACAACAGTGACTTTCCCACAAAATGTCCAGTTGGCTATCCAAAAGCAAGCCTTCAAGGTGTCTGAATTTATAGAGGATATTTATGGTAATCATGACACAGGGGGATGCCCTGCAGAAGCTGATGTTGTTTTTAGCTCACCATTAGAAAAACATGTCCATGTGAAATAATGGCAGCCAACATGGTGCCAGAAATCATTCCAATGACAAATATTTAGTTCAAATTGTGATAGCTTTCCTATTTTTTCTTTCAAGATAGATTGTGGGTGCTCATTAGAACCGCCTCAGTGAGGCAGTTCTAAAGAGTACCCACAATCCAGGTTTTTGAGCAAAAAAAGGAGAAAATGAATACCCCCACAAACCCCACTTTTCTCTGTATAAAGTGGGGCTTAGTGGGGTCTTTGTTTCACAGACTTGTAATTGTGATGCCTGAGCACAAGGTGCTCAAGACAAGCTTTTTAGCTCACCTGAGCCTTTAGGCTCATAGGTGAACTTATAGTATAGCCATGGTCCATCGTCCATCCATCCGTCCGTCCGTCCGTCCGTCCAACATTTTCAAAGATCTTCTTCTCCTATACTGCAGGGCCAATCAAAGCCAAATTTCATGTGGAGCCTCAGAGGGATGGGGGAACGAAAGTTTGTTCGCGGGGTCTGGATCACATGACCAAGATGGCCGCCATGCCCATATATGGTAAAAAGCCTTCAAAAATCTTCTTCTCCAGAACCATAAGGCCAGTGGCCTTGAAACTTGGCATGTAGCATATGGTACTCGGGCCCATCATGGTTTGTACAAATGGTGACCCCGGGTTGACCTTGACCTATTTTACAGCAATGTCAAATTTGCCGAAGTAGGCTTTTGCATGGGGCAAAGTGAAAATAATGGATTTATAGGAAAACCATTGAAAACAGTGTCACCAAAATCCCCCAAATAAACGAGACTTACCTTGGTTAAGGTGATGTTTGTTTGGGATTCTTTATAGTCATATAACCATGAACATGATCAGATGAGATGCGCGCGCACACCAGTCGTAGTTGAGTACATCAGAGTTTGAAAGCAGAAGCTTTACAAAAAAGACAATCCCTTTTACAGCTACATGTATGTATCTAGAAAGGGAGGGAACTACGGGCGGGCATCTGATCACGTTCATGGTTATATGACTATAAAGAATCCCAAACAAACATCACCTTAACCAAGGTAAGTCTCGTTTATTTGGGGGATTCTTTTACGTCATAAACCATTCCGTTCTCAGATGAGATTTCAAAGCTGGATTTTTTGGAAAGCTTCCAGCATAACAAAAATATACCTTCACCCGTTTATTATATACATATATGTAATAGAATAAAGTTGCTAATCAACTTGAACTAGAAGTTTATAAGCATTCTCATAAGTGCTTATCAGTTTAGAAAGACCACAATACTCTACTTTAAAGAGTTTTTCTTAATATCTTTAGTAGTCACTTATTCCGTAGAACACCACGACTAAACTTTCCGGTGTCCTTATCAATGTCTTTATCATAAAATTTCGCAAAGGTCTTTTCGGACGACCAACCGGCAGTCTTAAGGATATCCTCAATGGGAACCATATTGTACTTCGCCTTAGATACAGCAGCAGCTCTAATACTATGTGGTTTGTACACTGAACAATCAATACCAGAACTACACATGACAATTCTAAGCCATCTGCTGATTGTATCTTTACTAACAGGTCCATAAGGTTTCACAAAACTAATGAATAAACACATATTATTTCCTCGTACTTTCTCTGTACGTTTTAAGTATTCTTTCAGGACAAACAACACACATAACCTCCTATCTGGAGGGAAGGCTCTTAATTCAGCCACTGGATTATTTTTACCCGCCTTTGACTGTTTTAACAACCCACTATAATATAAAATGTATGAGGAATACCCTTTCCTCATATCTTTAATGCTAAGTAAGTGCAATGACTGTGATCTAGTAGCCAAAGTCAATGCAATTAGCATAGCTAATTTCAACGTAAGTAGTTTCAGAGATAACTGTGAAACTGGTGATAATGTCCTTAAATAGGACAATACAACAGAAACATCCCAGGTTTTAGTATATCTGGGTTGTGCCGGTCGTAAGTTATATACACCTCTCATGAATTTAATCACCAAAGGATGAGAACCTACTAAGATTCCATCTTGAATTAATCCAATAGCTGATAAAGACGAACGGGCTGTGTTAATGGCACTATAGCTTAGTCCCATATGAAACAACTTAGTAAGAAAATCTAATACTATACTTATATCTGTTTGAAAGTGATTAACTTCCCTTTCACTACAGTACTGAAACCATCTCTTAATGTGGGACGTGTACTGCTTCTGTGTTCCGGGTCTCCAAGCCGCCATAATGATACTGGTTGCTCCTGAAGAAACGTTTCTACTTTGAATTGATCTCCTGATAAACGACAGGCCATCAGATTCATTTTCTTTCGAAGAGGGTGAACTTTGGTTGTCCCTGGAATCGTTAGAAGATTCTCGTCCAATGGAAGAAGATAAGGGATGTCTATGATCATTCCCATCACTGATGGGAACCAGGTTTGTGATGTCCAGACTGGAGCTATTAGAATACACTCCCCTCGATCCTGTTTCAGCTTGGCTACCAACCTCGATATCAGACTGAAAGGTGGAAAAACATATATATACAAGTCTGACCAGTTGGCTGTGAAAGCATCAACGATTTCTGCCTCTGGATCTGGTTTCCAGGAAGCATATCGTTTCAGCTGTCTGTTTAACCTTAAGGCTAACATGTCTATATCTGGTGTATTCCATTTGCTGAAAATGATCTCCAATATACGTGGATTTAATCTCCATTCAATATTGTCATTATAATGACGAGAATCAAGATCAGCAGGATTTTCAATACCAGGTATGAATGAAGCTGATATCCAAAAATCCCTGTCAATACACCAGAGCCATATTTGCCTTGCAAGATTATTGCAATCTTGAGACTTAATGCCACCCATAGAGTTAATATAAGACAGGGCACATTTATTATCTGTTCTAATCTGAATATGTGATGTGTTGGACCTATCTTTGCAGAAAGATTTGATACCGTGGTACATTGCCAGTAATTCTAAATAGTTTATATGATGTTCCATTTCTTCTGAATTCCAACGACCTCCAGTATGATGTTTTGCACAAACTGCACCCCAGCCTGCACGACTTGCATCAGTAGTGATAACTACGTCAGGATTTCCATGTAAAATGTGACGCACTTGTCGGTGCAAATTACGTATCCACCATATCAAATCTTTCCGCATATTTTCTGTTATCTGCATTTTAGCTTCAAATTTTCCCTGGTTTCGTTTTAGAGCCAGTATTTTCTGTTTTTCTATTTCTCTATAGAACAAGGGTCCATATTGGACTGCAGAGAAAGTGGAAACTAACAAACCCGTTACATGAGCCACTTCTCTTATAGTTGCTACATCCTTTGATATGAGACATTGACATTCAGAAACAATACTTTGTACTTTTTCTTTGGGCAAGTAGACTATCATTTTTTCAGAATTTATACGATTTCCAAGGAACCCAATATCTAAAGTAGGTTCGAATACTGACTTATCTTTATGAACTAAAAAGCCTACATTAGACATGACAGAAACAGTGTCTTTAACGTTTCTCTCACACTCATTTTTTGTGTCTGCCAGTAAAAGTGAATCATCAATATACCCAGAATTTTTATGACCCATCTGCCTTAGTTTTGCATACACCGGTTTCATTAACTTGGTGAAGTACCGAGGAGCACAAGCAACGCCATTTGGCAAGCAAGAATATTCGTATGTCTTATCTTTCCAATTAAAGCGTAAGTAACGCCTATGACTATGAGCCACCGAGACACTATAGTAAGCTTGCTGAAGATCTACAACAGCCATGTAACAATTAGATGTAACCAGATGTAATGCCGTTTCAAATGTGTCTAATTTGAAATGGTGGTAAGAAATATAGCTATTAAGCTCTTTTAAATTAAGTATCATACGATGTTCACCATCTTTTTTGGGTCTAGTAAAAATTGGAGAAATAAATTGACCTTCTGTGAAAGTAACTTAAGAAATTACTTCCATTTTCAATAATTTTTGTATCTCTTTTTCAATAATTTCTTCCTCATGAATATTAAATTTTTGAAAGGGCAATTTTGTTTGTTTTGGCACTATTCCAGAAAAATCTAAATGACAGTGCAGTGCAATATCTAAAATATTCTCATCAGAGGTCAGATTTCTCCAATTTTTCTCATAGTCTTTCAGCCTACCTGCTTTAAAACATACTTGTGAGTCTACTTCTTGTGCTCCTTCTGATCGTTTTTTGGACCATTTGAAGACAACTTCTGGGTTCCATAATTCAAGTAGCTACCAGTACTTGTGTAGGATGATCTCCTTCGATAATTATTACCTCGAAAACGACCCCGAAATCTACCCCTGCCTCTGTAAACTCTTCCACGAGTAGACACTTGTTTGCTGATCTTATTGATTTCTTGTGCATCTTTAATGTCTTTCACTATGGAATCTCCATATAACTGGTCTGTAAACTGAACCGAAGAGGAGCACAAATAATGAAGACGGGGATCCATGTCTTTTTTGTGTAATTCTTTACGCCTCGTGTTCAGCCATTTGTTTGCCTGGCCCAAGAGGCCTATAACATCCATGCTCTTGTCAACCCAATCCTCCTGGAATGTTTTGGCTCCTTTATCAAGGATTTTGACAAAGCTACTAGTTGCTTTGACTAAGGCAATTTGAATGCCCCGAAGTTTAGAGTCCTCGGTCTGAGTGGAATGTTTTAACACTGTCCACACACCAGAATTTACCCTCGTCTCTTTAAGGGATTCACAATTAGCGGGTCTGTCTATGGTTTTAATCAAGTCATTGTACTTATCGTCACTCATGCCTTCCCTGAAGGCATTATTAACTAGGTCGGCCAAGTCTTGGTTGATCTCATCATCAACTTTTTCAGTCTTTTTAAATTTTTTAGCATAAGAACTGAATATATTGGGCTCTTCCTCATCAACAGGTCGCTTATTTGAGCTATCTGGGATGACAGGTATTTCAGAAATGGAGCACTCTTCATTATCATAAGTACCATCATACTCCTCGTAATTCTCGTCCCCATAATTATAAAGTTCATCAACTCTTTGTGTGAGGGCTTCAACCTTCTCATTAGTGCGGGACTGATTTGCGTTCATTTCCCTCAATATCGCAAGGGCTTCCGTGTTAAACGAGGTTACACTGGGTGGGGAAGGGGTAGCTTGTCCTTTCTGAGACGGTTTATGATTCCCACGCATGTCTGCGCCCGTGACAGCTACAGCCGAGCCTCCCGTAACCTGAGCAGGGGTTGTGGGTTTCTTAGCTTTCCCTTTATTCGGTGCAATCTCCATATTTTCTTTATTCTGCGACAGTTTATCTGTCTTTTCCAAATTTATCATCTTCTCCGCCATTATCGGCGCTGTGTAGTGTGAACTACGTCACAGTTAATGCAGTAAAAACGTGTTCGATATGCGACAAACGTCGTCAAAACTAGCGGACAAAAAACCAATACTATTGGCTTCTAAATATAGACGAGCCGACACCACTATCGGCCCCGAAATGCATAGCAAAAATTATGTCAAAATGTCCGCAATGCGGCAAGAAATATTTACGCTAGAAGTATTTATAAAGTATTCAACTACGTGGAATTTTTATAAATATGAAATCGCTGCATAAGCAGCCTGTAGACCATTAATAAGTATCTGTTTACCACGTAAACAGTAAGAGTCTACAGAATAATAAACTCTACTACGACAACTGAACAAACCACGTCCGTTCAGTTTGGCTTTCAAAAGCGCACTGATGTACTCAACTACGACTGGTGTGCGCGCGCATCTCATCTGAGAACGGAATGGTTTATGACGTAAAAGAATTTGTAGATCAGGTAAAGTAACTGAATACATGAAGATCTATGGGTCAGAAAGGTCAAGGTCATTCATTGGCCTTAGACCAAGGTCATTCAGGATCCATATTTCAAACATTTTTTTCTCCAAAATTGCTGAGCCAATTTAAGTGAAATTTAATATGAAGCCTTTGTGAGTTGAACAAATGAAAAAATGCCAATACGGTCAAGATCACATGACCAAGATGGCCGTCACGCCTATATATATGGTAAAAAGCCTTAAAAATTCTTCTTCTCCAGAACCGTAAGGCCAATGGCCTTGAAACTTGGCATGTAGCATATGGTACTCAGGCCCATCATAGTTTGTACAAATGGTGACCCCGAGTTGACCTTGACCTATTTTACAGCAATGTCAAATTTCCCGACTTTGGCTTTTGCATGGGAAAAAGTGAAAATAATGGATTTTTAGGAAACCATTGAAGACAATGTCACCAAAATTAGTAGATAAGGTAAAGTAGCTGAATACATGAATATCTTTGTGTAAGAAAGGTCAAGGTCATTAATTGACCTTAGACCAAGGTCACGCAGGTTCCATATTTCAAACATTTTTTCTCAGAAACTACTGAGCCAATTGAAGTGAAATTCAATATGGAGCCTTTGGGAGTTGAACAAATGAAAAGCTGCCAACATGGTCTAGATCACATGACCAAGATGGCCACCACGCCCATATATGGTAAAGAAACTTCGAAATTCTTCTTCTCAAGAACCGTAAGGCCAATGGCCTTGAAACTTGGCATGTAGCATATGGTACTCGGGCCTATCATAATTTGTTCAAATGGTGACCCTGGGTTGATCTTGACCTATTTTACAGTAATGTAAAATTTGCTGACTTAATTAGGCTTTTGCATAGGAAAAAGTGAAAATAATGGATATTTAGGGAAACCATTGAAGACAGTGTCACCAAAATTTGTAGATTAGGTAAAGTAACTGAATACATGAAGATCTATGGGTAAGAAAGGTCAAGGTCATTCATTGACCTTAGACCAAGGTCACTCTGATTTCATATTTCAAAAAAAAACATTTTTTCTCAGAAACTACTGAGCCAATTTAAGTGAAATTCAATATGGAGCTTTTGTGAGTTGAACAAATGAAAAGTTGCCAGTACGGTCTAGATCACATGACCAAGATGGCCGCCACGCCCATATATGGTAAAAAGCCTTCAAAAATTTTCTTCTCCAGAACCGTAAGGCCAATGGCTTTGAAACTTGGCATATATCATATGGTACTCGGGCTCGTTATAGTTTTTACAAATGCTGACACAGGGTTGACCTTGACCTATTTTATGGCAGTGTCAAATTTGTCAACTTAGGCTTTTGCATGGGAAAAAGTGAAAATAATGGATTTTTAGGAAACCATTGAAGACAATGTCACCAAATTGGTAGATCAGGTAAAGTAAATGAATACATGAAGATTCATGGGTAAGAAAAGTCATCATTCAGTGACCTGGGACCAAGAATAACCAGGTTCCATATTTCAAACAGTTTTTTCCCAGAAACCGCTGGCCCAATTCAAGTGAAATTTGATATGGATCCTTTATATGATGAACAAAAGAAAATTTGCTCATATGGTCCAGGTCACATGACCAAGATGGTGGCCATGCCCATATATGGTAAAAACACTTCGAAATTCTTCTTCTCCAGAACCGTAAGGCAAATGACCTTGGAACTTGGCAGGAAGCATCTGGTACACGGGCCTATCATAATTTGTTCAAATGGTGACCCTGGGTTGACCTTTACCTATTTTACGGCAATGAAAGTTTTATCACATTGTTAGACATCAAAATTTTGTCCCCATAAGTTGTGTACCCCTGCTCTGAGGCTATATACATATATAAAAACATTAAAATGTACACCAGGACCAGGTGTCAGGTGAGCGTTTACAGGACCACTGGTCCTCTGGTTTTGTGGTCCATGTGTTCTTCATCTGTGTGTATGTTGTCAATAATTTCTTCATATGACATCCCTTTCTAAACCACTAAGCCAATTTCAAAATAATTTCACATATATATTTCTCATGTCCCTGCACCAAAATTGCTAAAATAGTTTCGCTCCTTTGGACAAGATGGCTGCCAAAACCACAGATAGAAAATCCTTTAAATGACTTCTCTTTTTGAGCAAATTGCTTGATTTCAAAGAGAGTTTGCAGAAATGTTCTTTCATAACCCTGTTCCAAAACTACTGAAATGTTCCTTTCATAACCCTGTTATAGGCGTGTTTACGTGATGAAGTTAGGAAAATAAATAATTTGAATATGTTGTCTGCCAGTCACGATTGGCATTTTTGTCGCGCCTGCTATTAGCATGGCGCGATATAGGCGCCCGGTTTTCCGTCCGTTCGTGCGTCCGTCCGTTTGTCAAGGCGTCAACATTTGCGACCACCCTAGCGTTCACCCTGAGGTTCAAGTTTATTTCTCAAGAACTATAAGAGCTTCATTAATGATAGTTGGTACAAACTTGTATCTGGGGATGACAACTTACATGCAAGCATCCATATTTGACCTTGACCTACATTTCATGGTTCACTGACTTTGTAAAATACTGCGACCACCCTGGCGTTCACCCTGAGGTTGAAGTTTATTTCTCAAGAACTATAAGAGCTTCATTAATGATAGTTGGTACAAACTTGTATCTGGGGATGACAACTTACATGCAAGCATCCATATTTGACCTTGACCTACATTTCATGGTTCACTGACTTTGTAAAATATTGCGACCACCCTAGTGTTCACCCTGAGGTTCAAGTTTATTTCTCAAGAACTATAAGAGCTTCATTAATGATACTTGGTACAAATTTGTATCTGGGTATGGTAAGTTAAATGCAAGCATCCATATTTGACCTTGACCTTTATTTCATGGTTCACTGACTTTGTAAAATATTGCGACCACCCTAGCGTTCACCCTAATGGTCATGTTTATTTCTCAAGAACTATAAGAGCTTTATTAATGATACTTGGTACAAACTTGTATCTATGGATGGCAACTTAAATGCAAGCATCCATATTTGACCTTGACCTACATTTCATGGTTCACCGACATTGTAAAATATTGCGACCACCCTAGCGTTCACCCTAATGGTTAAGTTCATTTCTCAAGAATTATTAGAGCTTAATGATATTTAGTACAAGCTTGCATTTAGGAATGGAAACTTTTGTGCAAGCATCTATGTTTGACCTTGACCTACATATCATGGTTGAGTGACTTTGCGCCCCCACAGGCGCGACATAGCCTTCGGCGGAATTCTTGTTGGAAAATGGCTGCACTTTTTGCAAGCTGTGTTGCCCCTGATCAGATGCCACATTTTGTGACATCTGATCTGGGCTTGCACCACTTGCCAATTACCCATTTTGGGGTTCCCTGTACAAAATGGATTAAACAGTTATGTCAGATGAATTCACTCTGATAAACACAGATTTATTTGAGTCTTTCCTGTCAATATGCAGTAAAACTTCAGGGGCTCTTAATCCTTATCCTGCTGTTCACGACAACCCCTATCTTTGCAAACAGTGTAGATCCAGATCAGATGGCTTCTGAAGAAGCCATCTGATCAGGATCTTCACTGTTTGACATTCAGTTTACGAATTAGTAGGAATAAATTACGTCAAGTAATCTGATTAGTTCAAAGCCAGAAATGGATGTGGCTAAACTGAATATTCAGCAAGAGAAGGGTTAACACTTTAGAGAACATGAAAACCTATTCATGATATTCTAGTTTGAGTCTTCAGGTTAGTTTTAGTGCAAGATCGGGAGGCAGAATTAACTGAGAGAATATAAGAATCTGATATGGGATTCTGTTGTAGATGAGCGTTTCCAACCCGAGGGATGACCGTGCTGAGCGGAACCGAGGCTACGCGGAGGTTCCGCTCAGCATGGTCATCCCGAGGGTTGGAAACGCCCATCTACAACAGAACTCCATATTGGATTCTTTTTCTTGCACAACACCTCCGGTTAGTTTTGACAGCTCCCACATGTATATTGTTTACCAAATAAAAGTAGTGCGGAAGTAGTTCCGGCAGTTGAATATAATTGAAGCGCATTTATGTTAGTTGCCTGGGTCAGAACACCAGGGTCAGAACATAAATTTCTATCCCAGGGTAAAATCACAGATTTCCTTGTCTGGTGTGCAAGAATATTTTTTCTTTCAATAGAGGTGTTCTGTGTACTCATTAGAATGCCTCATTGGCTCTGTATACTCATTAGAATCACCTCAATTAGGTGATCTAATGAGTACACAGAACATACCTTTACAAGATAACATAGAAGTATTCCTAAATTATTTTAATCCTTAAGATGTGAATCATAATAAGTTTTGTCTGCTTTGTCATCTGCTGGTTAATTAAAAGTCAGTGTGGACCAGATCAGACTGCTGCTCCATGAACTGTCTGATCAGGATCCACACTGTTGCCCTGTATACCAAAATATTTTTACAAAGTTTGCAAAAAGATGCAGCAGACAACATAAATAGACAACAATTTTATGCAGGTTTTGCTTGAACTCTTAAGGGTTACAATATATGAATATCTGGTACTATGTGAAGAATTCATTAGCGAGTCAAGAAAAAGTAAAAGTTAACCATGGTAAAGGAGCCATCAGCATTACGATAACACACCCATGCGTCATAGTGGATTTTTCACATCTCCAAAATGGCTACTTTTCTGTGGAAAATCTGTGATAATTTTCTTACAAATGCTCAAAACATAGGTTGTGGGTGCTTGTTAGAACCGCCTCGATGAGGCGGTTCTAACGAGTACCCACAACCTATGTCTTGGAGCAGAAATAAAGAAAATAATATCTACCCCCTTAAACCCCAGTTTTCTCTATATAAAGTGGGGTTTAGGAGGGTCTTCACCTCACGGACTTGTTCACGTGATGAGTGTTTGAGCTATTGAAGTTTCACTGTCTAGACATCATAATCTGTTGACAGAACTGTTGTGTTTATCTTTTACAGTGTTCATAACTGAGATGAAGGGAGAAAGACCTCTAAGGTATGTAACAACAAGACCTGTCTCAGGAAAGCCCAAACCCAGCTCAGCTACAGTGAGGCAGCGCAGAAATTCAGCACCATCTCAGAGAACTAACGCCCCTGCTACCTTCTTGAAGAAAGAACTGCATGAAAAAGATGAACCAGTCCAAAATTATGCTGAAAGATCTGAAGACGATATTGAAGATCAGTTTGATCATGTGACTGCTGATAGCCAGGATGAAGAAATAATGACCAATGAAAAACCTCCAATAAAAGTGAAAGTTAAGAAAGGTCATCCAATGGATAAATTTATGAATGACTTAAGAATGATTGATGAAATGGAACAGAACTTTAAGAAGTCAGCCATAGAATTGCAGAAACGACTTGGTATTGAGACAGATGGTATTGTTTACTAAATACAATATTAATTTATTAATTTTGTTGAAAAATGAATTTTAAACAAACGATCTTTGTTGCAAACGTTTGCAGGTTTCTAGATGCAAAAGTAAAGAGGCTTTCAATAGCTGATCTGGGACAAAAATAACAGTATTGCATTCAAAAAGTCAACTTATAGATTTTAAGAGCCTAAACCAATTCATTAACTCATTGTGAATACATTCCTATGACGTACGTATGTCCATAATCTAAAATACAGTAGAACTTTGATGGCTCAAACACCGATGGCTCACTTATCATGGCTGAGTCGAACCCGTACATGAGTCCCAAGCAAATTTCCTCTTTATCAGAAATAGTGTAGCATAATTATACAGATTTTGACTTGTCTTGCAAATGTATGCTGTGTGTACTCATTAGAATGGCCTTGATGAGGCAATTCTAATGAGTGCACACAGCATACATTTTTATTGTAGGACATCAAAAAGCTTTCCTTGAATTAACCAGTTGTGCTTCTTGGCAGTAACTCTCATTAGTCATCATCATCAATGGATTTTTGATTAACGTGCAGGTACAAGGGCAACGTCCACATAAGTGGGCCCCCTTCCAGGTTGCTGGCTTGCTGCAGGCATGGCAGATCTTACACCAGATCTCCAGGCTTGTCTATCATGAGGATCGATAGCAGAGAGCTTCAATTTTCTGCGTTCTCTTTCTGTCAGCTGCCTCCATGTCATCTTGGGCCTTCCAGGCCCCCACTTTCCACCTACCTGTATGTCACAGGCAGTTTTGACTGCACCGTTGGAGCGTTCCACATATCCATACGATCGGAGCTCGAACTACCCCTGTCTTGAACAGATGTCCATGAACCCAAAGGTATTCAAGCCAATGAAACTCGACTGTATTTGCTATACTGAGTAATCACCTAAATGATAGCAATTTTCCTACATTATATCACATTATTGTGATTTTACAGACGTTCAATGTGCATATTGATATTTTTGTTTATTTATTTTTTACAGGAGATAATAATCTTGTAAAACTAGATTTGAATCCATAGACTAGCAGATGGAATTTTAAGGTCTTTTTTCTCCCTTTTTTTCTGAGAAAAGTAAATGTTGAAATTTCATGTGCGTTGTCTGCTGGGCTGATAATTTATCTGATATGTCAAACCTTATTTTTTGCTGAATAATAAGAATAAAAAACAGCCTGCAGTCTACTTACATACAATGCCAATCCTTGTTTGATTTGCAAAATAAGATAAAATATTGTTACATGCTGAAAAGTAAAATCAGATGAAATATTGTTATATGCTGAAAAGTTTCCTTTGGCACTTGAAGGGTGTAAAGAAAAATTTCTCAGCAGAAGTGTTTAATTATTTATCATTTATTAGAAATTTACCTGAACCATAATCATACACAAAAATTGATAACAGTATATCATAGAAGTGGATGTAGACACAGCTGTTAAATTTCATCCTCTCCAAGACGGTTCTTATATAAATAGATGTGGGGCCACTTATTCAAAACTAAAAATGTCATTAGTTAATGCTCCTTCCTGATGCCCAGGACTTCTTTGGAGTGTGGGCCATGTTTGCTGATGTTGGCTTAGTGGGGGACGCCTATAAGTCCTAGGGTAGGCGGCACTTGCCTGAAGCCTGCAGTTGAGGTTTCAGAACTTTGGGGGTTGAGACACACTGAAGATTGAATATCAGAAAGGCCTCTGTGTCACTAAATTTGATATAGTTATGCCTCTATTAACATATTGTTAAACCTTTGATCACTTAATTTGGCAAATAGAACAGTTAACAATTGTATTTCAAAAGGAGACAACTTTTGGGTCTTCCTATTGGCATTTCTATAAACTCTGTCCCACGGAAAATGAGGTCAGCTCTTAAAGGAAAGAATTTGTTTCTCAGGAGCAAATTCTTTCTTTTAAATGTTGACCCCTGTTGACATGGGAGACAAAAATTCTTTTGAAGGAGTTGCCTCCCCTGAAGGTGTTCCCATTCCCCTTAAGTGTATCAGTTTGTAAGTTAATGGCAGTGTTACATTATGTAGGAGAAGATATGCACAGATTCTGTTTATGTTACTTTACTATCTTACACCTGGTGAATAATATTTTATGTCTAGGATAGAGCAGATTTTTAAGCTCCCACTTTTTTCAATGTGGGGTGGGGAGGGCATATAGTATCACCCTTGTCTGTACATACATCCTGCCCCATACATCCAGTCCAGTACAGGTATATAATAAAAAAATACTGGTTCAGCTTCAATTTTCGGTAAAATCCACCAATTATTTTGAGAGTTATGGCCCTTTATTGGCTTCGTTGTTTAAATGAAAAATGGTTTCCGTTCTGTATGTTTGAAAAGATTGGTAGTTTGGATTCATGTACAGTACAGAAGCAAAAGTGAAAATGTTACCCTAGTAAAGTAGAATTACTTGGTTAACTAATGGACAAAAATTGTAAAATAAGGTTAGATAATGTTTCTCAGACATCAAGCAAATGATGTGTCTAAATTCAATCAATCTGTCTTTTTTGATTTTGGAATTATGCTGCTTTATGTGATTTTAAGTTTTATTCGTTAAATTTTGCAAATGTGCATGAAAAAACAGAATTCATTACAACAACACATCCGTGTGGTATAATACATTTTTCATACCTCAAAAAAGGTAATTTTATTATGAAAATTTATGATAATTTTCTTATTTATATGTCAAACATAGGTTTTTGATGCTCGTTAGAACCACCTCAATGAGTACCCACAACCTATGTTTTGGAGCAGAAATGAGGAAAATGATTTTTACCCCTGTAAACCCCAGTTTTCTCTATATAAAGTGGGGTTTAGGTGGGGGGTCTTTATTTCACGGACTTGATCATCTGATGTTATGTGGCCTATCAGACTGTCATAGCCGAGGTGAAATTTAACTCAAAGATTTAAAACAAGCTTGGTAATCAATGTCTATTTGTCAATGCTGTAAATGATCTCCCTTTGAAATTGGAGGAATATCAAATATTTGTTTTATCAGGATTCCGTCCAAATTCTTTAGCAGAATTATTGAGGCCTATCGGCACATTATTCCTACCATTGTCTGTAACAGGAATGTCTCCAGAGTTCACAGTGTTCAGTGTGATAACAAATTGTTTTTTTCTCTTGAAATTGCATTGATAACTTTTCAAGCTTTGCACTTTGATGACATAACCACTTTTCGAAATCAAATTTTTCAACAATCAACAGCATTTGTGATGAGTCCTTTGCAGTTATGATTGTTTGATGTCCAGACTTCTATTCTGTGGAGTAGGTGTGGGACTAGATTCTTCCTTTTGGATTTCCGTTGAACTAAACTGTGCCAGATTTGTGCTCCAATTAATGGGACACTTGAAAGATTGTACCCCTGTCACTTTGAAAGCAATTAAGGTCATCCCGTTTGCTCACAGCCAATAAATACCTACGCTTAGGGATAGCCCAGCCTTTCAGTTTTAAGATACACTGTAATCTGATTTTCAATCTTTTTTCGTTTTGAAGACACATGTCAAATAATTGAGGTGTAGAGCTTTCACTTTTGTTCAGTTAATTTTATACTTTGGTATATACATGTAATCATAAAATAAAGTCCATAATTATTATGAGAGTTATGGCCCTTTTTCGTCTTCATTTTTACATGAAAAATTTTACATCAAAATTTGTTTTGCAAAAGGTTGGTAGATTGGATTCATATTTTACAAAAATGTTAAAATAAGGTCAATTTAATTAAAAATCTGCCTATTTTTCAGGCATTTACTCGTATGGTCCTTATTCAAGGCTTGTTTCCAGGTGAGGATGGCCCCTGGTAGGGAGCATCTGAGTCATGTTGACACATGTTTAGTAACATTTCAAGTACTAATTTATAGTTAGATGTATTAATATTACTTCATATTGCTTGCCATCAAAACATGAGGCTGACTAGAGCAAAGCTAACAAAATAGTTTGTATGTTACAGCAGAATTTGACGAAGAGCAGAATTTGACCAATTTTAATCCTTATTCTGCTGTTCACGACAAACCCTATCTTTGCAAACATTGTAGATTCAGATCAGATGGCTTCTTTTTGAAAGCCATCTGATCAGGATCTACCCTGTTTGTCATTCAGTTTGTGAATTTGAACAATAATATCTTGTTATCTGATTGGCTGATAGTCAGGAATGGGTGTGGCTAATTTAATTATTCAGGAGGATAAGGGTTGCCTAATTTTAGTCAGAAAACCCCAAAGTGGGATACTAGCATCATTGCAGGACAAGATAGGATGCTACAAAATGTGTCATCTGATCAGGGCCTTCAATATTTACAAAAAGTTCAGGGGCCCGTTGTTCAAAACTAACTTCATCATTAGTTAACTAATTGTTAAAACTTTGATTATTTAATATGGCAGATGTACTAATATTTTTGCTGAAAAATATGTGAGCAGCTTTTGCATGCAAAAGCTGCTCACATTTTTCAGCAAAAATAACAAAATATTTGGTATTAAACTTGCTAGAATAGTTAACAATTTGACCTCTAATGAGATCATTAAGCTAACGAGGCCTTGAACAACTGGACCCAGATGTTTAGTAAATAAATTTCTTGAATTAACAAACTGACAGTAGGTATTGTGCTATCCAAGTAGGGAATATTGAAGTGCTGAGAAGATTGCACATATGCACAGGATTATCTGCACCTTTGATATTTGCAAATCACAAATATACATTTTCTCATGCATGGTTCATGAAAAAGCGCCTATATAATTTTGACACCCTTGAACCTCCTCCCCCACCCCCCTCTTATATAGTAAAACTGAGTTTACAGGGGCAAACCTTATTTTTCTTATTTCTGCTCTAAAATATAGATTGTGGGTACTCGTTAGAACCACCTCAGTGAGGCGGTTCTAATGAGTACCCACGATCTATATTCTGAGCAGAAATAAGAAATATATCACTATTTTTCATCTTAAAATTTTCGTTTTCTTGGGGGTGAAGTTTACAATGTATTTGTTTAGGCGTGTTTTCATAATGGTTCATTTTCATCCAAATGACACGTATAATAAGATAGTCATGTAGAATCTCAGCATCAGAGCAGTTCATTGTAGTAACACATTCATGCAAGGTAATGTTATCTTATGGTAAAAAATCACATTTCTACTACAAACAGATGGCTGCTCATTATGTGCATCCCCCCCACACACACACATACACACACGCCCACACCACCACCATGGGGGCAGGGGCATAGTTTTTTTGCAGATCCTGTTTGCCTAAGCATCAGTGTTGGCATCGCCTATTTGAAGCACTATATCTCCGGAACCAATGAATGGATTCTGCCCAAACTTGCATTGATACATCACTAGGATGGGGAAAAGCAGTCGTGGGTTTTTTTTTTTGCCTTGACCTTATTTCAAGGTTGCGGGCCCCTGAAAATGCTCCATTTTGGACAAAAAATGGCTAGTCAATTTTGCGCCAAAAATGTAGTCTTTGCTTCCAAAGGATTACCCTTTATAGAACATTTCTAGGGGAATGTGTGCTGCCGTAAAAAGTCTCCCTGCCCTTCATCATAGTATGGATTACATTAACTAGTCCTTTGGGATCATTGATTCCACTGCTGATTTTTGAAAATATCTGATGGTCACTGATGAGGCCTAATTGGCTGAAACTAGCTAGTCTGGTCCGGAAAAAAACTTGCACACTCTATAGTTTCCTGTTCTGTGCTGTAGTCTTTGCTTCCAATGGATTACCCTTTATAGAAAATATTGTCTGGCCCTTTCTCAGGAACAAATTGATGATTCTCGGTAGAACTTGGGTAGAATATATCATTTTAATCATTAAAGCTTTGATTAGATTTTGATGGCCTTTACTTTATTTTAAGGGTCACAATCTCCCTAAACCTGTCAATTTTGGACCTTATCTCATGAATGAATTGCTGAATTTTGGTCGAAATTTGAACAGTTTGTCACACAACCTAGAAAGTATTTAGCTAGATTTTGGTGACCTTGACCTCCTTACTTTTAAGAGCTGGCACGCGAAACTATAATTTCTGGCCAAAATTTGCTTGTCCGACCTATTTCATTGCGACCTACCAAAAACTGTAATTAATTTTGGTGACCCTGACCTAATTTTCAATTATAGGCTCTCAAAAGCTCAAGTTTGGCCAAAAATGGCTCCCTTTTCACATTTTTCATGAATGAATGTATGAATTTGGTCAAACTTTGTGCAATATATTATTTCAACGTACCAAAGGTTTGGTTAGATTTAGATGACCTTGATCTCCTTTTAAAAGCCATATGATCCCAAAAACTGTCAATTCTGGGCCAGAAATGGCTTATCTGCACCCTATCTCTATTTGTGATCATATGTTTGGTGCAAGATACCATGACTTAATTAGATTTTGGTTACCTTGACTGCATTTTCAAGGTCAAATAGTTGTTTTAGTTATATTTGAAGGATTCTTCTGAAAACATGTTTAGTTAGACTTGCCCTAGAGAGACAACTCTGATGTGAATCTTATATAGATATAAGAAAAAATAATGTTTATTCTTGTAAATGCCAGTTTTATGTGATAGGAACCCATTATACAATATTATGTTGTTGAATAGTTTATATGTACAAATAGATTTGCATATTAGATTTTGTTTATATTTTTATTTAACATACACAGTTCAGTTGTTCAGCGTGTCCTTAGCTTAAACCTTATCTCACTGAATAAATTAATATAGCCACACCGGTTTCTGATTTTCAACTAATCAATTAACTTGAGCTAATTCATTTATTCTGATTCATTAACTTAATGACAAACAGTATAGATCCTGATCAGATGGCTTCTGAAGCCAACTGATCAGGATCTACACAGTTTGCAAAGGTAGTGGCTGTTGTAATAAGTGTTAACAAACCTGCTTATGGTCTAAATGTTACCTATCCAATTATTATCTGTTCCATCAAGTCATCATGTGAACAAGTCCATGAGATGAAGACCCCTATACCCCACTTTATATAGAGAAAACTGGGGTATACAGGGTATACATTATTTTTCTTATTCTTGCTCCAAGACATAGGTTGTGGGTACCCGTTAGAACCACTCAATGAGGCGGTTCTAACGAGCACCCACAACTTATGTTTGCAGTATTTGCACGGATTTTCATCAGAAAAATGGCCATTTTGGAGATGTGTAAAAATGCACCAATTCGCATGGGTGTGTTATCGTAAATGTTTAAGCAAAAGTGTCAGTCTATTGCCAAAGTGATTGATTTCATCAGGAAAACACTGCTTTATAATTTTGACCCCCTTGAACCTCATTTATACATAGTAAATCAGGGGTTTACAGGGCAAATGCTATTTTTCTTATTTATGCTCTATATTTTAGAGCAGAGATCAAATTTGTAATGTATTTCAATAGGCATGTTTTCATAATGTTAGGTTTTAACATTATGTTAACTTATGCATTTGTTTGCTTTGAACAACTAGACTGATATTTGTTGTTAATGAAGATGAAAATGTAAAATGTAAAAAAAAAAAATAAAAATAAATATCAGTATTTCAGTTCTCTCTTGTGTTTGATTTTCTGCCTAACCACACATAGAGTGTTTGTCAGTGATCACTCAGATGAACATGTTCAGATTCTCTATAGATTAGCTCATATCATGCTGTTCACGACAACCCTTATCTTTGGAAACAGTGTAGATCCAGATCAGATGGCTTCTGAAGAAGCCATCTGATCAGGATCTACACTGTTTGACATTGAGTTTATGGCTTTGTGAGAAAAAAATTACACCAAGTAATTTGATTGGTTCAAAGTTAGAAATCGGTGTGGCTAAACTGAATATTCAGCAGGATAAGAGTTAAGATAACATTACTTTACAATAATACATCTGAGTGACATAATGCATTCTTTCATATCTCCAAAACTATTATTTTTCTATTGAAATTTTTTTAAATATTTCCTTTTAATACTGCAAACATAGGTTTAGGTGGTATGTCTTGGAGCAGAAAAAAATGTATCCCATTGTGAATCCCAGCATCCCCAATATAAAGTGGGGTTTACAGAGGATGTTCATCATACAAAATTTCTTTTACCTTAAATTTTGATAATATATGTAAGCTGTATTTCTTTAGGTCTGTTTCAAGCAAGGTCCAATATACCTTTAATTTATTTAATTACTTTTTATGCTAACTGCTAACTGGACCATTTTTGTTAACTTGGGTCATTTTTAGCCCACCTGAGCCAAAGGCTCATTGGTGAGCTTATAGAACAATGCTCCTGCGTCTGCTGTCCGTCATCATCCGTCATCATCCATCCACAATTTCAAATAAGTATCACTCTCTTACCCCATGGCCAATCTTGATCAAATTTCATGTGAAGCATTATCACTTGGGGGTACCGGTAAAGGCTACATAAGATTTTTGGGTTGATCGGATTGGGATGCTGGTTGCCATGGCAACATATAGCTCCCACAGACCTATAATGAGAATAACTTAAAAAATCTTTTTCTCTGAAACCATTAGGCCCATTAGATATTTAATAAGTAGCAATGACAAGTGGCCGAGTACATAAATCCTACCAACTTGCCCCTGGGATTAAAATCGGCCATGTCATGGAGCTCATTAGCTCCCATAGACATATATTAGGAAAAAACTTAAAAAAATCTTCTTATATGAAACCATCAGTTTCAGTGATTAGATATATTTAGTATGTAGCAACATCACGTGGTCACCTACACGAATCCTGCCAACAAAGCCCATAGGGTACAAATTGGCCACACTCTGGGGTTCAAAAGCTCCCATAGATTTTATTATGGAAAAAAACTTCAAAAATCTTATTCTCTTAAACCTAAAGGCCCAGAGCTCAGATATTTAGTATGTAGCAACATTAAGTGGTAACTTACATAAATGGTGCAAATCATGCCCCTAGGATCCAAATTGTTCAAACCCTGGGCTCATTAGCTCCCATAGGCTTATAACAGGAAATATTTCAAGAATCTTCTTCTCTGAAACCATGATGCCCAGAGCATTTCGCAACTTAAAGTAGTTACCTACATAAATACTGCCAACCATGCCCCTAGGGTCTAAATTGGCCATGCCCTGGGGCTCATTAGCGCCCATAGACTTATAAATGGAAAAACAAAACTTCAAAACTCTTCTCTGAAACCATAAGGAACAGTGCTTAGATATTTAATATGTAACAATGTTAAGTGGTCACTTACATAAAATGCTGCCAGCCATGCCTGGCCAGGCCCCAGGTCTCTTTGTCTCCCATAGATTTATAATGGGAAAAACTTCAAAAATCTTCTTCTCTGAAACATTAGGTACAAGGCTTAGATGGTTGCTATATAGCAAAATTAAGTGGTCACCTACATAAATCCTACCAATCATGTCCCTGGGTCCAAATTGGCCGCCCCCGGGTTCATCAGCTCTCATAGACTTATCATGGGAAAAATCTTGTTCTATGAAACCATAAGACCAAAGCCATTCTTTCACCTTTGCATCAGACCCAATATGCATACATGTGGGTCCGAGCCTTAGCGTTTAGAAGTTGCAATTTGGTATGTTATTTTTTTCTCACAATTGAAACTTAATCTTTCATAAAAGCTCTGTGGATCAAGTAAATAAAAATACTAAAACGAGGCCAGTCTAATGACAGAGGTCACTGAGATTTTAAACTTGTTTTTTTTTTTTTGTTACAGAACCATTGGGCGAATTAAAGCCAAATTTCAGTTGTGTCAGATATGAAAACCGCCTCAATTAGACTTGGGTTTTACCAAGGACGTAAAGTCACGTATAATACAAGCCGGAGCACAGCATTTCAAACAATTTACAAATGCGCCCAGCGAAGTCTCAGATCAGCCTGCGCATCCGCGCAGTCTGATCAGAGTCTTCTTGTGCGGTCTAAGGATAGTTAATGATCCAATGGCCATTCATGCAGCAAGGAAGTCTCTGGTCAGACTATATGGATGTGCAGGATGATCTGATCCTTCGCTGGGCGAATATTAAAATTGTAGAAAATGGTGTGCCCCGGCTCATACGTCTTTGCTTCTGCCCGCCATTGGTCATGCAATTTTACATTAATAGCATTTGACTCAGAAATAGGAAGAGAGAATGAAGAGTGTCTTTTCTGACTGATAGTCTGCCAGTTCACTCCCCTCGCACAGTTTACGACCTCCTTTTAGTTTGCATGCCTGGGACTTTCTTTGTATATTATTCAAAACGACAAGCAGAAAATACAGAAGCCGACAGTGCTCGCATATGAGCTGTGTTACTTGCAATTTATCTTTTGAGCTTCTGAGTGCTTGTTCGGTTGTTTCACAATATCGCACGCCACCTCTTAAATTTATACAGTATGCTTCTGTAACAAGATTAATACTCTCAGTCCTGTGGACGGGTGCAGACACCTGTGCAAACGGTCTGATTTGTATATTCACAAAATATTTTTAATACTTTTCGCGTTTTCACCTTTTTTCTCGCAAAAATAATATTGTTTGTTAAGATAGTGGATTTTTCGAGCTAAAATAGTATTGTACAGATAGTGGGGGTACTGTTCTTGAAGAAGTCACATGAAACCTCATTTTCACAGATATCCAAATTTTAACGATAGGCAAAACGCTTTTTGCCTAACATGACAGCCTTGAAGCTATCAGTTTTGATCTGTATTTAACCTGCCTTCTGTGATACTTTTGATTACATTTTTTTTCAAGGGCACGATTGGATATCTGTAGACTTCTTCTGCTGACCACCGTATTGTCATCAGCGTAAAAACTTACAAAATGAGCGGGTTCGATCAAGATTTTCTGCATATTATAACCGAGGTCCGTCTCCGTCTGACCTTAGTTGTTGTCGGTATCTAAAATACACACACACACACACACACACACACACACACACACACACACACACAGAAATCATGTCTGACGAATATATAAAATATCGCTGGTTCATGTGAATGTTACAATGAATGGACCTTGAGGCTCACCTTTCATATTTTGAGCCAATCACTGTATGTTTGACGAAAGGAAACACGCTGCCAAGTGGTCAAAACTAACATTGTCGTCAGTTAACATTTCGTTAAAACTATGGCAAATATGCTAATATTTTAGCAGAATACAGTAAGCAGCCTTTTCATTTGCAAAAGATTTTGTTTGAATTGAGGTTTAACGCCCCTGTCACCACTGTAAAGGTCATTTTGGAGACGTTACTTCCAATTTTGTGGGACTTTTATCCGACATTGAGCTGAAATGACATCTCAACCCCTGCCGCCCAAGGGAACCAATAGGGTTCGAAGCATGGACGGTCCGACTCGCACCGCTTTGCCAGGGCAGGCTTAGATCCTCTAAGCGGTCTACCAGTACTCGTGTGCGGGTCGGTGTCAGCTCTGCGTGGAAGCATCATGCAGCCCATTTATTTTTTCAAGCCCCGATGGGCGGGGACCAAGATTTGTAAAAGATACTCACATTTTTTCAACAAAAATATACATGTATACCACTACATTGGATATTTGTCTTCATCACGATAAAACATAGGTGTGATATAGTGCTTTATTTCATATCTCCAAAACGGTATTTTTTCATTGAGGCGGTTCTTACGAACACTCACGACCTATGTCTTGGAGCAAAAGTAAGCAATATAATGTTTAACCTCGTAAACCTCAACTGTCTCTATAAAATGGGTTTCATGTTCATTACACGGCATGATGTTGCTAGAATGTGCAGGCAGATCCTCGTCTGCGGTGGCTGCGAAGCTCGTCTAGTGTGCCGGCTTATTTGGCTTTTCAAAATTATCAATTATTTTTCAACCAATTTTCCCTCCGTTTCAGACCAGATATTTTTGTTGCAAACAGGCTTTAGGTTTCTATCCATCCATCACAAACAACATCTACTATCTGACAGTTTGGTGCAGGCCCATTTTTATTTTGTAAGGAGTGCAAGGTATATTTTTGTAAATTGTTAAGTTTGATTCAAACGTTTCATTTTTAGTGTAGACACACATTGTGAACGCTCAACAGACGCTGAAAACTTCAGTCTACACTGTTTAATAGTGACCATGTTTCGCTACGCTAGGCATAAAGGGGTTACAGTAATATTGATATCCCCTATAATACAAAATATTGAGAGACAGAAAAAAAAAAATAAGTCGGGGCACGATAAAACCTACAAGAGCACCCATACAGTCTGATCAGTCTTCACTGTGTATTGTCTGTGCGGGATGCCTTTTCTTACAGACAGAGAAGACTGCATTCTGACTGCGCGGATACGTAGACTAATCTGAGTCATGACCGCAAACCCATGTTGCTCACGTGACTCATATGATACTAAGTATTCTGACACCTAAACTCCTTACCATACTTGTTCTAAAATTTGAAAAATAGTACAATGTTGTGTCTACGAGTAAAATAGCTAGCTGGGTGGCAAACAGTGCAGACCCTGATGAGACGCCGCGTTTTGCGGCGTCTCATCAGGGTCTACACAGTTTGCTTAGGCCTGTCCGTCCGATTACATAGGTAAATGTAGCAGTAATGATATTCGACGCAACTGAAACTGAATCTCTTACATCTGAGATGCACAAACGAAAGCGGGTCTTGGAGACTACATATGAGCTCGGTGAAAAATCAAATAACCCTGATCAGAATCCTAGAATACAAACTGCCCTGTCTTAAGGTTTGGTTAGTGGCTATTCAGAAATCGCAGAGTGTAGCCTCTGCTCAGACTGCGCGGACCTGAGTCTTCGACGGATACACCTGCACAAATACTTTTTTAGCTCGACGCGGTCGATCTCATTGTTTCATTGAGCAAAGAAACTGATCCTTCATACAGAAAAAAATGAAGAACTACAAAGGAAGATAGTTTATATGACAACTTGAGATCCGGTCCCCATTTGGAAAGAAAATGGGGGATATCGTATTAAAATCCAAGTTCGACCAACTTGATAGGCTAAAACAAATGGCTGACCAGTTTTCGTTGGCGACTGTTGGGCCGCTGACTAATGTAACAAACGTTACTACACCACACTCGAACCGTAAGTGTATTTATTTATTTATTTATTTATTTATTTATTTATTTACGGGTTTTTTTTATATCTTTATCCTTGGCCTGACGTAAACCGATTTTAGATGTGCAGCCGCGCAAACATTGCAGGCCTTAATTAGACGCCCAGAACCAGGACCTATACTGTTTGCGAAACGCTCAGCCTTTTTCTAACTGATTTTTGTAGTAAATTAACTGATAACCATTTTTTTTTAATTATAATAAGATCGCATATCTTCTATGCATAGCATGCAATGCTGGAATTTCTTTATGGAATTATTTTCACTCTTTCAACATTGATCAAAAAATGTATTTTCGCGGTTTGTAAATTCATTAGCAAAACATATCATGTTTCTCCTGCTTTAAGTCCATGGCAGTTAATACTCTGAATACCCCTAAAACAACGTGAAATTGCCATGGAAAACGTGTGTTTTCTTTGATGAAGGCTGACATTTTATAATATGGGGTGCCGTTTTACTATTTAATCCATATTTCTAGATATCCATATATCGAATTATGGATATCCATAAATCGGCCGTATAATGGAAATCTATAATTCGAAATATAGATATCCATAAATCGAATAATGGATAATCAGAATTCGAATTATGGATATCCATAAATAATTATGGATATCAATAACTAGGAAATAAATAGTAAAAGACATTAGAATGGCATCAACGATTACAGCTGATGCATACTCGTAAAACAAAGGAAAACATGATTGTTTACAGTGTAGGATCCATTTTTCAGTTCATTCTTGAACACCAAACGTTTTACATGTATTTTCGCCGCCAGTGAAAATACTTCTGCTGTCTTTTTAGCTCACCAGAGCCGAAGGCTTCGGCGGAGATAGGCAGTTGTCTGTCGTCGTCTGCGTCTGCGTCGTCGTCGTGTGACGTCAACACTTTCAAACGCCATCTCCTCTGAAACCACTGGGCCGATTGGGCCAAATTTCATCTGTAGTAACCTTTGGCTGGGGGATTAAAATTTTGTGTTTTTTTGTTTTTTTTTATGAAAATCGACTCTTTAGTTTGGTTGCTATGGCAACTTAGACTTTCCATAGACTTATAATGGGGAAAATTGAAAAATGGCATTTTCTTCCAAGTCATTGCAGATGTTTTGACAAAACTTTCATAGAAATGTTCCTTAGGCAATCTACTATCTACCATATGATTTTAGGCCTACTGCTCATTTCTATTGGTTGTCATGGAAACCAAAATTAAAAAAAAAATAGAAAAAAAAAAATACTTCAAAAATTATCTCCTCAGAAACCGAATGCTCTATTAGGCTGAGAGTTTTTGAAAATATTCAGCATATTTGCATTTACAGGTTTTGTGTTTTTTTTTTTTTTTTTTGTTTTTTGTTTTGTTTTTTTTTTTATAAAATTTGGCTTTTTAGTTTGGTTGCTATGCAACTTAGATTTTCCATAGACTTATACTAGGGAAAATTGAAAAATGGCATTTGCTGCCAAGTTATTGCAGATATTTTGACAAAACTTTTATAGAAACGTTCCTTGAGTAAATGTCTCTCAACCATATGCTTAAATGCTAACATGGGGGTCCCCCAGGTTAAGCCGGGGCCATGACCCACCCCTTCCACTTCATAAAAGGCCAAATAACTCGGAAACCATCCCCACCCCAAAACCATATATATTCTTGTTCCTTATGATAAGATGCATTCAGTGACATCAACTTGGGGGTCCCCCGGTACGTGCCGGGGTAATGCCCCACCCCCTCCATTCCATAAAAGGCCCAATATCTTGGAAACCTTACAGATCCCCACCCCTAAACCATATATATTTTTGTTCCTTATGAAAATATACATTCACTGACACCAACGTGGGGGTCTCCCGGGGTGCGCCTGTGCCTTGCCCCACCCCTTCTTCTTCTTCCCCACCCCCAAATCATATATATTCTTGTTCCTTATGATAAGACGCATTCAGTGACACCAACCTGGGGGTCCCTCGGGTTGTGCCGGGGTCATGCCCCACCCCCTCCATTTCATAAAAGGCCTAGAATCTTGGAAACCTTACAGATCCCAACCGCTAAACCCTATATATCCTTGTTCCTTATGAAGAGACTCATTCAGTGACACCAATTTTGGGGTCTTCCTGGGTGCGCCGGGGTTTTGCCCCACCCCTCCACTTCACAAAAGGCCATCTATCTCAGAAACCATTCAGATCCCCGCCCCAAAACCTTATATATTCTTGTATCTTATGATGTGACAGATTCATTGACACTACCCTTGGGGTCCCCCAGGATGTGCCGGAGTCGTGCCCTATCACTTTATTTCATTAAAGACCCAATATCTTGGAACAGAACAGAACAGAACAGAACAGAACACAACTTTATTTTGAAATACATCCCAGGCCACACGCAGGTGGCATACAGGAAAAAAGGAACATATCATTATTAGCAGTTTGACGATCAAAACATGCATGATTGTGTATCAATAGTTACATGGTCACGTGTATTAGGCTGGGAAAAGAAGCATGTGGGAGTAGATGGAGATTTGGAATGTGCATTACTTTGCCAAATCTCTTAACAATACAATCAGAACCTTCTCAACAATGCTGTTGAAAAACGACAGTGGTTGAGATTAATTTCTCGTCTTATGCCCAACAATAGATGGATCAGGCTGCGCAAATGCACAGGCTGATCCGTCATTGTTGTTCAGATGATTCACAGGACACCATCTTGTAAATTCGGTACAGCTCACTTTGTAGTAAAAGTCCTGTGTCATAAATGTACACTCATTCATGTTTATAGTAACACGCGCGAGTAATCAGCTGTGACAGATTTGGCGTAGGCGCGAGCTTGATTTTCACGTGGTAAATACGAGAAATGGATGTATGGATAATAACATGAATGAGTGTGAACTTACTATACACGATGGAAACAGAAGAATCAGATTATCTTAAAGGCATACGTCGATGCTACATAAAGGTAAGGGTTTACAAAACTTGACATTCACTAAAAAAGCCTTAAGCAGAGTGCCGCAGCAGTCACGTGCTTTCACAACTACCGCAGCCACCCCAAATATTCGGACTTCTCATGCAGCCCCTTTCTACACATATTATAGAATTTAAACAGGTACAATGTACTGCGCGACGCTGTGTTTTATGATACCCGAATGAGTAGCAAACAGTGTAGACCCGGACAAGACTCCGCGTCCGGTCCGGTGCCACACTGCTTGTTCAGGCATGCCCGTCCGAATACATAGGGCAAATACGGCACATGACATTGTGCACAGATGCACCGGAAACCCCAAAACGGGTACCGGGACAAACAGTGCAGGCCCAGATCAGACGCCGCGTTCTGCGGCGTCTGATCAGGGTCTCCATTGTCTGCAAAAAGATTAGCCACCCCCCCAAATCAATTTTGAAGAAAACACAGCCTGACACCCCTAGATCTTGAAATGGACTCCTAGTATATTTAAGGAGGAAGATTCCATTTGGCACAAAAAGGGTTAATATACATAGCACAGTTGCGGCTATACAAATCAACAGGAAGAGCGGGCAATAACCGCATCTAAAGTGTTTGCAGTGACGTCTCGGGGGACACGCAGTCCGGAGGGGCTGCCGAATCCACACTAAATCCACAGCTTCACGTCGAATGAACGTCAGTTCATTGGGGCACCATGCACTGCGCCCTCACAGCAGCTCCCCCACCCCAAAGAAAATATGAAGGGCGATCTAATACCACAGCCAGTCCGTACAGAACCAAAACGTCTCACTAATTGGGTGACGACTTCGTCGTCACCCAAATCCCCTTATAGAGTCGGCCAGAGGGAACTGTGATCGTGGGCGCAGGTCGTACCGTGTCCCGCTGGTTGTACATACCTCGTATTCTTGTGGAAATCGCCACTTGGGGTAAATTATTGCGAAAGATCTGAAATATTTCTGATTTCCCCAAAGACCCCGCCGGCTGCGTGCTAAAGACCGCAGGCGGGGTCGGCGGTAAGAATGCATAGGATACAACTGCTCGACACCTGCAAAATGTTTATTTATTTATTTTTGTAATTATTATTATTATTATTATTATTATTATTATTATTATTATTATTATTGTTATTATTATTGTGGTTGTTGCTGTTAAATTATTGTTGCTGTGTTTTTACGAGAATTTATTCATAATAATTTTCACGAGTTTAGACAAATTCAATAGTACCTTTTTATTTCTGGATGTCATTAGTTCCTTGTATTTGATTATATTGGGTTTAGAAAAGTAATATGGTTTCATAAATTGTTTTCTATCGTTAGCAAAAAATGGGCATGTAAATAAATAATGGAACTCATCGCCCAAATCGTTCTTATTACACAACTCGCATTTTCTTTCATTGAAAGGCACATTGTTCCAACGACCAGTTTCAACTGGTAATTTAAAGTTACTGGTTCTGAATTTTAACAATGGTATATAAGCATTTCTAGTCAGTACGGTAAAAAAAGGTTCTATATCTAAATTATCTTTATATAAAGCATAATTTCTACTCTTTGATGACTGTCGAGTTTCGAGTGCCAGTCTTGAACGTAAAGATTCTTAAGGGTTTGGACTATTTTAGCTTGCGTTGCCCGTGGGTTATTAACAACAGGCTGATTAATAAGATCTGGTTTGCCAACAGATATAAGTATGCTTTTAATGTAATGTATCCATTTATAGTTTTGTCCATTATCTGACCCCACTAGCATTATTTCAT
The DNA here is from genome assembly GCA_963580285.1 of Lucinisca nassula. Lineage (NCBI taxonomy): Eukaryota > Metazoa > Mollusca > Bivalvia > Lucinida > Lucinidae > Lucinisca > Lucinisca nassula. The sequence continues at coordinate 114,424,519 of OY757017.1, read as the reverse complement.
AGAGCTTTCTGGATATTTTTGAATGAAGTCCATTGACAAGAGATAGCCAGAAGCCAATGGCACGAGACTTTATCCGGATATCAATAGGGAAACGATCTAGTTCCGCGTAAAGCATATATTCTGGTGTACTTTTTCGAAGCTTGGTTATATGTCTCAGAAACTGATTATGAGCAATCTCAATAAGTTTGGAATTTTGGAAACCCCAAACTTCACAGCCGTAAAGCATGATAGGTAGAATAGTGTGATCGAAAAGGTGAATTTGTAAGTCGATGGGTAAATGAAGGGCATTAATTTTTCGGTAAAGAAGGTGCAGTGCTTTCTTTGCGTGGTCAACATTGTGCTTCATGGCTTTGTAGAAACTTCTGTGTTTTGTAAATATTACTCCTAAGTATTTGAATTCATCGCATATCTCAATTTTGTTATTACCCAGTTTGAAATTAAAATCTTTAGTATTGCGGGCACCAAATATGAGTATTTTTGTTTTCTTGTAATTTATGTTCAATTTCCACTGTTGAGAATAATCATAGAATGCGTTGAGGTTGTTTTGAAAAGATTCTGCATCCGTTCCAAAAATCACTGTATCATCTGCATAAAGCAAGACTAGAATCTTTAAAAAAGTATCAATTCCGTTTCCTTGAGTATTTAAATTAATTCCTAAACATTGTGACGAATGCAGATAATCTTCCAGATCGTTCAAGAACAGACTGAATAATACTGGAGATAAGTTTTCACCTTGTCGTACGCCACAATAACTCTGGAAGAAAGGTGATTGTTCCCCAGAGTGAACTACGCAAGATTTTATATTTTGGTACATATTATAAATTACCCTAAGAGTTTTACCATTAATACCGTTACTAAGCAGTTTCATCCAAAGGCCTATTCTCCATACGCTATCAAATGCCTTACTAAAGTCAATAAACGAGCAGAACATTTTTTTTCTTTTGAGTCTTTAGAATCTCAGTCAGTGCATAAATGTTAAAGATATGGTCTGTTGTGGAGTATCCGGGCCGAAAACCGGCCTGATTTTCTTCTAGGATATTGTAATAGTTTAAGAAATTTGTCAGTCTATTATTCAATATGGCCGTAAACAGTTTGCCGAAACAGCTTAAAATGGTAATGGGTCTGTAATTTTCTGGGTTGTGGGGATCGCCTGCACATTTGTATATCGGACGTATAATACCTTCCAACCATGAGTCGGGTATAATTCCCGAATCTAAAACTAAATTGAATAGGGCAATGTAAATGGGCAACATTTTCTCGGAGCCATATTTCAGGTATTCATTTATAATATGGTCGTTTGCAGGGCACTTATTGTTTTTCAGGGACTTAAGACATTTTAAAATTTCACTCTCTGTTATTGAGGAATTAAGAATTTCATCGTTCTCATCCAAAAATTCTATATTTAATTCGTTATCGTCGTCTACATGATCGCTTTTTTCATTAAGATTTTTAAAAAACTGATATAATGGTTCCAGGTCGATATTTTGCTCATTTTTACTTCGATCGATGTTGTTTATTACTTTCCAAAATTCTTTTGGATTTTTAGATTTTAGATTTCTTAGTTTTGATTCGGTCTTTCTATTAAATTGGTTTATATGGAAGTTCATTGTCTTCTTATATTTTTACTAGCTTTCTTTAGGTTAGTTTTATTAATACTTGAAGGGTGGGCATTTTGGATCCTACGTGCTAAGTGGTACTTCCGTCGTGCGTTTTGACATTGCAGACCAAACCATGGCTTTTTATCGCAGTTATCGTTCTGTTGGTTAAAACTTTGTGTGCATTTGAAACTTTTGTTCGCAGATTCAGAAAAAATATTTTCTACACTAGAACATATGTTATTTAAACTTTCCTTAGTAATGTTCGTGATATTTTGACGGTTCAACTCAATTTGCGCCATGACCTGATTAATTTTCGAATTATTCAAATGAAGAACAAAATCATGTTTCTTTTGTTCTTGCCATTTCGGTCGTTTGGTTTTCTTCGGCTCATATGCTTTATGTAGCTTAATTTTGCTCGTGAACGTTAAAGTAGTGTTTAGAAGGGAGTGAAAATCTGTATAAAGCGAGTCCATTTCTAGAATTTCAAAATCTGAAATAAATTTCAACGCTTGCGCTGAAATAATCGTGTAGTCAATGACGGACGTGTCCTTGAAAGTACAAGACCCTTTACCCTTGTCTTTGCCACATCTTCCATTTAAAATGAATAAATTATTACTTTTGCATGTTTCTAACAGTATTTTGCCCTCGTTGTTAATGATAGTGTCATTTGAACATCGTGCTTTATCCATATTAAAATCTGACAGAGAGGCAGATACATTGTAAAAGTTTTCAAGTGTACTGTCGAATTCAAAATGATCTGCCAGAAAGTCGTCTGCATCTATGAAATCGTTCTGGGTATTCGTCCTTGCGTTGAAATCGCCTGAAAGCATAACATAATTATGTTCGACGCACATATTTGAGATTTCGACCTCAAAGAGGTCCATTTCGTCCTGCGTATTAAATCGGGAGTCCCCTGGAGGTAAGTATACTGTGCCTAAAACTACATCCTCATTAGTTCTAAACAGTGATTTATCAAATTTAACCCACAAGATGTAATCAGAATCCGAATCAATAACTGACACAAAGGGGAATATGTCATTTTGAATAAATACACCAATTCCACCGCTTTTGCGTATAAAGGGATGTTTTCTACTTTGAGAAATATATGTATATCCTGGAAATGTAATTATATCAGTTTTGTCGAGTTTGGTCTCACAGACACAGAAAATATTATAATTGCTAATCAAATTTTGAAATTCAGGATACTGAAGACGTCGCTTTAACCCACAGACGTTTAATGAGGCAATGTTAACACTGTCGATAGTGTAGGTATTTATCTTGTCATGTGAACAGTCAGATAAATCACGGGGAAATAAATTTTGATTATCATTGTCTCTATCCGAGCAAAAGGACTTCGACTGATTGAATGTACACTCCAGTAGTACCTATCCGAGGCTATCCGAGTGCGCAGGTGCACTGGCTTTTCCACCTGCTGTCGCTCCTCCCCGAGTTGCGTGTTCGCTCCTTCCGCTTAAACTGCTCAGATGACCCAAATGCCCCGGGTCCGATGAACCCGGGGGACCTAACAGCGACTGCGACATCGGTTCATCATCAGGGTTGTCAGTACTGTCACCATCGTCGAACACGTCTACGCTCTCCGACCGTGAATATTTACTGGTGTCAAGTCTATTTGACTTCATTGCTGCTGACCAACCCGGGAACATATCAGTGACAACTTTACCGTCCACCACCAACTTTGCGGGGTATTGAATCGATATTACACTGAGGGGGTTCGCATGCTTCAGTTCCTTCTTCTTTTGGAACAGCGGTTTTCTGGCTTCCACGATTTCAGTGGGATAATCCCGATTGATACCAAAATTAGTCCCTTGGAGCTTTCTCACGTTTGAAAGAATCAACTCGACATCAGGGTAGTCGCGAAAAAGGGCAATCAAGGGTCTATGTTTAATCGCACCTGTCGCTCCACGGCGCCTTGGATTCAATCTTCCTAGCCTATGCGCTCTTTGGATAAAAATACTGTCGGGATCCAGCGAGAGGTGCTCACCCAGGAAGTCTCGAAGAGTTTCAATGGGATTTTCATTCAGACTCTCTGTCACACCATAGAAAATGAGATTATTTCTCCTCTGTCGCGACTCATTGTCAATTGATTTATATGCTAAAAGGTCGATACGTTGTTTATTGACCTGGCCAGTTTTATGCATTTCAAAAACCGTCTGCTCGGCCTTCAGAAGTCGCTCATGCGTTGACATAAGGCCTTGTAAACACATAAAAATGTTCTGCAGTTTATCATCAACGTTCAACGATTTAAATTGTTCAACAGTTAATTTTGGAACAGAAGGAACAGCCTTACTTGCACCCGCTGTTGGGCCTGAACCCGTTGAATCTGTTGAAACCCTCTGTCGTTTAGATGCCGGTTTAGCCCGAGAACCGACATTAGCCGAAAAGCCTCCTCTACCGCGGCCTCTTCGTGGGCGATTTCTTCCCGCCACTACATTCCACGATGCCACATTTTCAGTACTCATTTCTGGTTTTAATTAGTCCTCCTGACAATATTCCTGTGCTCCAACGAATGTCCAGCTATACCACGGAGCTATTGCCCGATAAACCGCACAGGAAAACTCACAGAAAGTCCAAATAAATCCAAAATGTTTACTGCCAACTCAACACGATAACTCACGCAGCGCCATGTTCTGACGTCATCTCTTGGAAACCTTACAGATCCCCACCTCTAACCATATATATTGTTGTTCCTCATGATAAACACATTCATTGAGGTCAACCTGGACGTCTCCCGGGTCAAGCCAGGGCCTTGCCCCACCCCACCACTTCACAAAGGCTATATATCGCAGAAACTTTTCAGAGCCCCACCCCTAAACCATATATAATTATCTTCTTTGTGATAAGACACATTCAAATAACACTAGCTTGGGAGTCATCCGGACTGCCTGGGTCATGCCCCACTGCTTTACTTCATAAAAAGCCATATATCTCAGAAATCATTCAGATCCCCACCCATAAACTATAATATTCTTGTTCCTTATGATAAGACTCATTCAGTCACACCAACCTGGGGGTCACTTTGTGCTAGGGCTTCAAATCCCCACCCCATAATCGTATATGTTCTTGTTCCTTATCAATAGCTCACCCATTTGAGGGTCTCAGGGGCCATTCTTCTCCTCTCCACGTCATAGAAAAGCATATATATCGGAAACCATTCCGCAGATTCCCACCCATAAACCATATATATATATTCTTGGTCCTTATAGGAACAACAATCTTGGGCTTTCCTGGGATCAACAGGATATGCCCCAACCCCTCCACTGCTTAAGAGGCCTGATTACTCCGGTATACAGATCCCCACTGCTACACCATATATATTCTTATTCCTTATGATAAGACGCATTTAGTGATACCAACCAGGCCTCAATTTGGTCCATGTCCTACACCCTCTACTTAATAAAAGGCCTAATGTTTTGGATACTGAGTCCAGATGGATGCTCCTTTGGATATAGGGGTTCATTTGGGAGACTTTATAATTGGTAGATTAAAATGATATCATGTTAAAATACATGGCTGTCATTGGGCAGTGACCACCTGAGCTCTGGTGAGCATAGTGGCCCATGGGCCTCTTGTTTTTTGTTGTTGTTTTTTTTAACTTTGTTTTACATTTTTCATTTGACTATTTTCATGCCGCCTCAATACTATGAAAGTGTATATATAGTATGAAGGTATCTTGTGAGCGAAATTTCACCTACAGTTCTTGGCTGATCCTTTTACAGGCGCTGTAATTATGGTTTGGTGTGCTTCGTATGCTTTTTTAAGGATTCCTGAAGCTATTATCTTTTACCTGTTTTTAACATTTTTAACTTGGACATTTTGTGCGCGAATGTGTACCGGTTACATATGAGTGGTACAGGACCAATGCTCCTCCAGTTAATTGACTCTGTAAACAGCTCAAACAACAAACAAACAAAAAAAAAACCGATGAGACAGGGACATAAATGCCCCATGGAATTAGCTTGTTACTGATGGAAAACAAATACTATTGATACCCGTTAGAAACACCTTAATGATGTGATTCTTTGGAATAGAAATGAGAAACAAGAGAAATAAATGGTCCTGAACACTCCCATGAGCCACGACTTGATCAGTGGGTGCCCCGTTTGAGTGACTTTGACCTTTGGTTCTTCTAAAGATTCATTAACTTATAGATGGGCATGGCAGCCACCTTGGTCATGTGACCTGAGTCTTTTTCCTCCTTTGCCAGGAGGCAACATTTGGAATCAACTTCAAATAATCGTAGGCATTTAAAGAGGTTCATTTAGTACCTACTTTCGTCCGAAACACTCAAAATTTCAAGGATGACCGTTGTTTGCGCGAAAACTTGTTGTTTACTGTAAACGTCTGAAAGTCTTCTTGTTTTTGATTTTTAATTATGAAAACACGCCTGTATAAATACATTGTAAGCTTTACCTCCGAAAAATCGATTTTTTTAGATGAAAAATTGTGATATTTTTCTTATTTCTGCTCAAACTATAAATTGTAAGTACTCGTTAGAACCGCCTCATCGAGGCGGTTCTTCTAACGAGTACTCACAATAAATATTGTAGAGCAGAAAAAAGAAAAATATGGATTACCCCTCCAAACCACAGTTTTACTATATTTAGGTGGGGTTGAATGGGGTCAAAATTTGGAGGCGTGTTTTCGTTCGTTTGTTTGATTTGAGGTTTAACGTCCCCGTCAACACTGTAAAGGTCATTTTGGAGACGTTGCTTCCAATTTTGTGGGACTTTTACCTGACATGAGATGAAATAACATCTCAATGCCTGTCGCCGAATGATACCAATAGGGCTTATAAGCATGGACGGACCGACTCGCACCGCTTTGCCTGGGCAGGCTTAGATCCTCTAAGCGGTTTACCAGTACTCTTGTGCGGTTGGTTTCAGCTCTGCGTGGAAACATCATGCAGCCCATCTATTTCTTCAAGCCCCGATGGGCGGGGACCAGCGTGTTTTCGTCATGGAGTGTTTGTTTAGATTTTGTCTCCCACCAACAGCGATTGGCATGCACAGTGAGTCAAACATCACGAAAATACGCCTATATAATTCCGGCTCTCTGAACCCCACTTTTATATACTAGTAAAACTGGGGGTGTCTTATTTCTGCTCTAAAATATAGATTGTGCATATTCGTTAGAAAGTAAAACTGGGGGTGTCTTAATTCTGCTCTAAAATATAGATTGTGTGTATTCGTTAGAACCGCCTCGATGAGGCGGTTCTAACAAGTACCCACAGTCTATATTTTGAGCAGCAATTAGAAAAATATCACAATTTTTCATCTGAAAATTTCGATTTTTCGGAGGTAAAGTTTACAATGTATTTGTATAGGCGTGTTTTCTTAATAGAATCAATGAGAATATTAGTACAAGAGGACCAGGATGGTCCTATATCGCTCACATGAGCTTAGAGTTTTGCACGTGTCCCAGTGTCCTGTTTGAGACAACACTATACAGGTTTTTCTCAAATATGTCTATGTAAAACCATTGGGCCCCGGCACGGGGACATTTTTGGCCCCAGTGCTATAATTAAAACAACCTTGGTTGAGGTCCACTAGATGAAGCTTCATACCAAATATCAAAGACCTGGGCCTTCTGGTTTTAGACAAGAAGATTTTTAAAGGTTTTCCCTATATAAGCCTATGTAAAATCAGTGGGCCCCCCGTGTGGGTCCATTTTTTGGATCCCCATGACTATAACTTGAACAATCTTCATAGCGGTCCACTAGATGAAGCTTCATACAAAATATCAAAGACCTGGGCCTTCTGGTTTCAGAGAAGAAGATTGTCAAAGGGTTTCCCTATATAAGCCTATGTAAAACCAGTGGGCCCCAGCGCGGGGGCATTTTTGGCCCAAGGGTTGTAATTTGAACAATCTTGGTAGAGGTCAACTAGATGAAGCTTCATACTAAATATCAAAGAACTGGGCCTTCTGGTTTCAGACAAGAAGATTTTTAAAGGTTTTCCCTATCATAATAAAATAGAAGTGGAGGCAAAGATCAGGAATCGATGCAATTAATCCACAGCTCCCATAAGAGACACCGAAGGGAAAGAAACACAAACATGAAGCCACAGACCCCAACGGAAACTTCAACAGCGGAAAGCCAAAAGGACAGTTTCTTTCCCACAAAATGGCCAATAGGCTATCCAAAATAAAATAATAAGCGACACAAATACCCAAAGACAAACCATAACAAAAATAAACCGCGACAGAAGAACCGCCTTGGAACGGTCAGCGAAAACGAATTCTACTGGGGGGTGGTGGGGGTGGGGGACTTAAATCGATTTGACATGGCCACAATCTTCGCCCTTACTTCCGTCGTGATTAAGACAAATAATTTGTTCAGTCCGCAGACAAGAAGATTTTTAAAGGTTTTCCATATATAAGCCTATGTAAAACCAGAGGGGCCCCGTGTGGAGCCATTTTTAGATCCCCAGGGCTATAATTTGAACAATCTTCGTAGCGGTCCACTAACTGAAACTTCATACCCAATATCAAAGACTTTGTCCTTCTGGCTTCAGGCAAGAAGATTTTCAAAGGATTTCCCTATATAAGACTATGTAAAACCAGTGGGACCCGGCGCGGTCGCATTTTTTGGTCCCAGGGCTATAATTTGAACAATAATGGTAGAGGTCCACTAGATGAAGCTTCATACCACATATCAAAGACCTGGGCCTTACGGTTTCAGAGAAGAAGAGTTTTAAAGATTTTCCAATCCCAATCTTGGTAGAGGTCCACTAGATAAAGCTTCATACCAAATATCAAAGACCTGGGCCTTGCAAAAAGATTTTTAAAGAATTTCCCAATATAAGCCTATGTAGACCAAAGGGCCCCGGGGCGGGGGCATTTTTGGCCCGCGGGCTATAATTTGAACAATCTTGGTAGAGGTCCACTAGATGAAGCTTCAAACCAAATATCAAAGATCTGGGCCTTCTGGTTTCAGACAAGAAGATTTTAAAGGTTTTCCCTATATAAGCCTATGTAAAACCAGTGGGTTCCGGGGCGATGCCATTTTTGGCCTCAGGACAATAATATGAGCAATCTTGGTAGAGGTCCACTAGATGAAGCTTCATATCAAATATCAAAGACCTGGGGCCTCTGGATTCAGACAAGAATATTTTTAAAGGTTTTCCCTATATAAGCATATGAAAAACCAGTGGCCCCTGTGTGGGGCCATTTTTGGCCCAAGAGCTATAATTTGAACAATCTTCGTAGCGGTCCACTAGATGAAGCTTCATACCAAATATCAAAGACCTGGGCCTTCCGGTTTCAGACAAGAAGATTTTCCAAGGATTTCCCTATATAAGCCTATGTAAAACCAGTGGGCCCCGGCGCGGGGGCATTTTTAGCACCAGAGCTATAATTTGAACAATCATGGTAGAGGTCCACTAGGTGAAGCTCCATACCACATATCAAAGACATGGGCCTTACGGTTTCAGAGAAGAAGAGTTTTAAAGAGTTTCTCTATATAAGCCTTTATAAAACCAAAGGGCCCCGGGGCGGGGGCATTTTCGGCCCCAGGGCTATAATTTGAACAAACTTGGTAGAGGTCCACTAGATGAATTTTCATGCCAAATATCAAAGACCTGGACCTTCTGGTTTCAGACAAGAAGTTTTTTAAAGGTTTTCCCTATATAAGCCTATGTAAAACCAGTGGGCCCCGTGGCGGGGCCATTTTTTGCCTCAGGGCAATAATATGAACAATCTTGGTAGAGGTCCACTAGGTGAAACTTCATACCAAATATCAAAGACCTGGGCCTTCTGGTTTCAGACAAGAAGATTTTTAAAGCTTTTTTTTTCTTATTTTCCCCTTTTCTGCTTGGAATGGAATTCTTTGAACAACTTAGAGAGAGGACCACCCAAAGATCATTTCTGCCAAGTTTGGTCAAAATCTGTTCAGTGGTTTAGGAGGAATGTCATTTAAAGGAATTGTGGACGGACATCCGGACGGACGACGACGACGGACGGTGACCGATCACAATAGCTCCCCCGAAGCCTTCGGCTCGGGTGAGCTAAAAATGTCAGTCATTTGTTTGAAAATCAAATTATTCAGTTGCTAAAGACGTTGGTTTTAAATCGCAGTTAATCAATTTCAGTTCCAGAAGAAATATGAGCCGGGGCACAATATTTCCTACAATTTACGAGTGCGCCCAGCGAACACTCAGATCAGCATGCGCATCCGCGCAGTCTGTTCAGAGTCTTCTTCGTGCGTTCTAATGATAGCTAAGTGCTCAATGTTCCTTCATGCAGCAAACAAAGTCTCTGGTCAGACTATATCGATGCGTAGGCTGATCTAATTCTTAGCTTTTGTTTTGTTTGATTTGAGGTTTAACGTCCCCGTCAACACTGTAAAGGTCATTTTGGAGACGTTGCTTCCAATTTTGTGGGATTTTTACCCGACATTGAGATGCAATGACATCTTAAGCCCGGTCGCCCAATGAAACCAATTGGTTTATTAGCATGGACGGTCCACCTCGCACCGCGGTTCCTGGACAGGCTTAGATCCTCTAAGCGGTTTACCAGTACTAGTCTGCGGGCCGGATTCAGCTCTGCACGGAAGCCTCATGCAGCCCATATATTTCTTCAAGCCCCTATGGGCGGGGGCGGATAATTCTTAGCTTCGTGCACATGTTAACTGTAGGAAATGTTTTGCCCCGGCTTATATGATTCTGTTCCGATTGTTTAGTAGTTTGTGTGTATGTTTTTTGTCTCTTTAAAGACTTCCGAAAGTGGATAGAATTACGGAATCGAACCTACGAATCCTGTTTTTCAGGTGAACAGCTTACCGGCTTCTGTCCGGATTTCTTGACTGTGGTTTAACGAAAACAAAACTATCATTAAAATCTAAAGAACGAATAAAAATAAAGTGAAAGACAAAACGTAATTTTAGTAACATACGGGAAATGAAATTCAACCTGATTGTAAACCGATACTGCACCTGTCAGGTATCTGCAGCTTGATATGGGCATATCACTGTCGTATTGAGTTTACAAACAAAATCTGATACTGATCCGAACAGAAATGTATTGAGGTTTGAGTGTAAGGCCGTGTGCACAAAATCAGTCCGGTCGAATTCACCATCACTAAAACACACCTTTATTATTTGAGCCCCGCCAAGCGAATTTGTGTCTTCGAGCATTCCGTCATGACAAATTTTAACTGCGCATGCCCAGCCATTCAGAGGGGCCAGGGATATGGCTTTCTGTCTGAATGTTCCTCTTGATTCGCTGCTTGTATGAGCGAGCAGCGAAGGTTCTGGCAAGACTGCGCGGATGCGCAGGCTCGCCTGAACCTTCGCTGCTCGCATAGGCGATAAGTACAAAAATCGCTTGACGGGGCCCATTTTATACAGAAAACCTGAGGTCGAAGGGGTATACATTATTTTCTCATTTCTGTCTAAACAGATTGTGGGTACACCGTTCTTCAGGCGATGCGGCTGTAACGAGTACCCAACATCCAATCAGCCCCCGCCCGTCGGGGCTTGAAGAAATAAATGGGCTGCTTGATGCTTCATCGCAGAGCATAAAATCACCGTACACAAGTACTGCTAAACCCCTAAGAGGATCTAAGCCTGCCCAGGCAAAGCTGTGCGGGTCGGACCGCCCATGCTTATAAACCCTGTTGGTTTTATTGCGCGACAGGGCTTGAGATGTCATTTCATCTCAATGTCGGGTAAACGTCCCAAAATTTGGAAGCAACGTCTCAAAAATGACATATACAGTGCTGACGGGGAAGTTAAACCTCAAATCAAACAAACAAAACCCAACACCCAAGCTAGAAGTGTTCACCTGAAAACTTTCAGTATATTCGGTGTGTTTCCGTAATTGACTGTTGAATTCGACAGGCAGACTTAACCCGATTCACTAGATCATTCCGTCCAAGCAGCGAACACTTCTTTTCTCAATCAAAAATTTCAAGACTATATGTAGCTGAGCAAGCCAGTATGCGTCTAAGTCTAACCAGGTCGCAAACCCCGAAAATATGTTTACTTATGATTATTATTATTATACATATTATTATTATTATCCGCGCGTAGACGGGTTCATCTGCAAATGGCAAAATCATACATGTGTATTTTGTCACGACAAAGTTCAATAGAAAACAATCCATAGCACGGCGCGCCTTTGTATCCCGTGAAATGAACACCCACTAAACCCAACTTCATACAGAGGAAACTGGGGCGGGCTTAAGGGGGTATACATTATTTTCTCTTATTTCTGCTTCAAGGCAAAGTTTGTGGTACTCGTTAGATGAGGCGGTTCTAACGAGTACCAACAACCTATGTTTACAGTATAAAAAGAAAAATATCACAGATTTTCATCAGAAAAGTAGCCATTTTCAAGATGTGAAAAAATGCACTATGACACAAGGGTGTGTTATCGTAAACCTATGATTTGTTCGGACGCCTGTGCGTGGTGCAAAACGTTGCCATTTTTCAACGTCACTCATAGATTCTTTGACGCTAGACAATGTGTAATATCACTTTGTTACAAACCGACTGAAATACACCTGTCACAGTCCATGGTGAAAGTTTAGGAAAATTTAAAGGAAACAACAGAAAATATTGTCGGTCAGTTTTTAGTATACAAAATATTCGCGCTTCGCGCTCGTGATTTGATCAAGTTTGCAACTGACCTCAAAACTGTGATTTATGAGTCAACAAGTCACTACTAGAGCCTATCTATTTCTTAAGTAGAACGGCACACAAAGGACTTGAGACACATTGTATATCAATTTGCCTATCGCATGACAGGTACGTAATTTCAGAAAGTGAAAAAAAGGTTATACGCGTAACTGCATGAAATGTGTTGCTATAGATCTCAATTTTACTATACACAAATAATTCTTTGTTCGAAGAAACTTCATTTTTTATGGTATGTGGTATTTAATATTTGATTACATGTACATCAACACAACTTTAACAGGCGATATGATCAGACCTACTATGGTTTCCATAAAAGAAAGGCATGTTCCACCTGGTGAAACGTCGTATCAATGTCGATGCAACGTCATGACGTTGCATCGACGTTGATTCAACGTTGCCTAAAATTTCTTTGCCCGTTGGGCTGTGTGTACCCGTCAGTACTGACTAATCGAGAATATTCTAATAAATACACACACCAGAGAAAAGAATCCCAACACTTGACATATCCTGGAGTCACGGTGAACACTCAACCATCCGAGTTCCAGTCATTGCGATTTCACTGCAAATATTTTGAGATACTTAAGTGGAATCGAAACACCTTTAGGGCAGGCAACTCCAGCAAAAGTAATTTTGCCTCCAATGTCAATAGGGGTCAACTGCTAAAGGAAAAGTTTGCTTATGAGGGGCACATTCTTTCCTTCAAGAGTAGACCCTTTTTCAGCGGGACGGGGCTTATAGAAATGTGAAGAAAAGGACGTCCTAAAAGTTGTCTCCCTTTGAAAAATGGTGAAAAAATCTGCCAAGTGTTCACATTCCCCTTTAGGCGTCATTTAATCGATGAGCTGCAGAACTGTCTGGTCAACCGTCTTCTTGACGGTTAGTCGTTGGGCGACGAAACCTACGAATAGACGTGCTTAGATCAACCTGTGCAGGCTGATCAGAGTCTTCGCTGGTCGCAGGATCCTGTTACAGTGATTGAAGAATACTGGTTTCACGTACAGGCTGGTCGTATATGAATTCTTGCAGTTCTTTTCTATCGCAGAATTGTTACTGGTGATGCGTCAAATAGCATTTCATGATAAGCTCTCGCCAAAGAGGAGAACTAAGTTACCTTAGCCCAAGGGAAGATAGACTCTTCGTAAATGTCATTTCTTGCAGTAGGGGTCTAAAATGTCAACGAATGGTGATTTCTACAGCGCCTAGCTGGGGGACTAGTCATCTGTTGAAATTCTGGCAGCGCCCTTTAGGCGTTTTTACAATAGTATAAGCCTACTGTCTCTTCTTCTTTTCTTGAGATTTGTTTTTGTTTTAAGGCCCTTTCAAGATCATTTCACTCAGATGGAGTCGATCGTTAATCAGAGGTGGGCGAAAACCGGAGTACCTGGAGAGAAAAAACACCTGGCTTTTTGATGCAGAACTTGACGTTTCACATATTACCAGAGCCAGGTTCGAACTCACAGCGGTGAGAGACCTAATGAGTAAGTCAGCGCTCTTATCCGCTATAGGCCACGGAGGCCTTTTTTTAGAGACTCCCATCTTAATTTACCCAATATTGCAGTACTACTCCCAGTTTCAGTTGTTACAGATATAGCAGTTCTATTCTGAACTGTTTTCAATTTTTTCATTAAGGACCTAACCATATGGTGCGCGGAAAAAAGTCACAGGAAAAAAAGTCACGGAAAAGGTCACAGGAAAAAAAGTCACAAATAAGAAATAAGAATCAGAAAAACGCTTTCATCCGAAGAATCTTATGAATCTTAAATATGGAAAAGTCCGTGGTCTGTCGTTGTTAGTCATCGATCGAACTTATCAAGCAGTACCTCACATAACACATTAAAGTCATTATTTTCCATATTTTAGACTCAAATACATAGATTGCTGGTTATAGTTAGAACCACCTCAATGAGGCTAAACTATCAACGACCCGTAGTCTATATTTAGGCTAAAATAAGAAAAATATCTAAAGTTTCCATCTGGCTTATGCTAGATCCCGAGACAGGAAAAATGTCACTTTAGCACACGGGCGTGTTACCGTAATGCGTAGACTCTAAGGGATCAACAAGCATGGAAACCTCCGTGTATGTCGTTGTTCGTTCTTGTCAATACTTCTGAATCATACTTTTCAATCAACCCCAGGCATACACGCTTAAAACCAATTCTGTGAATTTCTTTTCCGTGACTATTTTTCCTACCCAAAACTGTGACTTTCCGTAACTTTCTTTCTGTGACGTTTTTCCTACAACCATACATATAGGTTCCAGATACAACTATCATATTCCAAGAACAAGTCATTTACATGTATATCTGTCTCATTCACACCGACGATTCAAGCGTTTTATTAGCTCGTCTGTTTTTCGAAGAAAAACTTTCGAGCTATTGTCATCACTCCAGCGTTGTAGTTGTTGGCGTCGTAGTTGTTGTTCAAAAAGAAAAGAAAAGAAAGAAAGAAAAAAAACACAAAAAACTTAACCTTGGCTATAACTTCAAAAGTATTAGACCTAGCCTCATGAAACTTCATACACATACTCACCATGACAAGACCTACATTCTGACCAAAAGCCAAAGCTATATTGTTGATTTTTACTTAATTATTTCTCCTATTCCGATTTTTTTTTCTGAAACACATTTTTTTACACTCATTCCAATACTATTTGTAACAGAGCCTTCAAACTTCACATGGATGTTCCTTGGGACAAGGTCTTTTCAGTGATACCAACCTTTTTCATCTGTGACCTTGATCTTTGAACTTTGACATATTTTACAAAAAAAATAAACCAAAAACTTTAACCTTGACCATATTTCCAAAAATATTTGGCCTACCTTTATGAAAATTCATACAAAAACTCATCATGACAAGAGCAAAATTCTGACAAAGGGTCATAACTTTATTGTTGATTATGACTGAATTCTCTCCCCTTTTTCCGATTTTTTTTTTTTTGAAACACATTTTTTACCCCCATTCCAATACTATTTGTAACAGAGCCTTCAAATTTCGCATAGATATTCCTTTGGACAAGCCCTTTTCACTGATACCAATTTTTTATACCCCCGCAAACAAAGTTTGAAGGGGGTATATAGGAGTCAGCTTGTCGTCTGTCGTCGTCGTCGTCTGTCCGTTACAAAAAACTTTAACATTGCTCATTACTTCCTTATTCTTTGACCGATTTCTTTAATATTCACACACCACACACCTTGCCACTAGTACTTAAGATTGATATACACAAACCTGACCTTGACCTTTACGTTGACCTTGAGGATGCGGGGGTATAATTGGCGCCCGTTAGGCGGCAGCTCTAGTTTGACATGTGCACATGGCCTTTGAATCTTGATCTGACTTTTATACACATTCTTTACTCTCATTCCAATACTATTTGTAATAGAGTCTTCAACTTCAAACTTCACACAGATGTTCCTTGGGACAAGACCTTTTCACTGATACGAGCCCTATTGACCTGTGACCTTGACCTTTGAACTTTGGCTTATGTTACAAAATTTTAACCAAAAACCTTGACCATATTTCCAAACATATTTGGCCAATCTTCATCAAGCTTCAAAAACATACTCGCCATGACAAGAGCTACATTCTGACAAAGGGCCATAACTATAGTGTTGATTTCTGGCTGAATTATCTCCCCTTTTTCGATTTTTTTATGAAACACTTTTTCACTGCAATTTTTGCACACAATTTTGAAAAAAAAAAAAAAAACTAAGCGGTGTGGTAATTAGGGTGAGTGCGGAGTACGGTATATATATTGACGAAGTTCCATAACTCTACAATGCAATTTGACTGTGTTGGCTTTAGTACACTTGCTAATGTGTAGTGGCGATGAAACTACGAGGATCGATGCGCTAAGATTTCCGAATAACTTTTGTCTTACACGGATCTTTAATTCGGTAACTTTATTCATTAGAGATTCGACTAAAAACCATGCCACCTCATAAATGGTAGGTCTGTATCAACGATTCCCTGGATCCCTTAAGAGATGAGAAGAAAGATTCCCAGATAAGACAATGTGTATGTTTAGGCAAAGAAGACTCCGGGCAAAATTTAAATCTTAAACGAGAAATTAATGACTGACATTAAAAACAGAAGCGGTGTACAGATATAAAGGGCGAGCAAATTATTTCACCCCCTTAATCACTAAATGATATGCAGTATTATGCAGATTACTAGGAAGGGAACCAATAGAATGGAAGCTTCTTACACTTTAAGATGGAACGGTCCTCAAAACTCTGGCGTGACAATCATATGTTACTGGAAATGGAGTATACAAAAACAAAAACAACAACAACAAAAAACAAAAATAAACTTGCTTTCCTGTGGCGAATTCTTTGTGTCCTCTTGATGTAAACGGTACATCAAATATTACAATAAGGCAGTTGTGTCTGGGACGCCCGGGCAGTGGTCCTTCAAGAGCGATAGAATGAAAAAAGTGCTGAACTAGAATTTGTTTTTCTACAAAAACACAGATGTCTCCCCCGTTTTTGACCTCTAAGTATAAACTTGGCATTGGAGGTATTGAGCTGGGTCTTGTGTGCAACACATCATCTAATGAAGATGAACATTGCTGCAAAGTAACTTTAAAAATGTTCATAGAAAAGTAAAAAAAGTTATTGACCATACACAAAAAAAGCCCTTTTTTTACCTTTAACCTCTAAGTATGGCCTTGACCTTTGAGGTACAACACATCGTCTCATGATGATTAACATTTCTGCCAAGTAATTTCATGATCCATCAAAGAATAAGGAAGATATTGACTGTCCCTTCTTTTACCTTTGACCTCTAGGTAGGACCTTGACATTGGAGGTATGGACCTTGGTCTTGCACATGACTCATGGTCTAATGACGGTGAACATTTCTGCATTGTTACTTTATATATAAAATCCATCCAGAAAAAAAAAACTTTTTTACCTCTGACCTCTTAATTAGTATGACCTTGATGTTGGAGGTACCGATCTGGGTCTAGCGTGCACCACATCGTCTTATGATGATTAACATTTCTGCCAAGTAATTTCACAATCTATCCAGGAATAAGAAAGTTATTGACTGAACACTTAAAAAGGCCCCTTTTTGTCATTTGACCTCTTAGTACGACCTTGACATTTGAGATACCAACTTGGGTCATGCACGCAACACATCGTCTCATCGTGGTTAACATTTCTGCAAAGTAATTTCAAAATCCATCTGAAAATAAGGAAGTTATTGACAGAACACAAAAAAGGCCCCCTTTTGTACCTTCAACCTCTAAGTATGACCTTGACCTTTCAGGTACCAAATTGGGTCATGCGTGCAACACATCATCTTATGGTGTTTAACATTTCAGCCACGCAATTTCAAAATCCATCTTAAAATAAGAAAGTTATTGACCAAACACGAAAAAAGGCCCCTTTTTGACCTTTGACCTCTATGTATGACCTTGACATTTTAGGTACCAAACGGAATCATGCATGCAACACATCGGCTCATGATAGTTAACATTTTTGCCAAGTAACTTCATATTCTATCTAAAAATAAGCAAGTTATTGACAAAAACCCGAAAAAGGGCCCCTTTTTATAGTTGACCTCTAAGTATGACCTTGACCTTTGAGGTACCACCCTGGGTTATGCCCGCAAAACATCATCTTATATTGGTTAACATTTCTGCCAAGTGATTTCAAAATCCATCTAAAAATAAGAAAGTTATTGACCAAACACGACAAAAAGGCCCCTTTTTTACCTTTGACCTCTAAGTATGACCTTGACCTTTGACGTACTGACCTGCCTCATGCGCACCACACATCGTCTCATGGTTGTTAATATTTCTGCCAAGTAATTTTAAAACCCATCTCAAAATAAGAAAGTTATTGACCAAACACGAAAAAAGGCCCCTTTTTTACCTTTGACCTCTAAGTATGACCTTGACCTTTAAGGTACCGACCTGCCTCATGCACACCACACATCATCTTATGGTTTTTAATAATTCTGCCAAGTAATTTTAAAATCCATTTGCAAATAAGAAAGTTATTGACCGGACACGATTGCCCATACATATATACATACCGACAAACTTCCAAGGGAGATAATTCAAAAAGTATAAATGCGAGAGTTGTAGTTCTTGCGCACTGCACGTCGTCTAATGCTGATTAATATTTATATGAAGTTTCGTGAAGATAGCTCGAACGGTTTTCAAGTTATAGAGCGGACACGAATGTGTGACAGACGGACAGACAGACAGACATACAGACAGACAGACGCCCGGGGGAAAAACAATATCTCTCCGAAAAAAATTTTTTCGGTGGAGACATAATAAAGCTGATAGATTTGTAACTAGAAATTACGCGGGCTTCCGTGGCCTAGTGGATAAGAGCGCTGACTCTTAGTCATTAGGTCTCTCACCGCCGTAGGTTCGAGCCTCGCTCGGGCCCCGTGTGAGACGCCAAGTTCTGCAACGGAAGGTCAGGTGGTTTTTCTCCGGGTACTCCGGTTTTCGCCCACCTCTGATTAACGATCGGCTCGATATGAGTGAAATAATCTTGAAAGGGCCGTAAAACCCAAATGAAAAAAAAAAAAAAAATAGAAATTACTGTTTTAAAGCCGAAAGTATAGCTGGAAGTACTACTGAATTGCTAGAAAAGTTAAGATGAGAGTAAGAGGGACAACAGGCTGATACTATTGTAGGTGTCGCTCGCATTCAAATATGAGTCATTCCCACAGGCGTTGCAATCAATCATACATTGACATTGCAAACGCCTACTGCAAGAACTGATCTCAACAAAGGATTATTTCTCCCTCGGACCTTTAGAGATTAGCGTGCCCTTCAAGAATTAAAAGAATCCTCAGCTGAGAGTGTTTGTTTGTTTTGTTTGTTTTGGAGTAACGGCCTATTCAACACTAGTAAGGTTATTTTTGAGCCGGTCAGTTTACCTATCCACACTTTCCCTGGGCAGGCTTATATGTAAGCGACTAAATGTAACCAGTACAATGCCCAACTGACAACTGGGCTTTTTAAATCAGCGGAAGCGAGAGAATGACCGTAGAAAAGATTTAATGATCAATCTCAACAAAAGAATGTTGACGACCCCGGCAGGTATCTTGATCGCCAGTCAGACGCACATCCGACTGAACTACCGGGGCCGGCAGCTGAGAGTGTAGAGGATCAGCTTATCCTCAAATATTACAGTTCTTAGTGAATGAATGCCAGGTGAATGAATGCCATTCGAGGTATCACCAATATCAATTCTTGAATGAGCCTTTTTATTTGATACATTCCTTTGTCAAAAATACGATTTATCACATGATACAGAAATATATTCTGACCTGCACAGTTACAGTTGATTTTAGATTTTGTCTAAGTTGCGCCATGCTCTAATTTTTAAACAGTTTAATGAAACATGTGAACGTCTGTATGTAATCGAGATATAAATGTCGTTTTACCAAACTCGGTCAAAAACGATGTAAAAACAGTATATTTAGCAAATTGCGTTCCATAGCACGGAAACCTATTTTTACGACTCACGTACGCCACAGTATAATATTTGACAGTTCAATCTAAAATCTTTTCGAATCATTATTCATCATGGTAACAAGTCCGTGTGATGAATACCCCTCTAAAGTAGAAGTAAAACAAAGATCAGGAATTGATACAATTAACTTACTCCATCCATAAAAGACACCAAAGGGAAAGAAATACAAACATTAAGCGACCAGACCATAATGGAAACCTAAACAAAGGAAGGCCATATGGACAGTTACTTTCCCACAAAATGGCCATATGGCCATCCAAAATTCAAAGACACAAGTGATACACACAGTAAGTAACAAACAACAACAAAAATAAATCGCCACAGAAGAGCCGCCTTGGAACGGTCAGTGGAAGATTTCCACTGGGGGGCTTAAATCGATTTTACGTGGCCACAATCCTCGCCCTTACTTCCGTCGCGATTTAGACAAATAATTTGTTCAGTCCGCATGAAGGCCTCCTAACTCATCAGTGCAACATCTCCGTGAACACAGAAATCAAAGAACCACAGAGGTGAGACAACGGTGAGGACTCGACAGCAAGAAACCACTGAAATGCTGGAGCAAAAGAAAACCAACAGTTAGACTCCGATGAGCCCGACCAGAGACAGAGCATCAGGCACCAACCGACATTATCTCTTTAATTTTCAATAAGCCTTTACGTTGGAGCCGTCATAGAATCTGAGGCCTGACCCACCGGCGTGCAATTAAAGAGGGAAGCAAAGTTGCCAACCGTGATTGGGTTAACTACCATGCATGCAGTCTGTCGTATAATATCCATGTTGTACCCAATCTTTTTATATCGAAGAATGATTTTACGAAATTGGGTGCTGAAGTCATTGCGGTTATATATTTTTCTGAATTTATATACTAAGTCACCATAAAATTCGGGTTCCGATAGACCTTGTTGCAGAAGAGATTTAAGTCCAATATTGAATTTAGAAATTAAATCAGAATGGCGTCTATAAAATTTTGAAAAGGCTTTGCGTAGTTTATGGTACCGATAACCCTGATTAAGAAGTTTAGCCGTTAATAATTTATTACGAGTGTTGAAGTCAGTTACATGACTACACACTTTAGCAAATCGAATTAATTGCGAAATATAAACGCCATAGGATGGCGCACGAGGAACATCACCATCCAAAAAAGGAAAATTTACAATCTCAAAATCAAAGTCATCGCGTTTATCATAAATTTTGCACGAAACAAATCCATCTACAATAGACAGATGTAAATCCAAAAACGGGGCCTCGGTATCAGAAGAATTTGCTTTATTTAACTGAAGTTCTAGGGGGTAAATCTGACTGATCAAACCATCAAAATAGGTATTATCAATATTTAATAAATCATCTAAATATCTAGACGTAGAGCTAAAAGCTTCAATAATTTCAGATTGGTTATCAATGGAAAGCGACAAAATGAAGTCTCTTTCATAACAATACAAGAACAGATCAGCCACAAGAGGTGCGCAATTAGTACCCATCGGAATACCCACAATTTGTCTAAATAACTTAGTACCGAATCTAATATAAATATTGTCAAGTAGAAAGGTGAGGGCATCACACACTTTCTGACATGACCAAAGTGTATAATTCTTATGCTCTTTAGAAGTGAAAAATGCATTTCGGACATTACATGCAAGATAGAGAGAATCTTCTCTGTGAAAAGCCCATTCAATTAAATCATTAAGCTTTTCTTTTATAAGATTATGAGGAAGTGTAGTGTAAAGAGTGGAAAAATCGTAGGTAGACAGACAAGAAGCACGAAACTGTCTAGATTTCAATTTATTTAAAACCTCATTCGAATTTTTTATAGACCAAAACAGATTTCTTCCTGATCTTTCAAAGACTTTATCACAATATTTAATTACATGCGTTTTAATAGCAGTAAGACAGGAAGTTAATAATTTAGAAAGTTCAGTGGTAGTGCAACAACTAGAATTTGCAATAAACCGTGCTTTGTAAGGTTTTTTATGAAGTTTTGGTAACCAGTATAGCGTAGGAAGCTTGTCTTGGCCTTCGTTAACACACACAGCAAACTTGGTGGCTGAAAGACAAACATGTTTATCTACTATAGCTCTCTCTTCAGCCAAAGGCTGAAGTTCATAGGCCTTAGTACCACCAAGCTCCTGCTTAAGCGTGTTAACATTGTGGAGCCGTCACACAACGACGACGTTGTTAGCGGCCTTGTCTGCAGGGGCCAAAACAAACTTCTTATGAAATTCTTGAATACCTAGTTTAAGATGACGTAAAGACGTCTTGGGCTTAGGAGGTAATAAGTTAGTATTTTGAGAATAGAAAGAAATGCGTTTATTCACTAGTCTTAAAATGCTAAGTTTCCAGTCCTTTAGGGCTTTATACTCAACATACTCTCGCTTACACCATCGATTACCGAATTCATTCAAGGAAGCAGCGATTTCATCTCTACATTTACTGAAATCAATTTTAGAAGGAAACCGATATTTCGGTCCTTTAGAAATTATATTCCTTATCCTAGAATCAGGAATAATTTTCAAATTGCCAGTAATTACATGACCAGCAGCAGGATAGCAATACTTTGAGTTTTTACAATCACATGAATCAGGAGTATTAGTATCAATATCAAGATCTGAAACAAGTTTATTGAAATTAAAAATGATAGATCTAACAGGTTTGTTATATTTATAGCAAATTATAGGTGTTTCAGTATTTTGAAAATAAGCAGGAATGGAAGAAAGCACCGATCTCTCACGGAAGATACTGGGCAAATCTATAAAATCCATACCCTTATTAATGAAGGATATTTTGAAGAAATGACGTTTATGATTAATTTCAGAATCAATGTAAGGACGGAGAGTATGCTGAGTATAGCCTCTAGTTAAGAGAGCCGTATCATATAACTGATGAGAACTATCGTAGAATTTATTCGCCTCGGTGTCCAGAAGACGTAAAACAGAAACGGGTAATGAACTTAAAAATGAAAGCATAGAGTGGCGTCCATGATTTAATAATATAATTGACAGTCACTTCAGTCTAGTATTGTTTCGTTTAAACGCACGTGATTTACGTTTAAAGTTACCGTTTTTCCTGGTGCCGTGAGATCTAGTTCTGCGTTTTCGACATTCCAGGAGTGAGAAAATATCAAAGTCCGGCATTCTGGAAATATTACCCTCATGATAAATGTTGTCATTAAATCCCAGTGGAAAAGGGGTCTGTAAAAATTTAATCCATTTCAGTTCAGCTTCATGTCTTTTGATTATTTTGAATCTAGATGTAGAATTTGCATCGTAATAAAGTTTTTCCACTGGTTGTATAATAATGTTATTTACAGAATGACCTGTACGTCGAAAGTGACGGTACAAGAAAGTGTCAGTTTTCTTAGGCTTACTCATTCTACGATAATGCTCGTTCAATCTAGTTTTAAGCATGCGGTTAGTTTGACCGACGTACTGCATATTACAGTTTGCAGCACGTCAAGTAATTAGATAAATTAAATCTGTAGACTGTCATGTCAAATCAGACATGTTAACTACAGAGAAGCGTCTACCGTTTACAGATGAAGTAACGGTAGACGCAGTGCTTAAATGCGAACAACATCTGCACCTCTTGGCATTGCACTTAGAAATACTAGGATACATTCCACTTCTTTTCCACGGATTAGTATATTTTCGAAGGATGGGTGATTTGAGAGGAGATAGTCTTATACGAAGACTACTCCCAAAAACATTGGTATTGCCTGCTCCTTTGAGATTAACTGAAGTTACAGAAGACAAATTTAAGGGTCTAACCAATACCGAAGGCAACATAGTATTAAAGTTCTTAATAGAATGGGGAATCCGTACAGAAGAAGCAGAGTGTAACCTAAGGGGTGATATTGATATTTTAAATGTATTTGTAATACTCATTTTGGATAATAAGGTTGTGATACCGTCAAAACTAAAGCAATGTTCATACCGGTTATTAAATAAATAAAATTACTGAAGAAGATTCCTTCGAATAGAAGGAAGGTACAACAAAAGCCCACAAAACATCCTAGTCTCCTTAAAGTACAGGGATGTATATACAGAGGAAATATAGAGGAACTTTATATAGAGGAAACTGGGTTTACAGTGGTGTACATTATTTTGCTTATTTCTGCTTCTAGACACAGGATGTAGTATTCCTTAGAACCGCGTCAATGAGGCGGCTCTAGCGAGCAGCCACAACCTAGGTTTGGAGCATAAATAAGGAAAACAATAAAACTTTTTCATCAGGAAAATGTCATTTTTGAGATATGAAAAATGCACTATGCTTCAGGGATGAGTTATCGTAAAGGATGCTCCGCATGACCTCAGGAGATGACCTACGCAGTACATTACGCAAACACGCCTATACAAATACATTGCCACCTTTATCGCCGAAAAAAAGAAAATTTTATGATGAAAAATTGTGATATTTTTCTTATTTCTGCTCAAAATATAGATAGTGGGCACTCGTTACAGCCGCCTCGATAATGCAGTTCTAACGAGTAACCACAATCTATATTTTAGAGCAGAAATTATAAAAATAAGGTATACCCCCGGAAACCCAAGTATTACTGTATAAAAGTGGGGTTCAAGGGGGTCAAAGTTATATAGGCGTGTTTTCGTGATGTTTAGAGTTGAGGCACTCGAACATCGATGACTCGACCATCATGGCTGATTCAGCCTCGTTCTTGAGTTCCTCAGGAATTCTTACAGTAGCTCCAAATAACATGGCTGATTCCGCCTCGTTCTTGAGTTCCTCAGGAATTCTTACAGTAGCTCCAAATAACATACTGTTAGGACAACAAAGATTTCTCTCAACAAGTATTACCCCCTAGTGACGACTAGAAATATCCGTATCTATAACGGATTTTCCATTTCTAACTTTTTGCTGAGTTTACGTCTCCCTACGTCTAGCTTATTGGCTTCACAGCTTCCTGTTCTACCCTTCTAATCATATCGTGTAACCTTCATTTTGGCCTTAGGCTTTCAATATTATGTGCGTTACAGAAACATCAAAGGTTTTTGCAATTATTGTCATAAACAATATCAACTAAATTCGTATGTCTCGCTCCCGATTGTTAACCCTTATCTTGCTGTTCACGACAACTCCGATCTTTGGAAACAGTGTAGATCCAGATCAGATGGCTTCTGAAGAAGCCATCTGATCAGGATCTACACTGTTTGGTATTCGATTTATGAATTTACAGGAATAAATTACATCAAGTAATCTGATTGGTTCAAAATCAGAAATGGGTGTGGCTAAACTGAATATTCAGCAAGAGAAGGGTTAAATTAACCATAATTTGGATGAATATGCAGTATTGTGCACTGCGTCTCCAATGTCTATTTCTAGCCGACCAAACAGAGAGAGATGACGTCAGTTCCGGTGGAGTCGCCGGGATTATAATTGGAGTTCTTGCAGCCATTGCCATTGTCTTTGTGATCCTTTTTATATTGTACAAAAGGTAATGAAAGTTGAAACTAATAGTACGGGTGCGAATAAAGAGAACTGACACTAATACACATGTATAATTAATCGCTTCAAGGTTTTTGAAGATCATTAGTGTTACCGGAAACTGAAACACTATGTACAAATACTCACAGGAACAGTATGAACAGAGCCTGCAATTGTCTTAGATATCTCTGTAAAGTACATGTAAAATAAAAACTTTTCGTTGACACCCCACTTTATATGAGCCCCGCCAAGCGAATTTGTGTCTTCGAGCATTCCGTCATGACAAATTTTAACTGCGCATGAACAGCCATTCAGAGGGGCCAGGAATATGGCTTTCTGTCTGAAGGTTCCTCTTGATTCACTGCTTGTATGAGCGAGCAGCGAAGGTTCTGACGAGACTGCGCGGATGCGCAGGCTCGCCTGAACCTTCGAAGCTCGCATAGGCGATAAGTACCAAAATCGCTTGACGGGGCCCATATAGAGAAACATGGGGATTCACAAGGACATAGACCTACACTATTTTCCGTCCACATGACCAAAACATTAACTGTGTGGATCCGTTGTCAGATCAGTATGTTTATCTGCCAAGAAGTCGCATTTATCATTTGTGGATACCTCGGTTGTTATAGAAGTTTCGAGCCATCAAAAAAAGACTCTGATCAGCCTATATGGATGTACAGGCTCTTCACAAAAAACACGCCTATATAATTTTGATCCCCTTATGCATGGCTTATATCTTTTTGTTTTGGCTTGCCAATTGGCCATTTCGTTTGAAAGGAGCTGTCCTTTTGACTTTCCGCTATTGATGATTCCATTAGGGTCTAGTTATTTCCTGTTTGTGTTTCTTTCCCTTTCGTGTCTCTGATGGGAGCTGTGAGTTAATTGTATCGATTCCTGACCATTGACTTCACTGCTACTTTTTAGTTTTACAAAAGCAGTTATCCAGTACACTGCACATTCTTCTTTCGCTAGAAACCGACAACTGCTCTTCTTGACCCAGCCTAAGAGAGAAAATGACCATAGAGAGGATCTCATGATCAATATCCACGGAAGTCTTTGCTCGATCCGGTAGTGTTCGAAAATCCGTCCTTCAGATCATCAGTCAGTTGCGCACCAGAATGGGCTTAATAAACCCAAATGAACAAGGATGACCGAGAGAGGGGGAGGAATACGAAAAAGGATACGAATGACGAAGAGGCACCAAGTTGAACCCACAAATGACGTGTTACGTCCCTTGTCACTCGTTTTAACACTAGTTCCATACAAACAATTGAAAGTAATCCATTTATTTATTGCAGACTCAAACCCCTACACGTCATCAAATGCGTGTAATGAACACCCATCTTCACATCACTTTTTATTGAAAAACGGGGAATACAACTTTTTCTTATTTCTGTTCCTTTACATAGGTCGTCTTTACTCTTTAGAACCGCCTCAGCCATGTTTGGATTAAAGTTGACACCCGTCATAAATCTCAGTCATTAAAGTTTTTTTAGCCTTGTGTCCTTGTCTAACTTGAGAACTTGCATGCGACTAACAACTAACGCAACTATGTTTTCTTTACTAGAAAGACCGTAGACCCGAAATCACATTCCCAAATCTTCTCGCTAGCACACCATTTATGCTAGCATGGAGTAGTTCTGGGGCCAGTTGTTCAAAACTAACGACGTCGTTAGTTAACATATCTTTAAAACTTTGAACATTTAATTTGGCAAATATGCTAATATTTTTGCTGAAAAAATGTGAGCAGCTTTTGCAAAAGATGCTCACATTTTTTCAGCATAAATAACAAAATTTCAGATATTATACTTGCTATTATGGTCAACAATTTGACTGATAACGAGCTCGTTAAGCTAACGATGCTTTTTACTATTGGTCTATATGTCTATAGAACTAACGTTTTTTTTTTTTGTTGTTGTTTTTTTTTTTTTCAGATGAAAATGTTTAATGTTTTTCTCATTCAACCACAAAATAGATTTGTTAGCTCGTTAGAAACGCGTCATTGAGACGGGTCTAACGAGTACCCACACTTTAAGCTTTTTGGGCAAAAATAAGGGAATAATGTATAGCTCTGTAAATCCCACATTTTCCCTCTATAAAGTGGAATTTGTAGGGGTGTTCATTGTGCACGCACTAGTTATGGTGATCCAGTCAGGTATGTATGTTCAGTTGGTTAGGAGTAAGTATGAAACTCACTAAATTTTGAATCGCTTCAAGCGATATTGTGTCTTCGGCGTGTCATCACGAAAACACGCCAATATAATTTTGATCCCCTTGAACCTGACTTTTATATAGTAAAACTGGGGTTTAAAGGGGTATACCTTATTTTTCTTAATTCTGCTCTAAAAATAGATTGTGGATCCACAATCTATATTTTGAGCGGAAATAAGGGAAATATCACAATTTTCCATATAAAAATGTTGTTTTTATTATTATTTTATTTTTTTTTTTTTGGGGGGGGGGGGGGGGGGGCGGGTAAAGTCTACAATGTATTTGTTTAGGCGTGTTTTCGTAATGGCGTTAGTGAAGACAGAACTTAGCATGCAGAAAATAACATTCTCTAAATTGCTCGCCTTTAAATCTTAATCCTGGAAAAAAACGGAATAGTTATATAAATTGTATATACATGTAAACAGTGAATGTCCGCAAAGACGGCTCATTATGAGCCCTCTCATCAGGATATGCACCAGAGATGCGTATGATAATCCGGACTACAAAACATGCTTTCTAAATAACAAACATGATTATACCACTTTGCAAACAGTATGTTTAGATTTTGGGTGTATGCTCCCGATTCCGCCATTTGGATGCACTTTCTTTCTTTCTACTGATATTGCGTAGGTCACATTTGACCATTACCGCAGGTGCACATACCAGGGGTCTCAGGATCGATCCCGGGCTTCTCCAGACTTTCGGATGAGTCTTTAAATCGAGGTCCCGTCTCCGTATGACCTTAGCTGTTGGTGGGACGTAAAACTCGAACACTCACTCACTCACTCACCGCAGGTGCACATTACATTCACTCAAGGTTTGCAGATCATGTAATCATGGTTGGGACCTTTAACCTGTACAGGGGATGGTTCTCCCTGCACATAGGGCTTCCAGTTAACGTCCCGATCCGAAGGATGGTGTACTTTATGACATTCATCCCTGCAAATGATGCCGACACTTGATTCGTTTTGAAACATAAATGCTGATTCAGTAAGATATTTCTGTGTCGCATAAATAAAACGATGAAACAGACACACGATTTCGAATCCTGATTCTGGTTCGGGTAAATCAAATGCTGCTCAAGATTTTGACTGAACTTTATTGTAAGCACACAGAGAACTGATTGATCGATTCTTGTAAGTGTAGGCTGAACGCTGACTTTTGAAAATATCTGAGGGCCACTGATGAGGCCTAATTGGCCGAAACTAGCTAGTCTGGCCCAGAAAACATGTACACTTCATATTTTCCAGTTCTGTGATGTATTCCTTGCTTCCAAAGGATAACCATTTTATAGAACATATTTAACGTCACTACAGCTGGTGTCTGGGAATGTGTGGCGGCGATAAAACGTCTCCCTGCTCTACATCATAGTGTAGTTTATATTTTCTTGTCCTTTGGGATCATTGATTCCATTGTGGAATTTTGAAAATATTTGAGGGTCATTGATGAGGCCTAATTGGCCGAAACTAGCTAATCTGGCCCAGAAAACATGTACACTTCATATTTTCCAGTTCTGTGATGTATTCCTTGCTTCCAAAGGATAACCATTTTATAGAACATATTAGACATCATGAAAACACGCCTATATAATTTTTACCCCCTTGAACCCCACTTTTATATGGTAAAACCCGTTAATAGAACATATTTACAGGGGTAAACCTTATTTTTCTTATTTCTGCTCTAAAATATAGATTGTGGATACTCGTTAGAGTCGGTATTTTTCTTATTTCTGCTCTAATCGTTAGAACCGCCTCTTCGAGGCGGTTTTAACGAGTACCCACAATCTTTATTTTAGCAGAAATAAGAACAATATCACAATTATTCATCTGAAAATTGTCATTTTTTGGCGGTAAAATTTACAATGTATTTGTACAGGCGTGTTTTCGTAATGCATATCATTTTACCCTTACTTCCCTGTACTGTGAGCAAACAATGTAGATATTGATGATAATCTGCGTTAAAGGACACGGGAAATCATTCTCAATATTTGATTAAAAGTAAAATTGTTTCCGTAGTCCTTTAAGCGTCGTCTGATTCTAAAATGCCCGTACTGTTAGCAAACAGTGTAGATCCTGATAAGACGCCGCGAGAAAGTTTGTCGTCGGGCATGCGCAATCCACAGCTTTCGCAATACACAATGTACGTCAGAATACAGCGTCCTTGGCTTTTTGCATTCAGGGAAGATTTTTGAGTTGTTTATCCCCAGGCCTTTAAAGAAAACGTTGGGGATATTGTGAACGCCAGCGTCCGCCTGTCCGTCCGTCCGTCCATCCGTCATGCTATCTCCTCCATAACCGCTATTCAGAGTGAAACCTAATTTGGTACATTGCTTCCTTACATGATGAGAGCGTGTGAGAGCGGGGGGGGGGGGGGGGGGGGCTTGCCATCGACTACTTGCGCTAGTTTTTCTTTTTTTCATCTAAGTCACCGCTGGTCAATGAGCACCCTTATATCTCATGGAGAAACATCTGATCGGACTGCACGGATGTGCACACCCTTATATCTCATGGAGAAACATCTGATCGGACTGCACGGATGTGCAACTGATCTGAAAGTCACAAAAAAAACGCCTATATGAATCCCATTTTTGATATTGAAACTGGGGTTTACAAGAGTAAAGCTTCTTTTTCTTATTTCTGTTCTAGCCTCCTAGGTAGAGTGTGGATAGGTAAACTGACCGACTCAAAAATGACCTTAATAGTATTGACTGGGCCGTTGAACTCCAATACAAACACAAACAATAACATTAGACTGTTGGTACTCGATAGAACCGCCTCGATGCGGCGGTTCTAACGTGTACCTACAGGTACTCATTAGAACAGCCTCGATGAAGCGGTTCTAACGTGTACCCACAATCTATGTTTTGAGCAGAAATAAGACAAAAATCACAATTTTTCATCTTAAAATTGGACGATAAAATTTACCGTGTATTTGTATAGGCGTGTTTTCGTCACAGCCGTTCCTGGCTGCATGAAATTCTTCAGATTGGTCAACGACCATTCTTATGGCGCACAGCCTTACATCAGATCAGACTGCCCTGGTATGCAAGCTGATCTGAATCTTTGCTGTGTAAACGTTATTTTTTTTTAATTTTTTTTGCGCGCGGTGGCTCAATCAGCGCCCACACAAAATCAAAGCACTGAGAGTACTGGTGGTTCGATTGTCTTTTATTGTAGGTTGAGGAAATATACGGGAGACATCATCTGATTTGTTTAACCCTTATAGTTCAGTATTTTATGCAAAAAGTATATGCCCTGGTCAGAAGCTGCGTTTTAATGCGTCTAATTCTTAAATTCCTGTACTTTAGGCAAACAGTGTAGAACGCGGCGTCACCGTTTGCCAAATCCAACCCGATTCAATAGATAACTATATTCGCAACACACTGACTGACCTAAAAGCGGCTATTTTCTATAAATAAATTAGTCACGTTGAGTATAGCACTGAAGTAAATTTATGCTTAGTAACTTTGGGTTAATTGACAAACAATCGACCAAAAATGGACTAGAATAGTGGGCTTATAAGGTAATCCTGGATAGATTCGAACCGTACATTGGATGCATATCGTCACGAAAACAAGCCTGTATATTTCTGATCCCCTTGAACCCCACTTTTATATAGTAAAAATGGGGTCCACAGGGGTAAGCCTTATTTTTCTTATTTCTGCTCTAAAATATAGATTGATGAAGCGGTTCTAACAAGTACCCACATTCTATATTTTGAGCAGAAATAAGAAAAATATAATTTTTCATCTTAAAATTTATTTTTTTTTTTCGGCGGAAAAGTTTACAGTGTATTTGAATAGGCGTGTTTTCGTAATGATATGAATGTCCATTTCATCTGAGCCGGTTGTCCTTTTTTCAGGCGGCTGTTGCCCGGAAGATCGAGGAAACCTGATACAGTTATATTTTCCTTCGACACCAGGTAATATGTTTTCTGTTTTCAACTTTTCATCTTTGCTGAAAATAGGAAAATAAGAGGATGGATCATAATGGTTCTATATCGCTCACCTGAGCTAAGAGATTTACATACTTGATATTTCAGTTCCTTTTACATTTGAGCCAGCGCACGACAAAACCTACAATAAGACATGTGCGCTCAGCGAAGACTCAGATCAGCCTGCGCATCAATGTAGTCTAATCAGAGACTTCTCTTGCTGCATGAAGTAGCATTGGACCGTAAGCTATCCTTAGTGCGCACAGCGAAGACTCTGACCAGACTGCGCGGACCCGCAACGTATGTTTCATCAGAAAAGTAGCCATTTTGGAGATACGAAAATATGCATTCTGTGTGTTAAGCTAATGAAAGACCGCTAGAAGAAGTCAGCTAT
Source organism: Lucinisca nassula (assembly GCA_963580285.1). Lineage (NCBI taxonomy): Eukaryota > Metazoa > Mollusca > Bivalvia > Lucinida > Lucinidae > Lucinisca > Lucinisca nassula. Next base: position 114,392,790 of record OY757017.1, on the reverse strand, counting down.
TAGAATATTTGGCTATACAAATTTCTATATTAACTCGCACACTAATACAGCACACACCTGAACAGCTTTGTTATTTGACTTTCAGTCCTATGGCTACACGAATTAATGTGTGCTAAGCGTAGATACAGGCTTGTAAATGCTAATACTTGTTCAGCCTAATGCTTACAACATTCCATAAAAAAAAAAAAAAAAACAATAAAAAAACAATAAAAACATTTACACCATTTACAGAAACACATCTTTCTTGACCTGCAAAAATATAATAAAACAGAATCGATACAATTTTCTTGCCAGGATATAAATGCAAGGTCAATGACAATAGCAGCGCCTTGGAACGGTCAGTAAAATCGAACTGGGCAGGTTATAACGATGTTACGTAGCACAAACCAAGCAAACTGTTCAGTCCGCGTGAAGGGTCCTTACTCTTCATTGCAACATATCCGAGAACATCTGGGCCCAGTTGTTCAAAGCATTGTGAGCTTAACGAGCTCGTTAGTGGTCATATTGTTAACTGTTCTAGCAAGTTTAATATGTAAAATTTTGGTGTTTTTGTTGAAAAAAAAAATGTGAGCAGCTTTTGCGGATGCAAAAGCTGCTCACATTTTTTCAGCCAAAAAAAATTGCATATTTGCCATAATAAATGATCAAAATTTTAACAATACGTTAACTAACTACATCGTTAGTTTCGAACAACTGGCCACTAGGCAGCATAAAAAACTGAAATGCTGAAGCAAAAGAAAACAAATGTTGGACTTTTGTGGGCCCGACAAGAGACAAGCATTAGACACCAACGTCACTTTCTAAAGACCTTTTTAAGAAGGTGCCGTCATAGAGTCTGAGGCCGAACCCGCCGGCGTGCAAATAGGAACGAGGCAAAATTGTAAACCATGAACGTATTACATTAATGGTGTACACGTAAAATGTTTTGACATTCAGTTTTATAATCTTTGAATGCATATATACTTCTGAATTTAATAAGTAACCCTAAATTTCCGACAGGCCATGTTGCAGAGGAGATCTAAGGGTAATAGGAAATCCTTGCAGATTTTTCCGCATTTTATTTTTCAAATGGAGACAACTTTCGGGACTTCTGTTCGCTTCTTTATAAGCCTTGTACCACTGGAAAAGGGATCTATTCTTAAACGAAAGAATTTGCTCCTCAGGAGGAAATTCTTTCCTTTAAGATTTGACCCCTACTGACATGGGAAATAAAAATACTTTTGGAGGAGTTGCCTTCCCTAGAGGTATATCCATGCCAATTAAGTCCAACATTGAATTTTGAATCTAAATTGAACTTCTATAAAGAAAAAAAAATAGTAAACGCTTTGATACATATAACCGTGATTTAAAGCTTTTATCTTTTTCAGTTTTCAAAATCTCATAGACTGTTCAAACAGTACTGTAAGGGGATCGGAGACCCTAAGAAGCACGTCAAATCCCGAGCGTAACCCACCGGATCTTGCTAGTAACACTTCAAGCATGGCAAGTAACACATCCTACCGTGCCTCTCGCACGTCGAGGAGGTCTACAAACACACCTATCAACTATGGACGATGTAACTCAGTACCCGGGCAACAATTCAAGGAAACCGATAGCCGTTACTTTCCGTATATCCCGGACAGGAGAAGTTATCAGACAACTCCACAATACATCCCGAGCCCCAATTACTTGACAGACAGCAGGCTAAACTATAAACCATACACTCCTAACTATACACCAGCCAGTTTCTACTACGCTCCAAACGACTTCTCGGCTAATAATTTCTACTATAGGCCAAGCAGGCACATTGACCGACAGCTCATGGCCTACTATAACTGGGCAATCGATGAAGACCTGCCAGAGCCTCCTAGAGCCCGTATTCACCAGCACAGGGTCACTAGAGTCCCAAGGCAATAGCTGGAGGCCACGAATTGCTAATTGGAACCGGATTAGAAACTCCAAGAAGCCTTTGGCTTGCGGAATGCCACAGTGTCCAGGGAAAATGCACAGGCACTTCCCACAAACCAATATCGCTTCCTCATTTGTACTTTTGACTTTCGAATCGCGTCCAGGCGGCGAAGACAGGAAATACACAGCAACCTCCTTAACACTTGTCCTGCTGAGCCCGGTTATGCCTTATCTTTAAAACAATGTAGATCCAGATCAGATGGCTTCTGAAGAAGCCATCTGATCAGGGTCTACATTGTTTGTCATACAGATTGTGAATTTGTTGCAATAATTTGCATCAAGTATTTTAATTGGTTGATAATCAGTGGTAGGTGGGACATATTTGAATATTATGCAGGTCAAGGGTACATCACACGGCTGAAGATGATCATAACTTGAAGGAAAGAATGTCTTTCAATTATCTGTACACAAAACCAGGACGGACCAATTCCAGAGAAAAAAAAAAACATATATTTATTTGTTTGCCCGCATCTTCCTATGAGAATCAGTGGCAATTTTAGATGGATATTCATTCGCAGAACAGGTCAACGCCAAACTATATACATGCACATTTGCGCGATGGCTTTGACAAAGATTAAAAATACCCTGTAATTTCAGTCTCGCTAAATATCATAAGGACAGAATTACTTGTACGTCAAGTAAAAAGTCCAAAATATAAACACGAAAGTACAGTATTTCAGTGCTTTGTTTCTTAACTACAAAACTCGTATTTTTTATATAAAAAACAGTTTATTGTCTTTATTTCTGCAACAATCATAGGGTGCGAGTGTTAGTTATGTTTAGAGCAAAAATAAAGAAAATAAGGTAAACCCACTAATTTGGATTTATCAGGGTGCGGACGGTCTTAGTATCGTAGTAATGATGGCTTTCTATCGGTCCAGTGTTCCGTGATACGAAATGGCACTCTTATCGGAATGAATGAGGCGTCTTATTAGTGGACTCTTCGTCATATGAGGGGTGTCCGGCTTTTTATTTTATTTTTTTTGGCTATATAGTGATTCTTCCCCATAGGGGGGAGATTTTTTGGATAAGGGTTAGGGTTAGGGTAGATTTTTATGTCGTAAAACCTTACTTTTACGACATTTATCATGATCTGTGTCATCCAGACGCTTGACAAAATAAAATACTTGACTGGTGTAGTGTTTTTCTTTTCTTATTATTTTTCTCCTAAAAATCTCATCCAACCTTAGTAGGTGATAATCATCCGTTGTATGATTTTTCCCCGTCCGTCGGTATACTGATCATGAATTTTCCCCGTATGTGAAACTGTTTATATTACAGTAAGTATCCATATTCAAATGTGAGAGTGGACATTGGCACGTGAGAAGATGCTCTTTATTCCGTGAAAAGAGGAAAGAAAGACGAAAAACGATGAAAATAAGGTCTGCTTAAATTCCCCCCTACGTTTGAATTTCCCACTATCGTATATCTTTCGACCCGTATCTTTGAAATACCCCCAAAACATAACCAAGATTATATATATATATAATTACAGTCTTAAGCGCTTACTTACAAAAGCAAAATTCACATTGAGCAATACTCCAAAAGTTACAAAATGCAATAAACCAAACTGCGGCCTCTGCATTCACTTATTAGAAGAGCATTCAATTTCATTTCGCTGTGGAACAAACTTCAAAATCCACGAGAACATGTCCTGTGACGTAAAAAATGTGATATACGTCATGAAATGCAGAGGCTGTGGGGAGGAATATATTGGCGAAACTGGTAACTTATTACGACAAAGAGTTACGATACATAATCAGCAAATTCGTGACCCTAAGACAAGAATGCTTAAGGTTAGTGAGCATATAGCAAATTGTGCCCATACTCTGAACCCGAAATATAATATTTTCCCCTTCTATAAGATGTATTCTGAGAGTACATCTTTACGACGGGCAAAAGAAAAACTTTTTATCAATACTCTGAAGCCGAAGTTGAATAGACTTCATTGATACGGACACGTGCCATCAGGGTATTCACTGACCAGACCTTGTAATAATACCGTTTTTTATCATTGTTTATGAACGTAACGTTACTGACGCCGGAAGTAACGCCGGAAGTAACGTCGTTACGCATTGTTGCTATGTCAATAACTTAACGTCTTCTTGAAAATCTGTTAGAACAGTGAAACCGGTAGAAGCGTATAAAATATACAAAATTGTGTGGCGATATCGGACAAATGCCAGTAAGCGCACATATAGACAATTGTTGTAAAACGGAACCTAAGTTTTCAATGTTTCCGTTTTATAAATTTCATAAACATGATGTTTCAGCTAGGCTGACCAAAGAACGATACTTTATTGACGTTTTTAAACCAAACCTAAACACTTTATTATGACGTGTCAAATTTTGCGCACGTTCCGTCCACATGTGTACGCATATTTGCTTAGTGACGTTGCTTAGAAACAGCGCATAGTTTGACGCCATTATTGTCCTGAAGATCTGAAACCGGTTGGCAATAATAAAGATACTATTAAACAGTCCATGTGCTAATGTTGTTTACTTTTAACATATATATATATATATATTATATATATATATACACTGATCATGAATTTTCCCCGTCTCTGTCTAATGAGAATGAAATGTAGACGGGGAAAATTCATGATCAGTATATATAGCGAGATCCTATCCAACAAACTTAAATGCAAGGGGGAGGATTTCCCCCTCCTAGTGTCTTAAAGGGTTTTATTTGGGGACTTTAAAACAGAAAAAGGGGCTTGGTTATCTTTTGGGGTATTTCAAAGATACGCATCGAAAGATATGCGACAGGGGGAATTTAAACATAGGGGGAAATTTAAGCAGACCTTATTTTCACCATTTTTCGTTATATTCTGTTTTGTTTTTTTTTTTGTTTTTTTTCTGCGCACATTTCTGATTTCTTTGTCCGGGGAAAGTAACAGCGTTCATGTCGCATTATTATCTTGGGAAAATCGTGAATCCAGTGCTTTTCTGGGGTTAATCTTTGAGTCCCGCATGTTAACCAGTCTAACAAAAAGTTTTGATCAAGATCACTCAGACACTTGCAAGGAAAAAAGGAAACGGACATATTCAGAGATATTCAGAGATATTACAAGAAGTAATTTTAAATTTCCCCGTATTTGGAATTTACGGGGAAGAATCACGATATAGCCTTTTTTGTTTTTATTCTATTTTTGACGAATATTTCTGTTAACAAATAGGGAAGGCCCTGATCAGACGCCGCCTGATTATGGATTATGGTCTGCACTGTTTGCCAAGGTATCCCTTTAGGGGTTTTCCGCATGCAATGGGTTAAAGTTTTTTTTTTTTCAGAAAATGAAATAATTTGCCCTATTTATCCAACAATGTATTTTCATGTGAATGCGTATTCTGTGCTGCAGGATTTCAGGGTTGAGGTAAATACGGCTTTTACGTCCATTATTAATCTGTCATTTTCCCTAAGACATTACGATAACACACCCGTGTGATACAGTGCATTTTTCGAGCCCCAAAAAAGGTCATTTTTTTCTGATGAAAACTTGCGACATTTTTCTTATTTATACTCCAAATATAGGTTTTGGGTGCTCGTTAGAACCGCCTCATTGACACAACCTATGTATTGGACCAGAAATAAGGAAAATAATTTTAACCCCCGTAAACCCCAGTTTTCTGTATATAAAGTGGGGCTTAGGGGTCTTTATTTCACGGACTTGTTCACGTGATGGAGGGGATGGGGTAGTGTGGATACGAGGACTGTTCAAATATGAATGCAAGTAGAACGTTTTCTCATGCACTAATGCGAAAATCACCTGGAAATAAATATCACAGCGTAGAAAAACATTTTACCTATACATTGATACCAAGCCTGTTAAAATCCGTCCACTTAGCCATGTATATCGTTCGATAAACACTGTCTACTCTTGTATACTAATACAAAACATGGTTGGAAGAAGGTCAGAGTACGCCGTTGAAATACGGTCCTATATTAAGAATCGTTGTATTCTTGATATACGGTGCAAAGACATTTTTGATAAAATGTGTTCGGTTTATGGGCATAATGAAATGTCTTTTCCCACAGTTTTTCGTTGGTGTAAGAAATTCAGCTGTGGTCTAGGCTCAACAGAAGATGCACCGCATGATCGTCGGCGGAGAAGTGCAACATCTGCCAAGATGGTTGCTAGAGTGAAAGAAATAGTTGCTACCGATGCACGATACACCATTAGGCAAATAGCTAGTATAGTTGGCATCTCATTAGGAGCAGCTCATACAATTCTGAAACGGTATTTGAAAATGAGAACGATCGGTGCTAGATGGATTCCCCATCTGTTGACAGATGAGCAGAAAAAGACACGCGTTCAGTGCGCCAAGAAGTTGCTTAAAAAGTTTCCAAATTACAATGCACGGTCTTTCGCTGATGTCGTCACCTGTGACGAGACATGGGATCACTTTTTTGAGCCAAAACGAAAGATTCAGAACAAAATATGGGCAACAAAGTATTGCAAAAGACCATGCATTGCAAAGCGGACCATGAGCGTCAAGAAGGTAATGTATGCCATATTCTTTTCAAATCAGGGCCCTGCTATTCAGGTTGCTGTGCCTAAAGGCAAACCTGTAAATGCGAAGTTTTACAAGAATAAAGTTCTTCGAAAATTGAAGAAATATTTCAAATAACGAAGACCCGCAACTGGTTTGGGCAATGTCAGATTGTACAAGGCGTTCATTGTGCATGACTATCTGAAGCAGGAAAAGGTTGTTGAACTCCCTCACACCCCATATTCCCCTGACCTTGCCCCGTGTGACCTTTTTTTTTTTGTTCCCGCGGCTGAAAAAATACCTTTCTGGTCGAAAATTTGTACAGCGCAAAGACCTCGGTTCTGCAATATTCCAGTGCCTTCATAGTATACCTCGAAAAGACTACCAAAATGCATTCAATGATTGGATCAGAAGACTGAAAGTTTGTATATGTGTTAAAGGGGAATACTTTGAGGGGACAAAATAAATTTTTCATCGAAATCTATCACGGAATCATTTTTATGTGCTTAGTTGCATTCATATTTGAACAGTCCTCGTACCACTGGAGTTAGACATCCAAAAAATCCCTTGGGAATTTGTTGAACACGTTGACATAGAGACAGGGTATTCAATGCCTCATCAGGATATTCTAGAAAACAAATAAAACCCGACATGAAATTTTGACTCTTGGATGGGAAATCAGGCACCCATCTTTCATAAACGTTTAATTCCCAGAGTAACCAGCGCCCCACCACTCACTATAAAAATGTTTTATTAAAAGGTAATCTTTACAGGTCCGATCTAAAAATGTTGTGTGCAGGCTAGTTACGGCCAATCTCAGTGACCCTTAAATGCAGTTATCACGAAAACACGCCTATATTATTTTGACCCCCTTGAACCCTACTTTTATATAGTAAAACTGGGGTTTACAGGGGTAACCCTTATTTTCCTAATTTCTGCTCTAAAATATAGATTGTGGGTACTCGTTAGAACCGCCTCAATGAGGCGGTTCTAACGAGTACACACAAGCTATATTTTGAGCAGAAATAAGAAAAAATATCACAATTTTTCATCTTAAAATTTTCAATTTTTCGGCGATAAAGGTTACAATGAATTGGTATAGGCGTGTTTTCGTAATGGTTCGAATCAATAATCTGAAAGAACTAGACACTGTAACGCACCTTTGGTGAAGCATCACGAAAACACGCCTGTATAATGCTGACCCCCTTGAACCCCATTTTTATATGGTAAAACTGGGGTTTACAGAGGTATACCCTTTTTTTCTTATAACTAATCCAAAATATAGAAGAAATAAGAAAAAATATCACAAATTTTCATCATAAAATTTTCTTTTTTTTTTCGGGCGATAACGTTTACAATGTACATGTATTTGTATAGATGTGTTTTCGTAATGCTAGCCGGAGCTAGATTATCATTGTTACGGCCAGGATAACAGCGTAACAGCTCACATTGGGGCTACTCATCGGCATCGGTGAATAAGACGAGGAGAAGCCCTCGCTTTGAAAACCTCCCACATTTCGAAAGCACGCCTATTCAAATACATAGTAAATTTTACCACCAAAATCATTACGCAAACACGCCTATACAAATACATTGCCACCATATCGCCGAAAAAAATGAACATTTTAAGATGAAAAATTGTGATATTTTTCTCATTTCTGCTCAAAATATAGATTGTGGGCACTCGTTAGAACCGCCTCATCGAGGCGGTTCTAACGAGTACCAACAATCTATATTTTAGAGCAGAAATAAGAAAAATAAGATTTATCCCTGTTAACCCCAGTTTTACTATATAAAGCAGGGGTTCAAGGGGGTCAAAATTATATAGGCGTGTTTTCGTGATGAAAGGAAAATTTTAAGATGAAAAATTGCGATAGTTTTCTTATTTCTGCTCAGAACATAAATTGTGGGTACCAGTTAGAACCGCCTCATCCATAACCCCCAGTTTTACTATATAAAAGTGGGATTCAAGGGTGTCAACATTATATAGGCGTGTTTCGTGACGCACCAGAGAAGTCAAAACTGCGTCGGTGGGGGAATGCAGCGTTTGAAGCAAATTTACGATGCTTTTCTAATTTTAGCTCTGGCGACACTTTTGCTCATTGAAGTGAGTTAATAAACTAAACTAGCCTGATATGTCATTGTCGACGTCTCATCCCCATAACTGATTATTTTCTCCCCCACCTACTTTACTTCATTACGATAACTTAACCGTACGACATAGTGAATTTTTCACATCTCCAAAATGGCTACTTTTCTGATGAAAATCATTGATATTTTTCTTATATATGCTCATAACATAGGTTGTGTGTGCTCAATGTACAATGTACCCACAACCTAAGTATTGGAGCAGAAATTAGAAAAATAATGAATACCCCCGTAAACCCCAATTTTGTCTATATAAGTGGGGTATAGGGGGTCTTCATTTGACGGACTTGTTCACGTGAAGTTAAAGAATAAGCTATGAATGGTAAAAAGCTATTGTCATCAGACTGCCAAAGAAAATAGAAAAACAAATAATAATATGCCAAACGGCTCCTTCACACGAATGTAACACAGCGATACAAGGAGAGCCTTTATTAGGCGTAAAATAGCTGTGTTGAAAAGAATTTCGGTCGGTATTTTTATTATTATTTTTTTCGCCCGAAAACAAAACAGGGTCGGCCTGTATGTTTTAGGTGCTTTTGTTTTTATGCCCCCGGAATCAAAGATTCGGGGACATATAGTTTTTGGTCTGTCTGTCTGTCCATCTTTTACTCTGTTTGTCTGTCCGCAAATCCTTAACGTTGGGCATAACTTTTCAATGGTAACTGATAGGGCTTTCATATTTCACATGTGCATTCCTTGTCACAAGACCTTTCAAGAGGTGCCATAAATTTTGACCTCGTGGCCTTGACATTGTCATTTGACCTACTTTTGACCTAATATGTAAAAACTTTAACATTGGCCATAACTTTCGATTGGTAAGTGGTAGGGCTTTCATATTTCACGCGTGCATTTCTTGTCAAAAGCCCTTTCTAGTGGTACCGTTATGTTTGACCTAGTGACCTTGACCTTGACGTTTGACCTACTTCTTAGAAAACTTTAACATTGGCCATAATTTTCGATTGGTAAGTGGTAGGGCTTCCATATTTCACATGTACATTCCTTGTCACAGGACCACTAGAAAAGTGGTACCATAAGTCTTGACCTCGTGACCTTGACCTTGACATTTGACGTCCTTTATAAAAACTTTAACATAGTCCATAACTTTCGATTGGTAAGTGATAGGGCTTTCATATTTCACATGTGCATTCTTTTTCACAAGACATTTCCAGTGGTTCAATAATGTTTGACCTCGTGACCTTGACTTTGACGTTTGACCTACTTTTTTAAAACTTTAACATTGGCCATTACTTTTATTGGTAAGTGATAGGGATTTCATATTTCACATGTGCATTCTATGACATTGACCTTTCCAACGATCCCATAATTTTTTACCTTGGGACCTTGACGTACTTGTTTAGACTTGAACATTGGTCATATCTTTTGATTGCTTAGTGATACTGCTTTCATATTTAATATGCGCTGCCCGGGGGCATCAGTGTTTCACAAACACACCTTGTTCTACATGTATTTGTAAATAAAATTGTCATGTTGAGACTAACTTGCACTCTAAATCATAACTCATTTTAGATGCTCAAAAAGTAAGCTTTGTATTTAGGAAGATACTAAATGCCCAAAATGTACTAAAATATACTCAAAACACAAAATTGTTATGGGGAAAATGCAAAGACGACACTGGGTAGGTCGGAATTTGAAAATGGTAGGGGCAGGGTCGGTGTTTTAATATTTGTTTGCTCTTTTATCGTTACAAATAGTAGAGTCGGGGGTGGGGTCGGTCGGTTTAGCGAAATAGGTTTTTTGTTTACACAAAATCGGAAGCAACGTCTCGAAAATGACCTTGACTGTGTTCACGGGGACGTTAAACCTCAAATCAAACAAACAAAAACACGTAGTGGTATTGAAATGAAAACCAGTCATCGTAATAGTGCATGTACATTCACTAATTCTTTTCCTGACACTTTACAGCAATTATTGACATCATGATAATAAATCCGTGAAATGAATACCCCTCTTAACTCCAAATTATATAGTGAAAACTGAGGTTTACGGGGGGGGGGGGGGGGTATATTTTGCATTTTACTGCTCCTAGACATAGGTTATGGGTACATGTACTCGTTTTGTTTGTTTGACTTGAGGTTTAACGTCCCCGTCAACACTGTATAGGTCATTTTGGAGACGTTGCTTCCAGTTTTGTGGGACTTTTACCCGGCATTGAGATGAATGACATCTCAAGCCCTGTCGCCCAATGAAACCAATAGGTTTTATTAGCATGGGCGGTCCGACTCGTACCGCTTTGCCTGGACAGAGCGGTTTACCAGTACTCGTGTGTGGTCGGGTTCAGCCCTGCGTGGAAGCATCATGCAACCCATTTGTTTCTTCAACCCCCGATGGGCGGAGGCCAGCATGCACTCCTTAGAACCACCACAATGAGACGGTTCTAACGAGCACCCACAACCTATGTTTGAAGTACAAATAAGAAACATATCATACATTTCATTGGAAAAGTAGCCATTTTTGAGATATGAAAAAAAAAATACTATGTCACACGGGTTTGTTTTCGTGATGACATACTGAAAGCCCATTTCATTAAACCGACCCCGCCCATAGGGGCTTGAAGAAATATATGGGCTGCATGATGCTTCCACGCAGAGCTGAATCCGGCCCGCATACTAGTACTGGTAAACCGCTTAGAGGATCTAGGCCTGTCCAGGAACCGCGGTGGGAGGTGGACTGTCGATGCTAATAAACCAGTTTGGTTTCATTGGGCGACAGGGCTTGAGATGTCAGTTCATCTCAATGTCGGGTAAAAGTCCCACAGAACTGGAATCAACGTCTCCAAAATGACCTTTACAGTGTTGACGGGGACGTTAAACCTCAAATCAAACAAGCAATTTCATCAATCAATGTCATAAAATTGTGACTGTTAAAATGTATATGCAGCATTACGAAAGCACGCATATACATTGTAAATTTTACCACTAAAATGGGAGTTTTCAGACGAAAAATTGTGGTATTTTCTTATTTCTGCTTAAAACATATGTCACAGGGGTGGAAAAAAGAACATGACTTCACCGGGACTCGAACCCAGGGACTTTCGCATACCTTGCGAACACTCTACCGACCGACTGAGCTACCGTGCCATACGGTCGACCTTTAACACATAAATTGTGGATACTCGTTAGAACCGCCTCGCCGAGGCGGTTCTACGGAACACCCACAATCTATGTTTTTGAGCAGAAATAAGAAAAAAATAATGTATACCACTGCAAACCCCAGTTCTACTATATAAAAGCGAGGTTTAAGGGGTCCGAATTATATATAGGCATGTTTCGTGAGGTGAAGACAGAAAATGTTCTTTCCTGTTAATGTTAATGTTAACAAAACGTGCAACAGAAGACAGTTAAAATAGTTCCACTGCAATGCATTAAGCAATGATTGGCAGATTGAGAAAATGTTTCCTCAAATGTGTTAGTTTCCCTAGTGATGTACCGGTGCCTACATGGTGAGAGAGTTCTGAATAATTTCTTGACTTGATAGATTTTGTAGGGTAACCGGGCGCTTAAAGCACATAGGGGCTACCCCTGAATAATTACAGGAACACTAGGTCTTTTATAATCTGAAGGGTTGGTTGGCTGATTTGAGGTTTAACGTCCCCGTCAACACTCTATAGGTAATTTTGGAGACGTTGCTTCCAATTTTTTGGGACTTTTACCGGACATTGAGATGTAATGACATCTCAAGCCCTGCCGCCCAATAAAACCAATAAGGTTTATAAGCATGGGCGGTCTGACTCGCACCGCTTTGCCTAGGCAGTCTTAGATCATGTAAGCGGTTTGCCAGTTCTCGTGTGCGGTCGGTTTCAGCTCTGCGTGGAATATTTTCTATAAAAGCAAGGAATACACCACAGAACTGGAATATATATATAACTGGATGCCTCATGCGGCCCATCTATTTCTCCAAGCCCCGATAGGGATGGGGCCACACGTGAGACGCCAAGTTCTGCAACGGAACCTCTCAGGTGTTTTGTTTTCCTGTTATTCCGGTTTTGCCGACCTCTGATTTACGATTGACTCGAAATACAGTAGAACTTCGATGGCTCGTTTACCATGGCTGAGTCGAACACGTTTTTGAGTCCCTAGGGAACATCGAAAATATTAAAATTATCCCCATTAAGCCTCCTGGCTGTAACCCTCAGTGGCTCGAACTACCCCTGTCTCGAACAGATGTTCGTTGTCCTTAAGGTGTTCGAGCCATTGAAGTTCGACTGTAAGTGAAATAATCTTGAAAGGGGCGTAATATGTTGCCCAGGCAAAGAAAATCTGTAGCGGCATGTTTATTGTTGTGGTGTGTTATCAGTGCGGTGAAATGGGTCGTATTATCATTACGCAAACATGTCTATACAAATACATTACCACCTTTATCGCCGAAAAAATAAAACTTTAAGATGAAAAATTTTGATATTTTTCTTATTTCTGCTCAAAATACAGATTGTGGGCACTCGTTAGATCCGCCTCATCGAGGCGGTTCTAACGAGTACCCACAATCTATATTTTAGAACAGAAATAAGAAAAATAAGGTACAGCCCCGGAAACCCCAGTTTTACTATATAAAAGTGGGGTTAAAGGGGGTCAAAATGATATAGGCGTGATGTAGTTTACTACACGAGACAAACGAGCCTATCTATGATTCATTTTCGAGGTATTTATGACACGGACTTGTATGAGAGAATGGAGACATTATTTTATCAATCTTCAGGGGATACATTTCATCAAATATTGCCTCTGAACCACGACCACTTATTAATAAGAATCTACAGATGTAAAAACAAATCCCCAAATTAAGACACATGTGTAGGGCTTGCACGGAAACAAACAGGAAGTTCGGCGAATGTTATCTCCCAGTTTTGTATCAAATGGAATCTAATCTTCCTCCTCATCATCAGGAAAACACGCCAATATAATTTGGATCCCCTTGAACCCCACTTTTATATAGTAAAACTGGGGTTTCCGGGGGTATACCTTATTTTCTTATTTCTGCTCTAAAATAAAGATTGTGGGTACTCGTTAGAACCGCCTCGATGAGGCGGTTCTAACGAGTGCCCACAACCTATATTTGGAGCAGAAATAAGAAAAATATCATAATTTTTTCATTAAAATTTACAGTGTTGACGGAGACGTTAAACCTCAAATCAAACAAAACAAATCAATTTTTTTTCATTTTTTTCGGCGATAAAAGTGGCAATGTATTTGTATCGGCGTGTTTGGGTAATGTATACAACAGGAGTTGTTTTCCAAATTTAGTGGGGTCAGGGTTTTTTATTTATTTATTTTTTCTTAAAAAAATATTTTTGCAAACAGTGTAAGGGCTGATCATACACCGTGTTCTGCGGCGTCTGGTCTGGGTGTGCACTCCTTGCTAATTGCTCAATTGGGGGTTTCTGGTACAACATTGGTTAAAAGGCTTAGCTTTGTGGGCGTTCCAGGATTGTCTTTGTCGGAAACTCTAATGTCAATAACCCAGCCGACTGTCATTAGGTTCGAATATAAGCTAATCATTAACTGAAATGTCAATAGGAAATCCAAACATGACGTTTTATTAGTATATTGGAAAACGAATTGTTGGAGGACAGTTGATCAGTAAAAACATACGCTGACATTTAAGAATAAATGACATTTAAGGGAATGCCACTTTCACATTGCGGATTAGTCCCCTGACAAGCTTTAAGGTGTTTGACAGTCGGTACTAATAAGTTGAAAAAGCTTATTTCCGTCCACGTAGTCGAAAAAATGGGCCTGCTGCAAAAACGAAAATCACTATGGCGCAAACATTTAACTGGTCACTCAGTACGTAATGTAATGTTATTAATCAAGTAATTTCCTATTGGCCCAGTTACCTGTTCGAGTTCTGCTGAGGCCAATACAGCTGACCGAGGACCTGTAACTTGGACAACACGAAGTTACTTGATTAATGACATTTTTTTTTTAATTGACAACATTTAATTTTGGACCTCAGTGTAAATATGAATGACCTCTAAGCCGGTAAAGCAGCAGCACGTGTATGCTCGGAACGTTAGCGCTGCATTGACCAGTCATCAGGAAAACACGCCTAGATAATTTTGACCCCCATCAACCCCACTTTAAAAAGGTAAAACTGGGGCTTCAGGGGGTATACCTTATTTTTCTTATTTCTGCTCTAAAATATAGATTGTGGATACTCGTTAATGGGCCTCCGTGGTCTAGTGGTTAAGAGCGCTGACTCTTGATCATTAGGTCTCTCACCGCTGTGGTTCGAGCCTCGCTCGGGTCACATGTGAGACGCCAAGTTCTGCAACGGAAGGTCAGGTGGTTTTTCTCCGGGTACTCCGGTTTTCGCCCACCTCTGATTAACGATCGGCTCGATATGAGTGAAATAACCTTGAAAGGGCCGTAAAACCAAAACCAATAAAAAAAAAAATTGTGGGTACTCGTTAGTGCCCACAATCTATATTTTGAGCAGAAATAAGAAAAAATATCCTATTTTGTCATTTTAAAATATTCATTTTTTTTCGGCGATAGGCGTGTTTGCGTAATGATTGTTCGTGTTTCATTCAACGACTCCTTATGGTATCGTAGGTCGATTACAATGATAAGACACATACTCTGAAATTGATTTTAGCGCACATAACGATAACTCACCCGTGCGACATGGTGCATTTTTCACATGTCCAAAATGGCTACATTTCTGAAGAAAATTCGTGATATTTTTCTCATAAATGTTCAAAACATAAGTTGTTTTGCTCGTTAGAACCTCTAACGCGTACCCACAACCTATGTCCTGGAGTAGAAATAAGAAAAAAAAATCCGTTTTGGACGGTTTTTTTTTTTTTAAATCCGTCCTTTAGAATAGCGATGTCCGGGCGGGCGGGCGTCGGGCGGGCGGGCGTCGTCCGAGGTTTACCTTTTGGTTAACCTTTTTTCAAAGTAATATATTACCTTTATTCTTCAATGGATTGATTTCATATTAGGACTGTTGCTTCATTAATAGTATCTCTTTCATGTACAATCCATTCATGGCACCAAGGGCCAAAGTTTTGTTGAAAAGTACCATTTTTCGAACTTAAGTTTCTTTAAGAAGATTTACTCTGTATTACCTCCCTTACATCATAAACTCTTAAGTTTCTCTGTATAACCTCCCTTACATCCCTTGCAAGATTGATAGTGTAGTTGATAGAGTGCTAGACTCTGAACCAGTGGGTCCTGGGTTCAATTCCAGGTGGAGGAGTGTTCTTTTTTTTTTTTTACTTATTTAATTCTTAAAACACATAAACGTTATAATTAGTTGCAAAAGCTTGGAAAAGTTCTTGTTCATTTTTTCTTAGGAGTACTCTTTGGTTCTCTTTCAATTGCTGCAGTCTGTTTAACTCTTTTACATAAGAAAATGGCATTTGTACAGGTTTTTGGATGGTATGCAATGCACTCATGCATACATGTACGCATGCAAGCATGGTCACACTCAGACATCATGCACATACACATGCATGCACACACACACTTGCCTGCACAAATGTATACATGCACTCATGCATGCATACACACACACAAGCGACGCATGCATACATGTATGCATGCATACAAGCATGCATGTGGCCCCCGCCAATAGGGCCTTAGAATTATATGGGCTGCATTATGCTTCCGCGCAGAGCTGAATCCGGCCTGCACACTAGTACTGGTAAACCGCTTAGAGGATCTAAGCCTGTCCAGGAACCGCGGTGCGAGGCGGACAGTCCATGCTAATAAACCCTATTGGTTTCATTGGGCGACAGGGCTTGAGATGTCATATAATCTCAATGTCGGATAAAACTCCCACAAAATTGGAAGCAACGTCTCTTTACAGTGTTGACGGGGACGTTAAACCTCAAATCGAACAAACAAGCATGCATGCTCGTTTGTTCGATTTGAGGTTTAGCGTCCCCGTCAACACATACATGCATGCACACTTGCCTGCACACATGCATGCACATACACCCATGCATGCACACACGTTTGCATGCGCACATGCATGCATGCACTCATGCATGCATGCACTCATGCATGCATGCACACGCATGTACATGCATGAGTGCATGCATGTACACACACATGCACTCACAGTCATGCATGGATGCACTCACACATGCACACATGCATGCACTCACACATGCACACATTCATGCATGCACATGCACACCCATGCACATGCATGCATTCATGCATGCTTTCACACACACATACGCACACATGCACGCGCACGGGCTCATGCATTCATGCACACGTGCATGCATGTTCTCACGTATGCATGCATGCATGCACGCACACACTCACTCAAATGTTGGGTATAACAACTTGTTATTTCAAGCAATATCTACTTTAAGGGTCCTGAGCTCAAGGTCAAGGTCACGGGCTATTTTTAGAAAACCTTTGTCAGCGCTGTAGCGCTTCATATAAATGTTGTGTATGGATTGCTGCAGTCCTGTGAACTGTTTTACAAAACAAAATGTCATTTTTTTGGGAAAACCCTGCAAAATTGAAATTGTATTTGGTTAGGCCCCTATGGCGAGCTATGTTGCCTTCTGCCAACTCTTACTACATATGCAGGTTGCAGCTTTCCTGACGTCAAAACTGTACTGAAAAACCCGTCCATAATGCCGTCAGGCATTTTTCCTGTTCTCTACATAAAGTGGGGTTCAGTAGGGTGGGGTTGGGATTCATTTCACGGACATGTTCAAGTGATCAGCGTTCGGTTTCCCGTATAGGCCATTCTCACATGCACTTTCAAACTGGTCTTGATCTTTTTGTTAGATGTTAAAAGACGCGTCTATCATTGTCATATCGCTATAACGTTAATCCTTTAATACTCGTATCATATAAAACAAATATGCTTATCTAATAAGTAACTTTGACAAAAGTACTGATCTTGTCTAGGAAGCGAACGGTTTGTATATTCATGTTACGAGCCAAATGAGCAGAACTTATGTTTAAGCAAATCACCAAACAAATCTTAAAAAAAAAAAAAAAAATGAACTGAAATATACAAAAGTTTACTTAGCCCTGTTTTTAAATATTCTTGAAACTATGCAGTCTGACCCCACAGTATGAGCACTAAATATGTTCAGTGAAAGGTTCATCCTTCGGAAGCAAGGAATGCTAAGTCCAAAATGAATAATAATCCTTATGTAACCTTACACAGAATTAAGAATGTAATTTGAAAGTCCTAGGCTCTTACGACATGGACGTGGTAACAAAGGAGGAAGCATAGCTGGAAAATCCCAGGTTTCGAACCCGGTTCGCTCGGGTGGAGGTCCAGTGTTCTAACCACTGAACCAAAGAGTCGACTCCCAGACGCAGTGGTCAGAGAGTGATGATAAAGCTTTCAGCTATTCGTAACCCGCCAAGGTAGATGGTTGAAGGGAGGATTGTGGTCCGTAACACACACCTCTTGAAGGAAGAAATCATTGATGATGACGTGTAACCAGTTTCGGCGAAGTAAAATAAAAGTGAAAGCAATGAAAAAATGAAGTCCGATTCCGGACAACTCTCATATTGCAACATGAAATTCATACCAATGGAAAGTAGCATAGCTGGAACAAATCCCACCCTATGGTAGGTTTCGAACCCGCGCCCTTGGGTGAATGTCCCGGGCTCTAACCACTAAGCCAAAGAGTCGACTCCCTGACGCAGCTGTCAGCGAGGGGTGATGAACCTATAATCTAAGCGTAATCTACCTAATAGATAACTCAAGGGGGGATATTGGTGCATAACAATTAGCAGAGAATACATCATTTAAACATGTCGATGAAATATTATAAATAGATAAATTAAAACTTTAATTTGGCTCATAACACCCCTTATGGTTAACGTTCTATTTTGTATTATGCAGTTGTGCGTTGGTGTAGGTCTGTTTTCATGTGTATGTGCATACCTTTATGTCACTATCACTTTTCGCTTCTTTCAAAGTCTTGAGTGTACTTGGCTTGTATCGAATAAACGTTCATTTTTATTGAAGATTCATGTGCCATTGAAAGGCTGTAATCTTTGATTTTCCTGGGCATCTATATCTATATTTATTTTTTCATTATTGCGTAGGATTTGGTAAGGGAACACATCGTGCATTTTTCACAAATTGTTGCCTCCTGTAATCTGAAAATTTGTAAATGCAGTTAGCTTAATGAGCAATTATACCCAATTTAGCGACACAGAGGCCTTTCTGATTGTGTGTGTGTGTGTGTGTGTGGGTGTTTCCTTGGTTCGGCCCTCCATTGTGTGGCTGGTGGTTGTCTTCTGCTATAACATCGGGTTGTTGTTTAGTCCTCGACCCTGATTCATGATAATATTAATGTATACATAACCATTTTACCATGTATTCTATCATGGCTCGCTGTTGAGCTAGAAAGCCTCCATGCGGATCAATTTGTTGTTGCTTTGTTTAATACTGTATTAGAACCGAGGGCGAGAGTTGAAATGTGATAAACTCCGAAGTTGAAGCCCCCCTCCCCCCAATAGTTTTACTACTGACCGTCCCAAGGCGGTCGTTCGTTTGCAGTATCTTATTTGTACTTTGGCTTTGTGCCCTTGGTTTATGTTTCGTCTTTTTAGTGTGTGGCTCTGTGTCACTTTCTATAGGCGACTTGGGACGGCTGCGTTCTTAGATTGTGGCCTTCACTTTTCGTACTAGGTTAGGACCGAGCCGCTACGGAGTCAGCGATCCGACCCGCCAGCATGTGATTGAAGAGGGAAGCAAATTTTAACAATCGTGATTGGGTTAACTATTCATAACATGTAAATGGTATTCAATCTTTATTGTTGAAGAAAGATTTTACGTTGGGGTATTGAAATTATTGCAAGCATATATGTTTTCTGAACGTATATACTAAATCACCATCAAATGCAGGCCTTGGCTGCAGAAGTGATTTAAGTTCAACATTGAATTTTGAAACTAAATTGAAATGACGTCTCTAAAACTTAGCAAATGCTTTGCGAAGTGTATGATACCGATAATCCTGATTGAGAAGTTCAGCTGTGAATATTCTGGAAAAGGGGATACATCATGAAACACGCCTGTATAATTTTGATCCCCTTGAACCCCACTTTTATTTAGTAAAACTGGGGTTCCCGGGGGTATACCTTATTTTTTCTATTTCTGCTCTAAAATATCGATTGCGGGTGATCGATAGAACCGCCTCGATGAGGCGGTTCTAACGAGTGCCCAAAATCTATATTTTGAGCAGAAATAAGAAAAATATCACAAATTTGCATCATAACATTTTCATTTTTTTCGGCGATAAAGGTGGCAATGTATATGTAGAGGCGTTTTTGCGTAATGATTCTTTGGAAGCATGGGCTGCAGCACAGAGCTGAAAAAAGTATGGATTGTCCAAATGTTGGTTTCCTTTTGCTCCAGTGGATATGATATATATTTTAAATAAGTAGACGTTGAGCTGAATGCTTAAAAATCTTCAGATTGTTTTTTTCATTCGTCTCAGAACAAGAAAATCATCAGCCGCAAGTAGTGCGCAATTCATACCCTTTTGAACTCCGAGTATTTGTCTGTATAACTTAGTCCAAAATTTAACATAAATTTTTTCAAGTAGAAATGCAAGCTCTTCACACTGGTTCTGACATGAATATGTTCTAGAAAAGGTTTATCATTTGGAAGCAAGGACTACCCCATAGAACTGTAAAATATAGATTGTACATGCTTTCTGGGCCAGACTAGCTAGTTTCGGCCAATTAGGCATCATCAGTGACCTTCAAATATTTTCCAAATTCCACAATGGAATCAATGATCCCAAAGGACAAGAACATATAAACTACACTATGATGAAGTCTGGTGAACTACTCAATGGGTGGCGGCCGTAAAAAGTCTCCCTGCCCTACATCATAGTGTCGTTTATATTTTCTTGTCCTTTGGGATGATGAGGCCTCAATGGCCGAAACTAGCTAGTCTGGCCCAGAAAACATGTACACTCCATATTTTTTCAGTTCTGTGGTGTAGTCTTTGCTACCAAAGGGTAACCCTTTCTAGAATATATTTAAGGTCACTACAGCTGTTGTCTGGGAATGTGTGGCGGCCGTAAAAAGTCTCCCTGCCCTGCATCATAGTGTAGTTTATATTTTCTTGTCCTTTGGGATCATTGTTTCCATTGTGGAATTCTGAAAATATTTGAGGGTCACTGATGAGGCCTTAATGGCCGAAACTAGCTAGTCTGGCCCAGTAAACATGTACACTCCATATATTTCAGTTCTGTGGTGTATTCTTTGCTTCCAAAGGATAATCCTTTCTAGAATATATGCTATGGTCACAGTTTGTACGAAGTGCGGAGAAACGTGAAACATTTAATACCCTGTTCGATATGCCAAAGTAGTTGATTCGGAGTCTTAAGGTCAATTAGGATATTCCAGACAGCGTAACCTTCCAATCACATTTCAGATATAACCAACCGATCAGATAGGGTAATCTTACAGTCACGTCTCGGATATAACCAACCCACAAGATAGCGTTATCTCCAAGTCATATCTCGAGTATAAACCTCGTCAGACAAAACGGATCCGCTGATGCGACGGGTGGTATTGATGTCATCCTGGTAAAGAAAAGATTAGCTGTTTACGCACAAGCCGCCCCCCCCCCCCCCCCTTTTCCATATTTTATAATATGTTATACAAAAACGGCTAACCATTAAGCCTCTTTAACCGCTGCATAAACGGGCTCTTTTGAACAGACCAGTCGGATGCAGAAGAAAATAAGTAATTGGCTTTCGTTGCTTTAAACATTTTATTTCAAAGGATTATGTTTTACAATTACAACACAGACATAATAAAATCGTAACGATTAACGAAAAAGCTATAAGCTTATTAAGTTCACTATTATGTAATGGTTTGAAGCGATATATCTGCTTTCGTTGATAAACGCCAAATACAATATTTGACAAATCGGGGGATTGGCATTACTCTGAATTGTCACTGAAAGAAATCAAGTCGGTAATGAAGCCTAACTTTTATTATATTGAAAATACTTTTTGTCCTTGATGACAATGGTCCAACCGCCCACAGGAAAAAAAAAACGCTCTTCAAACGAGAGGCTCAAGTGGGCCAAACATCGCTCAACTGGATGAGGCCGATCATGATATATTACATTGTGCCTTGGTGGCCATTTGGCCTATCAGATCACATAGTCTTGAGCAAGTCTGAATCTGCATGTTGCCTTGATGCATGTGATTACGTTTCTGAACAGCTCAGTCTGATTTTGGAATCAGGAAAAGGTGATGTTGATGCAAAGTAGGGTGTATATTTTGGCGTTTGCGTCTGCCTTTGTATTACTGTGCCACAAAAATGTTAACAAAGCCTCCCCAGCATGTGGACTCAACTGCAACACAAGCAAAATTATGGTGTACCTGGCCGTTTGTAAAACACATGCAAAAGGCACTTTACCGAATCTCCTTGTGGACTCAGCAAATCTGCCATATTGACAACACCTGAGCTGCCCCTTCCTGCAAATTTTATCTGCGAATACTATATGTGCTTTGAAGAACTTCAAGATGGTCGCCATCTTGGAAATTGGAATACAATATTTTATCACTTCTGAATTTCCCTGTTATCCAGATGCCTACCAACTAATGTCAACTCAATGTGATTGACCATTCGGAAGCAGATGTGGTTTGAAGATTTTCAAGATGGCCACAGTGGCAGCAATCTGGGATGCAGAACAGAATGGTCTTACAAGTCTGAATTTTCCTGTTACCCAAATGCCTTCAATTAAGTTAATGCTCAATTTTACTTGATGTGGTGTGAAGATTTCCAAGAGCCAACTTTCCGCTATTTATGTTTCCATTAGGGTCTGTTGTTTCATGTTTGTTTGTTTTTTCCCTTTGGTGTCTCTGATGGGAGCTGTTGGTTAACTTTATCGATTCCTGATCATTTCTTCACTTTTATTTTGAATAATGGAACAGAATGATTTTAGCAATTCTGTATTTCCATGTCTCCCCGATGCCCCCACCCCTACCGCCCCCTCCCAGCATGTTTTAGCGCAATCCGACCTTTGTTTCGGGAGGATATGTCGTTTGAAGTATTTTGGCTTTCGGAACGGAATAATTTTAGGAAATCTGAATCTTCAGGACATAACGATGCCTCTCATCAAGATTCAGCTCAATCGAACCTTTGATTCTGGAGATGTCGTTTGAAGAATTTCAAGATGGCCGTCATCTTTGATATTGGAACCAATCTGGATCTCCATTTCGCCCCAATGCCTACCATCAAGTTTCAGCTCGATCCAACCTTTGCATTTCAAGATGGCGGCCATATTGTATATCGGAACAGAATGATTTAAGCAAATCGACCCGATGCCTCCCTCCAAATTTCAGCTGGATCCAACATTTGGTTCGGGAGGAGATTCCGTTTAAAGAATTTCATGATAGCCGTCATGGCGGCCATCTTGGATGTCGGAACGGAACAATTTTACCTAATCTGAGCCTCAATGTCACTCCGATGCCTCTCATTAAGTATCAGCTGAATCCGACTTCCGGTTCTGGAGGAGATGTCAAAAGTGTAAAGTTTACGACGATTGGACGGCCGATGGACAACAGGCGACGGCTTCGCCCCAGGGAAGATAATGGCCATTTACTGTCGAACAGTCCCACACTAGTGGACTCGTGTTCAGTTAAATGTTGGACTTAAATATCTTCTGCCACAAGGTCTATCGGAAACCGAATTTTATGGTGACTTATTATCTCGGACCCAATGTGCACGTATATTTGGTCCGTGTTATTGTATAAATTTAGAAAAAAAAACATATACTTGCAATGACTGCAGCACCCAATTTCGTAAAATCGTTCTTCGCCGTTAAAAGATTGGGTACACCATAAATGTTATATGACAGACTGCATGCATGGTAGTTATGCCAATCACGGTTGACAGCTTTGCTTCCCTCTTGAATTTCATGCTGGTGGACCAGGCCTCAGATTCTCGTATTACGGTTCCAGCGTAAGGTCTTACTCAGAATTAGGGAGAATTTAATTTTATGTAATGTTGGTGTGGGTCTGATGCTCTGTCTCTGGTTGGGACCATCAGAGCCTAATTGTTGGTTTCCGTTTGCTCCAGCATTTCAGTGGTTTCTTGCTGTCGAGTTCTCACCATCGTTTTATCTCTGTAGTTGTTTGATTTGTTTTTCTCGACGATGTTGCACTAATGAGTTAGCACTGATGTCAGCCTCTACAGCGCAGTGGTTAACGCGTTCGACTCATGATCGAGAGGTTGTGCGTTCGAATCTTGCACCCGTTATCGAGGTGCGTTCTTGGGAATGACACGTAATGACACTGCCTCACTCCACCCAGGTGTAAATGGGTAGCAGTGGTGTAATAGACACTGCCTCTCTCTCGCGCGCGTGAAAACATCCGGAATGAGTGTTCGAGAGCGATTAAATAAGCTTGAAGCTTCCATCGCAATCGAACTAAAATAAATTAGTATAAACTAAACTAAACTAATATGAAGTGAGGCACTGCCTAGTAACGGGCATGGTTATTACTATGTCCATTTCAACAATCAATCAACATTATGGTCAGGAATTTTCAATTTAAAATTAACAAAACAAATTCTCTCTACAAAAATGAATAAAGTGGATAGCGATTGAACAACACTCTGAAAAAATAAAACAGATTTGTTGATAAACCATGGGAATCTTAATCTCTATATTATAGTTATAACTCTTATTGAATGTTTGGCTAAAAATTACTAAAATACCACCCCAGCCCCCAACCAACACAATACAATTCAAAATATCACTTTCAGCAATCAATTTTTTTAAACATTAAAGGGCTATAATTCTGCTGAAAATGAATTGATGTAAACAAAACAAAACAAAACAAAAAAAAAATATGAAACAGTCCCGATTAAGCTATATCTTGCCAACATAAATTCATACTGAAGGTGAACCACTCAAAGCTTCTTTGGAAACTCCATTAGTACTGGTCAGAGGAAACGCCCTCCGCTGGATCCGTGCCTTCCTTGGTTACCGCTCGCAGACTGTGGTCCTTGATGGTGAGGAATTGGAATCTGTTACAGTGACTTCGGGTGTCCCACAGGGCTCTGCCCTCGGCCCCGATTCTGTTCCTCATACACATCAATGTTTGTTTGTTTGATAGGTTTAACGTCCCCGTCAACACTGTAAAGGTCATTTTGGAGATGTTGCTTCCAATTTTGTGGGACCTTTACCCGACATTGAGATGAAATGATATCTCAAGCCCTGTCGCCCAATGAAACCAATAGGGTTTATAATCCTGGACGGTCCGACTCGCACCGCTTTGCCTGGGCAGGCTTAGTACCAGTACTCATGTGCGGGCCGGATTCAGCTCTGCGTGGAACCATCATGCAGCCCATCTATTTCTTCAAGCCCCTATGGGCGGGGGCCGTTATACATCAAAGACCTACCAGATGAGCTAACCTCAAAAGGACGTTTGTTTGCGGATGTCACCGCTGTGTATCTGACAGTTGGAGGTGCGGATGACAGTGGCATGCTCCAGCAGGACCTGGACAGACTATGTGGAATCCAGGTGGGACATGGAGTTTAGTCCCTCTAAGTATCAGATTGTTAGGGTGTCTACCTCTAAGAAACCAGTAAATTTTCCATACAAACTGCACGGCCATGGTCTTGAGGTTGTCACCAGTGCAAGATACTTGGGGGTTGATATTTCCAGGGGCCTTTCATGGAATTCCCACATCGACAGAATTACTGCCAAAGCAAACTGTACCCTTGGATTCGTCAAACGAGACATCAAAGTAGAAAACCAAAGGTCAGAGAGACTGACTACAAAACGCTGGTACGCCCAAAGCTGGAGTATGCGGCCCAATTGGGATCCCCATACCACAGGAAAAAATACTCCAGCTTGAAAAACTCGAAGAGCTGCCCGATTATAAGTCAAGCGTAACGGGCATGCTCCAGGAATTAGGTTGATGGTCCCTCGAACAAAGACGGGCAGATGCGCGTCTTTGCTTTTTCTTCAAGAAGAAAGGGCGAGGATTGCGACCACATAAAATAGATTTAAGCTCCCATCCCCAGTAAAAATCTTTTCGCTGACCTTTCCAAAGGTGGTTCTTCTGTCGCGGTTTATTTTTTTTATTATTATGGGTTGTCTTTGAGAGTGTGTATCGCTTATATCTTTTTGTTTTGGAGAGCCAATTGGCCATTTTGTGGGAAAGTAACTGTCCTTTTGGCTTTCCACTATTGATGTTTCCATTGGGGAATTTGGGGTCTAGTTATTCTTTCACTTTGGTGTCTCTGATTGGAGGTGTGGTTAATTGTATCCATTCCTGATCATTGCATTCGGATCTGTTTTAAAACGGATTCTTCTGTCGCGGTTTATTTTTTATAATTATGGATTGTCTTTGAGAGTGTGTATCGCTTATACCTTTTTGTTTTGGAGAGCCAATTGGCCATTTTGTGGGAAAGTAACTGTCCATTTGGCTTTCCACTATTGATGTTTCCATTGGGGAATTTGGGGTCTAGTTATTATTTCACTTTGGTGTCTCTGATTGGAGGTGTGGTTGGTTAATTGTATCAATTCCTGATCATTGCCTTCGGATCTGTTTTAGAACGGAATCAAACTCTGTTTGCCTGAGTGATGAGCAGTGACCCTTCCATGTCCCCATGAAAGCTGGTTTATACCGCAAGACAGTCATAATACTAGTGTGCTCGATACCTATATCCTGGCTGTGACATGAAATTTGAATGAATCTGGCTGAATATGTTAATTTGTTAATAGTCTAACGACACATTGAACACTATTTAGAATATACAATGTATATCCAACCACTCAGACAGTTTGCGTAACATCATCAGTTTAACAGTGTTTAAGTTGACCTGTCATGTTAGTCCCTTTCTGTACAGAATGCCCCCCAAAACTAAAGAATATCAAATTGGCAAACAGTGCATGCAGTCCCAATTCAGATGTCGCAGAATGCAGATCTGATCAGGGCCTTCACTGTTGATCGAATTTCGATGGCAAGTTCATATGGTGTTAGGTATATGTCTATCTACTGGATGTAAGTCTATGGTTGGGATCTTTAAATAATGTCAATTTGTGAGGTACAGAACCTCTCATTGCAAATGATAGATACCGTATTCGCACAAATTACCGCACATACTCCTATAAGCGCACACCAAAGCTATTTTTGAAAAGAAAATACATAAGCGCACACTTTACAGTAACCTCCCCATGAAGCGCTCACAGTAAATTTATAAAAAAACTTACCGTTATTTCTGCAACAGTCAGAAGGCAATGCTTAAGTAGCCTTTTCCGTTCCATTAAATATCAGTATGCATCATCTCAGAAGATATTGTTTTTGTATCAAGTGTGCGCTAATTATGTAGATTTTTCATCACGATTTTTTGACACAATTTTGAAAAAACTAAGGACAAGGTGCGATAATTAGTGCGAATACGGTAGATAGATAGATAGATAGATAGATAGATAGATAGATAGATAGATAGATAGATAGATAGATAGATAGATAGATAGATAGATAGATAGATCGATCGATCGATAGATAGATAGATAGATAGATAGATAGATAGATAGATAGATAGATAGATAGATAGATAGATAGATAGATAGATAGATAGATCAGTGGTTAGTGCACTTGCCTCTGACGCTATAGGCCCCCGGTTTGATTCTTGGTGACAGTGATTATTTCTGGATACGAACACGCTCCAATGGCATTATCTGCTGGGTGAATGGCAAAAAGTGCACCGTCGTTTGGATAACTGTGAGGGCTTTCAACCTACAAACCTTGTGTGTACTAAATGTGCACCTGCGAGTAATGGTCAAATGTGACCAATCACAGGATAGATAGATAGATAAAAAGATAGATCAGTGGTTAGTGCACTTGCCTCTGACACTAGAGGCATCATCTGCTGGATGAATGGCAAAAAGTGCACTGTCGTTCGGATAGATAGATACCTAACACCATATGAACTTACCAGGCAATTTGTCATGATGTTTGGTCTGAATTAGGATCAGTTTAGGAAATACCAGTGTGTGTGTTTTACAAAATCAAATGCACACAAATCTGTGAAGAATGCAGCATAGACGTGGAAATATAGAATTTTTGACAGAAATAGCTTTTTACAAATACTTCCCTGTTTGTACAAACTGGCCTTTCAATGTTACAAACTAGCCTTTCAATGTCTGCCTAACATAGTATTAGAGTATAGCCGTACAAAGCGGCAAAAGCCCAAAATGAACTGTCAAAACAATTGTTGTTGACTGGACAAAAACTGTAACGCGCAGCCGGAAGGTAAACAAAAGACTGATTCTCATTTTTGTGGAATCTTTAACGTTTACGCCTAAATAATTCTGATAAGCGCCTGAACAACATTGATCAATGATTTAGAACCGGTCACGCATTTTTCGAACAAACGCCGGGAAAATGAATTTTATTTTTTAAAACGCATTTATTTGTTAAAAAGGAAAGGTTATAGTTCTTGAAATTTAGAAAGATCTTGAACATATACGGAAAGAGAAAAAAATCCGACCAAAAATGTAAGTGTTTCTTGCCAGTTTTTAATTCGCGAGATCTCGTAACTTGATCAGCTGAGAGAGATGGGCTGGTGAAATACACGCGCACTTTAACTATAGGCGTGCACGCCAAAGTTGCATTCGGCAACATTGTCCATGCCCGTATAAACTAATGCGCTAGGAGCCCATCATGCGGACTGAACAAATTATTTGCCTATATCGCGACGGAAGTAAGGGTGAGGATTGCGGCCGCGTAAATTCGATTTAAGCTCGCCTGTGGATTTCGTTTCACTGACCGTTCCAAGGCGGTTCTTCTGCCGCGGTTTATTTTTGTTATGGTTTGTCTTTTGAGTGTGTGTATCGTTTGTATGTTTTTCTTTCAGATAGCCAATTGGCCATTTTGTTGGAAAGTAACTAACCTTTTGGCTTTCCGCTATTGACGTTTCCATTAGGGTCTTGTTGTTTCATGTTTGTGTTTCTTTCCCTTTTGTGTCTCTGATGGGTGCTGTTGGTTAACTCAATCGATTCCTGATCATTGCCTTCACTTCTATTTTTCAGTTTTGTTCCGAGTGTCTCAGACAATCCAGTACTATCATTTGTCAGAGACAGACCAGCAAAAAAGGAATAACAACCCCGTCGTTTCAAAGGCTGTCGTTAGGGTTTATTGTTGTCTTTGTTTGTCTTTGCGTGTATGTCAATACATTAATTTTGGATAGCTTTATGGCTATATTAGGGAATGAAACTACTTCGGTTTGTGCACATGTATTTTTATCGCCCGACCGAATAGGTTCGGGGGATATAGCGATCAGCCTGGCGTCCGTCCGTCCGCCCGTCCGTCCGTAGACGCAACCTTATGAAGGCCATAACTCCTATACCCTTTGAGATTCATTGATAGTTCTTGGCACAATTGTTCACAAGGCTGATACGGCGTGTCATGCGCAAGAACCAGAACTCTGGATGCCATTCTTTTTTAGTTATCTTCCCTTTTAATAAAATAGAATGACTACTTTGTGATGGCCATAACTCCAATACCCTTTAAGATATTGATTATACCTGGCACAGTTGTTCACAAGGTCGAGACGGTGTGTAATGCACAAGAACCACAACTCTGGCTGCCATGTTTTTTTTTAGTTATCTCCCCTTCCAATAAAATAGAGTGACTACCTTGTGATGGCCATAATTCCAATACCCTTTAATATATATTGATGATACCTGGCACAGTTGTTCAAAAGGCCGAGACGGTGTGTCATGTACAAGAACCACAACTCTGAGTGCCATGGTTTTTGAGTTATCTCCCCTTCCAATAATATAGAATCACTGCCTTGTGATGGCCACATCTCCAATACTCTTTGAGATATATTGATGATACTTGGCACAGTTGTACATGAAGTTAAGCAAGTGTGTCACATGCAAGAACCACAACTCTGAGTGTCCTGGTTTTTAATCATCTCCCCTGACAATATAACCTTTTGATGGCCATAACTCCAATACCCTTTGAGATATATTGATGGTACTTGGCACAATTGTATACAAGGTTGAGACGACGCTTCATGCCTAAGAACCACAATTCTGGGTGCTATGATAAATATTTGAGTTATCTACCCTTCCACTATAACAGCATGACCAGCTTGTGATCTCCAACACCCTTTGAGACATATTGATGGTACTTTGTACAGAAATGCATGCTTAAGCAGGCAAGTCATGCGCAAGAACCACAGTTCTGAGTACCCTGATTTTTTAGTTATCTTCCCTGACAGTATAATCTGGGGCCATATTGGCTTTTGGTCGGGGGATTTGCCATCTCTTCCGATGGCTATTTTTTAATTAAAGTGCCACTTCTTTATGTACTTTCTTCGTTCCCTTAGTTGTCTTTGGTGGAAGATGAAAGGTAATTGTATCGATTGATGATCATTGTCTTACCATCACGAAAACACGCCTATATACTTTTGACCCGCTTTAACTCCATTTTTTATACAGTACAAATGGGGTTTACAAGGGTAAACATTATGTTTCTTATTTCTTCTCTAAACTGAAGAGTGTGGGTACTCGTTAGCACCGCCTCAATGAAAATATCACAATATTTCGTCTTAAAATTTGCATTTGTTTCGGCAGTAAAATATAAAATGTATTTGTATAGGCGAATTTTCGTAATGCCTTCTAATACGAGTACTGCAATTATTTTAGTCTGCATTTCTCCAGAAGTGCCGACTACACGTGCCGAGCGTTTGAGGGCGAGTTTGACATCCTGCTTAAACGTATGTTCCTATTAAACACTTAGAAGACGTAAACGCTAGTCTGGCTCGCAGGTAGCAAAACACTGTTCCAAGGTGTCGGCGAGACTCGGACGCGCAGCGGATGGAGTGTTCTTGAGCCGTAACAAATAGTACACTTTGCAATCTTTCTCTTTTGTGTTATCTCTGCAATGTGACTTGCCTAAGAATAATTTGAAGCTGGTTTCAATAGCTTGTACACTGTACAGCCAATGTATTGGCTATGTAAACAAATCCTACCCCATCCACTTCTGCTGCTCATTTTAACCATTTTCGGCTGTTTTCAAGGGAGCCCTGGCAGCAGACTGTATTTGCAAGGACAATTGTCAGCATTCAGCTCTGTTGAACACCTACCAAAAACGAAAGGGGCTGGAAATTGACTCCTGCTAGCCGTTTGCTTTTTTAGCAATAACCAAAATAAACAGGAAGCGTAGCGATAAATATCCAATAGCAATAGTTTTGTATTTCAGTTACATCCCTTGATATCCAGGTCATGTGATCATGAATTAATTAATATTTCTCCACAATGACACAAAAACAATACACTGAATTCAAGATATTGCTTTCATAATTGACAAACAGTTTTTAGACACTGAATTTGATCCCTACTCTTACTTATGAAGAAATTTCCCCATTTGCACAGGCTGGAAACTGTGTTCTGCTACCTCAAGGAAATTAGGAGGAGAATGAATCGTAGCTGTAAGGCACACACTAATGATACAGTAAGGAGGTAAATGTATTCATTACGATAACACACCCGTACGACATAGGGCATTTTTCACATCACAAAAATAGCTACTTTTCCGATGAAAATTCTTGATATTCTACTTTCTAAATTCTAATAATATAGGTTATGTGTGCTCGTTAGAACCGCGTCATTGAGGCGATTCTAACGAGTACTTACAACCTATGTATTATATGTTGTATGTGATCGTTAGAACCGCCTCATTGAGGCGGTTCTAACGAGTACCCACAACCTATGGAGCAGTTTCTCTATATAAAGTCTTTTGGGATCATTGAGTTCATTTGGTATCATTTGAAAATAGAGTTCTGCTTAAGCCGGGCGTGGCTGGTGTTGCACATTTCGGTACTGGTCATGAACAGACTCAATAAACCCGAGTCTGCTATTTTCGTTTATTTTGTGTATTCCTTGCTTCCAAAGGATCTAACTTCAGAACTTATTTACGGTGTCTTAACTTCACGGACTTGTGCACGTGATATTATGAGTGGAAGCCAAACTTTTTGTCAAGCCAAAACCTGTCTACGAATATACCTTAAAAGAACACACACAAACAAGCTTACGCAGTCTTTTCTTTACACCTGAAGAAGTTTTGAGTGACGCATATTTACGAAGTCACATTTTCACCTGACGCAGCCCAGTATGATGATATATAATGCATACCAATTTAAAACTTCTTTAATCTACGCTCAACGGCCCGCCCATCGGGGCTGGAAGAAATAATGGGCTGCATGATGCCTCCACGCAGAGCTGAAACCGACCGCACACGGGGACTGGTGAACCAATTAGAGGATCTAAGCCTGCCCAGGCAAAG
Source organism: Lucinisca nassula (assembly GCA_963580285.1). Taxonomy (NCBI): domain Eukaryota; kingdom Metazoa; phylum Mollusca; class Bivalvia; order Lucinida; family Lucinidae; genus Lucinisca; species Lucinisca nassula. The sequence goes on along the minus strand of OY757017.1, from coordinate 114,360,901 downwards.
CAGTGCGAGTCGGACCACCAATGCTTATAAACCCTATTGGTTTCATTGGGCGACAGGGCTTGTGATGTCATTTCATCTTAATGTCGGGTAAAAGTCCCACAAAATTGGAAGCAACGTCTCCAAAATGACCTATACAGTGTTGGCTGGGACGTCAAACCTCAACTTAAATTAAATTCTACGCTCAAGTGGTCTTTTGAGTACACATGTTGAACTTGTAAAGTATATGACTGATAGCCATTTTCTACCTTTTCAGTCGAGGATTCTGTCGCCATGACAACAGCATCGTATATAGCCTTAGGTTTGATCTCTAAAATTGGCAATATGTGCTACAGCGTCAAACAGATACTTGTATAAATGCATTTGCTATTTTTGGCAAACAAAGACAACAATAGACCCTAACGATTATTTTTGGCACCAATATGCATCTAATTCACATGTCAATTAAAAAAAGTAGATCCTTCAATACTACCATCCTGGTGACAATTCGACCTGTTTGTTTGCTCGTGGTTTTAAAACCGCTCGGTATTTTACAGATCGCTTTGTTACTGAAAAAGCCGTTTCCAGTTATGCCTAACACCGATGAAAATCCATGGTACAGAATTTTCTGACGATTTTAATTTTAAATGGAGTTAACATTGGCAATGGTTATAAAACACGTTTATCAGAATTAGAGGACAAGTGGTGAAAAGATTATTGCTTCCACCTGATAAGGCATTTGCGGTTATGCATGAGCCCCGCCAGGCGAATTTGGGTCTTCGAGCATTCCGTCATGACAAATTTTAACTGCGCATGCCCAGCCATTCAGAGGGACCAGGGATATGGCTTTCTGTCTGAAGGTTCCTCTTGATTCACTGCTTGTATGAGCGAGCAGCGAAGGTTCTGGCGAGACTGCGCGGATGCGCAGGCTCGCCTGAACCTTCGCTGCTCGCATAGGCGATAAGTACCAAAATCGCTTGACGGGGCCCAATTATTATGAAGTGTTCAGTTCATTACGATATCACATCCGTGTGATATAGTACATTTTTCAGACTTCAAAAAGGCATTTTTTCTGATGACAGTCTGTGATATTTTTCTTATTTCTACTCCAAACATAGGTTTTGGGGTTCTAACGAGTACCAACAATGTCTTGGGGTAAAACAAAAATTATGTTTACCCCCGAAAAACCCAAGTTTTCTCTCTATAAAGTGGGGTTTAGTTGGGTCTTTATTTCACGGAATTGTTCACGTGATGTAAAGGCTTGAAGTGCAAAATTGCAGAAATATTTTTGATATATAGTACATTTTTATGCATTCAAATGACTGTGTCGTTCTAACTTTCTTTCATGCAAAAATGAAATGACCGCTTGGCTGTTGAAGTCAACCCCATCACGAAAACAGACCAATACAATTTTGACCGCATTGAACCCCACTTCTATACACTAAAACTATTCTTCACTGGATATCACAAGTTTGCATCTAAAAAAGTTCGTTTTTTCGGCGATAAAGTTTACAATGTATTCGTATGGGCGTGTTTCGTAATGCCACAACCACGATAATGCTGAGAGAGCCAGAACAGTTGATGATAGCCTACAAATAATTGGGTAATCTTTTCAAAAGTAAAGAGAAATTGGCGCGTAACCACTTGAGTTACGCCTTACCTCTGTGGTTACAATGACAACAAACGCAATTCATGCACCTGAAGTTTTGTGACTGAGTATATTTTGTTTTCGGACATAAATGAAGTTTTGTTTCGCACAGGCAAATCTTCAAAGCACTATCAACGTAGAACAAAAATAAAAAAAGAAGCAGAACATTTTTCGTTATTAACTCACCTGTCACGTAGTGACGAGGTGAGCTTTTTGGTCACTTTTTGTTCGTCGCCCGTCGTGCGTGCGTGTGTGCGTAAACTTTTTCTTCAAACGAAATCTCCTCCTAAACCACTGATCGGATTTTGACCAAACTTCACAAGAATAATCCTTAGGTGGTCTCCTTTCAAAGTTATTCAAATGGTTCTGGCCTATTTCACATCTAAGTCACAGGAGCTAGAAATAGTTTTTTCTTCTTCTCTATAACCGCATGGACCAGGCCTTTGATATTTAGTATGAAGCTTCATTTAGTGGACCTCTACCAAGATTGTTCAAACTATGGCCCAGGGTCCAAAAGTGCCCCCGCCCCGGGGCCATTTGGTTTTACATAGGCATATATAGGGAAACTCTTTAAAAATCTTCTTCTCTGAAACCAGAAGGCCCGGGTCCTTGGTATTTGGTGTGAAGCTTCATCTAGTGGACCTTTATCAAGATTGTTCAAATTATATCCCTAGGGCCAAAAATTCCACCGCCACGGGGCACTTTGGTTTTACATTGACTTATATAGGGAACTCTTTAAAAAAATCTTCTCTGAAACCGCAAGGCCCAGGTCTTTTATATTTTGTGTGAAGCTTCATCCAGTGGACCTCTACTATGATTGTTCAAATTATAGCCCTAGGGCCACAAATGCCCCCACCCCGGGGCCCTTTGGATTACATAGACTTATATAGGGGAAATTTAAAAATCTTCTTCTCTGAAGCCGCAAGGCTCAGGTCTTTGATATTTGGTGTGAAATATGTTCTAGAAAGGGTTATCATCTAAAGGACTTCTGACAAGATTGTACAAATTATAGCCCCGTGGTCAAAAATGTCCCCGCCATGGGACCCTTTAGTTTTTCATAGACTTGTTTAGAAAGAAGCTTAAAAAAATTCTTCTCTAAACCCCAAGGCACAGATCTTTGATATTTGGTATGAAGCTCCATCTAGTGGACGATCGTTCACATTATAGCCCTTGGGCCAAAATTGTCAACGCCCGGGGCCCTTTGGTTTTACATTGACTTATAGAGGGAAAACTAAAAAAACAAAAAATCTAAACTTTAAATCCCTAAATCACGAAGAGTACAACCATTCTTTTAACTTATCCGAACTAGTTGAAGCCATTGAAAAATCACATGATACGACAACCGGGCCCCGATGAAATCCACTATCAGACACTTAAGCATCTTCCAAAATTTCTCTTTCAACACTTTTAGATACCTTTAATAATATTTGGGAAACGGGGGTCTGTCCTGAGAGCTGGCGTTTAGCTACAGTTGTACCCATTCCAAAACTAGGGAAAGCTCATCCAGAATCTACGAATTATGGACCGATAGCTTTGACAAGTTGTTTGTGTAAAACATTGAAGAGAATGATAAACAAGAGATTAGTCTGGTACTTAGAGTCCAACAACCTCATTTCAGAATATCAGTCAGGTTTTCGTTCGGAACGTAGTACTAACGATAATTTAATAAGACTAGAAACATTTATACGAAATGCTTTTATAAACAGAGAAAACGTAGTAGCTCTCTTTTTCGACTTGGAGAAAGCATATGATACCATATGGCGTTATGGAATATTAAAAGATCGCCATAATTTAGGCTTAAGGGGAAAACATCCCAGTTTTATTCAAAGCTTTTTAGGTGTGCGCGTATTGCAGGTGCTTGCAGGATCTACCCTGTCAGATCTCTATGAACAAGAGCAGGGTGTCCCACAAAGTAGTATTCTCTCAACTACGCTATTTAACAGCAAAATTAAAATAGTGTACAATGTTTGGTCGACAAAACCGACTGTTCATTGTATGTTGATGATTTTTGTATATGTTACCGTTAAAAAGTATGAAAACAATTGAACGAAAGTTGCAGCAAAATTTAAAAAAGAATAGAAGAATGGACTGGTAAAATGGTTTTAAGTTCTCCAAGTCGAAAACGCAGTGTGTTCATTTTTGTAAACTATGAAAGAAACATGAACATCCTTCCCTGTCTTTACACGGATCACAAATCCCTGTTGTTGAAGAAGCCAAATTTCTTGGGGTCATATTTGATCAAAAGTTGTCTTTTATTCCGCATATTAAATATCTTAAAGCGAAATGCTTAAAAGCTTTGAATCTTTTAAAAGTTTTAGCTCATACAATTTTGGGAGCAAATCGATATACTTTGTTACATTTTTACCGGTCTTTAATAAGATCTAAATTAGATCAGTGGTCTATTGTTTATCGTTCTGCCATAAAGTCCTATTTAAAATTTTTGGATACTATCCATCACTAAGGCCTTCGTGTGGCTATGGGGGCCTTTCGTACTTCTCGCATATTAAGTCTTTATGTAGAAGCAGGTGAACCATCTTTAACTTCGCGCAGAGAGAAACTTTCTCTTCAGTATGCTATCAGACTTGCTGCTAATCAATCTTACCCGGCATTCAAAATTTCATTCCACCTGAATTTATGGATAAGTATGAAACTAAACCCACAGCAATCCAGCCTTTTGGATTACGTGTTTTACCACTGCTAGAAAATTCAGGTATCAACCTTAAAAATATTCAAAATCATGAAACCGCCGAAGTTCCATCTTGGTGTATTAAACAACCTTCTACTCTGTTTGATTTACATGATGGCAAAATCCGAATCAAATCCAATACTACCCAAACAAAACTTCAGGTACTGCAGTCACGTTACAATGATTACCAGTAAGTCTATACTGATGGTTCAAAAGAATGAGATCAATTGGTTGTTCGTATGTTTCTAAAAATACGCACCAAATTTTGCGCCTTCCAGCTGAAGCCAAAGCAATAGACCTAGCTTAAGAATTTATCAGTTCTTCAACAATTCAAAAAGCAATTATATTTTCTGATTCACTTTCTGTGCTTAGCAAAGCAATAGACCTAGCTTTAGATTTTATCAGTTCTTCAACAATTCAAAAACCAATTATGTTTTCTGATTCACTTTCTGTGCTTAAGGCTTTAGATCATTCATCATCAAAAAATCTACAAATACAAAAATTGATCGAAAACCATCATGAAAAATTTCTAAAACACATTAAATCTTGTTTTGTTGGATTCCGAGCCATATTGGCATTGTCGGCAATGAATATGCTGACAAGAAAGCAAAGGAATCGCTCAATCTTGATCCGTCTGTTTTTAAAATTCATTTTAATAATTTTAAACCGTTTATCAACAGATACATCTTGTCGGAATGGCAAGGCGAATGAGACCGTGCAATCAATAACACAGTCCATGCCATTAAAACTGTCGTTGGAACAAAATGGTATCCTCCACAGTTATCCAGGAAAGAGGATATAGTATTGCGACTGCGCATTGCCCATACTAGAGTTACTCATTCTTATATCTTTAATGGTAATGATCAGCCTTCTTGTGTGGGATGTGATCAGCTTTCTTGTGTGGGATGTGATCAGCCATTCACTCTTTCAAGTATCTTAATTGAATGTGTAGACTTTTAACAGTCCCGTAACTTATTCTTATATCTTTAATGGTGATGATCAGCCTTCTTGTGTGGGATGTGATCAGCTTTCTTGTGTGGGATGTGATCAGCCATTCACTCTTTAAAGTATCTTAATTGAATGTGTAGACTTTTAACAGTCCCGTAACTTATTCTTCAAAGCTGACACTTTGCAACAATTGTTTCAAGATGTACCTGTTGATAATATTATTCTATTCTTAAAATAAATTGGACTTTTTCATAAGATTTAACTGTTTCAGATTTTTATACATATACTAACTGTTTACTTTTAATATCCTCATGATTCTTCATGCCGTTTAACCATTAACCGCTTGACGCTTATGACCCACAGAGAGGGTTGACGCGTCGTTTAACACGAAATCATTATCTTCATCATCTAAAAAAAAAGAAAACCTTCTTCTCTAAAACCGCAAGACCCGGGTCTTTGATATTGGGTGTGTTTTGTTTGATTTGAGGTTCAACGTCCCCATCAACACTGTAAAGGTCACTTTGGAGACGCTGCTTCCAATTTTGTGGGACTTTTACCCAACACTGAGATGAAATCACATCCCAAGCCCCGCCGCCCATTGAAACCAATAAGGTCTATAAGCATGGACGGGTCGACTCGCTCCGTTTTGCCACGGCAGGCTAGATCTTCCAAGCTGTTTACCAGTACTCGTGTGCAGGTCGGTATCAGCTCTGCATGGAAGCATCATGCAACCCGTCTGTTTCTTCAAGCCCTGATGAACGGGGGCCAAATATTGGGTGTGAAGCTTCATCTAGTGACCTCTACCAAGATTATTTAACTTACAGCCCTGGAGCCAAAAATGGCCCCTTCCTTGGGGCCCACTGCTTTTACATTGACTTATATAGGAAAACTTAAAAAAAAACATCTTCTCTAAAACCGCATGGCCCAGGTCTTTTATATTGGGTCTGAAGCTTCATCTAGTGACGCCTACCAAGACTGTTCAATTTATAGCCCTGGGGCTGAAATGGCTCCGCCCCGTGGCCCTTTGGTTTTACATAGACTCAAATAGGGAGTCTTTAAAAATCTTCTTCTCTGAAACCGCAAAGTTCAGGTCTTTGACATTTGGTATGAAGCTTCATCTAATGGACCTCTTTCAGGATTGTTTAAATTATAGCCCTATAGCCAAAGGTGCCCCGGCCCCTGACCCTCTGGTTTTACATTGACTTATATAGGAAAATCTTTAAACAAAATCTTCTTTTAAACCGCAAGGCCCAGGTCTTTGATATTTGTTGTGTAGCTTCATCTAGTGGACCTCTACCTAGGGTGTTCAAATAATAGCCCTTGGGCCAAAAATGCCCCCGCCCCGGGGCCCTTTGGTTTTATATTGACTTATATAGGGAAAATTAAAAAATAAAAATTTTCTTCTCCGAAATCGCAGAGTCCAGGTCTGTGTTATTGGATGTGAAGCTTCATCTAGTGACCTCTATCAAGATTGTTCAAATTATAGCCCTAGGGCCAAAATGACCCCGCTCCGGGGCCTTTTGGTTTTGTGGAAACTTATATAGGGAAAATCTTCTTCTCTGAAACCGCAAGGCCCAGGGCCCACTGGTTTGACATTGACATATATAAGGAAAATCTTTATACAGTTCTTTGATATTTGGTATGATGATTTGTCTAGTGGGCCTCGACCAAGAATGATCAAATTGTAGCCCAAGGGCCCAAAATGGCTCCGCCCTGGACCCACTGGTTTTACATAGACTTATAAAGGGAAAACCTTTAAAAATCTTCTTGGCTGAAACAAGAAGGCTCAGGTCTTTGATATTTACCAAGATGGTTCAAATTATAGCCCTGGGTCCAAATATGGGTCCACTTTGATGCCCACTGGTTTTACATAACAGGGAAAACCTTTGAAAATGTTCTTGTCTGAAACCAGAAGACCAAAGTCCTTGATTTTTGGTATGAAGCTTCATGTAGTGGACCTCTACCAATATTATTTAAATTATAGCCATCGGACCAAAAATGGGCCCACCCGGGGCCCCATGTTTTACATAGACTTATATTGGGAAAACCTTTGAAAATCTTCATCTGAAACAAGAAGGCCTGGGTCTTTGATATTTGGTATGAATTTTTGTCTTGTGGATTTCTACTAAGATTATTTAAATTATAGCCCTGGGCCCAAAAATGGCCCCGCCCCGGGGCCGCAGGTTTTATGTAGTAGAATAAAACAAAGATCAGGAATCGATACAATTAACTTACTCTAACTATCAAAGACACCAAAGGGAAAGAAACACAAACATTAAGCGACCAGACCATAATGGAAACCTAAACAAAGGAAGGCCATAAGGACAGTTACTTTCCCACAAAATGGCCATATGGCCATCCAAAATGAAAATACATAAGTGATACACACACTAAGTAACAAACAACAACATACATAAATCGCCACAGAAGAACCGCCTTGGAACGGACAGTGGAAATATTTCCACTGGGGGGGGGGGGGGGGGGGGGGCTTAAATCGATTTTACGTGGCCACAATCCTCGTCCTTACTTCCGTCGCGATTTAGACAAATAATTTGTTCAGTCCGCATGAAGGCCTCCTAACTCATCAGTGCAACATCTCCGTGAACACAAATAATCAAAGAACCACAGAGGTGAGACAACGGTGAGGACTCGACCTATATATGTAGACCTATATAAAGAAAACCTTTAAAAATCTAGACTCCCGTCGTTGATATTTGGTATGAAGCTTCACCTTTTAGACCACTTCCAAGATTATTCAAATTATAGCCCTGGGGCCAATAATGGCTCTCCCCAGGACCTAACTGTTACCCTATGGATCAGGTGAGCGATCCAGGGCCATCATGGCCCTCTTGTTTACTTAACCTTGTTAACACATTATTAAATGAACATTTCTCGTATCGATATAAATTTTGCACTAAAATATGCACTAAAAAAAGCCAATAATGATACAATATCGATACAGTGGCCTTCATAAACAGCGCGTATTGAACTACAAGCGATAAATGTTCCTTTTATTTAAATGTTAAAGCATGGAATAAAAAGTTCAACTCTCCCACATAAGGATTCTGTCCAGAGACATGCAACTGCTATCAGCATCATATAATCGAAGCACTGACAACTCTGTCGGGTCGATTATTCCTGAGCGTAGGCGGGTAAATTATATTGAATTTGGAATTTCGACTTTTCTGTCAATGAACCAGTCATTTAGGAGCATTCTCTGGTACTTGCAGGAACTGTTTGTATTGTATCTTCGAAATATACAGTAAAATTCCTATATTAAGACCACCTTTGGGACTGTTCAAAAGTGGTCTAGAAGACCACTTTTGAACAGCCCCAAAGGTGGTCCTTGACCAGAGGACTATGTGGGCAGAAAAAAAAACAAAGAAAGATTAAGTGCACCCTTCAAAATAAGCTTTTTAAGGAAGACTTAGTCTTAATTTTAGGTGTTCTTAATAGCGGAATTTTACTGTATATGCTTGCGCCCCCGCCCAAAGGGGCTTGAAGAAATATATGGGCTGCATGATGCTTCCACGCAGAGCTGAATCCGGCCCGCACACTAGTACTGGTAAACCGATTAGAGGATCTAAGCCTGTCCAGGAACCGCGGTGCGAGGCGGACCGTCCATGCTTATAAACCCTATTGTTTTCATTGGGCGACAGGGCTTGAGACGTCATTTCATCTCAATGTCGGGTAAAAGTCCCACAGAATTAGAAGCAATGTCTCCAAAATAACCTTTGCAGTGTTCACGGGGACGTTAAACAACAAATCAAACAAACAAAACTGTATATGCTTACTGTCCAAAAATGGGTCACTGGTAAACGGTTTAGTACCAGATTAGACGCCGCTGCTACACGCAGCGACTGGTCAGTGTTCTTCGCCACCTCTGAAATGAAAATGGAATTGTCCAGTGTTATTACGGATAGGTTAGATCTCTAGGCAGTGGATGTCTTTAAATCTTATTTACCCCATTATTTCATAATTAAGAAATAGATTAGCTCTTGTCTGTGATTTGTTGAGTAATAAATCACAGTTTGGAGGTCAGTTGTAAAGTAGACAAATCACAAGCGCGTAGCGCGCGTGATTTGTCTACTTACAACTGACCGACAAACTGTGATTTATTACTCAACAAATCACAGACAAGAGCTAATCTATTTCGATTCTAACACGCTGAAAATCGGCAATAATGTTGTTGTTTCCTTCAAAATCTCACAACCTTTCGCCATTGTTAGAAGAAATCCCGCTAAAATTATCGACTGAAACACATGCATTTATATCCTTTTCTTACGTTTTCGATGCGAGAAAATGACGTTACACCGTCTAACGTCAAGGAAATCGACTAGTGACGTCATAAATTGGGAATTTTAATGACGTCACTCGTCACGCTCTTCCGAGCTGAGATTTGTTGCAGAATAAAACACAGTTATTTTCCATTGCCTATATAGGCGCGCTGTGTTAGAATCGATGTTTTGTTTGTTTGTTTTTAAGCTTAACGTCCCCATCAACACTATTTGGGTCATTTTGGAGGCGTCGCTTCCAAATTAAAAAAATACACAAATGCAAAGACAAAGAATGGCAATAATAAACCTCAACAGAAACCCCACCTTGGAACGGTCAGTAAAACATAAATACTGTGGTGGGGCACGGTTTTCAGTTCTGTGTTTGCAGTCCTTGCTGTCACATTTTTATAGAGCATTTAACGCCACCACAGCTGCTTTTAGGGGAATGTGTGGCGACGGTAAAAGGCTCCCTGTAATTCTTCATAGTGTGGGTTATATATTCAGGTCCTTTGGAATAATAGAGTCCACTGTGGAATTTTGAAAATATTTTAGGGTCACAGTTGAGGCCTTATTTAGCCGGAACTACAATGAAGCTTATCTGACCCAGAAGCAAAACTTGTGGTGTGTGGGAATGTGTGGCGGCGGTAAAACGTCTCCCTGCCCTACATCATAGTGTAGATTATATTTTCTTGTCCTTTGGGATCATGATTCCGTTGTGGAATTTTGGAAATATCTGAGGGTCACTGATGAGGCCTAATTGGCCGAAACTAGCTAGTCTGGCCCAGAAAATATATAACCTCCATATTTTTCGGTTCTGTGGTGTATTCCTTGCTTCCAAAGGATAACCCTTTTATAGAACATATTTAACTTTACTACAGCTGGTGTGTGGGAATGTTTGGCGGCGGTAAAACGTCTCCCTGCCCTACATCATAGTGTAGATTATATTTTCTTGTCCTTTGGGATCATTGATTCCATTTTGGAAATATCTGAGGGTCACTGAGGAGGCCTAATTGGCCGAAACTAGCTAGTCTGGCCCAGAAAACATATAACCTCCATATTTTTCAGTTCTGTGGTGTATTCCTTGCTTCCAAAGGATAACCCTATTATAGAACATATTTAACTTTACTACAGCTGGTGTGTGGGAATGTGTGGCGGCGGTAAAACGTCTCCCTGCCCTACATCATAATGTAGATTATATTTTCTTGTCCTTTGGGATCATTGATTCCATTGTGGAAGTTTGGAAATATTTGAGGGTCACTGATGAGACCTAATTGGCCGAAACTAGCTAGTCTGGCCCAGAAAACATATAACCTCCATATTTTTCAGTTCTGTGGTGTATTCCTTGCTTCCAAAGGATAACCCTTTTATAGAACATATTGTACACTCAATGGTTATCAGTTCTGTGTTGTAGTCCTTGCTTCCAAAGGATTGCTTGTCACAGAACATATCATTACGACAACACATCTGTGTGACATAATGCATGTGAAACGTTGTGATATTTTTTAATCAGCTCACCTAAGCACGGAGTGCTCATGGTGAGGTATTGTGATCAGTGAATGTTCGTCGTGCGTCGTCAACAATTTGCTTTAAATGTGAACTCCTCCTAAACCCTTGGGCCAATTTCATTCAAACTTCACAAGAATGTTGCCTCGGTGGCTCCCTACCAAAATAGATAAAATCGTTCCGCTCTGATGATCAACATGGCTGCCAGCGCTTAAAATAGAAAAATCTTTAAACGCCAACTCCCCCTGTACACTTGGGCCAATTTCATTCAAACTTCAAAGAAATGTTGCTTAGGTGACTCTCAACCAAAAATGCTAAAACGGTACCGCTCCGATGAGCAAAATGGCCGTTAGAGCTAAAAAAAAAAAAAAAAAAAATCGTTAATTTGCCTCAAACGCGAACTCCTCCTAAACCCTTGGGCCAATTTGAATTAAACTTCACAGGAATGTTGCCTAGGTGACTCCCGACCAAAATAGCTACAATTTTCTAGTTTATTATTTTTTATGACCCTGTAATGGTTATCTTGTCAATCAATATGCACTTTTTCATAAAAAAGACAAATACGAATGGAGTCTATTCTTAAGAGGGAAGTCTATGTATCTTATATGAGTTAACGTGCGCGCGGTTTAACTTTATTGGTCAGAAATGGCCTTTTGGACAACATCAATATCAGCCTGCCAGTATCATAACCTTAAACGATTACTATCGACAGCAACACACACGTATAAATTGTAACAGCCCTCAATGTCTGTATTTCGATAACACATCCGTCTGACATAGTGCACCTTTCACGAGTAGGAATCTTCAAAACTGAAGGCCAGTGGCTCTGCATTCCAGCAGTAAACCAAACTAGTGGCCATCGCCGTCCTGCCGGTGCATAAGCGTTACTGAAACAGCATAAGAGCGTTACAATGCCAAAGATCTAATTTTCTGCATCGTCATACTCAATGCAGTAAATATCCTATATTAAGACCACCTTTGGGGCTGTTCAAAAGTGGTCTTTAAGACCACTTTTGAACAGTCCCAAAGGTGGTCTCTGACCAGAGGACACGGTATTCATAAGAAAACAATGTAAGAATAACTGCAACTTACCGAATAAACTTTTTAAAGCGGAATAAGTTGAATTTTAGATGGTCTTAATAGCAGCATTTTTACTGTACTTAGCCTACGGTTACAGAAAGCGGCGTTGCAAATTGGTCTGAACAAAGAAAGCTTCGTTTTAAATGTTTTTGTATAGCTTTTGTTTAAGACGACTTCAGCAATTCCGTTCCTTTACAAAAATGATCATGTCTGTAGACTGTTCCTTTGTATTTCGTCACGAACGACAGTTCATTGAGAATAATGATGTGGCTGACATTTGGTTGAAGCATTTTTTCAGCTAAGCCGCGACAAAGCAGATGTTACAAGTTAGCACGAAACCACGCCTATATAATTTTGCTCCCCCCCACCCCTTTTATGTGTGGGTGTGAATTCGGGTTTAACGTCGCGTTCAACAATTTTTCAGTCATATCACGACGGTGTCTGGTTGCGACAGGGAGCTCAATGCTCACTTTTATAGTGCTACCTTACTGAAGTATCATGTCCCAGACACATAACATGATACCACACCCAGTCACATTATCCTGACACTGGGTCAACCAGTCCTAGCTCTACCCCTTAAATCTGAGTGCCAAGCGAGGAGCAGCTAGTACCATTTTTAACGACTTTGGTATGTCGCGGCCCGGGATCGAACCCGTGACCTCCCGTTCCCCGGAGCGGACACTCTACCAACTGAGCTATCGGGGCCGGTCACCCCTTTTATATAGTTAAACTGGGAAGTAGTATACCGGGCTCTTGGGCCCCAATGACGTCACAAGACGGTCGACAAGATGGTCGCCATTTTGACCCGGGTTGACCTCGCGGGGGTCGCTCTCGATGCGGAGTTGAGACCAAGATGGCCGCCATAAGCAGGATGAGGTGACGCGTTTAGTAGAAACGCCCTAGACCACGGGAAGGTGGCGTCACGTCCTAGGGCACGGGGGTCTTCTATATATACAGACTCATCTTCAAGGTGGAGGGGTGACCCCTTTTTACGGATTATCGAACATACACCGATCGGGACTGATCGATCGGTAGAATTTCTGAAGGAAGTCGGATGACCTTGCGGGGGTCCCCTTTGTAGGCCAAGGTGGCCGCCGGGTGACTGTTTAGACAGAGACACCATATCCATCAGATCCGTATCCCACATGCTGTCCAGCCCTTCGACAATCACTCTAGATCTCCGGAATCTCATTCTGGTCCCCTCTCGTAAGCGAGTAGGCTTCCTGTTTTGAAGCCATTTTACCTCGATCCGAGCCATAACGAACCGGATAGGAGCGGTGAAGCTCGAGCCCTTCTTCTTCTTTTGACTAAATTAGATGTCAAAATATTTAGCAGACGACAATTAAAATAATAACTCGCATTATTTTGCCTTCTCTCTTTGCTGCCTCGTCACTAAATGATTGCAGAATGGCTAAACTCTTCGTTTAATACGTCAGCTGACCCTAGATGACCTTTCAGACCGGTGTAGGTCTTCACCACTAACTATCGGAAACTGGAACACTCCGTACTTATTAGTCATGGAGAGTCCATTGTTATACATGGATTAGACCAACGTGGATCTATAATGAGTAAAACATTCGCCCATTCCGCACTCATTACGAACACTCGCCATTTCAAGCCTAACATCCTATAAATGGAACGAGATCCTGATGACACGACCCTAGGCAAACGGTACGGGCTATTATTCGGGAATGTCTTGAATCATGACTTTTACGTGAAAATCGGCAAGAGGCCTAAAATCGCATCGTAGATGGTACATTTCTATCAAAGTTTTATCAAAATATCTGCAAAGGCGTGGCAGTAAATGCCATTTTTCGACTACCTGTCGATTCCACTCATCTAAGAAGGAAGAACTCATTCGGCTTAAATGGCTTTGGTCAGTTTTTATCGCGTTACAGCGCTGACTCATTAAATTCGACACCATTTCAAGCCTATTTATACGCTGTTTTTTTTTTTCTAACTTCGACTAGTTTATTTATATACATCGCCATTGAAAGACGGAAAATTCTCTCCGTCGCAGATGAAATTTAATGAGAAAAACATTCGCCCCATTTCGCCCTTTGAATTGTCTTCACTCGTCTAAGAAACTCATTCGATTTAAATGGGTTTATGCCAGTTTTATCGCGTTACGGGTCGTTAAATTAGCCGCATTAATTGTTTTTCAACACTTACCCAGGTATTAACTTTTATGAATTCCGATGGTCACCGTCACTTCAGCCGCCCCCGCTCATAGGGGATTGAAGAAATAGATGAGGCTGCGCAGAGCTGAAACGACCTCATACTGGAAAGGTTCTAAGGCTGCCAAGGCAAAGCGGTGCGAGACGGCCTCTATAAACCCTATCGGTTTCATCGGGCGACAGGTCTTGAGATGTCATTTCATCTCCGTATCTTTTCCTTTCTTATACTGCGATCGGTCACAATTGACCATTACTCGCAGGTGTACATTACATACACTCCAGGTTGCAGGGTTGAAAGCCTACAAAGTCATCGTGTTATTACGGTAGGGGTCTTTGACCTGCACAGGAGATGACTCTTCCAGCATAGGGGGCCTCCAGTTAACGTCCCGAACCGAAGGACGGTGCAATTTTTGGCTTTTACCCCCAGCAAATGATGCCAATGGAGCGTGTTCAGACACAGACCGAATTGGCTACACTCGTCTAAGATGGAAGGACTCATTCGGCTTAAATGGGGTTAGGTGAGTTCCTTTAAACGCCGTTTGATGACCTTTATGTATTGTAACAAATATTTTCTCAATTTCGATACACGTTTTCCGCATATGCCTATTGGCCCTTTTCGGGGACATTTGCAAACAGTGTGGGCCCAGATCAGACGCGGCGTTCGATGTAGGACTTGACCTCATTAATCTCGCAAAGCTTATCGCTAACTTAACACAGCTTTTATTGGAACACTCCATAATTTTAGGCAGAAGATTCCATTCTGGGTTAGACCATGAGAATATGGCATATAGATTTATACGCTGTTTTTTTCACATGGTTCTCTAACTTTATAATGGTAGGGGTCTTTAAACTGCACCGTACCGATCCGAAGGACGGTGCACTTTTTGGCTTTCATCCCCGGGAGCTTGTTCGGACATCGAAATAATCACCGCGTCAGACATACATACAACATAACCATCTCGTTAAAGATACGTTGTGGATGGGCGTTGAGGTGGATAATTAAATAGGGGTTTCGGGATCCAGCCTCGGTGAGGCGGCGCACAACGCCTAAGTTCTGAGCGTTTGTTAGAATGAGGTGATCCCTCAAAGACATGTAAAAATCAAAGTAGTAACAGTATCGAATATCTACGTTGTCGTGCATAAGGAGCGCTACGAAAAAAATCAAAGTAATAGCAGTACCGAGAATCTACCTTATCGCGCATAAGGCTTGCTACGAAGAAAAATCAAAGGAATAGCAGTGCCGAGAATCTACCTTATTGTGCATAAGGCTTACAACGAAAAAAATCAAAGTACTAGCAGTACCTTAATTCACAATTTAAGACAGATAACATGCATACATGCATACACCCCTCCCTCCTCTTTCTCCTCCTCTCCTTTCCCTCCTCCTCCTCCTCCTCCCCCTCCTCCCCCTCCTCCTCCCTCATCCTCCTTTCCCTCCTCCTCGTCCTCCTCCTCCTCCATTTCTCCTTCCCCATCCTCCTCCTCTCTCCTCCTCCTCCTCCTCCTCCCCACATCCGCTTTCCCTCCTCCTCCTCCCTACGCCTCCCCTCCGAGTCCAGCTCTCCTCCTCATCCTCCTCTTCCTTTCCCTCCTCCTCCTCCCAAATCCTCCTTTCCTTCTTCCTCCTCCTCCTCGTCCATCTCTCATTCCCCTCCTCCTCCTCCCCCCTCCTCCTCCCTACGCCTCCCCTCCTAGTCCATCTCTCCTCCTTCTCCTCTTGCTCCTCCTTTCCCTCCTCCTCCATTTCACCTTCCCCTCCTCCTCCTCCCTCCTCATCCTCCTCCTCACACATCCGCTTTCCCTCCTCCTCCCTACGCCTTCCCTTCTAATCCATCTCTCCTCCTCCTCCTCCTCCTCCTCACACAACCGCTTTCCCTCCTCCTCCTCCATATGCCTCCCCTCCTAGTGCATCTCTCCTCCTCCTCCTCTTCCTTTCCCTCCTCCTCCTCCTTCATTTCTCCTTCTCCTCATCCTCCTCACACATCCGCTTTCCATCCTCCTCCTCCTCCCTACGCCTCCCATCCTAATCCATCTCTCCACCTCCTCCTCTTCCTTTCCCTCCTCCTCCTCCTCCTCTTCCATTTCTCCTTCCCCTCCTCCTCCTCCCTCCTCCTCACACATCCGCTTTCCCTCCTCCTCCTCCTCCCTACGCCTCCCCTCCTGATCACTCTCTCCTCCTCCTCCATTTCTCCTTCCTCTCCTCCTCCTCCTCCCTCCTCCTCCTCACACATCCGCTTTCCCTCCTCCTCCTCCTCACGACACCACCACCTCCAACACCACCTCCACCACCACCACCTACACCGACTTCACCACCACCTCCACCACCACCACCACCACCACCACCACCTCCACCACCACCACCACCAACACCACCACCTCCACCACCATCACAGCCACCACCACCAACACCACCATCTCCACCACCACCCGCCGCCGCCGTCAACACCATCGCCACCACCCGCCAACTGATACAGTTTTTATCAGGACCAGGATTGTTTGCCGGAGGATTGGGATTAAAATACGGAGAAGACAAACACTGTTTCCAGTCGGACAGGTGTACTTTTCTCAAATAGTATGACTTTCAATGTCTTTTGAAAGTCATATTTGATCAGCCTCCTAGTCCATCTCTCCTCCTCCTCCTCTTCCTTTCCCACCTCCTCCTCCTCTCGAAACCTCAACCACCACCTGCTCCACCACCACCACCACCACCTCCTCCACCTCAACCACCACCACCTCCACCACCACCTCCACCACCACCACCACCACCTCCACCTCCACCACCACCACCACCTCCACCACCACCACCACAGACACCGAGACCACCACCATATCCACCACCATCAACACCACCACCTCCACCAACAATCACCATCCGCCATCGCCACCAAAACCACCGCCGCCATCCGCCAATTGATACAATTTTTCAGGACCAGGATAGTTTGCCGGAGGATGGGGATTAAAATACGGAGAAGACAACCACTGTTTCCAGTCGGACAGGTGCATCAAATATGACTTTCAAAAGACATTGAAAGTCACACTATTTGAGAAAAGTACACTGGAGGACTGGAGGCCCCCTACGCTGGAAGAGTCATCTCCTGTGCAGGTCAAAGACCCCTACCGTAATTACACGATGACTTTGTAGGCTTTCAACCCTGCAACCTGGAGTGTATGTAATGTACACCTGCGAGTAATGGTCAATAGTGACCGATCGCAGTATAAGAAAGGAAAAGATACGGAGATGAAATGACATCTCAAGACCTGTCGCCCGATGAAACCGATAGGGTTTATAGAGGCCGTCTCGCACCGCTTTGCCTTGGCAGCCTTAGAACCTTTCCAGTATGAGGTCGTTTCAGCTCTGCGCAGCCTCATCTATTTCTTCAATCCCCTATGAGCGGGGGCGGCTGAAATGACGGTGACCATCGGAATTCATGAAAGTTAATACCTGGGTAAGTGTTGAAAAACAATTAATGCGGCTAATTTAACGACCCGTAACGCGATAAAACTGGCATAAACCCATTTAAATCGAATGAGTTTCTTAGACGAGTGAAGACAATTCAAAGGGCGAAATGGGGCGAATGTTTTTCTCATTAAATTTCATCTGCGACGGAGAGAATTTTCCGTCTTTCAATGGCGATGTATATAAATAAACTAGTCGAAGTTAGAAAAAAAAACAGCGTATAAATAGGCTTGAAATGGTGTCGAATTTAATGAGTCAGCGCTGTAACGCGATAAAAACTGACCAAAGGCCATTTAAGCCGAATGAGTTCTTCCTTCTTAGACGAGTGGAATCGACAGGTAGTCGAAAAATGGCATTTACTGCCACGCCTTTGCAGATATTTTGATAAAACTTTGATAGAAATGTACCATCTACGATGCGATTTTAGGCCTCTTGCCGATTTTCACGAAAAAGTCATGATTCAAGACATTCCCGTATAATAGCCCGTACCGTTTGCCTAGGGTCGTGTCATCAGGATCTCGTTCCATTTATAGGATGTTAGGCTTGAAATGGCGAGTGCTCGTAATGAGTGCGGAATGGGCGAATGTTTTTCTAATTATAGATCCACGTTGGTCTAATCCATGTATATCAATGGACTCTCCATGACTAATAAGTACGGAGTGTTCCAGTTTCCGATAGTTAGTGGTGAAGACCTACACCGGTCTGAAAGGTCATCTAGGGTCAGCTGACGTATTAAACGAAGAGTTTAGCCATTCTGCAATCATTTAGTGACGAGGCAGCAAAGAGAGAAGGCAAAATAATGCGAGTTATTATTTTAATTGTCGTCTGCTAAATATTTTGACATCTAATTTAGTCAAAAGAAGAAGAAGGGCTCGAGCTTCACCGCTCCTATCCGGTTCGTTATGGCTCGGATCGAGGTAAAATGGCTTCAAAACAGGAAGCCTACTCGCTTACGAGGGGGGACCAGAATGAGATTCCGGAGATCTAGAGTGATTGTCGAAGGGCTGGACAGCATGTGGGATACGGATCTGATGGATATGGTGTCTCTGTCTAAACAGTCACCCGGCGGCCACCTTGGCCTACAAAGGGGATCCCCGCAAGGTCATCCGACTTCCTTCAGAAATTCTACCGATCGATCCGTCCCGATCGGTGTATGTTCGATAATCCGTAAAAAGGGGTCACCCCTCCACCTTGAAGATGAGTCTGTATATATAGAAGACCCCCGTGCCCTAGGACGTGACGCTACCTTCCCGTGGTCTAGGGCGTTTCTACTAAACGCGTCACCTCATCCTGCTTATGGCGGCCATCTTGGTCTCAACTCCGCAACGAGAGCGACCCCCGCGAGGTCAACCCGGGTCAAAATGGCGGCCATCTTGTCGACCGTCTTGTGACGTCATTGGGGCCCAAGAGCCCGGTATACTACTCTGGGATTTACAGGGATATACATTATTTTTTTAATTGTTTTTTATCAAGTTGATTGATTTGAGGTTTAACGTCCATGTAAACAATGTATACGTCATTTTGGAGACGTTGCTTCCAATATTGTGGGAATTTTACCCGACACTGAGATGAAATGACATCTCATGCCCTGCCGCCCAATGAAACCAATAGGTATATAAGCATGTACAGTCCGACTCGCACCGCTTTGCCTGGGCAGGCTTAGATCCTCAGTACTCATTTGTGGTCGGTTTCAGCTCTGTGTGAAAGCATCATGCAGGCTACCTATTTCTTCAAGCCCCGATGGGCGGGGCCGCTTTTTCCTTTTTGAAATAACAAAATTATGGACTTGCAAACTGCTGAACTGCAAAACATAGACTAGGTGGTTCTAACGAGTACCTTAAATGGGTGTTTTGTAAAGAAATATAAAAAATATCTTAATTTTATCTGAAAATTTTTCAATTTAGTGTGTGTGTGTGTGTGTGTGTGTGTGTGTGTGTGTGTGTGTGTGTGTGTGTGTGTGTGTGTGTGTGTGTGTGTGTGTGTGTGTGTGTTTATATATATTTAAACAGGCCGTTGTTTGTTCGAATTGTTCCCCGTCTACACTATTAAGGTAATTTTGGAGACGCTGCTTCCCATTTTGTGGGACTCTCAAGCCCTGCCGCCCAATGAAACCAAAAGGCTTATATGCATTGAACGGTCTGACTCATTACACTTTGCTTTCTAAGCGGTTGTGGTCAGTTTCACTTCTGCGTGGAAGCAACATGCAGCCCGATATATTTCTCCAGGCCCCGATGGGCGGGTTAAATAGGTGTAATGTGTACAATTTACGTTTAATGTGTACCATGTACAAATCAGATCAACCTGCGCACGCATGAAGTATAATCACAGTCTCTCCAAAATGATCTCCAAAGACGCTGGTAAGACTGTGATAATGGACTGACTATGTCGCGCGCGCAAACGTTCGTTTTCTGCGCCCTGCATCACCGCAACGGGGTTTACAACAGATTTGACTAAATTTCTAGTACTAATTATATATCTATGCGTAGGAACATTTTTATTGTGTGTTGCTTTTACTTTCACTTAATTTGAGTGTACTTGAATACGTAACCCTAGAAGGGAATGCAATTTATTTTAATATGTTGTGCGGACAAAATAATATCTTGTGCGCACAACTTATTATCTTGTGCGCACCACATATCTTATGCGCACAAAAATATGTTGTGCGAACAAGATAATATCTTGTGTGCAAAAGATTTTATGTTGTCCGCACAAGATATAATATGTTGTCCACACAAGATAATATCTTGTTCGCACAACTTAATAACTTGGTCGCACAACATATTTAAAAAAATGCATGTCCCTTCCTGGGTTCCGTACTTGAAATGCACCAGCAGAATAGAAGTAATAATGGTCCAGTTTATGAGAAAAGAGTACAAATCACATACTCTGCCAATAGACGCAGTCTCGCAGCGCCCGTATTGCTTCTCGATATATAGAAGATTGGCTTTATGCCGTTACGATGACACACCCGTATGACACAGTGCATTCTTTTATATGTAGTTAGTAGCAGCGCACCCGCAATGGGAGAATTCCAAGAGCCCTTTCCTTAAGGTGTGTGGAGACTTAAAGGCATTTATTCTTAGACAGTAGGACACAGCTTGTGTTCATAATTGTTTTACTGCCCCTGTGTAAAACTGTCTATAGCAGATCAAAGACGGCCCTTAATATGGTGATTAGTAGCGCTTGTTGAATCCACTGACTGAGGCACTAAACAGGAAAATCAATAAGATACACTGTAGATTACAGTTAGTCAGTTATTGATTTTCCCCAAGAAGGCCCCTTGTCTGTAGAAGATAGAGGACTTCTCTTTAGTCAGTACTGAGGGCTAGATAAAATTATGTAATGAAATGATAGTCCTAAATAAGCAAGAATAAATGCCTTTAAGAAATAAACTTGCAATTGGTAAATCGAAACCTCAAGTTCACTTGTGAGACCAGTAAAGCGGACAGCCTGATCACAGCATTTACGGTTCGTACGGTATTTTTTATGTTGGTCTTTGAACTTACAAAGGGAATATGAGCCCCGCCAAGCGAATTTGTGTCTTCGAGCATTTCGTCATGTCAAAATTTAACTGTGCATGCCCAGCCATTCAGAGGGGCCAGAGATATGGCTTTCTGACTGAAGGTTCCTCTTGATTCACTGCTTGTATGAGCGAACAGCGAAGGTTCTGGCGAGACTGCGCGGATTCGCAGGCTCGCCTGAACCTTCGCTGCTCGCATAGGCGATAAGTACCAAAATCGCTTGACGGGGCCCATATACAAAACAAATTGTGTTTATGGAAGCGTGTGTGTTGTTCCCCGGCTCTGTTTTGTAGCTTCGCTGTAGCCATAGAAAATATACTGTGTAGTATGTGCGGATAAACAGAATCAATCATTTTGTTCAGTGGGGACAGAGAAATCTCAGCTGTCACATGCAAAATGGGGCTTTGCCGAGTTTCCCACCTGGCCGCTTAGCTCGTGGTTTTTGATTTCCAGTTCGATAGATTTTATTTTTGTTGTTAGTTTCTCATATGGTGATTTGATTGCAGCATTTCTCTTCAGGGAATCATGAAAAACGAGACAAAACCAAACTGTTTAACAAAGACGAGGAATTTTAATACCAAAATGCTCTCTTTGATTTAAGTAAAATACATAGCCACACCTGAGTTTGTTTGATTATTTCTTTTGTGCTTTCGTTGTTTTTTTTTTTTGTTTTTTTTTTTGTTTGTTTTGTTTTTTTAAATAACAAAATTATAGAACTACTGTTTTATCAGCTATCGACGTGTAGAAAGCCGACATTATCAGACAGTTTGGAAGTGATGGCATCAAAACTCAGGTATAACCCCAATGGTGCCCATGTGGGCCTCTTTTTTTCCACTAGCGATCAAATACATGGATGTCTCTGACCAAAAGGCGTCTGTATGTAAGAAATTGGCATATCAATTCTATGACGATAGATACAGTCAAAGCAAAGGTCTAAGGGCTAAATGCAAGAAGGAGGCCGGGGCGGGAATTATCCCAGTGTATATTTTAGTTTATTTTAATATATTGATAATTTTACCACCAAAAGATGACACTTTTCGGATAAAAAAAATCTGATAGGCCTATGCTAAAATATAGATAGTGGATAGTCGTTAGAACCGCCTCATCGGGGTGGTTCTAACGAGTACCAACAATCTATGTTGTACAGCATAAATAAGATAAAAAATAAGCTTTATACCTGTAAACCCCCATTTTATTATATAACAGAGGGGTTATTTGGGGATCAGAATTATATAGGCGTGTTTTGATGACGATATGGACCACCATTAATGAAAAAAAAATATTCAGAGAGAAGAGTCAACTCAGAAAAATCAACGTTGAAAAGTAACGGTTGCCCTACTTGGTTCAAATATTTCAGATTGCTTAATCATAAACAAAGCCGCGCATTCTCTTCAGTTGGGAATGAATACACCTTCAGGGGAGACAACTGTTCATTACTTTAAGAGTAGAACTCTATTGACCTGGGACTCTTACCCTTACAGTTGACCCCTTTTGATCAATCTCTTCACTTCTATTGCCTTTTGAAAACTGTGGACATATATGCCAGGTGTATGCATTCTCCTTGACAGAGTGATACTTGTGTAACTGCTCGTGAACTCGGCATGGGCGCATACAGAGGTCAGTATCTGTTTTTGTAATTTGCACCTGGGAGTGATTAATAGATGACCACGACTATTAAATGTGTAAAATGTCATTAAAAGGCCAACAAATTAAATAGAGAAACGATCAGGAACTGATACAATCATATCCCAAATAGTCGTTAATAATTATAGTGGAACATACATGAATATTAAGAAAAACTAGTTAAATTAATAATAGAAGTGAAGGCAATGATCAGGAATCGACACAATTAACACACACCTCCCATCAAAAAGAAACACAAACATTAAATAACTAAACCCTAATGGAAATATCAATAGAGGAAAGCCAAAAGGACAGTTACTTTCCCAGAAAATGGCCAATTGGCTCTCCAAAACGAAAAATAAAAAGAGCAGAAGAGAACCAACGGTTAGACTCCGATACGCCCAACCAGAGACCGTGTTTGGATTTGAGCTGGATGACGGGTTTGAGAAGCTAAGACAATGCCTACCTACACAGCTGCATAGACTAACGAGTCTTGGATATTTAGATATAGACAATTTTAGACATAAACCAGGCATTTCGTTTTCTAATCTCTTCCTAAGCACTGTTGTCTCTGGTCGGAAGCTTTTGCTGTTTCAGCTTCAACATTTCACATATTTGTCAGTGTGACAAAGACTATGTGTGGTGCATCACATGCTTGATTTCAGCTAACTCAACCTGCGCGTTCAGCCTGCACGGCGACCACAAGGCAAGAAAGTCCCCCAAGACATGACAGCATGAAGCAAGCCTTCATCAATGACATATGCAGCCGATTAGATGCAATAGAGCTTAGTCACGACGACCAGGAAGATAACTGGACAGTCTTCAGGGACAGTGTTCACTCTTCAGCCTTGAATTTCCTAGGTTGAGAATCTCGTAAACACCAAGACTGTTGACGAGAATCACGCAGAAATCCAGGGACTCCTAGAAAGGAAAAACTATAAACACAAGGCATACCTCAATGTTACCAGCTCAGCATCTAATAAGGCCGCCTATTAATATACACGCAAAACAGTCCTGACTAGGCTCAGATATATACAAGATTCCTGGCTTAGTAGTAAGACTGATGACATCCAGTCCTTTACAGACAGAAAGGGTATGAAGAAGTAATTTGATGCACTGAATACAGTTTATGATCCCAAAATCTCGCCCTCACCCTCTTCTCAGTGCAGATGACACTAGTGTTCTGACTGACAAAGAGACTATCTGGGAAAGATGGGCTGAGCCTTTTGGTAGTGGTCTTAATCGGCCATCATCATCTGTCAATATTGACGCTATCAACAGACTACATCAGGTAGACTGTAATCTGCTGCTTGATGAATTCCCACCAGTATCGGAACAGTGAAAGAAATAAAGTCACTGACATCTTGCAAGGCTCCATGATCAGATGTAATACATGCTTGGATATTCAAAGCAGGGGGTATTACTGTTGTAAAGAAAATAATGGAGTGAGTTCACTTTATGTGGAGAAAAGTGGCCATCCCCCAAGAATTCAAGGATGCATCAATTATACACCTATTCAAACGGAATGGAAATACTCAGTTGTGTGACAATCATCGTGGCATCTCATTGTCAATTGCTGAGAAGATCCTCGCAAGGATTCTAACCGTCTGAATGAACAACTTGGAACATTGAGGGCTTCAACCTGAAAGCCAATGTGGGATCAGAATAGACAGAGGTAACAATTTACATGATATTCACTGCAAGGCAGCTTCAAGAGCAATGCCAGGAGCAGAACATGGACCGCTGCATGACCTTTGTTGATCTCACAAAAGCATTTGACACAGTCAGTCATGAGGGTCTTTGGAAAATTATGGCGAAGTTTGACTGTCAGACCAAGTTCATAGCAATGGTGAGGCACTGGTTTGCTTGAACGGGTCCAAACTGATGATAAGTTTTCTGATCAATTCCCTGTGACAAATGGAATCAAGCAAGGCTGTATACTAGCTCCAACGGTTTTCAGCATGATGCTCTCTGCCATGCTCACATATGCTTTCCAGGGGGGTGACAATAGTGTACCTTTTAGATATCGCTTTGATTGGAAGCTTTCCAACCTAAGAAGGTTGCAAGCCACATCTAGGGTGCAGACAAAGGTGCTGGATGAGTGACGACATGACAAGGGGTGAAGAGAAGATGCATAAAGGTGTATATCAAGTATTTGACTCCTTTGAGAGCTACGACCTTATAGTCAGCATCAAAAAGACTGGCGTAGTTTATCAACCAGCACCTGTAAAACCTTACAAGGAGCCAACCATTACAGTATCAAAGTACTGAAAGTACTGAGGAAAGTTGATTTATGAGGTATATTCACCATGATAAAATGGTAGTGGTAGATTAAACAGTTCTCTAAGTATCTTTTTGACAAAGTTGAAAAAGGAGTTTAACCAGGTTCGACTAAGAAAAAAATTCCTGTTGCTTATTATTGTCCTCGTCACAATCACTGACCATCTGACTGGCGCCGACCCTGAACAAAATCCAGGTATTGGTTATTGATAGCACCTCTAAGATGTCAGAGCGGAACGTCAGAAGAAAATTCTGGACTGTGCTTGTTTGTTTGTTTGTATGTTTGTTTGCTTGTTTTGAGGTTTAACATCCCCGTCAACACTGACTTGGTCATTTAGAGACGTTGCTTCCAATTTTGTGAGACTTTTACCCAACACTAAAATGAAATGACATAATTATCAAGCCTGTCGCGCAATGAAACCAAATAGGCTTGTGTCATGGATTCGCACCACTTTGCCTGGGCAGGCTTAGATCCTCTTAGCGTTTTACCAGTACTCATGTGCGGTCGATTTCAGCTCGGCGTGGAAGTATCTTGCAGTCCGTCTATTTCTTCAAGCCCTGATTGGCGGGGCGGTAGGACTCTGCTCGTGCATTTGGCCGTTGGCAAACAGAACCTTCATAATCAGACGCCACATAATGCGGTGTCCGATCAGACCTAATGTACCTGCTTAAATGAACAGTCTGATTCTCAGTTCATGACTATTCTCCAAACTTACATTCAGAGACGATCGATCCACTAGTTCTCTCAGCACTTTGATTAATTGCGTATTTACGCAAATACTCTGTTTATCTGGAGCACTGGACGGGAGTGAACTTTAAACCCTATTGCTATCTTTCGGCGAGTCATGGGTCTCCAAAAATGAAGTGTACATTGCTTTCGGAGACGTTACAGCAGGGCCCTTTAATTTCTACATTTTAAACAGTGGAGTCGCTTCGACTTAGATTCGTCTTCCCAAGTGTCTATAAAACGAGTGCATATGCACCCAAAAATGCACAGCTTCCTTTTATAACACTGAAGGGTCTGATTCGAGATCACAGAATGAGGTGTCTGATCAGTGGCTTCTGAATTTGCTTAACCGATATATGACAATGGAATCTTCCAACAAATAAGTTCGGAACAGGATTGTCAGATTTGTTTTCTTAAAGGTAGGTTTTGCAAGAATATATGTTTTTTTAGCAATCAATGCAGACTCTGATCAGACGCCAAGTTGTGCTGCGTCTGATCTGGGCCTACAATACTTACATGCCAGAAAAAGTGACGCTAGTTATATATGGGCTAATGTCCAGTCCAGAAACCGAGGGGTGAAAGGGAAGGAACACCTGTGGAATCAAGTCCGCCTTGATATAAAAGGATACACCGAGTATCAAAGCTGGAAAACTCCAGTTCGGCAACTGAGGGGTGAAAGGGAAGGAACACCTGTGGAATCAAGTCCGCCGTTCGCGCAAATGTTAAGAAATCAATGCGCTGGAAAAGGAAATGAGGCAAGTGCTTAATTTGGACTATTTTATGCAGCGAACGAACAGCGGAAGTGTAGTAACGCGGTCCAGTACCGGAAGTAGAAATGCAATGACATAGAAACTTGATACCAAGTATCAACTTTCAAAAATGTCAAAGATTGCCAATGGTAGACAATTTCATCTATATTTGAAGCAAAATGCCAGTAGTCGTGCACATTGATGATGAAGTAAATGCTAGGATTGCCAAAGCTAGTGCAGCATTTGGCCGTCTACGTGGAAGTGTTTGGGATCGAAGTGGAATACGGCTTAACACAAAGTTGATAGTCTGCAGAGCTGTGGTGCTGTCAACACTATTATATGCATGCGAAACGTGGACAGTTTACCAACGGAACGCCAAACGAATGAACCTGTGGCCACGGAATTTAATGTCTGTCTCAAGCAGCAAAAAGAATGCTGACCGTTCAAAGGCGCTGCTTCTTTTGCGGTTTATTATTGTCCTTGCATGTATGCCCTAGTATTGTTTAAAGGATAGCAGTTTGTCAATTTTGTGGGAAAGAAGCGATTCTTTGGCTTTCTTCTAGTAAAGTGCCCATTTTAATACCCTTGATTTATGGGCCTCTCCTACTCTACATTGGTGTCATGTTTGTTTATTTGTGTGGAGGGGTTTACATCCCCGTCAACACTATTTAGGTTATTTGGGAGACGTTGACTTTTACCCGACATTGTGATGAAATGACATTTCAAGCCCTACCGCCCAAAGAAACCGAAATGTTTAAGCTGCGGTCCGTTTCGCATCACTTCCCCGAGCAGGCATAGACATTCTAAGCGGTTTACCAGTACTCAAGTTCGGTCGATTTTAGCTCTGCGCGGAAATACCATGTAGCCCCATCTGTTTCTCCAAGCCCCAATAGGCGGTGCGTCTTTGGTGCCTTATACGAGTACACTAGAAGGCAATTATTAGGAATCGATGCAATTAACCCACACCTCGCATTGAAAGAAACATAAACATTAAATTACTAGACCCTAATGGAAACATCTATAGCGGAAAGTCAAAAAGACAGTTACTTTCCTAGAAAATGGCCAATTGGCTCTCCAAAACAAAAAGATATAAGCGATACACACGACCAAAGACAAACCCTAACAAAAATAAATACGACAGAAAAACCGCCTTGGAACGGTCAGTGAAGCGAATTTCACTGTGGGGCTTATTTAATCGATTTTACGCGGCACCATAAGTAGATTTTGTTGTGCTCACATGGTGTTCCTCTATGTTTGAGGATTAACGTCCCCGTCAACATTGTACAGGTTATTTTAGAGAAGTTGCTTCCAATTTTTGTGGAACTTTTACCTGACATTAAGATGAAGTGGCATCTGACATAATAAGGTCAGGTCGCACCAGCATTGGTCAGTAGGCCTCAAGTGCTAAAGTTATATATAATAAATAAATAAATAAATAAATAAATTGCTATGAAATTAACGAATTTTATAAAAGTCAAATGACAAAGTCTTCAAGTTGTAACCAATCTTAATCCTAATCATGTTGTTCACGACAATACCGACCTTTGCAAACAGGTAGTTCCTTATCGGGTGGCTTCTTGAAAGGACATCTGATCAGGATCTACATCATTTTGAAGTCCATTGTCATTATTATTATTACCTTTTTCTTTCTTTCTTTAGGAATAAATAATAGCAAGTAATCCGATTGGTTAAAAGTCAGGAATTGGTGTGTCTAAATTACTTGTTCATTCGGATAAGATACAGTATTACTACGGAACTTATCCAAATAAATCTGTTACTATATGTAGACAGTCCCTTTGACCCCTCTTTGTACCAAATGGAATTTTCCATCTCAAAGATAGCACGAGTCGATTTCAAGATTTGGGGGTGCCGGGCTGTTTTTTTTTTTTTTTTTTTGTTCGGATCTATTTTGAGACTGGTTGAACGTTTTGCAAATAGTGTGGGCCCTGGTCGGGCGTCGCGTTCTGTGACGTCTGGTCTGGGCCTGCACTGTCTGCCAGGGTACCCGCTTTGTTGTTTCCGGTACAAAAGGGGTTAAAATATCTGTCCGTTTGTTATATATTTCATTGTTAGAGAGAGAGAGAGAGAGAGAGAGAGAGAGAGAGAGAGAGAGAGAGAGAGAGAGAGGAATAGAAATAATAAGTTGTATATACCACTTACATGTACCACTCAGAAGCCTCTGTGGTGTAGTGATTGCGCTACTTGCCTTGTAAACAAGGGGTCGCAGGATCGATCCCGGGCTTCGCCAGACTTTCGGATGAGTCTTTAAACCGAGGTCCCATCTCCGTATGACCTTAGTTGTTGTTGGGATGTAAAACTCAAACACTCATCCCCACTTACCACTCAGTAGTAAATAATTTCCAATTATTTTCTTTGGTGTGGAGAGGACTCGCCTAAACATGTATCATGCTGCATAAGCTCGTGCGGAACATGCTTTACTATTTTCCACGTGCTTTTTACGCTTTTTTTTTTTTTTTTTTTACTATTATGAATGAACGGACAGTTCAACTAAGTACTGGAGTATTGGTACGGCTGTTCTCTGTTCACATAAGGTACTAATTAATTAATTTATTTATTTTTATTCATATATATTTAAAATAAATTTCTGTTATGCTATGTGGTACAAATAAGAAAAATATGTTGTTTTTTTTTTTTTTTTTTTCATAGAAGTCGCCATTTTGTAGATATGAAAAACAACACAATGTCGGGGAATAGTTGACAGTTCGCCAACAAATAGCTGGCAGTGACGTAGCTGACTATTTGAGCTATTTTACCGTTAGCCCCATAAGCTTTGCAGTGTTCATAACAAAAACAAGTCGTGACGTCACTGTCAACTATTCCCCCGACGGATAGTATTTTTGTAATGTTATCATCGACGAAAGATTTCAGCACCTCTCCCTAAGGCAAATGATTGTTAGGAGCTACAAGGATGCGAACGCGGTTGTGGATGCCCTTCAGAGCCGCCTCATTTGAGCGGTTCTTGCGGGTACCCACAACCTATGTTCACTGAAGATTTATTGGCGATTAAAAGTGTAATTTTTGTGGCCTTAAAGGAATACATGAGAATACGTTTCAACGAACTGTGTTGCTATCCTGCATATCATTGTATGTTTGTTTATTGTATATATGCTCATGGGCCATATGGCTTATTGCATTAATAAATTATCTTATCTTATCATCTGAAGCCCTGCCACTCAATGAAACCAATAGTGTTTATAGACGATCCGACTCGCACCGGCTTAGATTTAAGCGGTGTGCCAGTATTCATTTGCAGTCAGTTACAGCTCTGCGTTGAAGCATCATGCAGATCAATCTATTTCTTCAAGCCCCGATGGGCGGGAGCCATAATAATGTTCTGTGGATATGTACACGGTTCTAATAAGCTTCAAGGGGTTATCAAAGCCTGTGATCAGACAAGGCGAAAGCGCAGACTGATCTGATCGTGCGTAATTATATAAAATACCATCAAGCTGAGCTTCGTTTAGCTCGTTGACATCTTGTAGATGACTTGAATTGTGCAGTGGGCACAGAGCATGATGTTTGCATTATTAGCAAGTAGATTTTGCATTTCATAAGCGGTTTAACAAGTCGGACAGCACGCAGATGTGTGATAGAGGTCGTTGACAGTAACTAGACCGATGAAAGTCCTTTATATGATGAAAGTCGGAAAATAGAGCATTTTTGACATGTAAATATTAATACATTCTTTAGAAATAAACAGGCTATATGTTTGCAATGACAAAATAAAATAAAATAAATAAATAAATAAAATATTAAAAACTGTTCAATATCTCAGACCTGACTATTGGGCATATTTCAATAGCCCAGCCGCTACCTTTGGCAGACTGATGGTAATGTTTTATTTTGGAGAAACACGTGTTTTTCATGAGCTAGAAACTCATTATGTGCAAGTCGTTAATGTGCGGTAGATGCACAGCGGGCACTATAACATTTGAATCAGACCGGCCACAGTCCAGTCTTGTAGTGCCCGGTACGGAGATAACCGAAATGAATTACGGACAATCACGATCAGTCTTGCTGGATTTTATTTCTGGTTGTCGCTCTGTTGAATTGCAAAAAATACAACATCACAGCCTAACAACAACACGTCCGTCACCGCGTATGATGTGGTGTATCGTATGTAGTCGTTGTTCAATGCACTAAAGCAATAGTTCCCTTAGCTTCGGGTACTATCAAGGTATATGGACTGCCCAAGGGCCAGGGCCTAGACCGCCTGGCCCGAGGGCAGTCCATAACCTTGATAGTTCCCTCAGGTTACTATTGCTTCAATAGAGACCTGGACAAGAAAATCTCAGGCTCGTTTTCAGTTCATTTAAGTCGCATACAAGGCAATACTAAGCATCCGATTTAAACAAATTGAAAACGTGCCTGAAATTCCTTTGTCTTGGTCTCAAGCCAATCATAGATTCTATAATTTTAACACGGTGCAAAAGCTGCTCACATTTTGTCAACAAAATATTACTGTATATACCATACTTAATATTTTAACGATTAGTTAACTAATTATATCGATAGCTTTGGAATAACTGGGCCATGTTTTCTTGCGACACGACTAAGCCTTCGTTCACTATAGATACGTAACTGGAATTATGAAACAACAACAGAGCATGATGATTTTATTACCCATCAGGTCATTTCCATATATTTTTGCATTTCATAAGCGGGTTAACATGTCGGATAGCATGCAAATGTCATCGGTTTAAGTTAAATAGGTAATAAGTGTTACTCGTATTGTCTGAACTGTAAAATATTAGTAAACTGAAGAGAGAAATAAACGCTACACTTTTTATTTCAATGGATAAAACATTAGACACTGTGCAGTACCTCAGACCTGGCCATTTTGCATTTCATTTGATTTAATTTAGTGACAGTGCTTTTGTCAGAAACGGACTACTGAAAGAAACGAGGCATTATGTTTACATGAGAACGGTACTTTTGCTTTATACTACTATTGCGTCGCTACAACTTCACTTTTTTCAGGTTTACATAACGTCGTACTTTCGCCTGATTTCATTTTCTTATTACCACGTTTTCTTGACTATTGTCTGTTCTGGTAACATACAATGTTCTGTACGTAAATGCCCTATTGTGACACAAACAGCACAACATATATACGTGTAAAGAAAATAAAGAAATTACTCTGGAAGGTAAATCGTCTTGTCAACGAGTGCAAGCGACGCCATTAAGATAAAGCAGTAAATGATACCTTTGATGGTGCCAACGTTTTCCATTACATGAACATTTCCGTGTAATTTATTACGAAAACACGCCTATACAAATGCATTGTAAACTTTATCAGCGAAAAAACGAAAATTGTAAGATGAAAAATTGTGATATTTTTCTTATTTCTACTCTAAAGTATAGATTGTTGGTACTCGTTAGAACCGCCTCATCGAGGCGGTTCTAACGAGTACCCACAATCTATGTTTCAGAGCAGAAATAAGAAAAATAAGGTTTACCCCTGTAAACCCCAGTTTTACGATATAAAAGTGGGGTTCAAGGAGGTCAAACGAGTACCAACATTCTATATCTTTGAGCAGAAATAAGAAAAATAATGTTTACATCTGTAAATACCAGTTTTCTCCGTATAAAGCTGGGTTTAGATGGGTGTACATTTCACGGACTTGTTAACGTGACTTCTCCATAAAAACATGTCAGAACCGAACCTTTTATTCTTGTTTCAAACTTGAAAACAGGGAAAATTATCCCTTGGTTATCCCTGTTTCGCATCTCTATTGAGCTGTAACTGTTATCAGTCAATGTATCAAAGTAAACAACGAAACAATTTTAATTATTTAATTACAAAATGTGTTCTGCCAAAACATTTCCAGTGTAAAGCCTAATGGAAACCTATAGAAAACAATGTAGTTCGCATCGTGCCACATGATTTTCAGTGACGTCAAGAGACATCGTTTTATTTTGGCGACGCCAACGCTGTTCCGCTCTTTGTAGTAAGAAACAGATTGTACATGTTTTTCAGCTTTAAAAGTTTGCCCTATAAGCATTTTCTCGCCCAGTGATGAGGACAAAATAATGTAAATATAAGAGTGAGTGTTTGAGCTTTACGTCTCACCAACAGCTAAGGTCATATGGAGACGGGACCTCAGTTTAAATACTCATTCGAAAGTCTGGAGAAGCCCTTGATCGACCCTGCGACCCATGGTTATGAAAATATAAGAAATAAACTTATTTTGTCTGCGGCCAATGAAAGTATGAACGACAGCGTGTCGCTAGCAAAGTTTCGGAGTTCATTCACTTTACAGACGACCCACTGCGTTCATACTTTCATGGACAACAGGAAAATAAAATTATTTTCTTAAATGAACAACAAGTAAATAACAATTGTAAGCAGAGTGTGACGCCTAATCCACACAAATAATTACAAAACATGTTATTCTCATACCTAGCCCCGCGGTTAGTAAACTTTGTACGTACTCAATTCTATTAATCATGAAAATTCTTTTGCTCATAATTATTCAAATACTAAATAATCATTACGTTTTCCTGCTCACATCTGCAACAAATGTTTGTACTGCTCATAAATATGAAAATGGCTAAAATCGTTGACTTTTTAAAATTTATGAGCGCGACAAATTATTTCTTGCTCAAGAACGTTAAGCATAGAAAACAAAATTTACAACATTGGGGCCAGTATTATTCTGTTATTGGCCACGAACCAGGTGATGAATTTTATCAACAATTACGAGCACTGACTCTAAACATCGAGTCACTTAACGCTGGATTTGCAAGCCGTTATCGGTTCACCTGTGAGTCGTTAAACTCTGCAATGAAAAGGTTGTAAAAAGGTTTCTTCAACATCCCGATAACTAGTCCGTGTACCTCTACAATTTATATAGAGGATCTTACATGAGTGCTCACGTATTATTGAATTTATTAAACGAGTTGAGGAAAAGAGATAAAATGTGAGGCTTTGCCGAGCATTTTATCTCTTTTCCTCAACGAGTTTGATAAATTCAATAATACATGAGCACGAATGCAAGATTCTATTTATCATAATTATGACATTTAAAACGCATTTTATTCACGATTGTTTACAAAAATGTCAATATTCCGCCGTTAGTAAACGCGACGTCGTTAAGGACGTCGTACATGTAACGTTACGGGGCGTATCTAGCTAATTTGCATATTTAATCCACTAGTGGATTATCGAAAATATTACATGGCGTTATTACACTCTCAGACGCGACGTCATATGATAATAAGAGATTATCACATGGGATTTGGGTTAGCGCCCGATGTTTCAACCCGAGACCCCATTATCTGCCCGAAGGCTTTAGCCTGAGGGCAGATAATGGTCGAGGGTTGATACAGAGGGCGATAACCAAAACCCCATGTTATAATTTGTTTATCACATATTCAGATCCTATTGTTACTGTGTTTGACGTTCATAAATTGAATAAAAAATGTGATAAAAAGCGTAATTCAAGCAAAAAAAGCGCGTAACGTCACGCCTAACTATTCGCGTTACGTCATGTAATTGGCAACGTCACAATAACGTCATGAGTGGGCTGATAACCGCTGTCCGTTCAAAATACACTGTTTCCGGTTATCAGACAGGGCGGGCTGATATCCGGAAATGGAAACAAGCATTATCACACATGCAAAACATGGGTTATTGTCTACGCCCATGGGCGTAGACATTATAGAGATTGAGTTTTTGTTTTGTTTGTTTGATTTGAGGTTTAACGTCCCCGTCAACACTGTAAAGGTCATTTTGGAGACGTTGCTTCCAATTTTGTGGGACTTTTACCCGACATTGAGATGAAATGACATCTCAAGCCCTGTCGCCCAATGAAACCAATAGGGTTTATTAGCATGGACGGTCCGTCTCGCACCGTGTTTCCTGGACAGGCTTAGATCTAAGCGGTTTACCAGTACTAGTGAGATTGAGTTTAACACGGAAGTACAGCCATTAGTTACCCACAATGCAGGTTGACCTTTCCATACTTATGCAACACAACAAGTATAAGCTTTCACAAGAAGAAAAAAAGTAGCCCATAACAAGTGTAAGCTTTCACACAAAAAGAGGCCGGCGGGCAGAGCTCTGGCACAGAATTGCTATTACATTTGTACAAGCCTATATTTGCTGTCATATTGTACAGGCTAATACAAAAAATATACATCTACAAACTCTCGATCACGACGGACCACTGCTTATCCTATAAGCTACTCAACAGCCTTCGGCTTTGGTGAGCTAAAAAAAACTTACCTCGCCGCTAGCAAACGTTTAGGTTTAATCTGCAATAAGTCTTCTATAAAGTCTAACTCAACCAACAGTTTTCAAGCATTCAGTTTGAAAGATGTCACAAGCATACACATGCCTTTTTAAAGATGAAAAAGTACTTTTTCACAATATTACAACATTTTTAGACATTATACTTCAGTCGGCAGGATGGCAAATTAGAATATTACCAAAGACAGTTAATTGTATAAAACACATTTCTGGGATATATATAACTGTAGACATTCACATTTTTTTTTTTTTTTTTGGTTTGGGTTTTACGGCCCTTTCAAGATTATTTCACTCATATCGAGCCGATCGTTAATCATAGGTGGGCGAAAGCCGAGAGTATGGATTGTGTCCACACTAATAAGATGTGCTGGCCTACTTGATTGGTGACACCAGATAGGGAAATACTAGGCTTAATCCTTGGATTAAAATTCTTATCATACTCAGCAGTTTTAAGTATTTGAATATCACTGCTTAAACAGAGCGTCACGTACGCCGTCGTTAGGTTTGTCAAAGGCCGCATTATTGTTTTCAAAATATGTGGAACTTATAAAAATCAACTCTCGGAAATGAAAAGAAAAAATATTTCGGCAAGCCTCGTGATGCCGGACAGTTAACCTCGGGCGTATTTTTCGTCCAACCGTAATACCCATGTGGGATTCTTATTTTACACGCTGGCTATACAGTGCCTCAGCAGGATGTTGAATGACTGGCCATTTACTCAAAATAGAAGTGAAGGCAATGATCAGGAATCGATACAAATAACCCACAGCTCCCATCAGAGACATGAAAGGGAAAGAAACACAAACATGAAACAACACACCCTAATGGAAACATCAATGGCGGAAAGCCAAAAGGACAGTCAATTTCCCACAAAATGGCCAATCGGGTATCCAAAACAAAAAACTATAAGCGAAACACACACTCAAAGACACACCATAACAAAAATAAACCTTGGCATAAGAACCGCCCAGGTACGGTCAGTGAAATAACCTTCAAAGCTGTCAAGCTGAGAGAGAGAAGATTGTCTGCACATCTATAGGACCGAGCACTTGGTGGGCTAGCATTCTGGAAGATACATGAGTTTCGATTATTATAGTCCTGCTTTAAAACATAGTCATCAGAACAGATGGCACCCCCCCCCCCCCCACCACCACCACCACCACCACCAACACCACCAAAAGCCAATATGGCGTACAGAAGTTGGTCCATAGGCAGAAAGTGTACAAGAAAAAGAACACACAAGCTAATCCTCAAGAATTTTGTTGCAAAGTATCAGCAAGACCTGCAGGAAATTGAGTGAGTAACGTGTTAATTAGGGCTTCAATGCCTGTGTGATATTTGGGAATTTAGGACATTTTTAACATTAGGAAGATTTCTGTACAGAGTACTGGTATACTGAAGGCATTCAAACATCAAAGGCATACTCAGACAATTACGAGCTTACTGTATTGGCCCTTTTGCTACTTAAATTATCGGATTTTGTAATCATGAGAACTATTTCTTATTTCAAACTGTGGTTCTTACGCATTACATGTATAAGTGTACAAGTAACCATCAGCATATCTCATTGGGCATTAGAGTTACTGCGATCACAAATTGATCACAAGGAAACACTGTCAGGGGAGATAACTTAAATACCATGCCTCCTAAAGTTGTGTTTTTTAGCATACACACCTACTCAACGTCATGTATAATTGTAACAAGTACCAACAATGCATCTCAAAGCGTATTGGAGTTACGGCGATCACAAGGTGATCACACGGAAACATTGTCAGGGGAGATAACTCAAATACAATGACACTGTTTTTATGCATAACACGCCTACTAAAACTCATGTATAAATCTACAAAGTACTATCAATATATCTCAAAGAGCGTTGGAGTTGGTGCGATCACCTTGTTGGTGCGCGCAAGGAAATAATGTCAGGGAATTTAACTCAAATACCATGGCAACTAGAGTTGTGCTTCTAACACATGACAAGCCTAGGCAACATCATGTATAATTGTACCAAGTGCGATCAATATATCTCAAAGTATATTAGAGTTATGGCGATCACAAGGAAATAATGTCAGGTTAGATAACCCTTATCCCATGGCACATAAAGTTATGATTCTTAAAGGCATTTATTCTGTAACAGTAAAACACACCGTGTGTTCATAATTGTTTTATTGCCCCCCCCCCCCCCCCCTGTGATATACTGACTATAGCAGATCAAAGGCGGCCCTTAATAGGATGATTAATAGCTCTTGTAGTATCTTCTGACTGGGGCACATAAAGGGAAAATCAATAATGTACACCAGTCAACAGTAAGTAATTTATTGATTTTCCCCAAGGAAGCCCCTTACCTGTTGAAGACAGAGGACTTCTCTACAGTCAGCTCTGAGGGCTACATAATACTATGTAATGCAATGATAGTCCTCAATAATCAAGAATAAATCCCTTTAAGCATGACATGTCTACTCTACCTCATGTACGATTGTACCAAGTATCGCCAATACAATTCAAGGGGTATTTTAGTTACGGCGATCACACGGTTATCACAAAGAAATTCTGTCAGGGGAGATAAGTGGAATAACATGGCACCTTGAGTTTAGGTTCTTTAGCTCGACATACCTGCTCGACCTTATGTACAATTGCTCTTAGTATCATCAATATATCTCAAAGGGTATTGGAGTTACGGCGATCACAAGGTGACCACAAAGAAAAACTGTCAAAGGAGATAACTCATATACCATAACACCCACAGGTGTGGTTCTTGCACATGATTAGCCTTATCAATCCCATGTATAATTGTACAAAGTACCAACAATACATGTATGTCTCAAAGGGAAATGGATTTAAA
The DNA here is from genome assembly GCA_963580285.1 of Lucinisca nassula. Lineage (NCBI taxonomy): Eukaryota > Metazoa > Mollusca > Bivalvia > Lucinida > Lucinidae > Lucinisca > Lucinisca nassula. Next base: position 114,323,132 of record OY757017.1, on the reverse strand, counting down.
GCGATCACAAGGAAATACTGCCAGCGAAGATAACTCAAATACCACGGCACCTAGAGTTGTGGTTCTTGCGCTTGACGTGCCTATTCAACATCACCTATATCTGTATCAGGTACTATTTATATATCTCAAAGTGTTTTGGAGTACCAGTGATGACATCTTGATCACAAGGAAATACTATAAGGTGGGGGGTTTATCAAAGATCATGTCACCTGGTGTTTTTGGCGCTTATGCATGACACGCCTGATCCACCTCGTGATCACTAGGAAATACTGTCTGGCAGATAACTTAGATACCATGGCACGATTCTTACACATAACACGCCTTCTCAATCTCTTGTATTATCAAAGTATCTCAAACGGTATTGAAGTTTGGGGAGAAAACTCAAATACCATGGCACCTATAGTTGTGGTTCTTGCACATGACATGCCTACTTAACACCATGTATAATTGTAACAAGAACGATCAATATACGTGTATCTCAAAGGGTATTGGATTAGCGGCGATTACAAAGAAATACTGTCAGGGGAGATAACCTTCATACCATGACACTCTAAGCTGTGATTCTTGCTTGTGACATATCTACTCAGCCTGATGTATAATTATTTCAAGTATCATCAATACATCTCAAAGGGTACTGGAGTTACGGCGATCACAAGGTTATCACAAAGAAGTAAAGTCAGGGGCCATAACCGGAATACCATGGCATCTAGAGTTTCGGTTCTTGAGCATGACACCTTCACAACCTCATGTATATTTGCTAAAAAAATCATCAATAAATCTTAAAGGGTATTGGAGAGATAACTGAAATACCATGGCACCTAATATTGAGGTTCTTACGCATGACACACTTACTCATCCTTATGTATAATTGTTCAAAGTAACATCAATATAACTTTACGGGTATTCGAGTTACTACGATTACAAGTTGATCACAAAGAAATATTGTCAGGGGGATAACTCAAATACCATGGTTTCTAGGGTTTTGGTTTTTGCACATGACATGCCTACGCAACCCATGTATAATTGTACCAAGTACGATCAATATAGCTCAAAGGGTATAGGAGTTACGTCGATCACAAGGTGATCGCAAAGAAAACAGAAGTGAAGGCAATGATCAGGAATCGATACAATTAAGCCACAGCTCCGATCAGAGACACCAAAGGGAAAGAAGCACAGACATGAAACAACTAGACCCTAGTGGAAACATCAATAGCGGAAAACCAAAAGGTCAGCTTCTTTCCAACAAAATGGCCAATTGGCTATCCAAAACAATAAAAGCGATGCACACACTCAAAGACAAACCATATCAAAAATAAACCGCGACAGAAGAACCAAACTGTCAGGGAAGATTACTCAAATGCCACGACACCTACAGTTGTATTTCTTGCGCATGACATACCTACTTAACTTCATGTATAATTCCAAGTACCATCAATATAGGAGTTAAAGCGATCACAAGGTGATCATGAGGTAATACTGTCGGGCGAGATAACTCAATTACCATCGCACTTAGAGTCGTGTTTCTTGTGCATGACACGCCTAATCAACCTAATGTAAATTGTGCCAAGTACGATCAATATATCTCAAAGGGGATAGGAGTCAATGCGATCACCAAGCTATAATGTCAGGGGAGTTAACCCTAATAACAGAACTCCTAGAGTTGTGGTTCTCAAAGGGTATTAAAGTTAAAGTGATCACAACGTGATCACAAGGGATTACGGTCAGGTGAGAAAACTCAAATACCATGACACCAAGAGTTTTTGATGCTTGCGTATGACACCTACGTCACCACGTGATTACAAGAAAATATTGTCTCGCAGATAACTCAGAGCCTCGAAACGTCCCAGTAGGATTCCGGCTCATTACAAGGAAGAAGATGAGGAAGAACAACTCAAATATAGTAGTCCAAGATAAGATTGACTAAGCGGAGCTATTTAGGTGCTGTCACTATATGTCAAATTCGCTGAGTCCACCAGAAGATTCGGTAGAGTGCCTTAAACATGCTTTCTGCAAGCGTATACGTCACAGATTTGTTTGTGTTACAGTTGAAATCACACAATCGGGTGATTTGGTTTACCTTATTGTAAATGGAACATTCTAAATGCAAACGATAGCTCCGCCTAGTCAATCTTATCTGCAACTACTATACCATGGCATGGTTCTTACGCATAAGACGCCTAATCAATCTCCAGTAGGTATTGGAGTTACGGAGATCAAAACGCTATCACAAAGAAATACTGTCAGGGGAGATAACTGGAATACCCTGACACAATATGACGGTTATAACGAGTACCGACTACTTAAATTACTGATAACCTAATTGAGGCGGTTCTAGCGAACACTCACAACCTATGGGTGGAGTATAAATACGAAACAGCTCGCTCGCAAATATTAACCAGGGAAGTAACAATTTTGAAGATATGAACGGATGCTATCACACGGTTATGTTATTGTAATGATACAATGTGTGTATTAAAGGCTCTCGTTAGAAATGTCCCTCTCTAGCACCCACAAGTTTAATTTGGATGATAAATCACAACCACTTGTTTTTCTTCGACTTTTTCTAATTTTCATTTGGGTTATACGGGAATCACACTTTACATACTAAGTGGTTACATGCTATTATTATCTTATTGAAACAATTCTTCAATTGGATTAAATAAAAATATCACAACTTTTCAGCCGAAAACACCTTTCCTATAGCCATACAAGTTAGTTTTGTTTATGATATGTGTTACTCATAGGCCACATTTTTAATTCGCTTCAGTGTCGTTGTCATTTTCACACATCTCACACGTACAGCTTTTAGGAACTTGGACTGTGATGTATACATCTTCAAATGCTGACGGTCCATCAACACTTGGACATTTTACTTTTACCCGTCTGTCGTCCACTTCAATCTCCTTACACTGATAACAGGTACGAATAATGTCGAACGGGTATGTCGAGGCCATGTTGGCACGAGAAGGACATGTTCCACTGCAGCTATATGTCAACAGGCGTTTTGGCATGCAGTCATTGTGGCGGATAGTTAGTATGGAAAACCGCCGTCTGCAAGATCCATTAACAGTTGCAGTGCAAATCGCCAAAATAACAAAGACCGCTAGCACTAGCTTCACATGGAACTTTATCTTTCTTGCAAGTTTCATCTTTCTGGCCGACTTAAACAATCTGGAAATTAACAATAGAAAGAGAAGGTTACCCAGGAAATATCAACACAACTGAAAGTCGACCGCAAATATGAAAAATAGAGGATCTTATACGGATGGTCATTTCATATGACGAGTTTCATAAATCACATATTAAATGATCACACGCATTGCGAAAACACGCCTATTCAAATATATTGGATAAAAGTTTACCACCAAAAGTGAAAATTTTCAGATAAAAATCATGATATTTTTCAAATTTCTCGGCGAGGCGGTTCTATCTATCTATCTACTGATACTCCGTCAGGCACATTTGACCATTACCGCAGGTGTACATTACATAAACTCCAGGTTTGCATGATGACAGCCTACACAGTAATCATGTAATTACGGTAGGGATCTTTAACCTGCACAGGAGATGGTTCTCCCTGCACAGGGGGGCCTCCATTTAAGGTCTCGATCCGAAGGACGGTGCACTTTATGACATTCATCCCTGCAAATGATGTCAATGGAGCGTGTTCGGACACCGAAATTTTATCGCCACTGCCGGGGCTCAAACCCGGGACCTCTAGATCAGAGGCAAGTACACTAACCACTGAGCTATCACTCTCCACTAACGAGTACGCACAATCTATGTTTTAAGCAGAATTCTAACATGACGTTAACGTTTTTCCCATTGAACCAAGTGGAAACGTCAGCGTTTGCAAATATGCTATAATTCACGTCGTCAACGTGGTGCGTGCAATTTGGTGTCATCGTGACGTTGCATGTAAACATTTCCTTCTGTCGACATCCGCTGCAAAATAGTCCCCAAGATAACGCTTTGTTACTACTGTATTTCAGTTTAGCATCATGTTAGAATCGAAATAATTTCCACACACCCGGTGTGTTATCGTGATTAACACACGGTGTTGTCGGGCAGATGCGAATATTAATTCACTCCGGCTTCGCCGTCGTGAATTAATATTTCGCAATCTGCCCTCCAACACCGTGTGTTAATCACGATAACACACGGTACGTGGAGATTATTTCTTAAATAAGAAAGTTAATGTGTACCCCTGTAAACTACAGTTTTACTATAGAAAAGGGGGTGAAGGCGGTCAAAATTATACAGGCATGTTCTCGTGATGGTGTAAGATCATGTTTAACGATATAGCGACTTTAAATACGATTTTGTTGCAAAAACATCAATAGAAATCATAGAGTTGTGACGGTCGGCGTCAGGACGTTTCGCGCCAGTTACACTTTGTCATTACATGTGTTGTCAGTTGAATTTTATGACATGACGTTATCCGCTAAATAAAATTGACGCTATATGATTAGCGTGAGATATTTAATAGAGAAAAGGGTACAGTGGTATCCACTTTAATATGTAGATTATGTGATGTAAGGAGCCAAATAAGATAACGAAAGCGAAATGTGGTGCCTCTGATGAGAACTTTGGGTTAATTGTATCGATTCCGGATCATTGCCTTCCCTTCTATTCTTTAATATGTATAATAAGGATCAACCATGGTTTTTCATGCATTAACATTTGCCGGTCCCGAGGAAGCTGTTTGAACATGAGTCCGCTAGGCCGAATGTTCAAATATCTTCCGAGGGACCCGGCAAATGTTAATGCAATGAAATAACCATGGTTGATCTTTGTTCTTGCATTACTTACGAATCAGACAACACATTTTGACGAAAACGCCCAAAAGCTCCATATTATTTCCATATAAACTCTTCAAATGCGACAGGCAAACCAAAATGGCGGCCAGTTCAGAATGTTGTTACAACGACGTTGCCATGCAGTGACGTCATCATAGAACCCTTAAACCCTACGTTCAGGGGTAACGTTACGTCGCTCAACGTAACGTAAACAAAGCCAGGCCCGTCTTGTGATATCAAAAGCTTGAAATCCATGTTCCAACAGCACGCGAATTTCATGATTTGAACATGTTTTTTGCTATTTGAGCACGGCTTTCGGTCCATTTGACAATGGCTTCAAACAGCCATGCGCACAGGTATTTATGGTAGCTTTGCACTAAATACTGGAGGTACCGGGTTTTATCACTTTGGGACAGAGCTTTTAGTTGCAGTCTAAATACCAGACAGGCTTCCATTGGATAAATATCCCATGTTTCATTTCAATGTGAGAAAATGATAGTTATAAGGAAATAAAATGATGTGTGTTTTATAATTATATCTGCAAGCTCAAAGAATTTGTGGCTGATTTTATATTGTCACCTCTCTGTTAAAAAGCCGGCTTGTATTCACTGCGAATCTGCATGTAAACAAACATGGCGGGCCATAACTTGAAAAGGAGACAGGCAACATATGGATTTTTTCTCATCAACTTTTTGAGCTGGGATGGCTCTATAAATAAGTAAGGTTTTAAAAGTTTTGCATGTGTAGTTTTTGTGGGAGCATGTAAAAGGTTACTATTGTCGCCTATGGAAAATATTTAGTGGTAAGCTCCCTATACCAAAAGTAGGAAAATCAGCCCCACACTCCAGTTTTCAGTCATTACATCATATTTTCACTCATTGGTAGGTTGCAATCCAATTCTTATCATAAAATAGATATTCCTGGCATGTAGTTTGCCATAGAAACTGTAAAAAAAGTGCAAGGTTAGTGGTAATTTAGGTCTAACTGGGTGTATTTGATCAGTTTTTGCTTCTGATCTGTGCATTTGGGGGGGGGGGGGTACTTTAAAGCCATGTTAATCAATTGTTATTGGGTTTGTTTTGGTAAAGGTCTTATAGTAAGTGTATTAACAGGTACACAAGAGAAAGAATCTACTCCATCTGGAATATAACAGTAAGGTTACATGGTTTTTGGCCTTGGTCTCTAGCCGAAGCAAAACTTCAAAATTGTCTCTGCTGCAATATCGCGATAATGTTTCTCATCTATTAGTGGTTCTAATTGATTAGATTCATGTTAAAGGATCTGAACAGATATATATCCACTATTTCCCATGGTATTAAGGCATTTATAATCATTTTTGTCAAAGTTTTATCATCAAAATATCCTCAAAATGGCATTTTTACATAAAATAGGGGGTATAGGTGTGAAATCAGCCATAAGTACCAGTTGGTATGCTATTAAGGCATACTTTAGTGCATTTTAGGATTGAAGTGTTCCAAAGACATAGGAGAAGAACCACTGATGCCAGCCGGTGTCTGGGTTCCATTCAAGAAAGAGGTAAACTTTGCGCTTTTTCACAAAATATGGTTTGTTCGGCTTTCATTGTAGAATCTGAAAGCGATTACTTTTTCGCAAACTTCAAAGATTCTTTGTCACTGAACATTTATTATGCATGCTTAAATTATTAGACATGATCTAAATTTCTTTTTGAAAATGCTTTTGATGGATCATAAAGACAATAAGGGTTTGGTATAGGTAGCTTTGCACTAAATACTGGAGGTACCGGGTTTAATCACTTTGGGACAGAGCTTTTAGTTGCAGTCTAAATACCAGACAGGCTTCTTGCATGTAATGTCAGAAATGCATTTTTCACTTCTAATGAGCATAAGAATTATACACTTTGGTCATGTCAGAAAGTGTGTGATGCCCTCACCTTTCTACTTGACAATATTTATATTAGATTCGGTACTAAGTTATTTAGACAAATTGTGGGTATTCCGATGGGTACTAATTGCGCACCTCTTGTGGCTGATCTGTTCTTGTATTGTTATGAAAGAGACTTCATTTTGTCGCTTTCCATTGATAACCAATCTGAAATTATTGAAGCTTTTAGCTCTACTTCTAGATATTTAGATGATTTATTAAATATTGATAATACCTATTTTGATGGTTTGATCAGTCAGATTTACCCCCTAGAACTTCAGTTAAATAAAGCAAATTCTTCTGATACCGAGGCCCCGTTTTTGGATTTACATCTATCTATTGTAGATGGTTTTGTTTCGTGCAAAATTTATGATAAACGCGATGACTTTGATTTTGAGATTGTAAATTTTCCTTTTTTGGATGGTGATGTTCCTCGTGCGCCATCCTATGGCGTTTATATTTCGCAATTAATTCGATTTGCTAGAGTGTGTAGTCATGTAACTGACTTCAACACTCGTAATAAATTATTAACGGCTAAACTCCTTAATCAGGGTTATCGGTACCATAAACTACGCAAAGCCTTTTCAAAATTTTATAGACGCCATTCTGATTTAATTTCAAAATTCAATATTGGACTTAAATCTCTTCTGCAACAAGGTCTATCGGAACCCGAATTTTATGGTGACTTAGTATATAAATTCAGAAAAATATATAACCGCAATGACTTCAGCACCCAATTTCGTAAAATCATTCTTCGATATAAAAAGATTGGGTACAACATGGATATTATACGACAGACTGCATGCATGGTAGTTAACCCAATCACGGTTGGCAACTTTGCTTCCCTCTTTAATTGCACGCCGGTGGGTCAGGCCTCAGATTCTATGACGGCTCCAACGTAAAGGCTTATTGAAAATTAAAGAGATAATGTTGGTTGGTGCCTGATGCTCTGTCTCTGGTCGGGCTCATCGGAGTCTAACTGTTGGTTTTCTTTTGCTCCAGCATTTCAGTGGTTTCTTGCTGTCGAGTCCTCATCGTTGTCTCACCTCTGTGGTTCTTTGATTTCTGTGTTCACGGAGATGTTGCACTGATGAGTTAGGAGGCCTTCATGCGGACTGAACAAATTATTTGTCTAAATCGCGACGGAAGTAAGGGCGAGGATTGTGGCCACGTAAAATCGATTTAAGCCCCCCAGTGGAAATCTTCCACTGACCGTTCCAAGGCGGCTCTTCTGTGGCGATTTATTTATGTTGTTGTTTGTTACATACTGTGTGTATCACTTGTGTCTTTTAATTTTGGATGGCCATATGGCCATTTTGTGGGAAAGTAACCTTTCCATATGGCCTTCCTTTGTTTAGGTTTCCATTATGGTCTGGTCGCTTAATGTTTGTATTTCTTTCCCTTTGGTGTCTTTTATGGATGGAGTAAGTTAATTGTATCAATTCCTGATCTTTGTTTTACTTCTACTTTCCATTGGATAAATATCCCATGTTTCATGTTAATGTGAGAAAATGATAGTTATAAGGAAATAAAATGATGTGTGTTTTATAATTATATCTGCAAGCTCAAAGAATTTGTGGCTGATTTTATATTGTCACCTCTCTGTTAAAAAGCCGGCTTGTATTCACTGCGAATCTGCATGTAAACAAACATGGCGGACCATAACTTGAAAAGGAGACGGGCAACATATGGATTTTTTCTCATCAACTTGTTGAGCTAGGATGGCTCTATAAATAAGTAAGGTTTGAAAAGTTTTGCATGTGTAGTTTCTGTGGGAGCATGTAAAAGGTTACTATTGTCGCCTATTGAAAATATTTAGTGGTAAGCTCCCTTTTTGCAAGAAATCACATTTCAGTGCATATCCCAAATGTAACGCGTTTTGTCATTGGCAAGAAACGCATCACGTGCAAGTGGTTAATCTGCGGTAGATGCACAGCTTAAATCGGACCGGACCAAGTCCAGTATTATATTGCGCGCTACGGAGATATCCGTAATGTTTTTGCGGACAATCACGATTAATCTGCTGGTTTTTATTTATGGTTGCTGCTCCGTTGATCGGAGGAAACCAATTAAACCAATAACACGTCATGTTTGCAGTATTTGTTCAATGCACTAAAATCAATGGAAACCTAAGTTGAGGGTCACTATCAAGGTTTATGGGTTGCCCTCGGAACAGATCCTGGACCGCCGGGTTGATATGGTCATCGCCATCGGCTCGGGCAGAATCAACCCGGTCTAGGCCCTAAGGCAGTCCATAAATCTTGATAGTGCCATTGTCTTAGCTTATTATTAGGCATAAACAAGTTTTCGAGACAGGGTAAATTCGAGCTAGCGAAGTTTAATCATGGCGCCAGGTGAGGTGGTTTTGTTTGTTTGATTTGAGGTTTAACGTCCCCGTCAACACTGAATAGGTCATTTTGGAGACGTTGCTTCCAATTTTGTGGGACTTTTACCATACATTGAGATGAAATCGCCCAATTAAACAAATATGGTTTATAAGCATGGACGGTCCGACTCGCACCGCTTTGCCTTGACATGCTTAGATCCTCTAAGCGGTTTACCAGTACTCGTGTGCGGCCGGATCCAGCTCTTCGTGGAAGCAGTATGCAGCCTATCTATATCTTCAAGCCCCGATGGGCGGGGGTTGGCAAGGTCAGGTTGCATAGAGGAGGAAATTTAGTCTTCTTATGAAGTAAAGTTAGGTTGTGTTTATTCATAAGAACCGTCGTAAACTGGGGTTTACAGGGATCACATTATTTTTCTTATTTCTGTTCAAAAACATAGATTTTTGGTGCTCGGAAGAAAACCCACGCCGAGGCAGCTCTAATGAGTTCCGACAATATATGCTTCGAGCAGAAATTTGAAAAGTATATGAAGGTTTTTTGTTTTTGCATGTTTGGTTGTAAATTTTTCAATATTGTTTCGATAGGCGTGTTTCCATAATGGTAACTATTGTCATCTGTTGTTATGGGATTAATGAAAAGGTTCGAATCAAATGAAAACGAGCCATTAGTAATTTTGCATAGACGATGCCTAATTTGCAGTCTAAAATCCTTTGAGACAATATCGTTGCATATAAATGAGGAAAATGGTATGTCTTTTCGAGATAAATCTACCACATGTTTAAAAAATGAAAGACAATTTTCCTAATGATAATAATAAAATAGATGTGTTCAGAGACTATATTTTCTTGTTTAACATGTAAACAGTCATATGAAACTTTTAATACTCAAAGTTAAAGGGAACAAGGAAACAATATAACTTTAACAAAATTTAAACCGTCGTTTTCTTGTAACCATCACGAAAACACGCTTATATAATTTTGACCCCTTCGAACCCCACTTTTATATAGTAAAACTGGGTTTGTAGGGGTAAACCTTATTTTTCTTATTTCTGCTCTAAGATATAAATTATGGGTACTCGTTAGAACCGCCTCATTGAGGCAGTTCTAACGAGTACCCACAATCTATATTTTGAGCAGAAATAAGAAAAATAATACATTTTTTCATCTTAAAATTTTTTCGGCGATAAAGGTTACAATGTATTGATATAAACTTCTGACTCCCTCGAATCCCACTGTTATATAGTAGAAAACTGGGATTTACAGGGGTATACATAATTTTATTTATTTCTGCTTAAAACATAGATTGTGGGTACACGTTAGAACCGCCACGATGAGGCGGTTCTAATGGGTACCAACAATCTGTATTTTGAGCAGACATAAGAAAAATATCACAATTTTTCATCTTAAAATTTTCATTTTTTTCGGCGATAAAGGTTACAATGTATTGATATAGGCGTGTTTTCGTAATGGAAAGCATCCATTGATAATTAAAATAAAACTAAAACAATCTTCTGTACCTGTTACCCTTTAGGAATTCTGATAACCTTCTCATTTCCGTAGAAACTTCAGAGCAGTTAGAGAAATCACTTATTTTATTCAAGTTTCTTGCTTTGTTCTGTGGAGCTAACCATTCAACAACGCTTTTATATTTCGTTTGTGTTTTGTCAACTCTTTGTACTAACAGTCCATTCTATTTCCGTACTGGTACAGTCTAAGGCAAATTCTTCGAGACTTTTCCAGCGCTAATTACCTACCTGTACTTTAGTGTCACGACATTTCCTTGAATGTTTTCAACTTTGTCTTCAGCTATTATTCATACAAGTTTAAGACACACAAGAGAGAAGCACCTAACGATTCACAATGTTTATGCATTTTATTGCATTTACTGGAAAGGTCATTTTGCTTTTATGTTTAAAAACGGTCATATTTTAAACATAAAGTGGCTTTTTTGTCTTATCTTTATACAGTGCTATCATATTTGTGCATTTTATGTTTCTGCAATTATTGGCACAATATCACTGTTTATTTTACCATGGGTGCGATATTTCTGAGACGGTCAGCCTTGAGTAACCGAAAAACATATGCAAAACATTTTACATAAGCAAAAGTTGTTTGTAGTACAAAGCACATACGCTGAGTCTCCAGGACTCTAAGATTCAACATATGTTAGGATCACAAGACTAGTCACAGTAGTGAGAATTCACGTGCTGCTACGGAAGACCAGTTGTATAAGGCACTTTTACTTGTTTGCGGTAATGCAAAAGGAATAATTAGTAACTTTCTTCTATAACAATGTTTGTTCCTGGCTTAAACAATTTCTTGGTAGATACAAATAACTTTATTTAGCGAAAAGCACAATAATGCTTACAGCCTACACACAGTAGTGAGTACTTGAGAACTATGTCATAGCCGAGGAGCGTACTCGGCTTGTAGATTATGTTTTAAGGGAGATAAGGCAAAGAGCCAATCGCAAATCAACGCAGATTCAACGGCAGTACGTTGCCTTTAGCCTCTGACCAAGTCTGTCAAATTAAGCTTGGAAACGTTGTTCCGAGTGCCACATTATGACGAGACTACCATGAAACAGCATAGCTTCTTGGCGTCTAAAAGCAGTGCGCAGCGCACCAAAGAGTATCCTTCATGTTAGCAAGTCCGCTAAATGAATACCACTCCCAACCCCACTTCATATAGAAACAAGACAATCACTGGAGGTGATGAATGCCCCCGCCATATGCTGCACGTTAGATGAATAATGTGTTTGACATAGGCAGTTGAAACAGTGTAGACCCAAATCAAACGCCACAGAGCTCGGCTTCTGACCACGGTATACATTATTTGCTTAAAATACGGGTATGACAAGGTTAAACTTAACTGTATAAGTCTCAGTTCTAGACCGTCGACAAATTTACCCTTCAGATGCCACAGTTTATGTCGTCTGCTTTATGTGTTTGCCCACTTTTCAAACCTATTTTTTGCATGTAGCAAAACAGTGCAGACGCCGTTCAAACTTCTCCGAGAGGAGCTGTCTGATCTGGATCCATATTGTTTGCAACAATGACTTATAACGTTTCCTGCAGACAACAAAGCAGACGACAATTGTTGTGGTTGGTGTCTTAAGCGTTAATCGGATGTAGACGCAATCAGCCGAAGCCCGTTGGCGGACTTTACCTGGTGTCTTAGGAGTTTATCGGATAAAGACGAAATCAGCCGAAGCCCGTTGAGTGACTTCACCGGGCGCTTAACGGAAACTATGAAACATATTTACCAATTCATTCCAATCTTCATATAACTAGGACATTCAGAAACATTTAAGACCCTCAATAAAGGGCCTAATTGGTGTCTTCTTTGTTTGCTTAAAGTACGGAACCTGATTTAAAACTAACAAATTACAGAATAAACGTGACAACAAATATTTTATAAGTGACCCCCTAAAGAGGGAGGACTATTGCTCAATGACGGTCAGTATAGGGTTGTTAGCCCAATTTTATCTGTGATACAAAAGTTATTTAACACTTTCAACCCTGTCGACAGGTGAAAATATTTTCTGGTCCTTTGGGATCATTGAGTTCATTTTGAATCATTTTGAAAATAAAGTTCTGCTTAAACCGGCGCTAGAGAGCGTGGCTCCTGTTCAGTACTGCTCCTGAACAGACGCAATAAAACCGAGTCTGTTATCTTCGTTTATTTCGTGTATTCTTTGCTTCCAAATGATCCAACTTCAGAACTTATTTGTAGATTCAGATGAAACGGCACGTAATGAGAAGTCTTTCTAAGATCTTCATGCACACTGTTTGCCGACATGTCAATGCCATCACGCAAACACGCCTATATACTTTTGACCCCCTTGCACCCCTCTTTTATATAGTTTGGGGGTTTGGAGGCGTAAACCTGTTTTTTCTTATTTCTGCTCTAAAATATTGTTTGTGGGTAATCGTTAGAACCGCCTCGAGAGCAGAAATAAGAAAAATATGGCAATTTTTCATCTTAAATTTGTTCATTTTTTCGGCGATAAAGGTTGCACTGTATTTGTATAGGCATATTTTCGTTACAAAATGCACTCAAGAGACCTGTTCATAAACTCAGTAGTTAAAGGTAAAATTTTGAATATAGGTTATGAATCCAGTCATATATAAATGACTGTGGTGCCTAATGTTTATTCAAAGCATTTTGCAAACTTCCTTTGTTTAGGTTTCCATTATGGTCTGGTCGCTTAATGTTTGTATTTCTTTCCCTTTGGTGTCTTTTATGGATGGAGTAAGTTAATTGTATCAATTCCTGATCTTTGTTTTACTTCTACTTTTTAAATCCATACATGTATACAAATGTTCGCAAGAAAAATTTACAAATTATCCTAAACATGTAATTTGAGCAAAACTGCAAGAAAAACTGAAATTAGTCCGGTCTACGTTTTTGCGCGGACTTGTTTTTCAGTAAATCGGAGTCAAAGTCGGACGTTAGCAAGAAAACTCGTGTGCTAGCTGAGAATGGCAGATAGAATCTGTCATTAAAACACATGCATGTTAGAGTTTTGAAATTTTTTATATTTTTTCCTTACGAAAAAATAACTGATCCATATTTTATCTTGTTGCTTGAGATATGGCCATTTGAACAGTTCGGCATTTTAACCTTCTTAGCAATAGTTCTCAAAATCTGTTTAAGCTATTGCCTTGAATAGAGAATTATGAGTAATTTTTGAAGAGGGGCAAGCATATAGTTGTGGCAGACTGTTTTACAAACACGCTTTCTAGCTGTTTTTGTTGTTGTTGTTGTTGTTTTGTTCTGAGTTTCAGTTGAACAAAGCTTATTCCTCTGAATTTAAGTATGGCTTCATTTTTACTGGTATAATTTTATCAACATCATGAAAACATGCATATATAATTTTGACCCCAACTTTGATGTAGTAAAACTTGGGTTTGCAGCGGTAAACCTTTTTTTTATATTTCTGTTCTAATATATAGACTTTGGGTACTCGTTAGAGCCGCCTCATCGAGTAACCACAATCTATAGTTTGGGCTATCACAATTTTTCATCTTAAAATTTTAGTTTTTTTTTTTTTCGGCGAAAAATCTACAATAGATTTGTATAGCCCTGTTTTCGTAATGAATAATTATAGCAAAAACAGACAAACTTTGATTTCAAAATTGTAATATTCTCTGAAAGCAATGTCCCTTGATCTAGCTCTTAGGGGATATATAAATTTATCTTAAATTGATTGTTCTGCCAGAGTATGACATTAACAATCGGAATGAATTCCTGACATGAAAGCTTCTTAAAGAATGCTATCGATATCAAAATAAAAGTGAAGGCAATGATCAGGAATCGATACAATTAACCCACAGCTCCCATCAGAGACACCAGAGGGAAAGAACACAAACATTAAACAGCTAGACCCTAATGGAAACATCAATAGCGGAAAAGCCGAAAGGACAGTTACATTCCCACAAAATTGCCAAATGTCTATCAAACACAAAATAATATAAGAGAATGACCGTAGAGAAGACGGAATGATCAATCTCCACGAAAGAATGTTGCCGACCCCGGTGGGTATCGAACCCGCGTCCTCCTGACCACCAGTCAGACACACATCCGACTGAGCTACCGAAGTCGTCCAATGTATATGCTTTTTAAACGATCTAAATACTATTTTCTTGTTTTTTCCATAAAAGCACACCTCCCTCTTTGCCAGTAGCTTCCTTATGTCCCCCTTCTTGTTAGCTTAAACCGTGTTTTAAGTGACAGATCTCATGCACGTATTCATTGATTCAGTGTCCCTTAAAATCTTGAGAATTTACCGCCTTTTACCACAGTACGAATTTCAAGCACATGTATTTGTTGCAGTCAGTGTATATTTTCCCGAGTACTTCAGTAGCACGCTGTTGTTGCATGCAAAAACTTTAAGGAAGTTAACTGTTAACATAAATATGCTATCGCTCGTTTGGGGACAGATATTTGATCTCTTTTTTTAATCACAATGTCGGATCAAAATGGACCAGCGAATCTTGTATCTTCTCATATGGGGCTTCCACGAGGCCAACTTACTAACCTAATACTTTGTTCTTACTGGATAGCTGCACAGGCTGATCTTACCCTTCCTTAGTGGAAAAAGTTTTTGCCGTGCGCCAGATTTAAATGTACACAAATAAGAAACGACGATAAAAGTAGAAAATCTTACATGAGTGTTCATGTATTATTGAATTTATTAAACGAGTTGAGGAAAAATGATAAAATGCGAGGCTTTGCAGAGCATTTTATCCCTTTTCCTCAACGAGTTTAATAAAGCCTCGCATTTTATTCCTTTTCCTCAACTCGTTTAATAAATTCAATAATATATGAGCACGAATGCAAGATTCTATTTATCATATGACATTCAAAACGCATTTTATTCACGATTGTTTAATAAAAAGGTCAATATTCCACCATTAGTAAACGCGACGTCGTTAAGGACGTCGTGCATGTAACGTTACGGGCCGTATCTAACCAATTTGCATATTTAATCCACTAGTGGATTATCGAATTTATTACATGGCGTTATTACACTCTCAAACGCGACGTCATATGATAATGCGGTTTGACCTCTTGTAAATGTGGCCATTCTTGTGTTTGACAAACACTTTGTCAGCTGCTGAATGATGTGATCAGACTGTTCAACTGACTCATTTGCCTCTTTCCTCTCGAAAAATGCACTGAATGCACATGCACGTAGGAAAATGAAGATCAGCCTGCTCGTTTGCGCAGTTTGATACGAGTCTGAACTGATCAAAAATTTTCATTTGTTTAAAGCGACACTAATTTGACTGTGCGCATGGACAGGCTTAGCATAACTCATTATTGACGTACACCATTAATCCCTTCCACGCGCGAGCTGTTAATCCTTTCCATGCTACCGTTGTGAGGGCTCACGTTTCCGCTCAACAGTTCACGCAATCCTCACGCAAACCCCCCGTAATTTCCACGCATTTCCCACTCTTCCGGGATTTTTTTCTCCGTGACGGTGAACGAAATAACCATCGCGGTAAGCGTAGTGTATCAGGGTTATTCACTTCATGTACTAGCACATGAATGTGATGCAGAAATGGGTCCCGAAGTCCATTTTCGCTGTATCAAGACTTAAACGTTTAAGGACAAACAAGGCTGGTAAAGGTTGTTAAAAAGTTCAGATTTGATATTTATATTTGTAAATGAACACAAAAATGTACATGAAAAGAAACTGTCTCCAAAATGACCTATACAGTGTTGACGGGAGCGTTATACCTCAAATCAATCAAACAAACAAAAAACATGCGAAAACCCCATCACTATTCTGATTTTTGTTATCAATAAAGCCTTGCCATACCTCCACGTGGTACCTGCTGGAAAATGTTGATGACAATCACATTAACCCTTTTTGTGCTGAATGGAATCATCTGCCATATAAATAGCAAGGGTCAGACTCAATTGCCAAAGGGGGTCTTTCGTTTGTGCCCATGCATGTTTTTTCTTTAAACTTTGTATATTAATAACTCAGCATATACAACCTATAAAAATGTATTTAATAAATTATACAAATCAAAGTAGGACTCAGGAGGCCACTCTTACTGACTCCCTCCATGAGCTGGTGTCTGTCTCTAAATAAGTGCGTCTTAAATCTTATGTTTTATTTATTTTCAAGATCTGTGAACTGGATTGAATGCAGAACTCCATGGGCATTCCTTTGATACTGAAAAACCTTTTGAATTAATTAAAGTTTACATTTTCTGGTAAAATAATTATCATAAATCTCATTTTTTAATTAAAATTTAAAAAAATTATCAAAATTCAATCCCTAAGATAGATATGTTCTAGTCTTTGTCAAGATTTCATTTTGCTAGGAAAACTTGCCATATGTATCTTCTTTAGCTACGCCAAATTTCATGAAAATCTGAAACCGGTAACACTGTAGTTTTACACCTTTAATGGATGTAAGTCGTTTCTGCAAAATTTACTATTTTATTGAAATCATCCAAGAACCATACAAAAAGGCAATTCGCAACACTTACGTAATAAAAATGAGATTATACAAATCAAAATGAATACATATTGAGCTGATCTAGATTAGAAACTATTAAAATATCATGAATTTCTGATATTTTCCTTTCATTTATACACTATGATCTATCCAAAATAGTAGATAGTAAAACACTAAGTCAAAAGGTATTCTTATCAACAAATTAGGCTTAACAACATATATTGTTTTTTTATTAGCAGCAAAATTATTGTGAACATGTGAAACTTTATTTAATGACTTTGTATAAGTCATGCTACTCAAATAGGTGTAAGGCAAGGAGATCCATTATTTTCATTTCCATACCAAGCTGGTATGCAAGGACGCAATGGTCAGCGGTTTGTTGTTGCTAGTAAAACTAGTTATGTTGATAAATCCATGGCCAGATTAAGCTTTAGATATACTCTGTCTTTATGAACGCTGGATTATTATCCTAACAAAAAAGTTACAGTAATTATTGGTTAGTATTTCCAAAAATCGAAATGTCACTAATATTGAGTCTCTGTTACAAAAGATATCATTGATGGATAAGGTGCAGAATATTTGGTGTAAACAAAGCTGTTCCATGACCTAGAGAAATTTTGCTATTAGACAGGGAGAGAAACAGTTTCCTTCCTTATAGTGCACATGCATAAAAATGTATCTTTTCTGCATTGGTATTGTAATTGTTGACGTTTCTTTAGTGTCTTATTTTTTTCTATTTACTTTGTCAAAATAGTGGTTAATTAATCGGAAGTGAGCTTTTAGTATTTTTTCTGGTTGTAAAACTTTCAATCACTTTTGGAATGTTTCTGCTGAATGCAAGTTCACTGTGTTTTTTAAACACTGTTCTTGCTTGCTTTTTGTTCATTAATAATTACCAGTACATGTCTGTGCAATGTATCTCTCAGCTTAGAAAGAGCATTGCAGTGTTTGGTCTGAAAAAAGCATCACAATGTATTTACTGAAATAATTTAAAATCCTATGAGTAATGCGATAACTAATCACAAATTGAATAATTAATATCAACAGTTTAAACACTTCTTGATATCTTACATAATGTGCTTTGTTTGTTTGTTTGATTTGAGGTTTAACGTCCCCGTCAACACTGTAAAGGTCATTTTGGAGACGTTGCTTCCAATTTTGTGGGACTTTTACCCGACATTGAGATGAAATGACTTCTCAAGCCCTGTCGCCCAATGAAACCAATAGGGTTTATTAGCATGGACGGTCCGCCTCGCACCGCGGTTCCTGGACAGGCTTAGTCGTCGTTGTGTGACGGCTCCACTATGTTAACACGCTTAAGCAGGAGCTTGCTGGTACTAAGGCCTATGAACTTCAGCCTTTGGCTGAAGAGAGAGCTATGGTAGATAAACATGTTTGTCTTTCAGCCACCAAGTTTGCTGTGTGTGTTAACGAAGGCCAAGACAAGCTTCCTGCGCTATACTGGTTACCAAAACTTCATAAAAAAACCTTACAAAGCACGGTTTATTGCAAATTCTAGTTCTTGCACTACCACTGAACTTTCTAAATTATTAACTTCCTGTCTTACTGCTATTAAAACGCATGTAATTAAATATTGTGATAAAGTCTTTGAAAGATCAGGAAGAAATCTGTTTTGGTCTATAAAAAATTCGAATGAGGTTTTAAATAAATTGAAATCTAGACAGTTTCGTGCTTCTAGTCTGTCTACCTACGATTGTTCCACTCTTTACACTACACTTCCTCATAATCTTATAAAAGAAAAGCTTAATGATTTAATTGAATGGGCTTTTCACAGAGAAGATTCTCTCTATCTTGCATGTAATGTCAGAAATGCATTTTTCACTTCTAAAGAGCATAAGAATTATACACTTTGTTCATGTCAGAAAGTGTGTGATGCCCTCACCTTTCTACTTGACAATATTTATATTAGATTCGGTACTAAGTGTGGGTATTCCGATGGGTACTAATTGCGCACCTCTTGTGGCGTTCATGTCAGAAAGTGTGTGATGCCCTCACCTTTCTACTTGACAATATTTATATTAGATTCGGTACTAAGTTATTTAGACAAGTTGTGGGTATTCCGATGGGTACTAATTGCGCACCTCTTGTGGCTGATCTGTTCTTGTATTGTTATGAAAGAGACTTCATTTTGTCGCTTTCCATTGATAACCAATCTGAAATTATTGAAGCTTTTAGCTCTACTTCTAGATATTTAGATGATTTATTAAATATTGATAATACCTATTTTGATGGTTTGATCAGTCAGATTTACCCCCTAGAACTTCAGTTAAATAACGCAAATTCTTCTGATACCGAGGCCCCGTTTTTGGATTTACATCTATCTATTGTAGATGGATTTGTTTCGTGCAAAATTTATGATAAACGCCATGACTTTGATTTTGAGATTGTAAATTTTCCTTTTTTGGATGGTGATGTTCCTCGTGCGCCATCCTATGGCGTTTATATTTCGCAATTAATTCGATTTGCTAGAGTGTGTAGTCATGTAACTGACTTCAACACTCGTAATAAATTATTAACGGCTAAACTTCTTAATCAGGGTTATCGGTACCATAAACTACGCAAAGCCTTTTCAAAATTTTATAGACGCCATTCTGATTTAATTTCAAAATTCAATATTGGACTTAAATCTCTTCTGCAACAAGGTCTATCGGAACCCGAATTTTATGGTGACTTAGTATATAAATTCAGAAAAATATATAACCGCAATGACTTCAGCACCCAATTTCGTAAAATCATTCTTCGATATAAAAAGATTGGGTACAACATGGATATTATACGACAGACTGCATGCATGGTAGTTAACCCAATCACGGTTGGCAACTTTGCTTCCCTCTTTAATTGCACGCCGGTGGGTCAGGCCTCAGATTCTATGACGGCTCCAACGTAAAGGCTTATTGAAAATTAAAGAGATAATGTTGGTTGGTGCCTGATGCTCTGTCTCTGGTCGGGCTCATCGGAGTCTAACTGTTTGTTTTCTTTTGCTCCAGCATTTCAGTGGTTTCTTGCTGTCGAGTCCTCACCGTTGTCTCACCTCTGTGGTTCTTTGATTTCTGTGTTCACGGAGATGTTGCACTGATGAGTTAGGAGGCCTCCATGCGGACTGAACAAATTATTTGTCTAAATCGCGACGGAAGTAAGGACGAGGATTGTGGCCACGTAAAATCGATTTAAGCCCCCCCCCCCCCAGTGGAAATCTTCCACTGACCGTTCCAAGGCGGCTTTTCTGTGGCGATTTATTTATGTTGTTGTTTGTTACCTACTGTGTGTATCACTTGTGTCTTTTAATTTTGGATGGCCATATGGCCATTTTGTGGGAAAGTAACTGTCCATATGGCCTTCCTTTGTTTAGGTTTCCATTATGGTCTGGTCGCTTAATGTTTGTATTTCTTTCCCTTTGGTGTCTTTTATGGATGGAGTAAGTTAATTGTATCAATTCCTGATCTTTGTTTTACTTCTACTTTAGATCCTCTAAGCGGTTTACCAGTACTAGAGTGCGGGCCGGATTCAGCTCTGCGTGGAAGCATCATGCAGCCCATATATTTCTTCAAGCCCCTATGGGCGGGGGCCATAATGTGCTTTGTAATTACTGCAACAACTGCTGAGATAGGTAAATGAAGTGAAAGACCTATACAAATATATAGACAACACAATCATGATCGCATCAGTTTTGGAACACTGACAAATGTACGACCATGTGAATTCTAAAAGCAAATTCAAATGGCTTTGGAATACAGCTTCAGGAAGCCGTTTGATTTCGTTCATAGGGGCTATACAAAAAGATAGATTGGCTAGTGCCTATGCAGATACCAATTCTGAAAACTTAATGTCCAGGAAAAGTAAAGTGTTATTGATTTTCCCTAGAGTAAACCTTTCTTTTTAAATGGACAGTTAGGGTTAAATAAACAAACAACAGTTTGACTTGAGAGTAATTTATCTCGAGTCGGATAACAAATCCCACAAAATCTGAAGCAACATCTAAAGTGACTGGTATGTTGTTGATTTGAATGTTAAATCTAAACATCACCTTAGCACCATTACCAAATTGGACAAGAAAGACAGAAATAAAACTGTGCACATGATAACATGTGTGCGTTTGATGACGTTTGTCATCAAAACCTTTGCAGTATAGTTCTGTAGACAAAATAGTTTGTTCTATAGGGGGCAAATTTACCAAAATGGATGTTTTGAAATAATACATATAAGTATGCTATGAACTACTTACACAAACCATACTATACTATAGCCATCCAAATTGAAAGCAATAGTAAAGTATTATTAAACAGCATGACCAAAACATGATAATCATATAATTTCACATTTTGCTGAATCAGGACTATCATTATCCAGTCTGTTAAAACACAATGTTACCGGTCCTCAATTTCCATCAAAATTCATCAACATGTTCCTATGATATGTGGGTAGTTTTTATGCTTAAATGGTGTCTTGACAAAAATTGGAACATGGTAAAAATGCATATAAAATTTTAATGAATACAAAAATAGGAGCTGAAATATGGGGACGACCTCAAAGAAAACTGGATGCCCAGCCACTATTACTAGACATATGAGGTCATTCATAGTATCAACGAACTCACCAATTATGGCTTTAATTCATAAAGCATAGCAGCATTAGATATATGAAACTCTGAATACTGTGGACAAGTTTATATCAGAGTACTCTCTGTTGTGATAGAGACTTCATAAAATATGTAATAAATTTACTACGAAAATAAAATTTAAAAGTGAATGCATCCTAATTATAATGGTTATACCCAAGGCAATTATTGTGCATAATTTCATCAAAATCCAAGCGTGGGCAGAAACCAATGCAAATTTCCTATATCGTGAAAGACCCCCTTTAGGCATGTCAGGTTGCCTTATCATTGAAATTTATT
The DNA here is from genome assembly GCA_963580285.1 of Lucinisca nassula. NCBI lineage: Eukaryota > Metazoa > Mollusca > Bivalvia > Lucinida > Lucinidae > Lucinisca > Lucinisca nassula. The sequence continues at coordinate 114,301,188 of OY757017.1, read as the reverse complement.
TGGCAATTTGCTTAACAGTTTGAAAACAATGAAGTCCCTGATCAGACCTGCATTCTACGACATCTGAATTGAGACTTCATGCACTGTTAGCCAATTTGATATTATTTTGGAGTTTCTGTTCAGAAAGGGTTAATCACCCACAGGCTAACATGACAGGTCGACTTTGTTGAAACACTTTTAAACTGCTGATGTTAGGCAAACTGCAAGAGTGGTTAAATATGCAATGTACATGTATGACCTAAATAGTGTTCAATGGATCGTTAAACCATTACCAAATAATTAAAACCGTTCAACAAAATTCGGTCGCATTTCATGTTACAGGGTGTAAGTATAGGGGACACTGGTATTAAAATTGCCTTGTGATATAAACCAGCTTTCATGGTGACATGGTAGGGTCTTAACTCATCACTTGGGCAGAGTTCGATTCCGGTCTAGGTCTACAAAGAATGTAGTGGGAGTATGCTGTTTCCGCATTTTTTGTCCCCCTCTGTCATTTCTGCTCAGTAGCTTGAAAACAAATTGATGGTCTTTAAAACAAATCCTGCCTGTGAAATGATACTGATAACCTCTAGTTTGGGATTTTTTCACAGCTTTTTTATCAATTTTCAACGGAGTAATGACCCATGTCTGACAGCAGAAAGTCGTTTCCGCTCAATATCTTAAGAAACATATTATGCTTAATTTTGATTGTATTTAACTGTGCATTTATGTTGATAAGATTTAGCTAATTAGTATTGCTACATAGCAGTTTGCGTCTATTTTCAGGAGAGTTACCGCCCTTGAATTTTGTCAAATGTATGCTTCCCCCAATATCTCGCATTTGGCGTGTGAATTTATCTGGACAAGAAGATAAAGCTTAGGACTGTTATAGGGTATTTTGTGTTCATTTTCAGCAGAGTTTTGGCCCTTGAATGATGTTGAAATGCAATGATCAGGAATCAAAACAATTAAGTTAACCGACACTTCCCATCAGATATACCAAAGGGAAAGAAACACAAACATAACAAGACCCCAAGGGAAACATCAAAAGCGGCAAGCCAAAACGACAGTTACTTTCCCACAAAATGGTCAACTGGCTATGCAAACCAAAAAGTTACAAGCGATACACACACTTACACTTACAAAATAAACCACAACAGAAGAACCACATTGGAACGGTCTGTCAAAAGGATTTCACTGGGGGGCTTTGATCGATTTTACGCGGCCGCAATCCTCGCCCTTAGTTCCGTCGCGATTTAGACAAGTAATGTGTTCCGAGTCCGCATGAAAATTTGGCTCCGCTGATTATCTTGAGCAAAAAAAGATTGATTCTGATCAAATTTGGTATGATAATTTTAGTTGGCAAGATATAATTTTCACTGTCACATGGCTTTTTGCATCCATTTTCAGCAGAGTTACGGCCCTTGAATGATCTCAACAATTCATTTTTGCCCGATATCTTGAGAAGGAAACAATTGATTTTGATCAAATTTGGAGTATGCTATGTTGGCAATATATAGCTTGGGACTGTTTCATGGCTTTTTACATTAATTTTGCAGAGTTATAGCCCTTGAGTGACCTCAAAAATATTATTGCTCAGTATCTTGAGAGAGAAATAAGTGATGTACTATTTGTACTGGTGCGAAAGAGAGGGATGGGGATTTAGTAAATTTAGGCCAAGCATTAAATAAAGAGTTTTCTCGATTAAGATTTCAATGGGTTTGCAACCAAACTTGAATCGATTCCCAAACCTCTATCATTTTTGGACATTTCTACAAACAAATACTTAATTGTTGTTTGCAACAAGAACATATATCACTATATCTATTTTATTTTTTTTTTTTTTTTTTTTGTAAAAACGATTTTGTACAGAAAAATTTTGTGTTAATCGCTGACCATAGTTTTGATTGATTGTTGAAATGGACATAGCAATGACCATGCCCGTGACAAGGTAGTGTAACATAAAATGTCATAAAAAGAACCCTTTCGGAGATGTGAAAGATCGCACTATGTCACACAGGTGTGCTACCGTAATTGTTTTCAGGATTTACTTGTGATCCATTGCCATACGGTTGTTTATAGGTTATGCCATTTTGGGTTTATTTTTTTCCAGTGTTCAGTTGTTCATCATAAACGGCATCGTAACTTAATACATTCATTACGAAAACACGCCTATACAAATACATTGTAAATTTTTCCACCGGAAAATGAAAATTTTCAGATGGAAAATTTCGATATTTTTCTTATTTCTGCTGAAACCATAGACTGTGGATACTCGTTAGAATCGTCTCAACGAGGCGGTTCTAACGAGTACCCACAATCTATGTTTTGGAGCAGAAATAAGAAAAATAATATATACCCCTGCAAAACCCGGTTTTATTATACACACGTGGGGTTTAAGGGGATCAAATTGATATAGGCGTGTTTTCGTGATATGTTGAGACTTTGATCATTGAATATGGCAAATATACCAATGTTTTTGCCAGTTTGCGGCTTACCTAACGTTCAGTTATTGTACTTGCTGCAACAGTTATTAATTTGAAAACTGACAACGATGTTTTGAACTACTGCACCCAGATCGGCTTCTTCTGTCGTTTCATGTTGCCCGTCGTCCGTTCGTTGTTCGTCTCATTTAACCGTAAATTGAATTGGATGATACTCGATGAGGGGCAATGGTTGGAGGCAATGAGGTGACAGGGAGATTCCGGGTTTTTTCAACTTATTTCTTTTCCGATAACCAGATTGCTGCTCGGGTAGATGAAATTTTACATATGACATGAGAAACCAAATGGAAAGGAACACAACCATAGAACAACTATACCCTAATGGAAACATCAATAGCGGAAAACCGAAAGGACAGATGCTTTATTTTGCCACAAAATGGCCAATTGGCTATCCAAAACAAACATATGCAAGCGATACAAACATTTAGAGAACTATAACAAAAAATAACCACGACAGAAGAACCACCTTGGAGCGGTCGGTAAAACGTACTTCACCGGAATGGTGGGGTGGGTTAAATCGATTTTATCTGGCCACAATCCTCGCCCCTTATTTTTGTCGGATTGTGCTTAAACTTGAGTGGAGAACAGAAATTAAGGCAATGATCAGGAATCGATACAAAGACATGAAACGGAAAAAACACAAACATAAACAATTTCATCATAACGAAAACGTACAAATGGAAAGCCAGAATGGCGGTTACCTTCCAAGATAAACACCCACTAAAATCCAAGCACTGAGAGTACTGGTGGGTCGATTGTCTCCGAATGTAGGTCAAAGAAATAACAATATCACAGATTTTCATCAGAAAAGTTGCCATTTTGGAGGTGTGAAAAATGCACTCAGTCGCACGGGTGTGTTATTGTAATGCAATGGGAAGACTCTTGACATCACCGCAGCGCCTTCAATTTTGATTTGATCTTTCTGAAACTTACATATCGGTAGGCTAGGCTGAAGATAAGAAATCAAATGGGTTCAAAGAGATGACGTCTGTAAGTCACAAGGCTTACTTTTGCCACATCGTATTTATATAATATGTGTATTGTAAATGTATGAAGCTTGAAATAAAATATTGTTTAAACCAAATGAGTTCAAAACCCTGTGACTTCGGCGTACCTCTCGAAGTTACGTCCCCTTGCTTGCTGAAAATGCCTATTTTATTTTGTCATCACTGTCGTCCTTAATTTTATATCGGGCATTCTTGAAACTTGCATATAAGTAAGTCAGCGATGAAAGCTCGGATGAGTTCGAAAACTGGTGAAGCCGGGCTATCTATAATTGGAGTTACATCCCCTTAAATGCATAGAATGTCTATGTTTGACCTTGTCTGGCCCCGGCCATCGGGGCTTGAAGAAATAGATGGGCTGCATGATGCTTCAACGCAGAGCTGAAATCGACCCGCACACGAGTGCTGGTAAACCGCTTAGAGGATCTAAGCCTGCCGAGGCAAAGCGGTGCGATGTTCGATCCGTCCATGCTCAAAACCCTATTGGTTTCATCGGGCGGCAGGGCTTGAGACGTCATTTCATCTCAATGTCGGGTAAAAGCTCCACAAAATTGGAAGCAACGTCGCCAAATTGACCTTTACAGTGTTGACGGGGACGTTAAACCTCAAATCAAACAAACAGTGTTTGACCTTGTCATCACCGTAGCGCCTTTAGTTGTTATCGCATCTTCTTGAAATTTACATATAAGTGAGGGATAGCAGATCGAAGAAGTTTGAAAACTCGTGAGGTCGGCCTATCTACCTTAGAGATATGTCCCTTTGATTGCAGAAAAGGTCTATTTTAGACCTTATAATCACCATAAGTACATCAGTTTTTATCGGATCTTCTTAAAACACATATAAATAAGTCAGGGATAAAAACTCAGACGTGTTGGAAAACTGGTGAGGTCGGCCTGTCTATCATAAGAGCTACGTACCTATGATTGCAGAAAATTCCTGTCGTTGACCTTGTCATCACCGTAGCCACTTCGGTTTATATCGAAATATTCTTGAAATTTTCATGTCCATCACGAAAACACACCTATATAATTCTGACCCCACTGCACCCCACTTTTATATAGTAAAACCGGGGTTTGCAGGGGTGAACCTTATTTTTCTTATTTCAGCTCTAAAATATAGATTGTTGGTACTCGTTAGAACCGCCTCGATGAGGCGGTTCTAACGAGTGCCCACACTCTATATTTTGAGCAGAAATAAGAGAAATATCACAATTTTTCATTTTAAAATTTCCATTTTATCGGCGGTAAAGTTTACAATGTATTTGTATAGGCGTGTTTTCGTAATGCAGTCGGGGTTAACAGCATGGATGATTTCGGAAACTGGTGAGGTCAACCTATCTGTTAAAGAGTTACATGAGTTCGAAAACTGGTGATATCCGCCTATTACTCGTACAGCTGTGCCCAATTCTGTGAAACAATACCCATTTTGGACCCTGTCATCACCATAAGTTCTTCAGTTTTAATTTGTTATTCCTGAAATTAACACATTATTAGTAGGTTGGGGATAACGACTTGGAATAATTAAAAAAAAATGCGAGGTGGGCCGGTGAAGTTTGGGGATAACAGCTTGGATTAATTAGAAATTTGAGAGTTGGGCCAGTCTATTATAGAGTTATGTCCCTTTGATTGCTGCAAATGCCAATTTCTGACATTGCCATTTGCATACGTCTCTATTTGCTGAAATTTACAAATAAGTAAGTTAGGGATAAGAACATGTAATACTATGTGTTTGAAAACTAACATTCTTGGCATATTACACATAGAGTTATGTCCCGTTTTTTTTTTTTTTTTTTGCTGGAAATGACTTTTTTGGACTTTGTCTTCAGTTGTGATCGGATCGTCCTGAAATTAGCATATAAGTAGATTTGGGATGAAAGTTCAGATGAGTTCGAAAACTCTAAATGTTGGCCTATCTCGCATTGATTGCTGACAATGGCTTTGTTTTTGTTTTATGTTGTCATCAGCCTATGTCCTTCAGTGACAATTTGGATTTCCTGAAACAATGAATCTGTTAGCTCAGGTGAACGATATAGGACCATCAAGGTCCTCTATTTAAGGGTCAGGCCTCAGATTCTATGACGGTCCCAACGTAAAGGCTTGCTTGAAATCAAAATTTAATTTTATGTAATGTTGATTGGTATCTGCTGATCGGTCGGGCCTATTGGACTCTCCAGCATTTCAGTGTCGTCTTGCTGTTTAGTCCTCACCGTTGTTTCATCTCTGTGGTTGTTTGGTTTTTGTGTTCTCGGAGATGTTGCACTAATGGGTTAGGAAGTCTTCATGCGGACTGAAAACATTCTTTGTCTTAATCGCGAAGGGAGTTAGGACGAGAATTGCGGCCGCGTAAAATCGATGTCCCACGACCCCACCCCTCAACAAATACTTTTCACTAACCGTTCCAATGCGGTTCTTCTGTTGTGGTTTATTTTTGTTAAAGTTTGTCTTTGAATGTGTGCATCGCTTTTATTTTTCTTTGTTTTTTTTGATAGCCAATAGGCCATTTTGAGGGACGTAATTGTCATGTTTGCTTTCTGCTATTGATGTTCCCATCAGGGTCTAGCTATGTCATGATTGTATTTCTGTCTCTTTTGTGTCTCTGATGGGAAGTATGGGTTAATTGTATCGATTCCTGATCATTGTTTTCACTCGTATTTTAAATCGATATTTCGTGCCCAATGTCTTCGCCCTTGGTTCTGTGTTGGTTAAGACATTGGGATGACATGGTGAGTCAGCACATTCCTCCTCCCTGACGTAGTCCCATTCTGTGTGAAAAAATGTCCAATTTATTGCCAAAATATTTTATTCTCGATTCGATATTTGGCTGGAGGATTTGAGAAAATCGAAACCATTCCCCATTGATGCCATGGGTTATGAGTTGTTGCCTTAATCCCAACCGAGTCAAATGCCTGCTTAAAGTCTACAAAAGTACACTACAGCTTTTTGGATTTTGATTTCAAAGTTTAGACTAAGCTGTTAATGACATTGAACGGGCCTCCGTGGCCTAGTGGGTAAGAGCGCTGACTCTTGATCATTAGGTCTCTCATCGCTGTGGTTCGAGCCTTGCTTGTGTCACATGTGAGACGCCAAGTTCTGCAACGGAAGGTCATGTGTTTTTTCTCCGGGTACTCCGGTTTTCGCTCACCTTTGATCATGTCGAACTTTAACGGACATCCAGGTAACTGCAGTCGGTTAAAGTAAATACATAGATTTATATAGGAAATTGATAATTATTTCCCTATAAAATGAATAGTAATAGCAATATCTTTTCTGTGCCAGCGGTTCATGATTCTGCATTCTTTTACGAATGCACACATGTATTTTTCATGAAGTTTCATCAACAACATTTTGGTCCTTTTTACATATAATTGGAGGCACCCTCTAAATGTATAGACTATATAGTAAAACTACTGAATGAAGCGACAAAAACTGATGAATATAGTGTCATAACTTTTTTGTAAGTTGTTATTTTTATTCTGTGCAAGCGGGAGTATGTTGGCAAATGTATTGCGAACACGTCCATATAAATTTTGTAAAATAGAAATGAGAATAATTTGGTCCTTTTTGAAAATGAAATACACTACCCTCCTTTTCTATTTCCAGTTTACCTTGGTAACCAGCAGTCAGCGGTTGTTACTAAGGTAAACAATAACAGAGAATATATTACGCATACGACGTGCTTCTTGAACTGTATGGTTCGGGATTTTTATTTATTTATTTATATGTATTCTCAAAAGTAAATGTTTTCGAAAACAAAGACTTTATTACGCCTACGATATGCTTAATTATCAGTTTTAAATGGAATAATCTGTTTGTTACTTTGGTTTGACCATCATAAAACACGCGGCATAATTTTGACCCCCTTAAACCCCACTTTTATGTAGTAAAACAGGGTTTACAGTTGTACACATTTTTTCTGCTTAAAAACATAGATTGTGGGTACCCGTTTGCAACGCCGAGAGGGTTCTAACGAGTACCCACAAACTATGTTTTGTGCCAGTTTGACCGCCTCGTCGAGGCGGTTCTGGTGAGTATCCACAAACTTTGTTTTGAGCAGAAATTAGAAAATAACGTATTTTTTAACTGATGATTTTCATTTATAATGATTTTGTTTGTTTGTTTGACTCTTTGTTTGTGATGGATTTCACGGCCCAGTCAACGCTATTTAGATCATTTTTAGTTAACCTATCTACACTAATCCTGGGCATGCTTTTACGTAGGCGGTTAACCAGTAGAGTGAACATTCTTCCTCCAGAAACTGTCAACTGCCTTTCTTGAATCATTTTAGTGATAAAATTTTCAATGTACATGTGTATTTGAATAGGCCTGGTTTTGTAATTGTTTAGTTTCATTAAGTGACGTTCTGTTCTAAATGTGGCTCCAAATTGTATTAAATTATATTGAAGTAGATTTGCCGACAGGGGCCAGAAAAGACAGATACTTTTATTGTTCTGAAAACTGTGAAGATTATGCAATGTTTTACAGACCTGTCACTTACTGCTCAAAACATTATCTCGTTTACACCTCGACAAGCTGAAATCTAGTCAGAATGCTTTACAGATCATGATATTAACATTAAAACCGCGCAAACCTAAAGACTACTAAAGGCAAGATTCTGGTAGGACTTACCATATGGAGAAATGGACCTTAAAAACCTGTCCTGGAGTGGATAAATATTTATTAATAAAGGACAAAGATCTCTCTCATGCACGTAATTGTAAGACAAACAGCTTTTTCTGGATTTATTTTGACCCCCTTTAACCCTCTTTTATATAGTAAAACTGGGATATATATTATTTCTGCTCAAAAACCTTGATTGTGATTAATCGCTATAACCACCTCGCCGAGGTGGTGCTACTATGTAGCCCAAATATATGCTTTGAGCAGAAATATAAAAAAATATCAGATTTTTTCCACAAATTTTCATGATTTGGTGGTAAAATGTTTATCGTATTTTTGCTCGTGTTACAAAAAACGTTTGAGTCCAGGATTATTCCCTGCAATCATTTATTGTCCAATTATTGCCCTGTTGAGTAGAGCTGATAATTAATCATTTTCTTACACATCGACGGGCAGATTGGCGCGTGTCAAGCGGGCGCCTGTTAAAAGTTTTTGTTCACGACTATGCAAACGTATTGGATGAATCATCACGAAAACACGCCTATATAATTTTTACCTAATTAAAACCCCACTTTTATTGAGTTAACTGGGTTTTACAGGGGTAAACATTATTTTTTCTTATTTCTGCTCAAAAACATAGATTGTGGGTACTCGTTAAAACCGCCGAAATATGAAGAATACCATTTTTTTTCTGTAGAAAATTTTAGTGGATTATTTTTTCAATATATTTGAATAGGCGTATTTCGAATTTTTTCTAATATTATTTCTAAAATATAGATTGTGGGTATTTGTGATAATAATATACTAATCAAAGTCAAAAATTGAAGGTAATGATAATGATAAAAAAATAATAATAGCAAGAATAATAATTCAGTCTTTTTTTTTTTTTTTTGTAATTGCCTCCATCTCTGTCTCACTTTAAGCTCGGGCCCATCAGATTTACTTAAGACTTTGATTTGATTATAAAGAGATAAAGGCAAAATCAATAGTGTTTTTCGAGAAAATGACCTTGGCGTAACAAACCAATAATTATATTAATCCCTGTTAACCCTTTTTGTACCAAATGGAATGTTCCTCCTTATATATGGTACAAGTCCATTTCATGATTTAGGGGTGTCAGGTTGTGTTTTCTTCAAAATTCATTTGGAAAATGGCTGAACGTTCTGCGGCGTCTGATCTAGGCCTGCACTGTTTGCCAGGGTACCTGTTTTGGGGGTTTCCGGTACTAAATGGGTTAAACACCGCGTAACATCGCGAAGTCACGGGTGAGCATCATTGGAAAGGTAGACTGAGGACCGCCCGAGGCATTAAGTATATAAGAATATCACCTATTAAATGAATAGACAGCAATCAACTAGGTTGTTTTTCTAGCATTGATTTATATTATCCTGGTGCTCTTGCCAAACGCGAATCGGATAGAGGAATACGAACGGGTGCAGTCTGATCTGAGTTCTTGGACTGTCAAAGCAAGCAAAAACTAAATCATGGGTTCCGGCTCAATATCATGACCTTATTGTGTGCAATAAACAAAGACTGGGATCAGTTTGCGAATACACGCAGTCTGGTCCGAGTCTGTTTAATTCGCCTGAGGGGAGATGAGATTCTGCTACATACAGAGACCCGATGAATAATTTCACACAGATTGCGTCTTCGATTGATCGGCTAAATATGATTTAATGTAATAGCAACATGAACAATAGATTCCAGGACAATATCCCCCCGGACATAATCCCCCCGGACAAAATCCACCCCCCCAACATTTTTTCAGGTGGACAAAATCCCCCTTGGCAAAATCCCCCCAGGACATAGCCCCCCCCCCACCTTGCTGTTTATGAAGGTGGACAGTATCCCGCTCACCTCCACATCCACAATTACTGGTTTTTGAAAATCTGTCTTTCGTTTTGAAAACTGCAGATTCCATATCCGATTTGGTGCAGTACTATCAAAGCTATATTGGTGATCATGGAGAAATTATTGCCCGTCAACACTGTATAGGTCATTTTGAAGACGTTGCTTGTAAGATCAAAGTAAAAAGGACATACTTGTATTAACTGTTTGCAATTGTACATGTGTGCTTTGGGGTTTTATGGACCTCTCAACCCATTAGGATTATGTCAAGCATGATCAGTTAAATTGACATATTCCAATAACAGATTCCAATATTTTTCATATTTCTGCTCAAAAACATAGACTGTGGGTAGTGGAAGGATAATTAACTAGAACAATTTAGAGCAAGGGTGATTTTGTTCAACCTTCAACCTGACATACAGCGAGGGGGATTTTGTCCGGGGGGGATTTTGTCCGAGGGGGATTTTGTCCGCCTTTACAAAAAGGGGGAATTTTGTCCGGGGGGGGGGGGGCGGGGATTATGTCCGGGGGGATTTTGTCCGGCTACCCAACAATACTATCTTCCAAGCTCTGGGAATCAGTAGCAGAAGACACTTTCAAATATTTTTTTTTCTTAATTTCCAACGCGAATAAGGCTTGACATTTCACGTGAATCGTTTGCTGCAGACGATTCACAAGTGATATGAAACATCATTTGGGCTTAGAATTAACAACAAAAATATTTTGAAAAAAAAAAAAAAAAAACAACAAAAAACTTGATAATTAGATCATTTTCGTCGCACTAGTCATGTTTTGTTTAACAACTTTGAGTTTCTTGAGCATACGCTACTGATCGTTTTATTTTTTATTTTATTTTATTTTATCTTATTTTGTATAATATTTCATTTCAGCAATTCTTGAAAATTTATGTTGCACTTTATAAAATGTTTAAAACCTTGTTGCATTTACACTGTTGGCTTGTACAATTATGTATTTCAGACTGATTTATGTCGCTAAATACAATTGATATATTTGACACTGGGAGATACTATTTGTAATCATATATAATACATCATTTAATTTTATTCTTTTTCATTCAATTTTTTTTTTCAAGATACACCATAACACAACATCCACTTTCTTAAATTAAAACAGTCACCTATATAGTATATAAAAAGCGGTCCTAAAAATGTACGATTTACAATTTGCCTGAGGCAATTTGCACAGGAGGTAGTCGAGTCCTTGGGGAGATAACCATTTATTTTCTGTCTTGTTCGCGTTAATTCCCTTGATTTTCAGCACAGCTGAGAAAGGTGATGTCCGTATAAGTCCGGTATGTAACGACCGGCTCGATATGAGTGAAATAATCTTGAAAGGGCCGTAAAACCAAAAACCGAAAAGAGATTATCAGCAGTGGAATTTGTTCCTATATACTTACATATAAGTAGACTGGCGATAAAAACACAGATATAAGTTCAAAAACCGGCGTTGATTACTTTTTAATCAAAGATTTACGTCTTCTTGATTGTTGTTAATCCCTATTTTGACCTTGTAATTACCATAGCGCCTTCAGGTATAATATGATCTTCCAGAAACTTACATATAAGTAAGTCAGGGATAAAAGCTTGGATGTGGTCGACAATTGGTGATAACAGCTTATTACTTATAGAGTTATATCCCATTCTTTGCTGAAAATGCCTATTTTGAACATTGTCATCGCTGTAAGTCGTTTAGCTTTGATCTTCCTGAAACTAATAAATACGTATGTGGAGGATTAAAGCTCGGGTAAATTTTTATCTGGCGAGTTCAGCCTGTCTATGATAGGTTTACATGTCCTTGATTGCTGAAAATGCCTATATTTGATATTGTCATTACCATAGTTATGCCTCCCCCCTCCAACTTCAAAGAAGGTGTTGGGGTATATTGTTTTTGTTTTGTTCGTCCATCCGTCCGCCGTTCGTCCGTCCATCACACACCATAGGAATCTCAGAAACCATTAACGTTAGGGTTCTAAACTTTAATATGTGGATTGCTGATAAAAAATACCAGATCCATATGTTATCTTGTCAGTCAGACGTCTGTTCGCAGAGTTATGGCCCTTTGTAGACAGGCATTTTGGCATCGGAAAAGGTTGTGAACAAAATACAATGTATCTCAAGAACAGCTGGGGCTAGGTTCTTGAAATTTTGCAGGCTATTCGAAAACAATGAGAAGATGATCTGATTAGATTTAGTATAATTGTGTTTAAAACTATGACGACATTATGCCCCTTTGTGGACTAAGACATTTTGGCATAGGAAAATCTTGTAAGGCTGTTGGTATTTTGCAAGCTCCGTGGAACCAATGCAAAAATAATCCGATTAGCGTTTGATATAATCTTTCGGATTCAGAGCTTCCGGCACTTTGGCATAGGAAAGCTTGTTAGCAAAATATCTGAAGAACCACTAGGGCTAAGCTCTTGAAATTTTGCAGTCTGTTTGGAAGCAATGTAAAGATGACAAGATAAAATTGAGAAATAATTTAATGAAAAAAAAAATGACCAAATTTTGCCCCTTTATGGACTTAGGCATTTTTGCATAGGAAAGGCTTGTAAGCAAAGTGTTATAAGAACCGCTAGTGCTAGGCTCTTGAAATTTGCAGGCCCTTTTGAACCAATGTGAAAATGATCTGATTAGACTTTGGAATAATCTTATAAAACAAAATTGACGAAATTATGCACCTTTGTGGACCTGGGCATTTTGGTATAGGAAACGTTTGTAAGCAAAATATCTCAAGAACCGGTCGGGCTAGGCCATTGAATTTTGGCAAACTTTTTAGAACCAATGTGAAGATGATTTGATTAAAATTTAGTTGTTGTTTTTTATGAATTATTGACTTAATTATACCCCTTTTGTGGACATAGGCATTTTGGAATAGGAAAAGCTTGTAAACAAAATATCTCAAGAACCACATGGGCTAGGCTCCTGATTTTTCGAAGCTGTTTGGAACCAAAGGAAAGATGACCTGATTAAATTCCAGTATAATTTTATGAAAATTGGACCAAATCATGCCCCTTTGTGGATTTGGCCATTTGACATAGGAAAAAGCTTGTAAGCAAAATGCAAAATGTATAATTTACAGACAGGAGTAGGTCTTTGGAACTAATGTGAAGATCGCCTGATTAAAAGCTTTTAAATGACTTTTCCTGGATGTAGTTGAGAACAATTTCACAGGCATGTTCCTAAGACGATCCTCTACCATAGTTACTCAAACCGTTTCTTTCCAATATATAAGAATACAACGCTTACACGACTTCCGTTCCTACGCCTGTGGACATATTTTGAAATAATTGAACAGAGAAATTCCATAGGTGGCCCTTTACCAATATTGCTAAAACTGTTCTGCACCTAGGAACAAAATGGCCACCAAGACTAAAATAGAAAAACAAAACAAAACGTTTAAACGATTCCTTTCCTATTATGGTGGGTTGATTTTTTGTAATAGTTTCATCGGAGTGTTTCTTGGATGATCATCTATGAGAATTGCTCCAACCGTTACGCATCAATGAACAAGATGGCCACACGAACTAAAAGAGAAGCCTTTAAGCGAGTCTCCTTCGAAACAGACAGATGTTTTGTTTTTAATAATTCCACAGGAATGTTTCTTGGACTACAAAACTTGCTCAAACCGTTTTGCTTCACTAAACAAGATCACCATCAGAGCCAAAGGTATAAAATATGTAAAAACATTCTTCCTCAACCCATAGATGGAATAATTTCATAGGAATGTTCTTTATGTGACCTTCTACAAAAACTTGCTCCAACAGCTCGATCCAGTAATCAAGATGGCCGCCTGTGCTAAAAATAGATAAAAACTGTAAAATGTATCACTTATATCATTTTGCTTTGAATATCCAATTGGCCATTTTGTGGGAAAGTAACTGTCCTTTTGGCTTTCCGCTAGTGGTGTTTCCATTTCATGTTTGTGTTTCTTTTACTTGGATGTCTCTGATAGGAGCTTTGGGTTAATTGTATCGATTCCTGATCATTGCCTTCATTTCTATTCTGCTTAACAGATGGACGGATTTTGAAATAACTTCACAGGAAGTGGGCAATCCTCTTCCAGAATCGCTCAAACCTATCCACTCTGGTCGTCACTGCACAATCATAGATTTAACGGCTTCGAAATTAAAGAGTATCAATAATATATTTCTGCACACGAAAAAATTCTCTCGATACATACGTACTAGCACGATGGTAAGAAAACCTTTTCAGAGACAATTAAATCACAGAACTTATAAAAGAGTTCTCAAATGAAATTTATTCATTATATTTGATGCACTGTCTGCGAACCTAGTAGCAAAAGTGTTAGTTTATATGTGCTAATGACGTGTTTGATATTTCATCTTCTTGCTAATTAGGCGTTAGCGAGAAAAGCTTAGGGGCAAATATATAGACGGATCCAATGTTTTGACACGTGACCTTGTTAACTTGTCACTGCGCATGCGCAAAACTACTTTTCCTTTTGATAACGATCTTTCGTGGTAGGCAAAAAGCCGCTGGTTCCATATAAAGACATTGTAAATAGGTTTAATATTACGGGCATATTTTAGTTGACTGTTACAGAAAATCGATCAGATAAATATATTCTATACATTATTCCTGCATCTTCCGCATTTTTAGTCATTCGTTTTGTGCATTTTTATTACAAATAATTAAGACTATCCCGCATCGTTACCTGCCTAAGTTTAACTGGTAATTATCATCAAAACATCCTCAAATATTCCAGAAAACAATAATTACTAGCTAAGACATGTCTATTTTAAAAGTTTAAAGGTCAATTTTGTCGTTTCGATTCCAAACAAAATACAATTTTTCAGAAAATAACATCGCATTTACAATGGCGACAAACGGCCAAAGACGTTTTTTGCCCACCACCGGTAAGTCCCGGCAAATAGTATTATTGAGTGATGACGTAGTGTTTGGATGTGTCTATACAAGACGCATAACTCAGCCCCGATGACTTAACTTTCATATTTAAATTTGGGTTTAATATGTTCTATAAAAGGGTTATCCTTTGGAAGTAAGGAAAAACCTTACATTAACTGTCTTGTCATACTTGAGTGAAGATTTGTCAAAATGTCGCTTATTCAAGGAGTTATTGATACCTATCAGTAAAATGGGGGTTGATTCATGGACGAAAAACTTGGTGCCGTTGGTAGCCTGTAATCTTTGATTGTGGCTTTTCCTGGACATATATTTGTACACTTTTTGTTACCTCTGCCCTTAGAACTGCTGGAATTACCTCTGAGAAGGTTCTCCCCCGCCTATCGGGGCTCGTAGAAATAGATTGGGCTGCATGGTGCTTCCTTGCAGTGCTGAAACTGACTACACATGGGTATGGTTAACGCTTAGAAGGACTAAGCCTGTCCAGCCAAAGTGTAGTAAGTTAGACCGTCCATTGCATAAGCCCTATGGTTGCATTGGGCGGCTGGGCTTGTGTTGTCATTTCATCTCAATGTTGGGTAAAAGTACCATAAAATTGGAAGCAATGTCTCCAAAATGTCCTAAATAGTGGTGAAGGGGACGTTAAACCACAATTCAACCAACCAACTTCTCAGAAGAGGACCGCAAGTGTAAAAAGGGGTCTGAAGAGGGGACATCTTATTTCTGCAAAAATTTAAGCAAACTACGATAGTTTTGCTTGGCACTCATATCACCTAAGCAATACATTTTGGATTCATGTGCTATCAGTTATAGCAAACACACGAAGTGGGGAGGAACGTCTTGGGAGCGAAACGTCTTGTTACCAGCTGGCTACCTGTGGATTTCTACCTTGCCAAGATTTATAAAGTGATGATGAGCCCCAAATCCATAACATAATGCTAGTGCTTCAGGACACTTTAAAGTGCCCATGCTTCAAATTTACTGAATCACCCTATGTAATTTTCTGCCCATGAATTGCACACAGGACCAACACTGGAGCATCGTCAAACTAAGGCTATGTGCAAAGCAGTTGTGGAGCTCAAACAATGGCTTTGGGTTTAACCACACGCCAACCCTTGTTGGTCAGTTTGTGTTATCTCCCAGAGAAAGGAACTAAAGAGATAGAAGAGTTAGTAGAGGAGAAGAGAGGGAGGGACAGGGGAGAAAGGGGAAAATGAATAAAAGTGTACAAAAAGAAGAGATAACAACACTCCTTTTCTACCCCTACCTGCCGCAAGGACAGCAGGCCTCGCCCAACTGTGAATCAATATATGTTGTACTCCGGTCACCTTTGTCTCACAGCAGAACAAATTAAAAACATTGAAAAACAGTTTTATGTAGTTTATGGAAGATCCCTCTTGAAGCACTCAAAGATCCCTGAAGTGACAATATTCTTTGGAAGTTGGTCTTAAGTCGGATGCCCGTGCCGATGAAGGTGGGCTGATAGCAGATGCCGGTCCATATACCCCAGGAAGTATCCTCTACTGCTCGCTGCTTTCAGGTCGGAGAACCTGCAAGCATGGATGCCCAGAGATAGATGATGCCCGGGATTGACATCTTGATGTCAATGCTATCGAGTTTGCAGGTCAAGGTGTTGTATCACTCGGGAGGTAATGCTGGTAGTCACCTCGAGACAAACCGAGTTGCTCGCCGTTGCACCGTCTCGAGCTGATACTATATAGGGGCCCCATTCTGATGTGGCATAATCCAGGATAAGTCTTATCATAGTCACTACATCATGCTTTAACATCTTCAGACCAGCTGGTTATCTTCCTTCCAAAGAAACACCAGGCTGCAATTTGGCTGTTTTGCATAAAAAAGGATGTCAAGGTACTTTCAAGTTTTTAAGATTGACAGTACATGGCTGTATTCCATTATAGACATTGCGGTAGTCTGTAAAGATCCCTCTCAAGTGCTGCAGTATCAGCAATGCTTGAGATCTTGTGGTATAAAAGGCTGTTATTAGCAAAGAGGTGAACTCCAGAGCTGACTTTCTGTGGCAGGTCATTTATGCGTGGGCAGAACAACAATGGTCTGAGAATGGCACCTTGAGGGACACCAGATACAGCTGGGCGAATCGCGGTAATCAGGCCTTTTTACCAGGTCTGGTTAACCCTTGTTGGTCAGGAAGCTCTGGATCCACTGTAAGTGGTTTATATTTTGTCGTGTCTGAGCTTGATAGTGCTCAAGCCATTCATGCGGAACTTTGCTAAACACCCCCTCTCTCTATATATATCTATCTATCCTTACTGCGTTAGGTCACATTTGGTTATTGCTCACTTGAGATTTGAAGGACAAACGCCTACGCAGTAATCATGACATTGCGGTAAGGATCTTAACCTGCAGAGGAGATTATTCTTTCTGCACGTGGGTGGTGGGGTTGGGCTCCAGTTATCGCCCCGATCAGAAAGACGGTGCACTTTGTGACATTCATCCCTGCAAATGATGCCAGTGGAACATGTTCTCCGGATACTAAATTGTATTGTCGCTGCCGGGAATCGAACCGGGGGTCTCCAGCATCAGAGGCAAGTGGTTTAACCCGTAAGCAACCACTGTTGGTGTGTTTTTGTTGTTCAACACCACTACTCTTTCTTTCTATATATATACTGCAACACCCCCGCCCACGAGGATTACGTGCAGGTTTACATTTCATACACGCAAGGTCCTACACAGTAATCATGTAATTACGGAAGGGATCTTTCTTTCTTTCTACTTATACTCCGATCGGTCACATTTGACCATTACTCACAGGAGATGGCTCTCCCTGCACAGGGGGGCCTCCAAACATCGAAAATCACATTTTATTTTATGTACCATTGTTGTGCAGGTTTGTTCTCTAACAACATTTTACAGTATATTAGTCATGCAAATTTACCCATTCCTGTACGCTTTGCATTTTATCAGAACTGCACAGCAGAAGGTTAAAAGCAGTACAAGCACACGAGTTTAGTTGAAAGTAATTTCTTTATTGATGTTTTTGAAAGTATAATATCCAAAAGAGGTTATACATCGCATTATTCGGTCTGGTTACAAATTAAAATCATTTAATATATTGAAGTTTTAAACAAAACAATGAGGCCAATATTTGTACATGTATATGTAATCTATTACATACTGAAATGTTTAACATTACGATGACACACCTGTGCGACATAGTGCATTTTTCACATCTCCAGTTCGCTACATTTTTTTCGAAGAAAAATCGGATATATTGTTTTCGTGCCAGAGTCGAGTGTCTGTCAGTCCGTGGGTCTGTATGTATGTATGTATGTATGTATGTATGTATGTATGTATGTATGTATACATATATGTATGTATGTATGCATGTATATATGTATGTATGTATGTATGTATGTATGTATGTATGTATGTATGTATGTATGTATGTATGTATGTACGTGGGAAGATCAATAAATTCGAGAACTTTTGCTATAACCTTTTTGATATACAACCAATCACAATAAAATTTATATGGTCGATAGAATATATCGTTACGGACAACGTCATCAAGGTATTACGTTCGTGACCTCACTAGTTTTTCAATGAAGTCATATTTTCGACGTCATACTTCACGTTCACCGTTCAGAAATGACGGACGACGTTGTTGCAGAACAGAGGACTATCATTAAATTCTGCGTAAAATTAGGGAAGACTATGAGCGAAATCAAAGAGGATCTCCAAAAAGTATACGGAGAAGCAGCATTTTCGAAATCTTGTATTCATAAATGGTGGCATCGCTTCAGTGACGGAACAAAAGACCAAAGATGGCACCCGATCTGGTCGCATTGTGAAGAATACTACAGAGGAAAACTGTGCTGCCATTGAACAATACGTAATGGAAGACGGGCGAGTGACTGTTGGAAATGTAGCGGAGGACTTTATATTAATTTATGGTACAACCCAAGAGATTCTGACGTAAAAGCTTGAATTAAGCCGCGTCTGTGCAAGGTGGGTACCTCGCCTACTTCAGCCTGACCAGAAGAGAGTAAGGAAACAGATCTGTCGAGGTATTCTCAACCGATATACAGCGGAATGTGATGGGTTCCTGAATAAAATAATAACATGTGATGAAACATGGTTCCACTTCTATGAGCCGGAAAGCAAGCAACAGAGTTCCGTGCGGAAGCATGTATCGTCACCATCGCCTATAAAAGCCCGACTTTCCAAGTCAGTAGGTAAAGTTATGTCCATCATATTCTGTGACACAAAAGGAATTGTGTTGAATCACATGGTACCAGCTAAAACTATAGTCAATAGTGAATACTACGCACATCTAATTAAGTTCCAGTTGCAGAGAGCTATTTGAGATAAATGTCCTGAACTTGTAAGGTCGGAGTTCATTGTGCACCAAGACAACGCTCCAGTGCACGTGAGTCAACTTGTGACGTCCACCCTCAAGGAACTGGGTATCGAAACTCTACCGCATCTAGCCCAGACTTAGCTATCTGTGACTTTTTCCTGTTTCCAAATGTGAAGGATCAGCTGCGTGGAGTAAAATATGAACTAGGGGCTGCTATAACGGTGGCGCTTAGGGAGGTGTCACCTGACGGCTTACGTCACGCGTTCGGCACGTGGATGAACAGATGTCAAAAGTGTATCAATGTCAAGGGATCCTATGTCGAGCAATAATAAACAGTATTCGTGAGTATCGTTTTACATTATTAAGTTATAGCAAAAGTTCTCGAATTTATTGATCACCCCTCGTATGTTTGTATGTATTTATGTATGTATGTATGTATGCATGTATGTATGTATGTATGTATGTATATATGTATGTATGTATGTATGTATGTATGTATGTATGTATGTATGTATGTATGTATGTATGTATGTATGTATGTACGTACGTACGTACATACATACGTCCGTCCGTCACGTTTCCTTGGAATGGATCTCCTCTGAAACCGGTTTAGATACACTTTTCAAACTTTGCCTGTGGATAGTACATGGGATGTAGATGGCACTGGACTACTTTTGGTGTGACCTTGACCTCAACATGACCCCAATGTCAAAGGTCAAAAAGAATGACTTTGCTATATCTCCTTAACTATGGGAGTTACACTTCTGAAACTTTGCTTATTGGATGGCCTTTGGAACATAGAATATTTTGGGCTACTTCTGGTGTGACTTCGACCTCAACATGTGACCTCGACCTCAACATGTCCCCAAGGTCAAAGGTCAAAAAGTATGACTTCTCTAAATCTTCTAAACTATTGGAGTTACACTTCTGAAACGTTGGTTATTAGATGGCCCTTGGAAGGCTACTTTTGGTGAGACCTTGACCTCAACATGACCCCAAGGTTAAAGGTCAAAAAGTATGACTTTGCAATATCTTTAAACTATTGGAGTTACACATCTGAAACTTGGTTATTGGATGGCCGTTGGAATATAGAACAAATTGAGGTACTTTTGGTGGACCTCATGGTCAAAGGTCAAAAAGTATGACTTTAGTTATCAGTTAGAATGTTCTTTGCAACTTTTTTTTTAACTTACATGAAGTTTTAGCTAGCTCATACATAGTCATTAGTGTTATTATAGAAAACGGGTATTTGCGATGGTATACAATCGACTGCGCAATCCAGTTCTTATTGATACTCGAAACATAGGTTGTGGGTGCTTGTTAGAACCGCCTCATTGAGGCGGTTCTACCGAGTACCCACAACCTTTGTCTTGAAGCAAGAATGAAAAACTAAAATAAAACCCCGTTAATCCCAGTTTTCTCTATATATCTTGTTCATGTGATGATTCAAGGCTGACGCCGAATGACGTCATAACGAACTTCGATTTATAATCTAGGAGATTATTTATTAGCTTAAGGTTTTCACTTAGACGTTAAGATTTTTACTGAAACATATTTGACCATTGTTCCTACTCCTATGCATATGCTATGTATATTTAAAGGTCGAGTGTTTAGGTTGTCTTCGACATTAACTGAATGACTGACACATATAGGTTAAACAACATTCACAGAACCGTACTTTTTTTTTTTTTTTTTTTTGGTTTGGGTTTTACGGCCCTTTCAAGATTATTTCACTCATATCGAGCCGATCGTTAATCAGAGGTGGGCGAAAACCGGAGTACCCGGAGAAAAACCACCTGACCTTCCGTTGCAGAACTTGGCGTCTCACACGTGGCACAAAACCGTACTTACAGCAGAATAACAGATTTAAATGCAAATAGCTATGACATGATAATAATTATATTATTATTATTAGTAGTAGTAGTAGTAATAATAATAATAATACGGCATATCGCATGGTGTGTCGTCGTAATGGGTTTTGAGGTTCGATTTGTGGTACTTTTCAAACAAATGCATCTACTTTAAACAAATAGCGTATACCGAGATCAGAGGACGCGTTTTACATGGTTTGGCAATAGCACAAAAAACCGGTATGCTAGAGCAAAGACAACAATAACTGCGTTTCACATTCTTTCTTAATTTGAGTTATTTCCCTTCAGACAAACCAAAACTTGTACAGTCAGAGTTAGAATTAGATACGTCGACCAATTCGTCAATCCATTTAGCTCAAATTCTGATCAACATTTTTCGTTTAACCCTTATCCAGCTGAAAAATTAATTAAGCCAGGCCTATTTCTTACTTTGAACCAATCAGTTCACAAACTGAATGTCAAGCAATGTAGATCTTGATCAAGCCAGCTACACCGTTCGCATAAGTAAGTGTTTTTGTGTTCAATTACGTAAAAACACGCCTATACGAATACAGTGTAAATTTTACCGCTGAAAAAAAAAAACAATTTAAGGTGAAAAAAAAAAAATGCAATATTTTTCTTATGTCTGTTCAAAACATCGATTGTGGGCAGATTTAACGACTACCCAAAATCTATGTTTTAGGGCAGAAATAAGAAAAATAAGGTTTACCACTGTAAACACCAGTTTTACCACATACAAGTGGGGATCAAGTGGGTCAAAATTAAACAGGCATTACGCAAACACGCCTATACAAATACATTGCCACCTTTATCGTCGAAAAAATAAAAATTTTATGATGAAAAATTGTGATATTTTTCTTATTTCTGCTCACAATATAGAATGTGGGCACTCGTTAGAACCTCCTCAACGAGGCGGTTCTAACGAGGACCCACAGTCTATATTTTAGAGCAGAAATAAGAAAAATAAGGTAAACCCCCGGAAACCCCTGTTTTACTATATAAAACTGGGGTTCAAGGGGGTCAAAATTATACAGGCATGTTTTCGTGATGGGCAGGATAAGGAGTAACCCATATATGCACAGCGACGTAAAATATGAATGACAACCCAGCCGATCGGAGCTTAAAGAAATAAATTGGGCTGCATGGGGCTTCCGCGCAAAGCTGAAACCGACCGCACTTGAGTACTGGTAAATCGCTAACGTCTTATCTCAGGAAAAATGTCGGACCGCTCCTTGAACCTTAGCGCCTTTGGACGGTAAGGCTTGAGTTATTATTCATCTCAAAGTCGGGTAAACGCCCAACAAAACCGGGAGCAACATCTCCAAAATGATCCCACTAGTGTTGACGGGGGGGGGGGGGGGGGGGAGGGGGGGGGGGGGGCGTAAAATCTCAAACTAAGACAACTCAGATGTCACGACAAGCGGATTCTGACCATAGTCATCAATTTTTGTTTGCAGCGCTGAAATTGTTATAGAACTTACAAGGAATGCAATAATCACTGAACGTGTCCAAATCTAGTGTTTATAAAATATAGTAAAAGGTCCCATTGGTAAAATCACAAAAAATGGGGCCTGATTTTTTTAAGCATTGTCATTGGGACAAAACGTCCATTGTTTTCGCTCACTGCGGAACCTGGGAAGTACGGAACCCGGGAAGGGACATGATTTTTTTTAATATGTTGTGCGAACAAGATAAAGTTGTGCGAACAAGATAATATCTTGTCCGCACAAGATAATATCTTGTCCGCACAAGATATTATCTTGTGCGGACAACATAGTTTATCTTGTGCGGACAACTTAATATCTTGTCCGCACAAGATATTATCTTGTTCGCAGAACATATTATCTTGTTTGCACAACATAGATCTTGGGAAGTTTGCGAACAAGATACTATTTTGTTCACACAACATATTATCTTGTGCGCACAAGATATTATCTTGGGGGGACAAGATAATATCTTGAGCGAACAAGATATTAAGTTGTGCGAACAAGATAATATCTTGTCCGCACAAGATCTATGTTGTGCAGACAAGAGATTATCTTGTTCGGACAAGATAATATCTTGTTCGCACAACTTAATATCTTGTGCGGACAAGATAATATCTTGCCTGCACAAGATAATATGTTGTCTGCACAAGATAATATCTTGTGCGCACAAAATAATATGTTGTGCAGACAAGATAATATGTTGTCCGCACAAGATAATTTCTTGTCCGAACAAGATAATATCTTGTCCGCATTAGGTATTATCTTGTGCTCACATCTTATAAAATAAAAAAAACGTGTCTCTTCCCGGGTTAATGAAGGGACATGCATTTTTAATATGTTGTGCGAACAAGATAGTAAGTAGTGCGAACAAGATATTATCTTGTGCGGACAAGATAATATGTTGTGCGCACAAGATATAATCTTGTGCGGACAACATAATTTATCTTGTGCGGACAACATATTATCTTCTGTGCACAAGATAATATCTTGCACAAGATAATAGATCTTGGGAAGTTGTGCGAACAAGATATTATCTTGTGCGGACAAGATATTATCTTGTTCGCACAACATATTATCTTGTGCGCACAAGATTCTTGTGCGCACAAGATATTAAGTTGTGCGAACAAGATAATATCTTGTCCGCACAAGATCTATGTTTTGCAGACAAGATATTATCTTGTGCGGACAAGATATTATCTTGTTCGTACAACTTAATATCTTGTGCGGACAAGATAATATCTTGTCTGCACAAGATAATATGTTGTCCGCACAAGATATTATCTTGTGCGCACAACTTAAAATAATAAAAAAAAAATCATGTCCCTTCCCGGGATCCGTAGCTCACTCATGCTGTCTAAATCCGCGGGTCATTACCAAAACACACCATTTAAATACACATCAAATTTTACGGCCGACAAAATGAAAATTTTAAGACTAAACATTGTGATATTTCTCTAATCATCAGGTTCACACGTCTGTGAAATGAACACCCCTAACAACCCCAACCTAATACAGTGATAACTATATTGGGGTATACGTTATTTTGGTTATTTCTGCTCCAAGTCATAGATTGTGGGTACTCGTTAGAACCGCCTCAATGAGGCGATTCAAACGAGCACCCGCAACATATGTTTGGAGTATAAATAAGAGCTATATCACCAATTTTCTTCACCGGCCCCGATAGCTCAGTTGGTAGAGTGTCCGCTCCGGGGAACGGGAGGTCACGGGTTCGATCCCGGGCCGCGACATACCAAAGTCTATAACAATGGTACTAGCTGCTCCTCGCATGGCACTCAGATTTACGGGGTAGATCTAGGAGTGGTAGACCCAGTGTCAGGATAATGTGACTGGGTGTGGTCTCATGTAATGTGTCTGGGACATGATACTTCAGTGAGGCAGCACTATAAAAGTGAGCACTGTCGCAACCAGACACCGTCGTGATATGACTGAAAAATTGTTGAAAGCGACGTTTAACCCGATTTCACACACACATTAATTTTCTTTGGGAAAGTAACCATTTTGGAGATATGAAAGAATGCACCATGATGCACGGGCAAGTTCTGCACAAAGGCAAGGATTTCTGGTCTAAAATATGTGCATGCAATATAAAAATGAGGTTCAAGGGGGTAAAAATTATGCATGTGTGTTTCCTGAATGAGAGCTAGACGCAGCTATTTTAGCCTTTAACTGATTCAAGGTCTCACGTGGTTGTGTGCGATTCGCCTTCGCTAGTATAGTCGCCTACACGATAAAGAATATTTTTCCTTGCGCTGGCTCATTTCATTTTCCTGAGTCAATTAGCGAATGATTGTCCGTTGAAAAATTTGATATTTTTTGTGACTTCATGGTGTCTCAAACTTTTGTAAACATTCTGTATAAAGACTATCTTTGGGGCTGCTCAGACATCTTTTGAACAATCTCAAACATCAGGAAAATACGCTTGTATAATTTTGATCCCCTTGAACTCCACTTTTATATAGTAAAACTGGGGTTTACAGGGGTAAACCTAATTTTCCTAATTCTGTTCTAAAATATAGATTGTGGGTACTCGTTAGAACCGCCTCGATGAGGCGGTTTAAACGAGTACCCGCAATGTATATTTTATCGAGGCGGTTCTAACGAGTGAACGTCAATGTATATTTTAGAGCAGAAATTAGGAAAATATCACAAAATTTCATCCTAAAATTTTAGTTTTGTCGGCGAAAAAATTACCCTGTATTAATATAGGCGTATTTTCCTAATGAAGGTGGTCTTATACTGGAGGAACCGGCTGTGAAAAACACAAAGAAAGAATATTAAGTGAAACCTAAATATACTTTAAAAGCAGAATTAGTCTTACGGTTTCTTGGGTCTTATTTGCGGAACTCAATATATTTGATAGAATGGTAACGGTCAGAAAATGGCAGAGCAAACTACAACCTTACTTTTAAATTATAGTTTTGTCCAAGAACATTATTAATAATCAATGAATTGAACATCGCCGTTAGCCAAACTTCTTACCGAGACAAAACGGGGCTTTCATTGGTTTTCTATTATTTTTTTCTTATTCGTCTCAATATATTCAATGTTAATCGTGATGGATATTTTTTATGTCAAGCCCATTCTGGACTCCATTTAATCTTGCCTTATTTTCATTGGCATATATCGTTTATAATAATAATAATAATAATAATAATAATAATAATAATAATAATAATATACCTCAAGTCTGCTAAAAGTAAATGCTTGAGAGGCGTTGTAATTTAGTGGTTTTATCTATTTATAATCATCACGAAAACATGCCTATATAATTTTGATCCCCCTTGGACCCCACTTTTATATAGTAAAACTGGGGTTTGCGGGGGTATACCTTATTTTTCTTATTTCTGTTCTAGAATATAGATTGTGGGTACTCGTAAGAACCGCCTCGACGAGGCAATTCTAACGAGTGCCCACAATCTATATTGTGAGCAGAAATAAGAAATATATCACAATTTTTCATCTTAAAATTTTCATTTTTCGGCGATAAAGGTGGCTATGTATTTGTATAAGCGTGTTTGCGTAATGTTTGGTGGCAAAATGTCCATTGGAGAGAAACCGTTTCAGCTATTTTGGTAGAGGGCGACCTAAGTAACATTCATGTGGAATGTGAATGAGAATCTATAAAACAAAGTTAAATGAGAATCTATAGAACAAAGTTAGCATTTAATTGTGCTTCAGTTTTGGCTTGTCCATTGAATCGGGCCAAGTTAAGTGCTTTTGGCAGAAGTACACTTTAGCTACATTGATGTAAAGATTAAAAGGGCATAGGAGGAACTGTCATTTAAATACTCTGCTTGTTGAAGTAGAAGAGCCGTTGTGGCTATTTTGATGGGAAACCAAATAGACAAGAATCCCATAAAGAATGAAGTTTAAATGCAACTGAACCCAGTGTTCAGCAGGGATTGTCAATTAAAGCAACTTATTCTCCCCACGCACTGCACAACAGACATTCTGCAATTAAAGGTCGTTTGGATTTTCTCCGTTTATTCTGTTTTTGCTCTTACTAACGATTGGGTCGATATAAATGAAATTATAATGTAAGGGTTGTAAACACCTGTAATTACAATTGTGTCTCATGACACGCATGCCCCCACTATATAGGGGCTTGGAGAAATATATGGGCTGCATGATGCTTCCACGCAGAGCTGAATCCGGCCCGCACACTAGTACTGGTAAACCGCTTAGAGGTTCTAAGACTGTCCAGGAACCGCGGGGCGAGCTGGACCGTCCATGCTAATAAAACCTATTGGTTTCATTGGACGACAGGGCTTGAGATGCCATTTCATCTCAATGTCGGGTAAAAGTCCCACAAAATTTGAAGCAACGTCTCCAAAATGACCTTTACAGTGTTGACGGGGACGTTAAACCTCAAATCAAACAAACAAATATGACATGGGACACAGAAATGAGTTTGTTTGACATAAATAGTGTTAATAAAACATTTTTATGCCCCGCCACGCAAACGTGCTGGGATATTATGTAACACCCTCCAAAATTTTGAGTGTTCGTCCGTTCGACAATGCCTCATAGTTTCGTTTCCGCTCCATAACTCTGACACATGAACCATTTAAGATATTTTCAAGAAACTTCGCAGATTTGTTAAGCACTATGAACCAATGAACGGTAAGTCTGAATTTCTTACTTATGCCTTTTGAACACTGAACATAGCCATTTCTAGCATGTACTCGTATTCTCTCCATAACTCTTATATGGGCCCCGCCAAGCGAATTTGGGTCTTCGAGCATTCCGGCATGACAAATTTTAACTGCGCATGTCCAGCCATTCAGAGGGGTCAGGAATATGGCTTTCTGTCTGAGGGTTCCTCTTGATTCACAGCTTGTATGAGCGAGCAGCGAAGGTTCTGGCGAGACTGCGCGGATGCGCAGGCTCGCCTGAACCTTCGCTGCTCGCATAGGCGATAAGTACCAAACTCGCTTGACGGGGCCCAAATTTATTATAGTAGAGATATTTGCCTGAAACTTCATACAAATGTTAAACATTATAAGACAATGTGCAAAACAAATGAGCCATGACTCTGTTTTGTACTCGTTTGGATTCATTGTCCTTTGAACATTGAACATAATCATTTCTACCTTGTGTTCGCTCTGTAAGTTGGAAACCGGTCAGGATCATATCATTAAATTTCTCACAAATGTAAAGCACATAAGGCAACGTGCCGAACACAAGAACAGTAACTCTGGTTATCCTACTTCTTGAGTTATGGCCCTTTAAACATGGTAAATGTTGAAATAGCCATTTCTAGTGTTCGCTGTTAGTTGAAAACCGTTTCATATATTTGGATTACACTCCACACAATGTAAAGCATTATCAGTTGAGGTCCAGAATACAAGAACTGTAACGCTGGCTTATCTACTGCAGGAGTTATGGCCCTTTGAACATTGAAAAAAAAAACTTTTACTTTAAAACTGTATGCGATATTTACTTAAATTCATGCAAAAGTACATCGTTAGATATGACATGCAGACCACAGAGACTATAGCTCTGAATTACCTACTTTTGGAGTCATCGCCCTTTGAACATTGTAAACAGCGGACCTAGTCATACATGTGTGCCCTTTCTATAACCTAACAAAATGTTTCAGAGATTTTCTTGAATTCTTGCGAAAATCTGAAGCAGCATAAGATACCTTAAAGAACACAATAACCAAAGTCTGTCTTAGCTAATATTTAGTTATGGCTCTTTGAAAATTGAAAGTAACGGTTTCTGTGATATTTTTGTTTCAACTTTATCAACAGAAATCTTTCAGAGATGTTTTCCATAAACTTAAAGCTAATGTGAAGCACAATGAGGGGTTCTGCAGAAAAAAGAACTGTAATTCTGGTTCACATTCTTCAGGAGCTACGGCCATTTGAACATTGAAAACAGTTATTCCACTCATATATTCATGCCAGCAAATAGAAGTGAAGGCAATGATCAGGAATTGAGATACAAATACCTCACACCTCTCACCCAAGATACCAAAGGGAAAGAAAAATGAACGTAACTGTAATAAGAACGTCACAGCTGGGAAGCCAAAAAGACGGTTAATTTCCTATACAATGGCTAAACGGCTAACCATATTAACAGGATATTAGCAATACACAGATGAAAACACAAACAATAACAATAATAAACCACAACAGTAGAACCCGCTTGCAACGTCAGTAAAGCCTTTGTTGTTGTTTTTGTTGTTTTTACTGGGGGGTGGGGGGTTGCTTTAATCGATTTATAGTTTATACTAGGTTCGATTGCGATGAAAGCTTCAAGCTTATTGCATAGCGCTCGAACACTCATTTCGCGTGTTTTCAGCGCGCACGAGAGAGAGAGAGAGAGAGAGAGAGAGAGAGAGAGAGAGAGAGAGAGAGAGAGAGAGAGAGAGAGACAGTGGCTTTGACACCAATGCTACCAATTTACACCTGGGCGGTGTTGGGCAGTGGCATTACGTGTCTTGCCCAAGGACACACCTCGATACTGGTGGCCTGATTCGAACCACAACCACCCGATCATAAATCGAACGCGTTAACCACTGCGCTATCGAGGCTGGCAAATCGATGTTACGTTGTAACAATCCTCGCCCTTAGTTCTGACGTAGTTAAGGCAAATACAGTAGAACTTCGATGGCTCGAACACCGATGGCTCGTTTACCATGGCTGAGTCGAACTCATTTTTGAGCCCCTAGGGAAATCCACTACAGAAGAAAAAGTGGGGGATAATTTAAGAGATTTTAGTCTTTTATCTTGCAAATGTATGCTGTGTGTACTCATTAGAATCGCCTCGATGAGGCGATTCTAATGAGTACACACAGCATACATTTTCATTATAGAACACCGAAAAGATGTCCCAAAGTATTTCGTTATGCCTCCTGACAGTAACCCTCGGTGGCTCGAACTACCCCTGTCTCGAACAGATTTTCGAGGTCCCAAAGGTGTTCGAGCCATTGAAGTTCCACTGTAATTTGTTCAGTCCGCACGAAGGATTCCTAGCTCACCAGTGCAACATCTCTGAGAACATAAAAATCAAACGACTACAGAGATGAAACAACGATGAGGACTCGACAGCATAACATAACTGTTGTACCCGATCTGCTTTAAAAGAAAGTGTGATGTATCGAAATTGAGTACTAAAAGCATAACAAGCATATGGTTTTTTTTCTCAATAGATATTTTTTCTGAATAGATATTCTAAGTCACCATAAAATTCAGGTTCCGATAGGCCTTGTTGCAGGAGAGATTTATGTCCAAAGTTGAATTTTGAAACTAAATAGAAATGATGCCTTAAACTTAGAAAACGCATTGAGAAGTGTATGATACCGATAACCTTGATTAAGAAGTTGAGCAATCAAAAATCTTTAACGAGTTTTGAAGTAAGTTACAGGACAAGACACTCTGGCAAACCGAATTAATCGGGATATGTAAACACCGTAGGATGTCGCACGAGGAACATCACGAGGAAAATATCCCGTCTGAAAATCAAAATCATTGCGTTTATCATATTTTTTTCATGAAACAAATCCATCCTAAAATAAATGAATGTAAATCTAAAAACGGTGTTTGGTATATGAAGTTCTGAAGGGCAAATTTGACTAATCAAAACACCAAAATGGGTATCGTAAATTTTAATAAACCATCCAAATATCTGGACGTCGAGCTAAAAGCCTCATTGTAACTTCAGATTGTTTTGCAACTAAAAGGGACATCATTAAGTCTCCTTCATAACGGAACAGAAACAAATGAGCCAAATGTGTGTGCAATTTGTTCCCGTCGGTATTCTCAGATTTGTCAAAAGTCAAGTAGAAAGGGCAGAGCTGCACACACTTTCTGACATTACCATAATGTGTAAATATATTCCCTTAAGAAGTGAAAAAAAAAACATTTATTACATTACATGCAAGATAGAGAGAATCTTCTCCATATTAAGTCCATTCAGTTAAAACATTAAGCTTTTCTTTTATAAGATTATGAGGTAGGATTGTGTAAAGCGTGAAGAAAATCATACGTAGGCAAACTGAATACACGAAAATGTGTTGATATAGTTTATTTACACTACAGTCGAACTTCATTGGCTCGAACACCTTTGGGACCACGAAAATCCGTTCAAGACAGGGGGTAATTCGAGCCACTGAGGCTTACTGCCAGGAGGCATAACGAGGTACTTTTGGACATATTTTCGGTGTTCTGTAATGCAAATGTATGATGTGTGTACTCATTAGAATCGCCTCATCGAGGCGATTCTAATGAGTACACACAGCATACATTTGCAAGATAAAAGACGAAAATCTAAATTATCTCGCACCAATTCTTATGTAGAGGACTTCCCTAGGGGCTCAAGAACGGGTTCGACTCAGCCAAACGAGCCATCGGTGTTCGAGCCATCGATGTTCTACTGTATACACATTCACTTTGAATTCCTTTTTGACAGTGTGATATGCACTTGTTTGATGTAAATGCAGTGGCTTGATGTAAATGCAGTGGCAGGGCATGATATAGTGCTGGCAGCGCTTTTATTTAACTTTGAACTTAAGTAGGATCATGACATTAGAGCTAGCATTTCTGCATTTCTAAGTAATTTCCAAATCCACCAAGGAATGACAATGTTGATGTCCGGCTACGAAAAATAGGTCCTGCTTCTGGCAGCTGAACTTTAAGTGTGACCTTGAGGTTTGAGCTACGGACCGTGTCATGCGCGCGACACATCGTCACATGATAATCAACAATATTAAATCCACCAAGGAATGACAAAATTATGGACAACACCCAAATAGTCCCCATTTGACATCTAAATGAGACCTTGGTCTGGGAGCTGCAGACCTTGATTTTTCACGCGACGCATCGACTCATGATTCTAAATATTTCTACCAAGTCATTCAGAACCCATAAACATTGTCCACTAACTGTGACCTTGATATTGGACAAGTGTTTTCGAGATAAATTTGGGTTTATAGCGGATGTTTCTTACTCGGGCTTGTTCACTTGGCGGATTCTTAATATAGACAATCGCCACATGTACTCTTATGATGTGACCTTGGGTTATATTTTGGGCATTCCGCTTGAAACGGCAATGATATGTCACATATTTCTTGAATAAATACGTTTAAACCAAACGGCAATGAAATACTCGAGCAAAATTGTCATATTTGACTGAAAACACATTTGTTTAAGTAATTTCAGGTTGCGAGAAAACCGTTTAGATGGCATTATAGTACGAAATGTTCCATACGGTCAATATTATCTCTTGAGTGTTTCAAAGAAACTCTTTGAAATAGTTTTCTAGTCTACTTTTTACATTTAACCCATAAATGCCTAGCAGCCGATATTTTGGTGATTGGTAAACAGTGTAGACCCAGATCAGACTCCGCAGAACGCAGTACATATTTTTTTTAAAAAACTTATCACAAACAAAACAAACCTAGCACCCCTATAATTGGGAATGGACTACTCCAAACGAATTAGGTGGAATATTCCATTGTCATATATGGGTCAGGGAGAAGCGTATGATATGGACACTCCTTCTGTGGTTCTAGTTATTTGATTGCCTTGCTATTTCCTGTTTACGTTGTTAACAATATTGACCAGATAAAAAGTCTTAATTTGCCATGTTGATGTATATTGTCCCAGAAATCACCCAGATAAGCCAAATCACGTGAAACTGCACCTTACACCATGGTTGCCAGGTGAGGATTCTGTGATGTGGCCAGAAACAAATTAAGTTTAAGGGGAATATGAACACCTAGCACGTTTATTCCGCCATCAGGCAAAGGGAGACAACTTTCAGGACTTCCTGTTTGCTTTTCAAGAAGCCCTGTCCCACTGAAAAATGGGTCTACTCTTAAAGGCCTCAGGAGCAAATTCTTCCCTTCAAGAGGTGACCCTTATTGAAATGGAAGACAAAAACAGTTTTGCAGGTGTTGCCTCCCCTGAAGGTGTTCCCATTCCCCCTTAAAAGAGATATACACTGTCCGTTACGTTAATGCTTCCACGCAGAGCTGAATTCGATCGCAATACTGTTAAACTGCTTAGAGGATCTACGCTTGCCCAGGCAAAGCGTTGTGAGTCGGACCGCCCATGCTAATCAACCCTATTGGTCTCATTTGGAGACAGGGCTTGAGATGTCTATCATCTCAATGTCGGGTAAAAATCCCACAAAATTGGAAGCGACGTCTCCAAAATGATCTGTATAGTGTTGACGGGGACGTTAAACCTCAAACCAAACAAACAAATCCCCCCCCCCACACTTTATTAAGAAAAAAAGGGGTTTAAAGGGGTGTACACTTCGTCCACTGCCGTCTACTATGCCTGTAATGTATAGTTTTTGTTTTTTGTGTTATTATATATCCCGGTTGTAGCATTACGATAACACACCCGTACGTCATAATGCATTTTTTTCATCTCCAAAACGGTCACTTTTCTGATAAAAATTTGTGATATTATCCTTATTTATACTCAAACGTAGATTGTGGGTGCTCGTTAGAACCGCCTCATTGAGGCGGTTCTAACGAGTACCCACAATCTATGTCTGTGAGCAGAATTAAGGAAAATAATGTATACCCCTTAAACCCCGGTTTTCTCTATATAAAGTGGGGGTGTTCATTTCACGGACTTGTTAGCGTGATATAGTACTAGTTGTAGGCACTACCGTCTTCTGCATTATTGTACCTGCTTTTGTATGAGAAAGTTTGGGAAATGTTTTTACCGTTCCCGTCGACACTATATAGGTCAATTGAGAGACGTTGCTTCCAAGTTCGTGGAACTTTTACCCGACATTGAGATGAAAACACATCTCAAGCCCTGCCAACCAAAGAGCATAGACCTACATTACTTTGCGTGGACAGGCTTAGACTCCCTAAGCGGTTTATCAGTACTCGTGCGGTCGGTTTCAGTTCTGCATGGAAGCATCATGCAACCCAATCATTTTCTCCAAGCCCCGATGGGCTGAAGCGAATTACAAACTTTGCTTTCACATTGCGTAATGTGCATAATCATTTTTTTTTTTTTACAAAACAAAAACCCTTTTGGGTTGGTAAATAAAACGTGTTAAAGAAATAAACTGGTGACCAGAATAGCTTTTTTAATAAATTGTTGAAAATGTGCCATGTTTTTAAAAGTTTCGTTTTTCGGCGGTAAAGTTTACAATGTATTTGTATAGGCAAGTTTTCGTAATGCGATACACTATTGCCCTTGGCCTTCGGGCTCGGGCAATAGTGTAACAGGCCGCCAACAGCACCTCGGGCAATGCTTTTGGCTATACTACAAACAGCCATCAAATAACTGTTTATGTTCTAAAGCAAGCATCACGAAAACACGCCTATATATTTTTGAACCCCTTGAACCCCACTTTTATATTGTAAAGCTGGGGTTTCCGGGGGTATACCTTATTTTTCTTATTTCTACTCTAAAATATAGATTGTGGGTACTCGTTAGAACCGCCTCGATCAGGCGGTTCTAACGAGTGCCATCAATCTATATTTTGAGCAGAAATTAGAAAAATATCATAATTTTTCATCATTAAATTTTCATTTTTTCGGCGATAAAGGTGGCAATGTATTTGTATAGGCGTGTATGCGTAATGAATAAGGAAGTTCACGTTTATCCCTGTAAACACTGGTTTTCTCTATTTGAGTAGGATTTACAGGAGATCGTCATTTCAAGCACTTGTTGATATGCTATATTTGCTTGGCCTCGCATGTTTTATTTTCTTATTGAAATATATATGCCCTGAGCACGTAAGTTACACATTCATTATCCATCTTTGTACATCAAGGAGACCGGAGTTCTCTTAAACATTACAAGCTTTTGCAAAATAATAAAACCAGACTAAGGTTTAATAATATAATAAAGTCGATTATTTGCTTGAAAAGAATTCGATAAAAATAGACTTTTAATGGCCAGTAGTAATGATGATTGGATATGTTGCAATACAGATTGACAATTAGATATTTTAACATCGACACGCAATTAATCGAGTTTCCAAGGTCAATAAAAAGGGGAAATTATACGGTTTTATCACGTATACATTGCGTTCTTATATGAGCTTCAACAAATTTTTTAGGTATTTCTTAGGATCTCCTAACCCAAAACGCATAATATTAACCCTTATCTTGCTGAATACTCATCTAAGCCACACCCATTTCGATACATCAGCCAATCAAAATACTTGATTAATTTATTGCTACAAATTCATAAACTAAATGCCAAACAGTGGATCTACACTGTTTGCAAAGATAGGGGTTGTCGTGAACAGCATGATAAGGGTTAAACGCCAATAATTAACCAGCATAGCAAGAAGACGATAATGTATACGCAAACCAAAAAAATAATCCCTCTGTAGCTTCGCATATATAATAATTAAAAAAGGGAAACGACCAGGAACTGATACAATCAGATCCCAATTTTTTCCCACAATGTCACTGGGGAAAGAAGTCAAAACATGGAGCGCTGTGGTGCAGTGGTAAAGCATCGGATTTGAGATCGAGAGGTAGCCGGTTCGATCATCGCATGCGCCACGTGTTGTTTCCTTGAGCAAGAAACTTTATTCACATTGCTTAGTACTGGTTCCTACCCAGGAAAAGAGGGCCACAAGGAAGATTAGTACTAGTACTGAAATGTGTTACCCTCTTAAAACAAGGTCGATTATTATTCATTATTATTACAGTAAACAAAGCGGACAACAGGTAAACGGGGTCAACAGCTCTTTCCCAAACATGTGGTGACTCAGAATATCCAAACCTAACTGAAAAGGAGCAATATACATGATGGGGGAAAATCAAAATAACCAACAAGACAAACACTAAACTAAAAATCATCGCGCTTATCATAAATTTTAGTTGAAACAAAACCGTTTGAAATGTTCAAATACAAATGCAAAACGGGGCTTCGATATCAGAATTCTTGGCTTTGTTTAACTGCAGCTCAGATGGATAAAATTGTCTGACCAATTCTTCAAAGTAATGGCTGTCAATATTTGAAAGAGCACCTAAATATGCTGAGATAGAGATAAAGGTTTCAATAATATCAGCTTGACTTAGACTAGAAAGTGACATCATAAAATCTCTTTCATAACAAAAGAAAAATAAATAAGCTACTAGGGGAGCACAGTTTGTACCCATTGGAATACATACGATTTGTCTATATATCTTATGTAGATATTATCTAACAGGTAAGATAAAGTAAGTTTGACAGGACCAAAATTTATAAATTTTGGTTTTGTATCTGATGTAAAGAAGGCACGTCTGTCATTGCATGCAAGGAAAGGGACGTCCTCTCTTTGAAAAGTGCTTTCAATCAAATAAGACCACTCTTACAAGAAAGGAGCAGATCCATTCTTTTAAGAGAGATCCTTGATTTCTTCTTCTTCTTGGTTTGGACCTTGTACGCAACTGCATTTTGTGTATCGTCAGCCATGTCCCTTATTAAGCCCAAGGTATGTTCGCCTGGTGTTATTGGGAGTGACACTGTATGCAACAATTGAACATTTGTTTCTACTATATGAATTAAAAGTTCAGTTGGTAATTGAACAAAAAGCGGATATATAAAGTGTCCAAGATAGAAAGAAAAGGTCAGTATTATAAGAAAAGGAAAAGAGCAAAAAATACTGACTTCTTTTCGCTTGGGATGGGGATGGGGGTTGGTAAAGCTCTTTCAATATTATTTCACTTATTTCGGGCCGATTTTTAATCAGAGGTGAGCGAAAACCGGGGTACCGAGAGACAAAAACACCTAAACTTTCGTTACTGAAAGTGGTGTCTCGCATATAACAAAGCGAAATACCATCAGCTACCTTCAAAGAACAGTACGATATCACAAAAACACGCCCACATAATTTTGACCCCCTTGAACCCCACTTTTATATAGTAAAACTGGGGTTTGCAGGGGTAAATCTTATTTTTCTTATTTTGGGCAGTAGTCGTTAGAACCGCCTCATCGAGGCGGTTCTAACGAGTACCCACAATCTATATCTTGAGCAGAAATAAGAAAAATATCAATTTTTCATCCTAAAAGTTTCATTTTTTTTTCTAGGTGTTAAAGTTTACAATGTATTTATACAGGCGTGTTTGCGTAATGTGACACACCCATTAGGCATACGGCATTTAATAATTATTTCTTATATGCTTTTCAATGAATGACAGAGATTTCTCAGTGAAATCTAAATCGATAATTTCACTGTTTCAAACAGTGAAAATACGATTTTTTATTTTAAACTGTTTGTGAATTCGCTGTATCCTAAAATAACATTTATCATATGCCGTTGCGTCTGAGAATGTAATAACGTCGTGTAATAAACTCGAAAATGCACTAGTGGATTAAATATGCAAATGATTTAGGTACACCCGTAAGGTTTCACATACGACGTAACGACGTCGCGTTTGCTAATGGCGGAATAGTGACAATTTTGTTAAAAAAAAAAATCGCGTTTTAAATCTCATATGATAAATAGAACCTTGCATTCGTGCTCATGTATTATTGCATTTATTTAACTCGCGGAGCATTTTATCCATTTTCCTCAACGAGTTTAATAATTGCAATATTACATGACCAAGCATGTAAGATCATCTATATATTATCTGTTTGTGAAAAGTCAATTAGCTAAACGTTATTAATGTGTGACAAAAATTACGTCACGCATGTTTTCACGTCTTTCCGACGGTGATGATTTCCCTTTTTGCACCTACGCAACGTAAATAATGCTCGCGAAGCCAGACAAGCTTAACTTTGAATACAAATTCCAAGCGACCAATTTGATGAAGTTACATTCCAAGCTGTTTTCTAACTGCAAACTTTCAGTTTACGCCCAATATAATTATGTCGGCCTCGGTAGCTCAGTCGGATGCGCGACAGGAGGACGCGGGTTCGATACCTGCCGGGGTCGGCAACATTCTTTCATTGGGATTGATCATGAAATCCTTTCTACGGCCGCTGATTTAAGAAGGGCAGGTGTCAGTTTCTGACGAAAGAATGTGCACTGTACTGGTTAACCACTTACGTACAAGCCTGCCCAGGTAAAGTGTGGGTAGGTAAACTGACGGGCTCAAAATTGACCTAAACAGGGTGTACTGGGCCGTTCAATTCCAATACAAACAAACAAACACCAAATATTATACCCATTTAACATGCTGAACACCTAAATCGCCCTCTCTGCGATGATGGCTGACGCTTTGAAATTGCGTTACAAATTACAATTTAAAGCATGAAGAAACAGAACATTTGATTTTTTTTTCGCCCCGAGGGAAAAGCGAACCTCTTTCGGTGTTCACTCGGTTAAATGAAAATCGATCTTACACTGAAAAAAACAAATGTCATCTATTTCATACCTCAAAAAATGTTATTTTTCGAAGAAATTTGATATATTTTCCGACGTAGCGGTTCTAACGAGTAACCACAATCTATGTTTTTGGTAAAAAAAATAGAAAAAAATCACCTATACCCTGAAAACCCCCGTTTTATCATACAAAAATGGGGTTAAAGGGTGTTCAAAATACGTAGGCCTGTTGTTTTTTTTTCTGATAGATGCTGAATGCAGTAGAAAAGTGTACATGAAGACAAATCCATTATGGGATTAGACGTTTCTTTATAAGGATGGGTTCAATTCAGGCATTTCCAATCCACCGGATGACCGGGTGGATCGGAAATGAGGCTTAGCCGAGCTTAGACCAGGATCGGAACCAAGGCTTAGACGAGGATCGGAACCGAAGCTTAGCCTACGATCGGAAACGAGGCTAAGGGGTGGATAGGGAACGAGGCTTAGCCGACGTTCGGAACCGAGGCTTAGCTGAGGATCGGAACCAAGACTTAGCCAAGGATTGGAAACGAGGCTTAGCCGATTTTAGGAACCCAGGCTTAGCCAAGGATCGAAAACGAGGCTTAGCCGATGTTCGGATCGTTCGGTCACCTCAAGTGCTGGATACGACTGATAGCGAATCCAAATAAACAAACGATACTTTTTCTTTCTTGCGAATCACATATTTTTTCTTGATCTATCTATAATCGATGAGCCGGATCACCGCGCGTGCGGTAACGGTATAACGTTACCAAGAGCAAATTACAGAGTAGGTTTACGAGCTATAAAGTGTTCCATTCAATAAGATGAATACAAAAGATATAATAAGCTAAAATGCAAAGACAGCAAATGCAAACTGTGTTAAGGGGAATGAATACACCTGCCAGATTTGTTCATTTTCTAAAGGGAGACATCTTTCGGGACTTCCTGTTCACTATTCTATAAACCCTGTCCTGCTGAAAGTGGGGGGGGGGGGGGTCTACTCGTAAAGGAAAGAATTTGCTCCTCCGTCGCAAATTCATTTATTTTAGAGTTGACGCCTATTGACATGGGAGACTAAAATACTTTTAAAGGAGTTACCTCCCCTGTAGATGTATCCAGTCCCCTCTACTCGTCAGTGTTTAACCCTTTCAGCATGCATGATACTTGTGTAAATAGGCAGGATCTAAATGAGCGTCTCATTAGGACCAACACTGTATGCAATTATGTCAATGACGTTGATCGAAAATGTCCACATTGGTTCACTTCACACTCACATGTGTGGATCTGTTTGTATTGGATTTTTACGGCCCAGTCAACGCTATTTGAGGTCATTTTTATGCGCCGGTCAGTTGACCTATCCACACTTTTCCTGGACAGGCTTGTACGTAAGCGGTTAACCAGTACAGTGCATATTCGTTCGCCCGAAACTGAGACGGCCCTTCTTGAATCAGCGGAAGGGAGAGAATGACCGTAGAAAAGATTTCATGATCAGTCTACACGAAAGAATAATACCGAACCATGCAGGTATCGAACCCGCGTCCTCCTGATCACAAGTCAGACGCGCATCCGACTGAGCTACCGAGGCCGCCGGGCCACACATGTGTGGAATGGTGAAATGTAGTAAATGCAAATTTTGTTGGTTCACATTTATTAAGAATGGTGAGATAAACGGAGGGTGTGATATCTATTTCAATATACTGACCAAATGTCAGATGTCCTCATCTGATACGCGAGAAAACTCTGTCTTCCATGGCTTTTACTTGACATATTTCTATTAAAGTCTTCCATGGCTATTAATTGACATGTTTCTATTAAAGTCTTCCATGGCTATTAATTGACATATTTCTATTAAAGTCTTCCATGGCTATCAATTGACATATTTCTATTAAAATAGTGATAGTTTCACTATTCATGATCCAATATTCCTATTGAGGTGGCTCTAACACGTTGTTTCATCACGAAAACAAGCCTATATAATTTGACCGCCTTGAACCCCACTTTTATGTAGTAAAACTGGGGTTTACAGGGGTAAACCTTATTTTTCTTATTTCTGCCCTAAAATATAGATTGTGGGTACTCGTTAGAAGGTTCTAACGTGTACCCACAATCTATATTTTGAGCAGAAATAAGAAAAAATATCATAATTTTTTCATCTTAAAATTTTCGATTTTTAGCGGTAAAATTTACACTTTTTTGTATAGGCGTGTTTTCGTAATGGGAGTAACAATAAGGACAACATTGCCTCTTGCAAATTAAAACAATCAGCGCTTCCATCACGAAAACACGCCTATATAATTTTTACCCCCTTGAAACCCACTTTTATATAGTAAAATTGGGATTTACAGGGGTAAACCTTGTTTTTCTTATTTCTTTTGAGCAGAAATATAGTAAATACATGGTTAGTGTCTTTAATAATAAAATATAATCGGTGAGCCTTAGACAATTTTATAGGGGCGAGCTTCAGCGAGCCCCTATAAAATTGTCGCGGCGAACCGATTATATTTTATTATTAAAGACACTAGCCATGTATTTAGTTTATACCGCAATTCATAACAATCAAGGGTTTTGCAATAATTTAGCAAATTTAAGCAAAAAAGACAGAAGACAGTGTGGCATGTAAAACGACATTCAGTGCCATGGCGCGCACACGTAATATAACGTGACGTCAAATAGCGCAAAGTTTCTTACGTCACCGCGCCACACAGACGCAGTAAACAACATGGACGCTCGAATAAAAGTTTCTCAGCGCTTTACATTCTGTATGAATATATGCAAATAAATAGTTTATTTTAGCTTTAGAATTTATTTTCGAAGATGAAACGCAACCGCAGTAGCAGTGCGCAATCATTCTAACGGCCCATTCAAACCAGGGAAGCCCGAGAAGGTAAGAATTTAGCTGAAATTTCTAAAAATCTGGTTACATAAATATTGCAAAGATTATAACTTGCAGTTTCGTTGTTTTCTCGTGTATAAAAGTGTATAAAAGTTTGCATGTTATTGTTTATGCTTGGAAAATAGGGACCTGAAAAGTAGGTCCGGTCTATAAACTGTCACTAGACGTATTATAGGTCAGTAGAAGGTATTATAGGTCACTACTGATTATAGCGAGCAGTTATTCGACCCCCTATATTAGGTTACTAGAATGCCTGATTGCGGTATAAAATAAATTTATCACAATTTTTCATCTTAAAATATTCATTTTTTCGGCGATTACCGTTACAATGTATTTGTATTGGCGTGTTTTCGTAATGTTTTGAACACACAGCACACACATAAGAATAAAAGTAAATAATCGTTTTCTGTGCCAGTAAGTTTCGGCTGACTAGGCCTCATTAGTTACCATCGCATTAATGTTCAAGTCCTGTAACGAGCTCGATGATCCAACGAATATAATCCCTTTGGAGCCCCAAAACACCGTAGCCATTACTTTGCCGGCTGAAGGTTGGGTACGAAATTTCTTAGGTGGGGTAGAGCCAGGGCGCTTCCATTGCATGGACTCTTTTTTAGCATCTGGGTCCTAGTGGTGAAGCCAAGTTTCAACTCAGCACGAAAACACGCCTATATAATTTTGACCCCCCCTCGAACCCCACTTTTATATAGTAAAACTGGGGTTTGTAGGGGTAAAACTTATTGTTCTTATTTCTGCTCTCAAATATAGATTATGGGTACTCGTTAGAGCCGATTCATCGAGGCGGTACTTACGAGTACAAACAATCTATATTTTTAGCAGAAATAAGAAAAATATCACAATTTTTCGTCTTAAAATTTTCATTTTTTCGGCGATAAAGGTTAATGTATTGGTATAGGTGTGTTTTCATAATGTCCTGTTACAAGACGAGTGTGAAAGTTTTCTGGATTGTGGATGTTCTTGTCTTGACTCTACCCTTTGCTGACGATCTTGCATGTTCAGGTTTCTGGGTACCAACCTTGCACATACTTTTGATATGCCTAAATGTGCATGGATTATAATGTAAACACTTCCGTTAGAAAT
The DNA here is from genome assembly GCA_963580285.1 of Lucinisca nassula. Lineage (NCBI taxonomy): Eukaryota > Metazoa > Mollusca > Bivalvia > Lucinida > Lucinidae > Lucinisca > Lucinisca nassula. Next base: position 114,259,372 of record OY757017.1, on the reverse strand, counting down.
GCCACATTCTGAAGCAAGTTCAGCAACTTTGATTCGGCGATTGTTTAGCACAAGTCTGTCAACTTGGGCGATCATCCCCTGGCTGATGACATCAGCAGGGCGACCTGGCTTTGGGTCATCTTCTAAGGAGTCTTGGCCACGTTGAACCCTTATCTTGCTGTTAACGACAACCCCTACCTTTGCAAACAGTGTAGATCCAGATCAGATGGTTTAGAAGCCATGAAGCCATCTGATCAGGATCTACACTGTTTGGCATTCAGTTTATGAATTTGTAGCAATAAATTACATCAAGTAATTTGATTGGTTGAAAGACAGAAATGGGTGTGGCTTAAATGAATATTCAGCAAGATAAGGGTTAAATTCTGCTGACTACTTTGCTATTGTGGAATACTTATTTATAGTAGTTTATTTATGTGTATCACCATACACATCAGCCATGTGTCGATGGATTTCTTTGACATTGCAACCTCTTTAGTGAGGAACTTTATGACTGCTCTGACCTAAGTATTCTGACTTTCCATTTTTGAATATGGGTTTTCAAACAAACAGTAAGGGCAAAAAATGTATGTGTTGACTTACCGGCTATTTTCATTTAACTGCCAAAGGTTTACACAACACAAAAAAAAAAAAACATCACGAACACACGCCTATATAATTTTGAACCCCTTGAACCCCACTTTTATATATTAAAATTGGGGTTTACAGGGGTAAGCCTTATTTTCGTATTTTGGCTCTAAAATATAGATTATGGACATTGAGGCGGTTCTAACGAGTACCCACAATCTATATTTTGGGTAGAAATAAGAAAAATATCACATTTTTTCATCTTAATTGTTTTTGGCGGTTAAGATTACAGTGTATTTATACAGTTTTTTTTTTTTGAAATGCAAAATCTTGAATTGTATAGAAAAATACCGAGTTCTACGAATTGATTAAATTCCCCTCGTATTTAACTCAGAATGCTGAATTACTTGTTTACTTAATGAATAGTAGGCAAGGTAAATTATTATTTTAATTATTATTATTAATGTATATAAAATTTTGTTAAATGGCACCCAGTCAGGTTTCTACAAACACAAATGGGACATATTTACAGTCTCATCACGTGAACAAGTCCGTGAAATGAAGACCCCCTCATACCCCACTTTATATAGAGAAAACGGGGGTTTACGGGGTATATATAATATTTCTTATTTTTACTCCCAAGACATAGGTTGTGGGTACTCGTTAGAACCGCCCCATTGAGGTGGTTCTAACGAGCACCCACGACCTTTGTTCGCAGTATTTATAAGAAAAATATCAGGGATTTTCATCAGAAAAGTAGCCATTTTGGAAATGAGAAATATGCGCCATGTCGCACGGGTTATCGTAATGTGTAGGAAGAAATGACATTTGGATAGGTCAACATGTAGATCACCCTAAATGTCTCAAAGCAGAAATAAGCAATATTCTGAAAGAACATGGATTTCAGGTTTTAAGATAAACAAGAAAGCAGTCTGAGGGACAGCAAAATCCCCTCCGCACTTTGTATCAAGGCTCAATCGGTGACCTTGACCTTGAATGGACATGGTCCATTTATGGGTTCTGCACATCAGCTCACTGAAGGGCATATTTCACCAGGGGTAAAGAAGATATGGAACGGGCACTAAATTCAAAGTTTTAAACGCATGACCTTCACCTGTGGCCTTGACAATGAGTTGGCATGGTTTATTTACGGGGTCTGCACATCCGCTCACTGAGGGGAATATTTCATCAAAGTTTGATGAAAATCCTTCCAGGGTAAAGGAGATATGGAACGATCACAAAATTCAAAGTTTTAAACGCGTGACCTTAACCTGTGGCCTTAACCTTGAGTTGGCATGATTTATTTATAAGTTCTGCACATCAGCTGACTGAGGGCGATGTTTCACCAAAGTTTAATGAAAATCCTTCCAGGGGTAAAGGAGATATGGAACGGACACAAAATTCAAAGTTTCAAACATGTGACCCTCACCTGTGACCTTGACCTTTAGTCGACATGGACTATTGATGTGTTCTGCACATCAGCCCACTGACGGAGATATTCGACCAAAGTTTTATGAAAACTTCCTTCAAGGGTAAAGAAGATATGGAACATGCATTAAATTCAAAGTTATCAAAACCGTGATCTTCAAATGTGACCTTTATCTTGCGTCGGCATGGTTCATTAATGCGTTGTGCACATCAGCTCACTGAGAGGGATATTTGACCAAAGTTTAATGAAAATCCTTTGAAGGGTAAAGGAGGTATGGAATGGACATAAAATTCAAAGTTTCAAACTCTTTACCTTCAAATGTGACCTTGACCTGGAGTCAGCATGATTCATTTACAGGCTCTGCAAATGAGCTCACTGAGGGAGGTAACTGAACACTTGATCTTCAAATGTGACCTCGGCCTTGAGTTTGCATGGTTTATTTATGGGTCCTGCACATCAGTTTACTGAGAAGAATATTTGACCAAAGTTTAATGAAAATCTATCAAACAGTTCAGGAAATACAGTGCGGACAAGAAAGTGATACGGACGGACAGACGGACGGACTGTCGGACGGACATACGAAAGCCATTCCTATAATTCCCGTTCCGCTTAGTGGCGCGGGATTAAAAAGAGAAACTATCAGGAACTGACAAATCTGATCCCAAATTCTTCCTACAATATCACTGAGGAAAGAAGTGAAACACGGTGTGACGAAAGAAAACAAAATGGACAACAGGAAAACCGAGTCAGCAGCTCTTTCCCAAACAGGAGATGACTCGGAATATCTAAACGTAACTAAAAAGGAGAATATACATAATGGGGAAGGACTCAGAATCACCAACATCACAAACATTTAACTTGAAGGACAAACGTAACTAAAAAATGAACAACCAAAAAGGGTGAAGAATCCGAATCATCAACGCATTCACATATATGATTGAGGAAAGATTCAGAACCACCAACACAAAACATGAAGGAACCACAGCAAAAGAACGGTCGGTAAAAAATATTGGTGCGTTTAAAGACACATTTTTCGATTACATAAAATCCTAATGACCGTTTATTAAAGAATCCAGCATTGGGATAAAATACACTTGGGGTATTCAGGCTGTCATACAGGTAGGGGACCAAATAGGGTAATAAATGACATAGGGATATGACTTTGACAATTAACATCTATTCATTTACACCTAAGTCCTTATTTTGATTTGAATGGAAGAAACAACAGCACTTTTTCCCGATTTTATATTTAGTAGCCTTTTTATAATCATTACAGAAAATGCCAATTCAAATATATTGGTAAATGTTTTCCACCAAAAATGATTTTTTTTTTCAGATAAAATCCTGATAACTTTATTATTTCTGCTCTAAACATCTATTGTGGTACTTATTAGAACCACCTCGGCGAAGCGGTTCAGACGAGTACCCACAATATGTTTTACAGTGTGACTGCTCGTTAGAACTTCTTCCATGATGCGGTTCTAACGAGGACACACAATAGATGTTTTTGAGGAAAAAGGAACATCCCCTAAACCCCACTTTCTATAGAGAAAATGGGGGTTTAAGGGGGTATACATTATTTTCCTTATTTCTGCTCCAAGTCATAGGTTGCGGGTGCTCGTTAGAATCGTCTCATTGAGTCATAGGTTGTGGGTACTCGTTTGAACCGCCTCAATGTTTGCAATATAAATAAGAAAAATAAATTAAATTGTGTTTGTTAATTTAGTTTTAAACTTGAAAAGGTGAAAAATAAAATCTTTAAAAAATTTTTTTTTCTCTTTTCTAATACGATTGTGTCTAAAATAAAGAACATTTTATAGTTCCATCTTGACTGAAACTATAAAATGCTAATGTTTTAGACATTATTTGATTTGTGTATCACATACTTTCAACCAAAATAAAATAAAATAAATGAATAAATAAATAAATAAATAAATAAATTAATAAATAAATAAATAAATATAAATAAATAAAGGTAAATTGATTGATTAAATGTTGAGGTTAATAAATTCATTTACCTTGTTTGTTTACTTCTTTGCACTTTTGAGTAAAGGAAACAATGGATACCAGTGTTTTTCTTTACATTATTTTAAAATAAAAAATAAGTTATTTAAACAATATGTTGGTGGAAACAATCTCAGTAAATTATACTATCACTCAAGTACCCTTATTGAGCCCCCTATTAAACAAGAAATCTGCTCATAATCACCTCATAATCACTTAGATAAGATAAGCCTTTGATGTGCACTATGGTCCGAAGGAAATGTTTATTGGAGATCATAGGACAGGCCACCCCTTTTATATAAGGAAAAACATGTGTCTTTAAGTTAATTTCACGGGATCCCAACCCTCACTTTCACTGTAGTTCAACGAAGTATTTGTTTGGTCCGCGTAAAGATTTTCTAACTCATCAGTGAATCAACTCGGTAAACAAAGAAATCATACTTAAAGCCAAGCTGACACAAGGATGAGGACTCGACAGTAACACGCACTGAGCCATTCGGTGCAACGTCACAGGAACACTGGAGCAAAATAAAACCAACAGTTGAACTCCGTTGGAACAAGCAACAGAAGTAAAAGTTCCGGCTCCGACCAACTAATAATTAGCGTTAAGTCAAAGTCACCATGGAGTCTGAACAATTAAAGTGGAAAGCATAATGTCTGACCATGATTGGGTCAAACGCAATACATGCAGACTGTTGAATATAATTTATATTATTTCCAATGCGTTTGTAACGTTTAATTGTTCCGCAAAATTAGGTTTGCCTTTAATTTTTCTTAATTTATATATAATGTCACCAAAAAACTCAGGCTGTGACATCCCCTGCAGCAAAAGTCCATTCAACCCAACCTTAAAAGTAGCCGTTAATTGATAGTGTCGGCGGTAAAACATAGAAAATGTTTTTCGAAGTTTATGATATCGACATCTCTGATGTAGCAGTTTAGCAGTTGAACTTTTATTGCGAGTGTTAAAATCCAGCGGCATGACTTGACACTCTTGCGAAGCGAATATACCGTAAGGTGGAGAACAAGGAACTTCACCATCTAAAATGGGAAATCAATTATGTTAAAATCAAAATCATCACGCTTATCATTAAAGTTTAGTTGAAACAAAACAATTTGAAATTTTCAAATGCAAATCCACAAACGGGGCTTCGATATCAGAATAATTGGCTTTGTTTCAATGCAGCTCAGATGGATAAATGTGACTGACAATACCTTCAAAGTAAGGGTTGTCAATAGTTAAAAGATCATCTAAATATGTTGAGGGAGAGTTAAAGGCTTCTGCAGGCACAGATGGACAGGTCCTCTAAAGGCTTATCATACCGTATATGAAAACGTGAAATAACTTTATCCTAAATTACTACCTGATTTTTACTATTCTCCAATATTATATTTTCGGACAAGTCATCACAAGATTCCTGTTAAAAAGGAAGGTGGGAAACTATTGATCTTAACGAAATAATTTACACAATGCCAATCTGAAAAACTAGGCGATGAATTCCATTACTTGTTCGAATGTACTACCTTACTCGACGAGTGTGTGTGTGTGTGTGTGTGTGTGTGTGTGTGTGTGTGTGTGTGTGTGTGTGTGTGTGTGTGTGTGAATTCGGGTTAAACGTCGCTTTCAACAAATTTTTAGTCATATCACGACGGTGTCTGGTTGCGACAGGGAGATCAATGCTCACGTTTATAGTGCTGCCTCACTGAAGTATCATGTCCCAGACACATTACACGATACCACACCCAATCACATTATCCTGACACTGGGTCGACCAGTCCTAGCTCTACCCCGTAAATCTGAGTGCCAAGCGAGGAGCAGCTAGTACCATTTTTAGCGACTTTGGTATGTCGCGGATCGAACCCGTGACCTCCCGTTCTCCGGAGCGGACACTCTAACAACTGAGCTTTCGGGGCCGGTCCCCTTACTCGACGAGTATATCTGCCATCTTTCCACACAAGGAATCCAAATACACATAAATTCACTATTCACTTCAACAGTGCTAATGATGAGCTTTAGAAATAGTGCAGATTATATTTTCTTTTCCTTGCCTATTCTGGTTACATGGAAAATCGAATACAGCTCAAGCCGGCGCTAGGGGGGTGTATGCAGCCTTGCAAACTACATTGCTGTATATGAAGAGACTCAATAAAACCGAGTCTCCGATTTTCGTTCTGTTATGCGTTCTTTATTTCCAAAGGCAATCTTTTAGTGTTTTTTTTTATCTCACTGCAGCCTGTGTTATGTGCCGTGTGGCGGCTTTAAAAAGTCTCCTTGTGCTTCATCATAGTGCATATTATACTTTCCTTTCCTTTGAGATCATTTAGCCCATCCTGGTTACATTAAAAATCGAATACCGCTCAAGCTAGCGCTTGGGGGCATATGCAGCCTTGCAATCCAAAGGCAACCTTTTAGCCCGATATTCCCTTGTCGAAGTTTCATCACATTAATTATTTCCTGTCCCAGTTACTATATAAAATGATCTAGGAATTATATGTTTTCTATCAGACTGCTTAAGAATACATTAAGAACATTTAGCAACATTAAGAACATTAAGCAACAATATCGCACCATACAAATGTAACGGAACAAAGAAGACAAAGTAGAAGTAAAACAAAGATCAGGAATCGATACAATTAACTTATTCCACCCATCAAAGACACCAAAGGGAAAGAACCACCAACATGAAGCGACCAGGCCATAATGGAAACCTAAACAAAGGTAAAGCCTTTTATTTGTCCTTACGTTCTTAAAACACGAAGCTTAAGATGTTTTCTAGTGAGGTGTTTAACTAGAGTTTCAATGAAAAGTAAGTTGTCTGTCTTCACTTTCCTTCTGAAAAAGTATACTATTCATGTCAATCATAACCAACCGATGTAACGGTTATGGGTGAACACCTTGCTCCGAATCAAAAACGGACAATACTACCACAGTGTATACAAACTAACATTATGTTATTGCTGATAGCAGAGCACTGTGGCTACAGCACTTGAATGAGCATTTATTGCATGATATACATTAAAACTACAGTAAGAAACTGAGTATATATTCATTTGTCTGCGGACTTTCTGTGTCCTCTGATCCGACTGCCCACATATGAAAGCTCACGACGTCCAGGAAAAACAGCTTAGCTGAAAACCTGTGTCCAAAAGCTATTCAGTGGGTTTCTATGTGGAGTGTGTTGAACTTTAGACTTTGCATTATAAATATGTTGCATGTCAATAGGTAAAGAAACTTGAATTTCATCTTGACGGTTCGAAGTGATCGCTAGTACTGATGAAACATCTTTCATTCCTCCCAATCGTTCAAGATTCTAATTATTTTATTGTCCGTTACTATCAGTCACTAACCATAACATGTTATGAAAGAGATACAGTTTAAACGCAAAGACATGACTCTTCCGCTATTCTTCTTAACGCAGAAATTGTTGCGGAGCGGGCTCTTTTGGCGACGCTGGTAGAGTGGTTGGCTTTTTAAAGAAGTTAAGCAACGGAGAAAGTGGTATGTACCTGGATGGGTGACCGCATTGCTTGACTTCGTGTACGACGCGGCACACGTTTCTTTGGTGGAATCGATGGGTTGGAAGCAGTGCCGCTGCTTTGTCGCATAGACTCCGCCCTCGAATTTGTCTAGTGAGGCACGTGACTTCTCGACGAAGTCAAGAGTTGAGGGGGAGAATTGTAACTGTTATGGATAAATATAGCCTTGCTGTATGAGAAGGCTCTTTTGGCGACACGCGTAGAGTGTTTGGCTTTTTCACGGTTAAGAAACAGAGATAGCGGTTAGTACCAAGATTTGTGACCGCGTTGCTTGACTTCGTAGGCGACCCGGCACACGCTACACCATTACATCTGAAAGCAGTTGAATGTCCATTTCATAAAATAAATGATCAAGAACGTTACAGTGTGACATTCCAAACAGAGACTAAGAGATATTCAGCTGTCAACATGAAAACAAATTTTGCAGCCCATTTTGGTACACCTTCTCCCTTTGTATGAAACAACGCACGAAGCAGAAAACAACACTTATCAAAAAGTAGTTTCATTGCAATTTACGGCTTGGAAACAGTGCAAGAACATCAATTAATTTGTAGAGCGATTAGTGGGGGTAAAAAAGGTTCTGCATAATATGTGTTCACTTATGTTCCAAGACAGAGATTGTGAGTACCCGCTGGAACTGCCTAATAAGTCCGGCGTAATAAGCACCTTCTATCCATGACAGAAACACATCAAAGTACTGAAAGTACTGGGGAAATTTAATTTATAAGGAACAATTTTCATGATAAAAATGTCTGTAGTAAATCAAGCAGTTCTCTACATATTTTGTTGGCAATGTCTAAGCGGGCTAAAAAAATCGACGTAGAAAACAGAAAGGATTGATTTGAGTTTACATGTAACAACAGGTCAAAATAGAAGTAGAGACAATGATCAGGAATCGATACAATGAACTCATAGCTCCCATCAGAGATACCAAAGGGAAAGAAACACAAACATGCAGCAACAGACCTCATGGAAACATCAACAGCGGAAAGCCAAAAGGACAGTTACTCTCCAACTAAATGGCCAACAGGCTGTCCAAAATAAAAATAACATAAGCGACACAAACACCAAAATCCAAACCATAACAAAAATAAATCGCGACAGAAGAACCGCCTTGGACCGGTCAGCGGAAACAAATTCCACTGGGTGTGTGTGTGGGGGGGGCGGGGCTTCAGTCCGCATGAAGGCCTTCTAACTCATCAGTGCAACATCTCCATGAACGCAAATAACCAAACAACCACAGAGATGAATCAACGGTGAGGACTCGACAGCAAGAAACCACTGAAATGCTGGAGCAGAAGAAAACCAACATTTAGACCCCGATGGGCCCGACCAGAGATAGAGCATCAGGCATCAGCCAACATTACTGTGAATTAGATCTCTCTAACTCTCAATAAGCCTTTACACTGGAACCGTCATAGAATCTGAGGCCTGACCCACCGGCGTGCAATTAAAGAGGGAAGCAAAGTCGTCAACCGTATATGGGTTAACCACCATATATGCAGTCTGACGTATAACATTTATGGTGTACCCAATCTTTTTATATCGAAGAATGATTTTACAAAATTGGTTGCTGAAGTCATTGCGGTTATAAATTTTTATGAATTTGTAAACTAAGTCACCATAAAATTCGGGTTCCGATAGACCTTGTTGCAGAAGAGATTTAAGTCCAATGTTGAATTTTGAAATTAAATCAGAATGACGCCTATAAAATTTTGAAAATGCTTTGCGCAGTTTATGGTACCGATAACCCTGATTAAGAAGTTTAGCCGTTAACAATTTATTACGAGTGTTGAAGTCAGTTACGTGACTACACATTCTGGCAAATCGAATTAATTGCGAAATATAAACGCCATAGGATGGCGCACGATGAACATCACCATCCAAAAAAGGAAAATTTACAATCTCAAATCTCAAATCGTCGCGTTTATCATAAATTTTGCACGAAACGAACCCATCTACAATAGATAGATGTAAATCCAGAACGGGCCTCGGTATCAGAAGAATTTGCTTTATTTAACTGAAAGTCCTGGGGGTAAATTTGACTGATCAAACCATCGAAATAGGTATTATCAATATTTGATAAACCATCCAAGTATCTAGAAGTGGAGCTAAAAGCTTCAATGATTTCAGACTCGTTATCAGCAGAAAGGGACATCATGAAGTCTCTCTCATAACAAAACAAAAACCAATCAGCCACGAGTGGTGCGCAATTAGTACCCATCGGAATACCCAAATCTTGTCTAAATAACCTAGTACCAAATCTTATGAAAATATTGTCAAGTAGAAAGGTGAGAGCTTCACACACTTTCTGACATGAACATAAAGTATAATTTTTATGCTCTTCAGAAGTGAAAAAAGCATTTCTTACATTACATGCAAGATAGAGGGAGTCTTCCCTATGAAATGTCCATTCAATTAAATCATTAAGTTTTTTCTATTATAAGATTATGAGGAAGTGTAGAAAAATCAAGACAGACTTGATGCACGAAACCGCCTGGATTTCAATTTATCCAAAACTTCATTAGAATTTTTATAGACCAAAAAAGATTTCTACCCAATCTTTCAAAGACTTTGAAAGTCACTGATGAGGCTTTATTAGCCGAAACTACGTAGTATGACCCATCTTCTTTCTTATGAATGTTTTCATTGCTCTTAAAGGAACTCATTTTTTATTTTTAATTGCCTTCACTGCGGCTGGTGTTGTGCCGTGTGGCGGCCGTAAAACGTCTCCCCGTACATCAACCATAGTGCAGTTTATATTTTACTTTTGGTCCTTTGAGATCAGCGTGAATATTCTGAGAAATCGGAAATAAATTATTGGTTTAGACTCATATTCTAGACAGGTTTTTAATTATTTGGATCCCATTTTGATTTATATCAGTCTTTGAATCAACTGCCTATTCGAGGTTCGTAAACTTGCAGTATGTTTGTTCTGGCTTTCTTTGCCGGGTCATTGCAGGGTCACTGATGAGGCTTTGTTAGCCGAAAGTACGTAGTATGACCCATCTTCTTTCTTATGAATGTTTTCATTGCTCTTAAAGGAACTCATTTTTGATTTTTATTTGTCGCAATATTTTATCACATGCCATCAAGGCAGTCAAAAATGAAGTTAATAATTTGGAGAGTTCAGTGGTGGTACAAGAGCTTCAATTTTACTAATAAACCGTGTTTTGTATGGTCTTTTTTGAAGTTTAGGTAACCAATATAACGTAGGAAGCTTGTCTTGGCCTTCTGAAACACAGACAGCCAACTTTGTGGCTGCGTGACAAATGTGGTCATCAACTAAAGCCCTCTCTACAGCTAAAGGCTGAAGTTCATAGGCCTTAGTACCACCAAGTTCTTGCTGAAGAGTGTTAACATAGTGAAGCCGTCAAACAACGACCACATTGTTAGCGGCCTTATCAGCTGGAGCCAAAACAAACTTCCTATGGAATTCTTGAATACCAAGTTAAAGTTGACGTAAATACGTCTTAGGTTTAGGAGGTAGTAAGTTCGTATTTTGCGAATAAAAAGAAATGCGTTTGTTCACTAATTTCAGAATGCTAAGTTTCAAGTCGTGTGGGTCATTTTTGTCGTCTCCCAGAGAAATGGAGAAAAAAAGATAGTAGAGGAGATGAAAGTGAGGGACAGATGAGAAAGAGGAGAAAATGGAAGTGTAGAAACTGAAGAAATAACAACATCCCCCTCTACCGTTACCTGCTGCAAGGACAGCAGGCCTTGCCCAACTGTAAGTCAATATCAGCTGGAGGCCCCAGTGACACAAGATACACATCACCTTTGCCACTACCAACCGCCGCCACGAAGCAACAAAAAGAAAGAAAGAATGAGAGACGTGTCTGCTATAGTAAAATAGAAGTGAAGGCAATCATCAGGATCGATACAATTAACCCACAGCTCCTATCAGAGACACCAAAGGGAAAAAAACACAAACCTGAAACGACTAGACCCAGAAGGAAACATAAATAGCGGAAAGCCAAAAGGCCAGTAACTTTCCCACAAAATGGCCAAAACAAAATAATATAAGCGACACACACACTCAAAGACGTTCAATGAAACGAATTCCACTGGGGATGGGTGTGGGGGAGGGACGGTGGGATGGCTTAAATCGATTTTTCGTGGCCACAATCCTCGCCCTTATATCCATCGCGATTTAAACGAATAATTTTTTCAGTCCGCATAAAGGCCTCCTAACTCATCAGTGCAACATCTCCGTGAACCCAAAAACCATCAATTTCTAAATTAGCTCAGTACATTCTGTGCTTGTCGCATCTGCTAATAATCTTACAGAGTTCTCCTAATGAGACCATGACGTCTAAGCAACGTTGCATCAACGTCGCGTTGATACGACAATGCACACACGTTGTGTGACCGCTTGGAGCTATGTTCCTTCGGGCGTATAACTTGACAAAAAATCCAAAACACATTTTAACCATTTGATATAGATATTTTAACCCTGATCAATCATAAAAAACACGCGTATTCAATTTTGATCTCTTCAAAATAATAAGCCTTTACGTTGGGATCTCTTCAAACCCCATTTTCTTATAAGAAAACTGGGGTTTACAGGGGTATACATTATTTTTCTTATTTCAGCTCAAACATAGTTTGTGGGTACTCGTTAGAAAGCCGAGGCGGTTCTGACGAGCACTCACAATCTATGTCGAAAGAAAAAATAAGAAAAATTCACATTTTTTTCTCAATATTTGTCGTTTCTGACACCATGTTGGACGCCATTATTTCACATGGATGTGTCTCCCAATGCTGACGGCGCGTTTAGCTAACTTTGTCTGACTGATTTCTCTTACCAAAGGCGAATAAAATACGTTTATTCCAATCTGTACGGTATTGAAACTTACAGGTCCTAAAATATTAACACATAAATGCCAACTATTCAAATACTGGGGCATTCGGAAACAGTTAAGACAGATTAGAGGCCAAGGAATTTAGCATCTGGTCGGTGTCTACACTATTTACTTAAAGTACGTTACTTGATTTAAAAAAAGAACAGCTTACAACACATATTTTGTAATTAGAGCTCTCGAAAGCAGGTGAATGACTATGTTCGATGTCGGTTAGGAAAGGGTTGTTTAGTTGGTCCGTGATAATCACAGAAAAGCGAACTAACCCTTTTAACCATGTTGATCAGTGCCGACCCCGAGGCTGAAATACACTGTATCTATATAAATCATGAAGATCCAGATAAGACGGCACTTAGCGAACAGTCTCGCCAGAACCTAGCTGGACACTGTTTGTCATCATGTCAATGAACTAATCAGAAATCCCATTCTTTAAGAATATATTTGAAAATAGAAGAGTCCTGATAAGAAAGTCAGAGATGAAAGAGTGGGTGTTTGAGTTTACTGTCTTACCAACAGCTAAGGTCATACGGAGACGGGGCCTCGGTTTAAAGACTCTTCCGAAAGTCTGGAGAAGCCCGGGATCGATCCTGCGATCCCTGGTTTATAAGGCGAGTAGCATAACGACTACACCATGGTGGCTTCTGGGAATGAAAGTGTAATCTCAAACCAGTTATATAAGTATCATCAGAAAGCCAGAAGGGAAACAGTCCCGGAGTATTGTTTACTTTTCAGAACTCGACTTTCCGTGTCATTTTAATTGCATGTTAAGTATTTAGAACTTTTTCGAAGATCCATCCTCATCCTAGTACTGTCATGTGAAATCTTAAGGACTATTTGAATCAGTGTATGTTCGAAGAAGCGGAAGCGCTGTAGTTGGGTACAGTTCAGGAGATAGAATTGCGTTGACATAGAAACCTGATACAAGTATCCACTTTCAAAAAATGACACTCATATAAATACAAATGGAATGTCGTGACAAAATGAAAATCATCTGATACGTTTTATTACCTTCCTAGATATAATAGCTCATAAATTTTGCAATATTCCAGACTCTGTAAACATTATACTCTGTATTGTTGCTGTTATGTTTTGTTTTTTTTCGAAACCCATTTCGACTTCCGTTACATGTCTCGCAAAACAGGCATCAGAACCAAAGATGCTCGAAACAGTCACTGGTCCACCTGCCATATAACCATAGTGGACGCTCTGCCAAAAACACGCGATAAGGTACAACGCACAGTGGAAGACAAACCGAGATAAAGTAGAAGTAAAACAAAGATCAGTAATCGATACAAGAAACTTACTCCACCATTCAAAGACACCAAAGGGAAAGAAGCACAAACATTAAGCGACCAGACCATAATGGAAACCTAAACAAAGGAAAGCCATAAGGACAGTTACTTTCCCACAAAATGGGCATATGGCCATCCAAAATACAAAAAAAAAACAAGTGATACACACAGTAAGTAACAGACATAAATAAATCGCCACAGAAGAACCGCCTTGGAACGGTCGGTGGAAAGATTTCCACTGTGGGGGGGGGGGGGGGGGGGCTTTAATCGATTTCACGTGGCCACAATCCTCGCCCTTACTTCCGTTGCGATTTAGACAAATAATTTGTTCAGTCCGCATGAAGGCCTCCTAACTCCGTGAACAGAAATAATCAAAGAACCACAGGGGTGAGACAACGGTGAGGACTCGACAGCAAGAAACCAATGAAATGCTGGAGCAAACGAAAACCTACAGTTAGACTCCGAAGGGCCCAACCAGAGACAGAGCATCAGGCACCAACCAACATTACCTTGAATTAGATCTCTCTAATTCTCAATAAGCCTTTACGTTGGAACCGTCATAGAATCTGATGCCTGAACCACCGGCGTGCATTAAAGAGGGAAGCAAAGTTGCCAACCGTGATTGGGTTGACTACCATGCATGCAGTCTGTCGTATAATATCCATGTTGTACCCAATCTTTTAATATCGAAGACTGATTTTACGAAATTGGGTGCTAAAAACATTGCGGTTATATGTTTTTCTGAATTTATATACTAAGTAACCATAAAATTCGGGTCCCGATAGACCTTGTTGCAGAAGAGATTTAAGTCCAATATTGAATTTTGAAATTAAATCAGAATGGCGTCTATAAAATTTTGAAAAGGCTTTGCGTAGGTTATAGTACCGATAACCCTGATTAAAACCTTTCTTTTATGAAACGATTCTGTCAAAGGAAAAGTAATAATATCTTGTGTATTAAAAGCTTGAAATGTCTTTGTTGTACAATAGGTTTATTCATAGATGGTACATTAAAGTGTTGTGCGAAATTACTTCATCAGCATTGGTGGTCTACAGAATGGACATATGTATCTCTAGTGTTCACTTTACTCTCTGATAATACGCAAACTGCATGTAAGTTTCGTCGTAGTGCAGGCTATACTTCTAATCCTTTGGGGTCATTAACTTCAATACGGAATTTGAAGGAATTATGGGCCACTAATTAACTGAAACTAGCTAGTCTGGCCCAGAAAAATACGTGTTCACTCCTTTGTATTCAGTTTTGTGTTGCGGTCCTTGCCTCCAAGGGATGACCCTTTTTATTGAACACTCTCCCTGTGAGGACCACCGTCTGAAACAAGAACGAGCTATTGCACAAGTCGACTTTAAAGGTCATTTATCACGAAAGTTTGCAAATTTCTAGTATTAAGTGTACTGAAAGAATACATAAAGAAGATCATTTTTCTGAAACTGCGTAAAAATCCCATTCGTTTCAAAGTTATGCTCCTTTATATCTGATATGTACCTATTTTCCACTTGCATTTTCGATGATTTAGACCAACAATGCAATATTTTGTGACATCATAGTGGATTTTAACTTTTTGAATTAACTTTAAAACTGACATATTTTCAATTTCAATGATTTTATGATACATTTTTGCTTATGTCCATTGATGGATGTGAATCTAATTTAGTAACTTTGAATATAAATTTGAAATTTCATTTCTGAATTAAAATGTCTATTTACGTTTGAACTTTTATACCGTTTAAAACAAAAATTCATTTATACATTCTTTAGTTAATTTAATAAAAATGCTTTTTGAATGTCTTCTAAACGATTATCTTACCACTCTGTGTTATTTGATCTACATACAAACATTTAATATGAAATTTAAATTATTTAAATATATTATTTGAATTTGAATTTATAGACCTTATGTTTGAAATAAGTAGAGATTGTTTTTGAGTTTTTAACTGCGATCATTTTCATTAATATTATCAGGTTGCTACGTAATTTCTGACGATTATAAAACACCAGATATTTTGATAATTAAAAAGTTCAAAGAATTTGAAATCAAATATGGGATCATAGAATACATCATGAATATAAATGAGGTAGTTTGAAGTTGTTCTCGTCTTTTTAAATATTTCCGACTTGTGAAGTCATGTGGCTGGCTTCAACACTCTTAATAAATTGTTAACGGCTAAACTCCTTAATCAGGGTTATCGGTACCATAACTTACACAAAGCCTTTTCAAAATTGTATAGACGTCATTCTGATTTAATTTCAAAATTCAATATTGGACTTAAATCTCTTCTGCAACAAGGTCTATCGGAACCCGAATTCGATGACGTTTCCAGCGTAAAGGCTATTTATATACGATTTGGTACTAAGTTATTTAGACAAGTTGTGGGTATTGCGATGGGTACTAATTGCGCACCACTCGTGGCTGATTTGTCTTTGTTATGAGAGAGAATTCATGATGTCCCTATCTGTTGAAAATCATTCTGAAATCATTGAGGCTTTCAGCTCTACTTCTAGATACTTGGATGATTTATTAAATATTGAAAAATACCTATTTCGATCGTTTGATCAGTCAAATTTACCCCCCCCCCCCCCAGAACTTCAGTTAAATAAAGCAAATTTTTCTTATACCGAGGCGCCGTGTTTGGATTTACATCTATCTATTTTAGATGAGTTTGTTACGAGCAAAATTTATGATAAACGCGATAATTTTGATTTTGAGATTGTAAATTTTCCTTTTTTGGATGGTGATGTTCCTCGTGCGCCATCCTATGGCGTTAATACTTCGCAATTAATTCGATGTGCCAGAGTGTGTAGTCATGTAACTGACTTAAACACTCGTAATAAATTGTTAACGGCTAAACTTCTTTATCAGGGTTATCGGTACCATAAACTACGCAAACCTTGTAAACCAGGGGTCGCAGCTTCGATCCCGGGCTTCTCCAGACTTTCGGATGAGACTTAAAACCGAGGTCCCGTCTCCATATAACCTTAGCGCTTAGTGGGACGTAAAACTGAAACACTCACCCACTAAGTGATTTAGACAAGTTGTGGGTATTCCGGTCACGGTTGACAACTTTGCTTCCCTCTTTAATTGCACGCCGGTGGGTCAGGCCTCAGATTCTACTACGGTTCCAGTGTAAACGCTTATTGAGAATTAGATAGATCTAATTCAAGGTAATGTTGGCTAGTGTTTCCAATAGGGTCTGGTTGTTTCATGTTTGTGCTTTTTTCCCTTTGGTGTCTCTGATGGGAGCTGTGGGTTAATTGTGTCGATTCCTGATCATTGCCTTCACTTCTATTTTTTAATGGTTCTCGCTACTGATCGTCCTTAGGCGGAGGTTCTAATAGTGTTTATTTTACATGTAGTTTTGTCGGGTTTTCCGATGTGGCCTTTCATGTTGTATGTGCTTATGCTTGTGCATTAATGTTTATTTAAGTTTCATTAATTTGCCTGTTGCACATTGAACACCTCTTGGGGGAGAGGGAGCTGGTTGCTGTGCTGTTTGTGATTCGTTCTATTCCTGTACTGTTTTCCACATTGTTAGTTACCCTTTCTCTTTGTGTCATTGGTAGTCTGTAATCCTTGTTTTTTGTTTTTTTTTGCTTTTTTTCTGGGCATCTAATTCTATATATTTTTTTTTTCAGTTTAAATCTGAAATGTTAACTACTGAAAAGTGTCTACCGTTTACACATGAAGAAATGGCAGACGCAGTGCATAAATGGAACAGAACTAGCGGAAAGCCAAAAGGACAGTTACTTACCCAGAAAATGACCAATTGGCTATCCAAACCAAATAATATTAGCGATACACATTCAAAGACAAGCCATAACAAAAATAAACCACAACAGAAGAACCGCCCTGGAACGGTCAGTGAAACGAATTCCACTGGGTGGGGTGGGGTGGGGTGGGGGGCTAAAATCGATTATACGTGGCAACAATCCTCGCTCCTACTTCCATCGTTAGTTAGACAAATAATTTGTTCAGTCCGCATGAAGGCCTCCTAACTCATCAGTGCAACATCTCCGTGAACACAAAAACCAATCAACAACAGAGATGAAACAACGTGAGGAATCGACAGCAAGAAACCACTGAAATGCTGGAGCAAACGAAAACTAACAGTTAGACTCTGATGGGCCCAACTAGAGACAGAACATCAGGCACCAACCAACATAACATAAATTAAAGTGAAGGCAATGATCAGGAATCGATACAATTAACCCACAAGGGAAAGAAAAACAAACAGGAAACAACTAGACTCTAATGGAAACACCACTAGCGGAAATACAAAAGGACAATAGCTTACCCACAAAATGGCCAATTGGCTATCCAAAGCAAAATACTATAAGCGATACACACACTCAAAGACAGACCATAACAAAAGTAAACCGCGACAAAAGAACCGCCTTGGAACGGTCAGTTAAGCGAATTCTTTACGCTGGAACCGTCATAGAATCTGAGGCCTGACCAACTGGCATGCAATTTAAGAGGGAAGCAAAGTTATCAACCATGATTTGGTTAACTACCATGCATGCAGTCTCTCGTATAATATTTATGTTGTATCCATTTTTTTTTATATCGAAGAATGATTTTACGAAATTTGGTACTGAAGTCATTGCAATTATACATTTTTTTCTGAACTTATATACTAAGTCACCATAAAATTCTGGTTCCGATAGACTTTGTTACAGAAGACATTTAAGTCCAAATCCCTCTTTACTCATAGGGCTTGGTACCTACAAGTTCTTAATGAAAAGTAGTTACATAGTGGAGCCGTCAAACAACGACCACATTGTCAGCGGCCTTATCTGCTGGAGCCAAAACAAACGTCTTATGAAATTCTTGAATATCTAGTTTAAGGTGACGTTAAGACGTCTTAGGTTTAGGAGGTAATAAGTTCCGTATATTG
Source organism: Lucinisca nassula (assembly GCA_963580285.1). NCBI lineage: Eukaryota > Metazoa > Mollusca > Bivalvia > Lucinida > Lucinidae > Lucinisca > Lucinisca nassula. The sequence goes on along the minus strand of OY757017.1, from coordinate 114,240,771 downwards.
AGAGTAGAAAGAAAACGCGTTTGTTCACCAGTTTTAGAATGCTAAGTTTCCATTCTTTGAAAGCTTTATGCTCAATATACTCTCGTTTACGCCATTGATTACCAAATTCATTAAAGGCGGCAGTGATTTCATCTCTACACTTATAATTGAAATCAATTTTAGAAGGAAATCGATATTTCGGTCCTTTAGAAATTATATTTCGTATCCTAGAATCAGAAATAATTTTAAATTGCCAGTAATAATATGACCAGCAGCAGGATAGCAATACACCGAATTTTTACAATCACAGGTATCAGTGTGTTAGTATTAATATCAAGATCAGAAACAAGTTTATCGAAATTAAAAACGATAGATCTAACAGGTTTATTGTATTTATAGCAAATTATGGGTGTTTCACTATTTTGAAAATAAGCAGGAACAGATGAAATCACCGAACTGTCCCGGAAGATACCGGGTAAATCTATAAAATATAAACCCTTATTAATGAAGGATATTGTGATATTGTAATCGCGTTTGTGATTAATTTCAGAATCGATGAAAGGACGAAGAGCATGCTGAATATAACCTCTAGTTAAAAGAGCAGCATCGTATATTTGATTAAAACTATCATAGAATTAATGGTCGTTGTCCAGATTCCTTAATGCAGAAATGGGTAATGAACTAAGAAATGCAAGCATTGAGTGGCTTCCATGATTCAATATTATTATGGACAGTCACTTCAGCCTGGCATTGTTTCTTTTAAAAGCATGTGTTTTACGTTTATAATTGCCATTTTTGATGCCGTGCGATCTAGTTTTACGCTTTCGACAGACCAGAAGCGAGAACATATCAAAATCGGCATTTTAGATATATTATCCTCATAATAATTGTTGTCATTAAAGCCCAATGGAAAAGGTGTCTGTAATAATTTAATCCATTTTGATTCAGTTTCATGCCGTTTAATAATTTTAAACCTAGCTGTAAAATTTACATCACTGTATTTTTTTCACTGGGTGTATAGAAATAATATTTACAGAATGACCTGTCCGTTTTAAATGACGAAACAAGAAAGTGTCAGTTTTTAGGCTTACTCATTCTACGATAGTGTTCGTTAAGTCATTTTTTTTAAACATGCGATTAGTTGGCCCGGCGTACTGCATTTTACAATTTGCAGTCTGTCAGGTTATCACATATATCAAGTCCGACGACTTACATGTCAAATCGGACATGTTAACTACAGAAAAGCGTCTACCGTTTACAGATGAAGAAAAGGTAGACGCAGTGCATAAATGCACCTCTTAGCATTACACTTAGAAATACTAGGATAAATTCCACTTCTTTTGAAAGGATTGGGCGATTTGATAGGAGATAATCTAACTCTTAGATTATGTTTAAATAAATTGGTATTGCCTGCTCCACTGAAATTAACCGAAGCGGATAACCTGACGTGTGGCAAACTGTAAAATGCAGTACGTCAGGCGAAGTAATCGTATGTTAGAAACTAGATTTAATGAACAGTATAGCAGAATGTTTAAGCCTAAAAAGACTGACAGGTCATTCTGTCAATGATATTTCTACACAACCGGTGGAAAAAATACACTACGATATAAATTATACAGCTAGATTTAAAACGTTCAAACAACACGAAACTGAGTTCAAATGAATTAAAACGTCACAGTCATCTTTTCCATTGGGTTTCAATGACAACATTTGTCATGAGGATTAGATTTCTCAATGCCAGATCTTGATATATCCTCTCTTTTGAAATGCTGAAAACGTAAACCTAGATCACACAACACCAGGAAAAACGGCAACTATAAGCATCAATTACGCCCTTAAAACACAATACAAGGCTGAAGTGACTGTCTATAATATTATTGCATCACAGACGCCACTCAATGCTTGCAGTTCTAAGTTTATTACCCATTTCTGTATAACCAATTCTGGACATCGAGGCGAATAAATTCTACGATAGTTCTTATTAATTATATAATGCAACTCTTTTGGTCGGAGATAATGCTCAACGTGCTTTTTGTCAATGCATCGGTTCTAAAGTTTGTCGCGGGAAATATATTTCGCTGATGGAGATATGCATTATGTGGGTTTGCCTCATTGAAGCTTTTAGCTCGATGTCTAGATATTGGGATGGTTTGATGGATATTGACAAAACCTATTTCGATGGTTTGATCGGTAAGGTTTTCCCTCCGGGGCTTCGGTTGAGTAGGGCGGGCTCTCTTGATGCCGAACACTTACTGTAAAACACTTAAATTTGGCGGCAGCAAAGTTTGGCGTTTTTTTATAATTGGCGGATGAATATTTTGGCGGTTTTTCGATTTCCAAAATAAAATAAAAAAATCAATAATTTCGGACCAAGCCTGTCTGCCTTATGCATGCGAGTTTAACATGGCGATTTTCAAGTTATACACGGTGACTTTCAACTGTTTTCCACACTGCAGTGTTCTTGGTGTGTGTGAAAACAAATCAATTTTATTGTTATTTAATTACTCGGTTTATTGAGAGGCAAAGCTGCCATTCAATATCAGTTTTATGATTATTGACAATTTCTAGCAGGAGTACAATGTATTTGCTTTTATTCAGCTATGTTGTGCATGCTAAATGTCTCAATCATTACCAAGCTAAGCAAAAAGAAAGACTTGATAAAACATTGTATCGCCTTATATCATACTTGCAATATGTAATGGAAATAAATTTCTGTCCGTTTGTTATTCTTTTTTATCTTTATTGCGGCTATTAATTTTGGTGGGGATTCCCAAATATAAGTGTTACCGCCAAATATAATTATTTTGCAGTATCTGTTGTGGTGGTATTTGCCTGTGGTGACCGTAATGGTTTTGATTTTGAGATTGTGCTTTTCCTTTCTTGGGTGGTGGTGTTCCTCATGCGGTGTCCTATGGCTTTTGTGTTTCGCAATTGATTCGATTTGCCAGGGTGTCTGGTAGTGTGGCTGGCATCGGCAGTCGTAATGGACTGTTAACTGCTAGACTGCTTAATCGGGGTAATCGGTGTCTGCTACGAAAGGCATTTTTTTACATTTTATAGACGTCAATATGATTTAGTTAAAGGATTCAATCTTGGCCTCTAGTCTCCTCTGCAACAAGGCCTATCGGAGCCCGAGTTTTGTGGTGACTTGGTGTGTGAGTTTCTGGAGGTGGAGGTGTACTTGCGGTGGTTTCAATGCCAGTTTGCTTTGGATCATTCGACAGTATTGGACGATTGGGAGTAGCATTTGTGTTGTTAAACGGACTGTGTGCGTGGTGGGTGGCCGGATAGCGGTTGGTGGCCACTTTGGTTGCGCGCTGGCGGGTCTGGCCTCGGCTTCGGTGGCGGCTACGCGTGTGGGCTAGCATGGATTTCTAGGTAATGTCGGTTGATGCCTGGTGCTCTTTCTCGGGTCGGGCCCGCCGGAGTCTAACTGCTAGTTTTCTTTTGCCCAATCATTTCAGTTATTTCGTTCTGTTGAGAACTCATCGTTGTTTCATCTCTATTGTCGATTGATTTTATGTTTTAGGAGAAGTAGCACTTCACGCGGACTGGGCGGGTTGTTTGTCTGGGAATCGGTTGAACCAAAGGCAAGGATTGTGACCGATTGGGATCGATTTTAAGCCCCCCCCCCCCCCTTCTAAGTGAGATGCTTTTTACTGTCCGTTGCAAGGCGGTTCTTCTGTCCCGGTTTATCTTGTTATAGTTTGTCTTTGCATGTATGTATTGCTTACGTCTTTTTTGTTTTGGATTGCGGTTTGGCCATATTCAAGGAAGGTGTCTGTCTTTTTGGCTCGCCGTTTGTGGTGTTTATGATTGGGTTTAGCTATTTCATGTTCGTGTTTCTTTTGCTTTGGTGTCCCTTGTCGGAGCTGTTTTGGTAGTGGTATCGATTCCTGATCATTGCCTTCACTTCTATTCTACCTTATTTGGTCGTGGCGACCATCTCATGTGACCCGGACTACAAGAACATACTTTGATTCCACCGTCCACTGGAGGTCCCTCTGAAATTTGGCTTTCGATGCTTTCAGTGATGCTTTACAAGAGGCCCATGGGCAACTATGCTCACCAGAGCTCAGCGGGTTGGGGAGGCACTTCCCACTGGCAGCAATGTATTTTAATTAACCATGGAAGCCCTGCTCCCAAGGATTCTACAGATAAAATTTGGACCCAATCGGCCTAGTGGCTTCAGAGGTCTGATGTCGCTTGAATGTGTTGTTGTAAGACATCAAATGACAATTAACAATTTCCCATCTGTGGCAACCAATAGGCATAAAAGAACATTATAAAAGGAACATTTTATGAAAGTTTGACAAAATAATCTTAAAAGGCATAAATGTCATTTCTTAATTTTCCCTATTATAAGTCAGATAATAAATCTCATAACTTGCCATAACAAACAACCCAAAGAGCAAAATTTAATAAACCAGAGCTCAGCCGGACACTGTCAAATGGCAGCCATGTATTTTAACATGATATTATTTTAATCTACCAATTATAAAGTTTCCCAAACAAATCCCATACCAAAATGAGGACCCATGTGGACTGTATCTGAAATATTAGGTGTTTTATAAAGAAGAGAGGGTGGGGCATGGTCCCAATGGAGCCCTGGGTGGTGTCACTAAATGCGTCTTATCAAAAGGAACAGAGGCATATATGATTTAACGGAGGGGATATGTATTGTTCCTGAGATGTAAAGTAGAAGTAAAACAAAGATCAGAAATCGATACAATTAATTTACTCCACCCCTCAAAGACACCAAAGGGAAAGAAATACTAACATTAAGCGACCAGACCATAATGGAAACCTAAACAAAGGACAGTTACTTTCCCACAAAATGGCCATATGGCCATCCAAAATAAAAAGACACAAGGGATACACACAGTAAGTAACAAATAACACCATAAATAAACCGCCACAGAAGAACCGCCTTGGAACGGTCAGTGGAATGATTTCCACTGGGGGGCTTAAATCGATTTTACGTGGCCACAGTCCTCGCCCTTACTTCCGTCGCGATTTAGACAAATAATTTGTTCAGTCCGCATGAAGGCCTCCTAACTCATCAGTGCAACATCTCCGTGAACACACATAATCAGAGAACCACAGAGGTGAGACAACGGTGAGGACTCGACAACAAGAAACCACTGAAATGCTGGAGCAAAAGAAAACCAACAGTTAGGCTCCGATGGGCCCGACCAGAGACAGGGCATCGGGCATGGCGGATTCCAAAAAAGCCAAAGATCGTTGTCACTGAGTGTGTCTTATCATAAGGACCAGGAATATATATGGTTAAAAGGTGGGGATCTGAACGGTTTCTGAGATATGAGGCCCTTTTATGAAGTGGATGGGAGAGAAATGCTGCCTGTCATCACCCCAACGCCCCCAATGCGGGGGTGACTGAATGTGTCTAATAACAATGAACAAGAATATTTGTATTATGGGCTGGGGATTTGAATAGTTTTTGAGATATATGGCCTATTATGAAGTGGAGTATTATCGTAAGGAAGAAGAATATATCATAAGGAAAAAGAATATATATGGTTTAGGGGTTGGGCTCTGAACAGTTTCTCAGAAAGATGATGTTTTGTTAAGTCGAGGGGTGGCACATGGCCCGGGCGCGCCCTGGGTTGGTGTCACTGAATGTGTCTTATCAAAAGGAACAAGAATATATATGGTGTAGGGGTGGGGATCTGTAAGGTTTCTGAAATATTGGCCTTAAATTAAGTGGATGATCTGGGCCTGCACTGTTTGCGCTGATACCCCTTTAGGTGTTTCCCGCATACAACGGGTTAAGACGATTGCTTTATTGCGGTCTTTAAGCGACATTTTGTCTAATTCTGTACAGACGTGTGCACTGCACGACACAAATCGCAGTAAAAGTGTATGATCTTTTGGTAATAAAATGGAAATCAAATGCACGTTTTTTACCTCTTTCTTGACCTGGTCTGGCAACATTCGTTTGCAGAGACTGATAATGGAACCGTCGAACATTCCCCTCTTTTCTGCTGTTTCAATAAGGGTAGTTCTCTGTTTCTGGCAAAAGAATGCGCACTGTCCTGGTGTACAGGTTAACCACTTATGTGAAAGACAGCCCAGGGAGAGTGTGTTTAGGAAGCTTACTGACTGGACACCATCATGTTAATGACATCGGTAGCTCAGTCGGATGCGCATCTGACTGGTGATCAGATGCGCATCTGACTGGTGATCAGGAGGCCGCGGGTTCGATACCTGCATAGTTCGGCAACATTCTTTCGTAGAGATTGATCATGAAATCTTTTCCACAGTCATGCTGTCCTTTCCGCTGATTCAAGAAGGGCATACGAGGGATGTTCGAAAAGAATTACTTATTTCTATTTGGATACTTCAAATTTCACGTTAGCCAAAAAGTGCTCGTTTTATGCCCTCGAAGTACTCCCCTTGGCCAGAAATGCAAAGTTTTATTAAGTTCTGGACCTTCCAGTTCTTAACTGTTCGTCTAAATGTAGGGAATTCGTCCAAAACACACGAATTAGAATAAAGTTCTATTTTCCGCTTTTAATAATGTTCATTAAAACCGCATTCAATAACAAAAACGTTCTTTCAATACACAATTGTTATTGGTTACTTCCAAATTACATAAGTCAAAAGTCACATTAATTAAAAAGTCTTATAATTTCCTCAAAGTTCTGCTGGAAAACTCCAAGCATAAATTATGTTTTACGTCTGAAAATTCAGTTGGAATTTCCTAACTGATCTTTCTTTTTTAAAAAATTTCAAAACTCACACTAAAAGTCAAAGGTAACGCTCCTGATCAAACAAACAAGAAACTTATCAACTAATGGGGTTTCCGCATTAACGTGAGGTGCTCAGTTCACAAAACTACGAAAAACAAATAAAAACATACAAAACAGGATTGTGACCGATTGGGATCGATTTTAAGCCCCCGCCCCCCTCCCCTTCCGAGTGAGATGCTTTTTACTGTCCGTTGCAATGCGATTCTTCTGTCCCGGTTTATCTTGTTATAGTTTGTCTTTGCATGTATGTATTGCTTACGTCTTTTTTGTTTTGGATTGCGGTTTGGCCATATTCAAGGAAGGTGTCTGTCTTTTTGGCTCGCCGTTTGTGGTGTTTATGATTGGGTTTAGCTATTTCATGTTCGTGTTTCTTTTGCTTTGGTGTCCCTGGTCGGAGCTGTTTTGGTAGTGGTATCGATTCCTGATCATTGCCTTCACTTCTATTCTACCTTATTTGGTCGTGGCGACCATCTCATGTGACCCGGACTACAAGAACATACTTTGATTCCACCGTCCACTGGAGGTCCCTCTGAAATTTGGCTTTCGATGCTTTCAGTGATGCTTAACAAGAGGCCCATGGGCAACTATGCTCACCAGAGCTCATGGGGTTGGGGAGGCACTTCCCACTGGCAGCAATGTATTTTAATTAACCATGGAAGCCCTGCTCCCAAGAATTCTACAGATAAAATTTGGACCCAATCGGCCTAGTGGCTTCAGAGGTCTGATGTCGCTTGAATGTGTTGTTGCAAGACAACAAAAGACAATTGACAATTTCCCATCTGTGGCAACCAATAGGCATAAAAGAACATTATAAAAGGAACATTTTATGAAAGTTTGACAAAATAATCTTAAAAGGCATATATGTCATTTTTTAATTTCCCTATTATAAGTCAAATAAAAAATCTCATAACTTGCCATAACAAACAACCCAAAGAGCCAAATTTCATAAACCAGAGCTCAGCCGGACACTGTCAAATGGCAGCCATGTATTTTAACATGATATGATTTTAATCTACCAATTATAAAGTCTCCCAAACAAATCCCATACCAAAATGAGGACCCATGTGGACTGTATCTGAAATATTAGGTGTTTTATAAAGAAGAGAGGGTGGGGCATGGACCCAATGGAGACCTGGTTGGTGTCAATAAATACGTCTTATAAAAAGGAACAGAGACATACATGGTTTAACGGAGGGGATATGTATTGTTCCTGAGATGTAAAGTAGAAGTAAAACAAAGATCAGGAATCGATACAATTAACTTACTCCACCCATCAAAGACACCAAAGGGAAAGAAACACCAACATTAAGCGACCAGACCATAACGGAAACCTAAACAAAGGAATGCAATAAGGACAGTTACTTTCCCACAAAATGGCCACATGGCCATCCAAAATAAAAAGACACAAGTGATACACACAGTAAGTAACACACAACACCATAAATAAACCGCCACAGAAGAACCGCCTTGGAACGGTCAGTGGAATGATTTCCACTGGGGGGCTTAAATCGATTTTACGTGGCCACAATCCTCGCCCTTACTTCCGTCGCGATTTAGACAAATAATTTGTTCAGTCCGCATGAAGGCCTCCTAACTCATCAGTGCAACATCTCCGTGCACACACATAATCAAAGAACCACAGAGGTGAGACATCGGTTAGGACTGGACAGCAAGAAACCACTGAAATGCTGGAGCAAAAGAAAACCAACAGTTAGACTCCGATGGGCCCGACCAGAGACAGAGCATCGGGCATGGCGGATTCCAAAAAACCCAAGAACGTTGTCACTGAGTGTGTCTTATCATAACGACCAGGAATATATATGGTTAAAAGGTGGGGATCTGAACGGTTTCTGAGATATTAGGCCCTTTTATGAAGTGGATGGGAGAGAAATGGTCCCTATCATCACCCCAACACCCCCAATGCGGGGGTGACTGAATGTGTCTAATAACAATGAACAAGAATATATGTATTATGGGCTGGGGATTTGAATAGTTTCTGATATATATGGCCTATTATGAAGTGGAGTATTATCGTAAGGAAGAAGAATATATCATATGGAGCAAGAATATATATGGTTTAGGGGTTGGGCTCTGAACAGTTTCTCAGAAAGATGATGTTTTGTTAAGTCGAGGGGTGGCACATGGCCCGGGCGCGCCCTGGGTTGGTGTCACTGAATGTGTCTTATCATAAGGAACAAGAATATATATGGTGTAGGGGTGGGGATCTGTAAGTTTTCTGAAATATTGGCCTCAAATTAAGTGGATGATCTGGGCCTGCACTGTTTGCGCTGATACCCCTTTAGGTGTTTCCCGCATACAACGGGTTAAGACGATTGCTTTATTGTGGTCTTTAAGCGACATTTTGTCTAATTCTGTACAGACGTGTGCAGTGCACGTCACAAATCGCAGTAAAAGTGTATGATCTTTTGGTAATTAAATCGAAATCAAATGCGCGTATTTTACCTCTTTCTTGACCTGGTCTGACAACATTCGTTTGCAGAGACTGATAATGGAACCGTCGAACATTCCCCTCTTTTCTGCTGTTTCAATAAGGGTAGTTCTCTGTTTCTGGCAAAAGAATGCGCACTGTACTGGTGTACAGGTTAACCACTTAAGTGAAAGACAGCCCAGGGAGAGTGTGTTTAGGAAGCTTACTGGCTGGACACCATCATGTTAATGACATCGGTAGCTCAGTCGGATGCGCATCTGACTGGTGATCAGATGCGCATCTGACTGGTGATCAGGAGGCCGCGGGCTCGATACCTGCATAGTTCGGCAACATTCTTTCGTAGAGATTGATCATGAAATCTTTTCCACAGTCATGCTGTCCTTTCCGCTGATTCAAGAAGGGCATACGAGGGATGTTCGAAAAGAATTACTTATTTCTATTTGGAGGCTTCAAATTTCACGTTAGCCCAAAAGTGCTCGTTTTATGCCCTCGAAGTACTCCCCTTGGCCAGAAATGCAAAGTTTTATTAAGATCTGGACCTTCCAGTTCTTAACTGTTCGTCTAAATATAGGGAATTAGTCCAAAACACACGAATCAGAATAAAGTTCTATTTTCCGCTTTTAATAATGTTCATCAAAACCGCATTCAATAACAAAAACGTTCTTTCAATACACAATTGTTATTGGTTACTTCCAAATTACATAAGTCAAAAGTCACATTAATTAAAAAGTCTTATAATTTCCTCAAAGTTCTGCTGAAAAACTCCAAGCATAAATTATGTTTTACGTCTGAATCCTTCAGTTGGAATTTCCTAACTGATCTTTATTTTTTATAAAATTTCAAAACTCGCACTAAAAGTCAAAGGTAACGCCCCCGATCAAACAAACAAGTAACTTATCAACTAATGGGGTTTCCGCATTAACGTGAGGTGCTCAGTTCACAAACTATGAAAAACAAATAAAAACATACAAAACAGACACATTGAGTATGAATTGCATCTCAGTATCTTCAAACATGTTTGTTTACCAAAATGAAAATTTAATAAGCCTATTATTCTGTTCAATTTACGGCTTCTTTCAGGAATAGAAACTATGATTACTTAATCCTACAGCAAAACATGTCAAAAGATAGACGATAATTCTAATATTCTAAAGTGTTTCTTTGTTTCAAAAATGTAAAAAATAAATAAAAAGTAACTTTATTGACAAAAAATCTTAAATATTCTAAATAAGAATGACAGTTTTAGAATCCGCTTTTCATAAGGAACATTTTGGTACCAAACATTACCGTTTAATTAACACCTCTACATTTAAAGCAATATACCAAAATTTTGCATCATAATAATTTCAGCCGATGTATCGACGTCTTGAAGGCGCTCCGATGCGCTGATTTGGGCAAAGTAATAGGGTACTAATGAATGGCATATCCAAGTGCCTGTCGGGACTGGTATTTCCACCCAGCAAGGAATGATTTCAGATTCGGAAACAAAAAGAAATCACATGGGGCAAGGTCTTGGGAATACGGGGGTGAGACAAAACAGTTACTTTTTCTTTTTTTTTCAAAAAATGTCGTAACTATTTCGGAGGTATGAGCGGTTGCATTGTCATGTATAAAACGGGCATGTTTAAAACCAATGGTAGGGCGTCTTTTTCAGTTTCTTCAGTACTACGTCTTTGTTGTACTTTCCGGTGATGCTTTTGCTCTTTTTCACCGGCACTTTTATTGCGACTCATTCACCAGAGAAAAAAGATTGCATACAAAACCTTCTTTGTACTCAAAGAACGTTTGGCAAATTATTCGGCGTTTACTGTGTTTAGTGGCCCAGATCTTATTGCTAACCTTTCTGACGGGCTCAAAACAATGGACATGTGTTTCATCACCTGTATCGACATTGGCAAACTGCTTTTTGTCATATTTTGAAACATTTGAAACAGCTTTTTGGCCACTTTAACTCGTTGCCTCTTTTGCTCGTCAGTCAACAGATGTGCCACCCATCTAGCAGAAATCTTTCTGACTTTCAAATGCTTCTTCAAAATAAGGTGAACCGTTGATAGTGATATGCCTACCTTTTGTGCAATATCACGAACTGTAAATCTGGCATCTCCTTCAATGATGTCCTTTATTTTGGAAACGATTTCTTCACGAGATGCAGATTTTGGTCTACCTGGTTGCGGCGCATTTTTGATGGACTCTACACCAGACTCAAATATTTTTCTTTTCACCTTCGAACTGTGTCATAAGACACACAACTAGGTCCAAAAGCAGTAGAAATTTCAGTCATCAGCTTCTTCGAAGAACAACCAAGTTTTGAGCAAGCTTTGATGTAATCCCGTAATGCACCGTTTTAGTCGACGCTTCTACCAACCATTTTACTGCAGTGGTCAATCACTGGTGTATTCAAAAGGCAAATTTGATGTCTTACACTTAGTCTAACATGCACATTTATACACCATTGTGTATATAGTGAATAGCCCGAAACAAGTATGTATTGGTTTTAATTGTGCCCCACGCTGATATCGACAATAAGCAATTCTTTTCGAACATCCCTCGTAAGTCAGTTTCTGGCGAAAGAATGTGCACTGTATTGGTTAACCGCTTACGTATACGCCTACCCAAGAAAAGTGTGGATAGGTAAACTGACCGGCTCAAAAATTACCTAAATAGTATTGACTGGGTCGTTAAATTCCCATACAAACAATTCAAACCATTATGTTACTAAGGCGTGTAATGAATGCCCCTCTACATTCAACTTTAGATAGAGAAATCTGGGGTTTACATGGGAATACATAATGCTTTCTTATTTCTGCTCCAAGACGTAGGTTGTGGGTACTCATTAGAACCGCCACATTCGAACGGGTACTCAGAAGCTATATTTGAAGTAAAAATAAGAAAAATATCAGACATTTTCATAAAAAAATAATATTTTGGAAATATAAAATAATTATATATATCACACGGATGTGGGCGAAGGTGTCGTGTATCTTGCCTTGGCATTGGTTTACATTACGATAACACATCCGTGTGACGTCGACCTTTTTTCACATTTAAAAAAATGGCTCCTTTTCTGAAGAAAATTCGTGAAATATTTCTTACAAATACTGCAAGCATAGTTTGTGGGTGCTCGTCAGAACCACCTCATTGAGGCGGTTCTAACGAGTACCCACAACCTATGTCTTGGAGAAAAAAGTAAGAAAAATAATGTTTACCCCCTTAAACTCCAATTTTCTCTGTATAAAGTGCGGTTTAGAGGGATGTTCTTTTCACAGACGTGTTAACATGGTGTACAGTTGGACAAGGCCTGCCGTATCGGTACAAGGGAAATAATGTTATTTCTTCTGTTTCTATATTTCTATGTATTTTCCTTTTTCTCTACTGCCCCTAACTTTCATCTCCTCCGCTCCCTCTTCTATCTTTTTTCTCCCTTTTTCTGGACGACGTCACAAAATGACTCACAAGGGTTCTCCAACACAGTTAATCAATATCACACGAATGCGTAGCCGACCTCGGTATCTCAGTCGGATGCGCGTCTGACTGGTGATCAGGAGGACGCAGGTTCGATTCCTGCCGGAGCCGGCAACATTCGTCCGTGGAAATTGATCATCAAATTTTTTCTACGGTCAGACTCTCCCTTCCGCTGATTCAAGAAGGGCACTTGTAAGTTTCTGGCGAAAGAATCTGCACTGTACGGGTTACCCGCTTACGTATAAGCTTTCCCAGGAAAAGTGTGGATAGGTAAACTGACCGGCTGAAAAATGACCTAAAATAGTGTTGACTGGGCCGTTAAACTCCAAAACAAACAAAACACGAATGTGTAATCGTAATGTGGCCTATATAGTACACATGGAGCTGTTAACTCTTATCATGCTGTTCACGACAACCCCTATCTTTGGAAACAGTGTAGATCCAGATCAGATGGCTTCTGAAGAAGCCATCTGATCAAGATCTACACTGTTTGACATTCAATTTATGAATTTGTAGGAATAAATTACATCAAGTAATCTGATTGGTTCAAAGTCAGGAATGGTTCTGGCTAATCTGATTATTCAGCAGAAAAAGGGTAAACTCCAAACGTAACGAAACCAAATCCTCTGTCCTGGAGGAAAACAGACAGAATAAGAAGAAATGGCTAAAACAGTTTATTCCAAAAGACAATAAAACTTAACAATAGCAAATGTCTGCATTGCAGATAACATACACATGCAGGTCGAACAGAAACGATAAAAATTGCATGAGCCGTCATGCCAGAAACTTGAATGTTAATCTTGGCCTTCACTGCCTGCCTTCATGTGCTTTTGGTTTGGAAAAAAGGCGGGGCTTCACGTTTAGAAAACTATATAATAAAACCTTCTGTAAAAACCACTTCATTTCGACAACACATCCGTGTGAGATAGTGCATTTTCATACCTCAAAAAAGTTGTTGTTGTTGTTTTTTCTGAAGAAAATTTGTGATATTTTTCTAATTGATACTCCAAACATAGGTCATTGGTGCTCGTTAGAACCCACAACCTATGTCTTGGAGCAGAAATAAGGAAAATGATGTTTACAACCGTAAACCTCAGTTTTCTCTATATAAAGTGGGGTTTAGGGGTCTTTATTTTACGGACTTGTTCACGTGATGTTATATAGAGTCATGGACCTAATTCGTTTATTTGAGTTGTGTTGTATTAATCGTAACATGGAAGATCGTCAACCCGAAGATGGTTCAGTGCACGAGTATGACAACTGCCTTTATTTTTATAGCTGAAAGTGCACTTTCAAATCTGTTATTTAGGAGGCGATTTGTTTTTGTTTGTTTGATTTGAGGTTAAATGTCCCCGTCAACACAGCATAGGTCATTTTGGAGACGTCGCTTACAATTTTGCGGAAGTTTAACCCGACATTGAGATGAAACGACAGCTCAATCCCTGTCGCCCAATGAAACCAAAGGGTTTACAAGCATGGACGGACCTACACGCACCGCGGTTCCTGGACAGGCTTAGATCTTCTAAGCGGTTTACCAGTACTAGTGTGCGGACGGTTTCAGCTCTGTGTGGAAGCATTATGCAGCCCGTCTATTTCTACAAGATTTAGGAGGCGATGAGGGCTGTCTAAATGTCATGGTAAAAACAATGCAATGACAACACTGGGGATCATTTGTCTCCGAGTGTATATCATTTAAAGAATGAAATATTCCGTTTATAGCTCAGGCTTCCTTTTTTCAACTGATCGGGACATTTTAGCTATTTTTGTAGATGGACCAAAGAGAAACATTTCATTAAAATTGCCATTACGAAAACACGCCTATATAATTTTGACCCCCTATAACCCCACTTTTATATAGTAAAACAGGGGTTTGCAGGGGTATAAATTATTTCCTTATTCCTGCTCTAAGGCATAGGCTGTGGGTACTCGTTAGAACCGCCTCGGCGAGGCGGTTCTAACGAGTACCCACAATCTATATTCTGAGCAGAAATAAGAAAAAAATTGCAATTTTTCATCAGAAAATTTTCAGTTTTTGGAGGTAAAATTTTCAGTATATTTAGATAGGCGTGTTTTCGTAACGTTTGAATTCGAGACAGTGGCCTAAGAGGAAATGACATTCATTTTTGTTTTTTGTCAATTTTAGCTTTGGTAGCCACTTTATACAGCCGAGTGGAACTACAGTCGACTTTCGACGGCTCGAACACCGATGGCTCGTTTACCATGGTTGAGTCGAAGTAGAAGTTAAACAAAGATCAGGAATTGATACAATTAACTTACTCCACCCATAAAAGACACCAAATGGAAAGAAATACGAACATTAAGCGACCAGACCATAATGGAAACCTAAACAAAGGAAGGCCATAAGGACAGTTACTTTCCCACAAAATGGCCATATGGCCATCCAAAATTAAAAGACACAAGTGATACACACAGTAAGTAACAAACAACAACATAAATAAATCGCCACAGAAGAGCCGCCTTGGAACGGTCAGTGGAAGATTTCCACTGGGGGGCTTAAATCGATTTTACGTGGCCACAATCCTCGCCCTTACTTCCGTCGCGATTTAGACAAATAATTTGTTCAGTCCGCATGAAGGCCTCCTAACTCATCAGTGCAACATCTCCGTGAACACAAAAATCAAAGAACCACAGAGGTGAGACAACGGTGAGGACTCGACAGCAAGAAACCACTGAAATGCTGGAGCAAAAGAAAACCAACAGTTAGACTCCGATGAGCCGAACCCGTATTTGAGGCCCTAGGGAATTCCTCTGCATAAGAAAAAGTGTGGGATAATTAAGGAGATTCCTGACTTTTATCTTGCAAATGTATGATGTGTGTACTCATTAGAATCGCCTCAATGAGGCGATTCATATGAGTACACACAGCATACATTTATGTTACAGAACACCGAAAAGATGTCCAAAAGTACACCCGTTATGTTTTCTGGAAGTATGCAACACTGGCTCGAACTACCGCTGTCTCGAACAAATTGTCATGGTCCCAAAGGGGTTCGAGCCACCGAAGTTCTACTGTATTTTAGCAATTTTGGTGTAAGGGACAAAACAGAAACATATTTGCTAAAATTAGTTTGATATTAGGTCATTGGCTTAACTATATTGGAATCCAGCTATTGGCCTAGGAGATGCCATTTACAAGGTTTTCTAGTTTTAGCTCTGGTGGCCATTTCTTGAAGCAGAGCGCCAGCGTTGGCGTCCGTCCGCATTTGGTTAAAGTTTATTTGCAAACTCTGATTGTGATGTTTCACAAATTTATTTTTAACAATTGATGAGAAACAATATTTTCCATTTTCTTTTATACTCCATTTCCATTTTTTTTTTTTTTTTTTTTTTTTTTTTTTTCTGGCTTAAATGGGAGTTTTTGTAGATGTTATTCATTTCCTCTGTATTTCCTCCCTTATTTGTCTTGGTTCAACTTTACCTGCAAGCTCTGTAGTCGATAGAGCTTAAGACTCTGAAACAAAGGGTTTCAAATCCCGATGGAGGGATTGTATTTCTTTCTAAAACACATAAATATTTATTATTACTTGGAAGTTTGGTTATCTTTTGTATCAAATACATGTATAGAGATTTCGTTTCAATTTGCTACAGTGCAAAGGCACGAAAACAGGATTTCTTGTACATTTGTTCTCATGGTTACGTACTTGTCTGGTTCCCTTTCATTTGCTGCAGTCTGCTTAGCTCTTTTTTCTAAAGGGGGGGGGGGGCGGGGATTGCAAAACCTGCAAGACTGAAATTGTATTTTGTTTTAAATAAAAACAATTAAAACAAGATTTCCTCTTCAGTGGTTCTTAAGGGTACTATCTGATTCTCTTTTAATTGCTGCAGTCTGTTTGGCTGTTTTACAGAAGAAAATTTCATTTAAGATAACTTGCTCTCACCCAACTTAGGCCCCAAAGGGCGAGCTATGTTGTCTTCTGACAACTAAAAAAGTTATTTTTTACCGCTGGTTGCCATTTTCCTCAGCGGAGCCGAACCAGTTTATCAAATGTGGTAAAGGGTCATCAAAGGAAGATTTCTAGAAAATTCTTATGAAATCAGGCCATTGAGCTTGGAGGAGATGCCGTTTAAAGTGTTTTTTTTTTTTTATTTATTTTTAGGTGTGGCGACCATTTTATTCACCGGAGCAAATGGTCAAGGAGGAGATGTTATTTGAAGAAATAGGCTGAGGCGGTTCCGATAAAAACTGAAGGGCTACGGAGATGACAAGGTCAAAAGTAAGCATATTCTGCAATCTAAGGGGACATAACTCCTATGATAAATAGGCCGACCTCATCGGTTTTCGAACTAATTCGAGCTTTTATCCCTGACTTGCTTATAAGTAAGTTTCAAGAAGATCTGATAAAAAAACTAAAGGGTCCTTCAAAACTGAAGGAGCAGCGGTGATGACAAGGTCGAAAATAAGCATTTCAGCAAAGTAGGGGACTTAACTATTTGATTTATTGACTGACATCGTTAATTTTCGAAGTAATCCGAGCTTTTATCCCCGACTTCCTAACCTATCAGATGCAAGAATATCCGATGAAAACTGAAGGAGTTATGGTTATGACACGTTCAACGGTCATTTTCCGTAATCAAAGGGACGTAACTCAATGATAAATAGACTGACTCCATCAGTTTTCGAACTCACCCAAGCTTTTATCCCTGACTTTCTTACATGTAAGTTTCAAGAAGCTCTGATAAAAACTACGGTGGTGACAAGGTCCAAAATAGTCATTTTCTGTATTCAAAGGGGACATACATGTAACGCTCTGAAATATAGGCCGACCTCAAATTTTTAACTCAGCCGAAGTTTTATCCCTTTTTTTCTTACATGTAAGCTCTAAAAAGATTCGATTAAAACTCAAAGGGCTAGGATGATGACAAGGTCAAAAAAAGGGATTTTCAGCAATCAAGGGGACCTTAACTCTATGACAGATAGGCCGACCTCGACAGTTTTCGAACTCATCCGAGCTTTTATCCCTGACTTATTTGTTTGTAAGTTTCACTAAGATCCGATCGAGACTGAAGAAGCTACAGTGATGACAAGGTAAAAAAAAGCATTTTAAACAAAGTAGGGGACATAACTTCCGAGAGTAATCGACCGATATCGCTAGTTTTCAAACTCATCCACGCTTTTAACCCTGACTTACTTGTATGTAAATTTCAGGAAGATCTGTTCAAAACTGAAGGGGCTATGTTGAAATAAGCATTTCCGGCAATCAAGGGGATGTAACTCTATGATTAATGAGCCGACCTTCCCAGTTTTTGAACTTATCCGACATTTTATCCACAGTCCTCTTAAATAAAAGTTTCAGCAAGATCTGATCAAAACTGTAGGGGCTTTGGGGATGACAAGGTCAAACATAGGCATTTTCGGCAATCAAGTGGCTGTAACTGTATGATTAATGGGCCGACCTTGCCAGTTTTCGAACTCATCCGAGCTTTCATCTACAGTCTACAGTTGGTTTATATAAGTTTCAGAAAGATCAGATCAAAACAGAAGGTGCTATGGTGATGACAAGCATTTTCCCATTGTAAGTCTATGGGACATTGTGGTTGCCATAGCAACCAACGTTTTCATTTGATTTCGATTAATAGCTAATACCATCAACAGCCAACCAGAGGCATGCTGCAGATAAGAAATATTTGAGATCAGCCTGCAGGCTGCAGAGATATAACTGGTCAAAAGTGTGGACGGACGACGGACGGAAGGATGACGGACGACGGAGGGACTGCCATCCTACTAGCACACTGGATCCTTCGGTCCGGATGAGCTAAAAGAACTCTTCAATCTTTAAATCTGGTCATGTTCATTCTTGTGGATAGGGTTTTAATTGCCTTCACTTCTATTTTAAGTGAAATTGACAAAATGTCAAATAAGGACGATCATGATTAGACGGCACATCATCCGTCTAAATATCACAAATGAAATAAATCCATCATTTCAACTTAAAGCTGTTGGACTCCCCTTCTTTTCCACCTATAAATAGGTAAACTTTCAGAGAAAAAAAAACTGTGACATAAATCTTGAATACATTGGTTTCCGATTGGCTACAAGGGTGTTGATTTGTTGGAAGGAAATGCACCGATAGTTTGAATGAAAGGTTATATGCGGTTTCAAATGACGTAAACAGTCCTCATTAAATACTGTTTTTGAAACAACTCGATCCAATTCAATGGATAAAGGTATTTATCGTACAGCTGCTTGAGCCATTGCTGCTCAAGGACATACACCTTTGACGAACCACCATGTCAATCAATCCGTTTAATGTACACCAATGTAAACCGAAAACTGGAGTTGTCACGGTTATACATCATTTTTCTTCTTTCTGCCCCAACGCACACACAACGTGTGATTGGGGCATTATTTAAACATATATCACATAATTTCATCAGAAAAAATAACAGTTTTTGAGAGGTGAAAAAATGCACTATGTCACACGGATGTGTTGTCACACGGATGTGTTATCGTAATGATAAATTGGAGAAGGCATAGTTCCCTTTGATAATGTGTCAGCACACACTACGTTCGAAACAAGATATCCCCTGTCACAGTTAACTCCGAAAGTAGAAGCCTCCGTGGTGCAGTGGTTTCGCTACTCGCCTTGTAAACCAGGGATCGCAGGATCGATCCCGGGCTTCTCCAGACTTTCGGATGAGTTTTTAAACCGAGGTCCCGTCTCCGTATTACCTTAGCTGTTGGTGGGAGGTAAAACTCAAACACTCACTCACTCCGAAAGTAATTTTGAAGAATCAGTGATGTTTTCAGACTGCCTGTCCGTTACACTAACAAGGCTGTTTAAAACAACACCCCTAGAAACCTGTGTGAAAATCATAACGAAAACAGGTCTATATAATTTTGACCCCCTTGAACCCCACTTCTACGTAATAAAAAGGAGTAAACCTTATTTTTCTTATTTCTGCTCTAAAATATAGATTGTGTGTATTTGTTAGAACCGCCTGAGGCGGGCTCTAACAGGTACTCATAATCTGTATTTTGAGCCTCACAGTTTTTTTCATCTAAAAGTTTCGTTTTTCGGCGGTAAGGTTTACAATGTATTTGTATAGGCGTGTTTTCGTAATGGCACTGTGATACAGTTGAACTACGATGGCATGAACACCTTTGTCCCGTGACCATGGCAGATTCGATCATGTTTTGGTGATCCTAGGACGTCAATCTAGCGAATTTTCCTATTTTTATCTATAACTGCTGCGTTTCCCACAAATTTGCCCCGATGATGCAATTCTGATCAGTACGCACAACAGAGGTCGTAAAAAGATCCCTGATAACAGCTCAATGACTTCGAATTCTCCAGGCCACAAAGGTGTTCGAAAATTGACTGTAATTTGTTTCGGTTGAAAATTTGAGTTATTAAATATACTTCTGCTTCAAACATAATTAGAATAGTATCCACAATCCATGGATAAGAACAATAATGTGTGTTTAACATACGAACAGGTCCCTGGGCCTAGGCCAGTTTCTTAAAAGAAGATCACATCTCAATTTTTGTTTGTAAAACTAGGAAGCCATTGTCACATACCAAATATGAAGACTCTATCTGAAACGGTTCAAAAGTTTATGGCCAATGTTAAAATTGTTCAACCAGCAAACCGACCAACAAACAAACAGACAGTGCAAGCAATCTGTTGCCCCGCCCATCGGGGTTTGGAGAAATAGTTTGAGCTGCATGATAATTCCACGCAGAGCTGAAATTGACCGTGAGTACTGGTAAACCGCTTAGAGCATCAAAGCCTGCCCAGGCAAAGCGGTGAGATTTGGACAGTCCTACATATAAACCCTTTTGGTTTGTTTGGGCGACAGGGTCTGAGATGCCATTTCACTATAATGTCGGGTAAAAGTCCCACCAAACTGGAAGCAACGTCTCCAAAATAACCGAAAGTGTATACGGGGACGTAAGACCTCTATTAAAACAAACAAAAAATATTTGTCTCGGGGGGCAAAATATTATTTACAACTGAGCCGTAGCACGACAATAAGACATATGTGGATAGCAAAAACTCGTGCGCGCAGTCTGATGAGAGTTTTTACTGTTCGCGTAAGCCGTATACAGTCTCTGGGTATATAAGACCAAGGGCTAAGACTCTAGATAAACTAGCTTGTCTTGCTGAATATTCAGTTTAGCCACACCCATTTCTGTCTATCAACCAATCAAATTACTTGATGTAGTTTATAGCTACAAATTCATAAACTAAATGCAAAACAGTGTAGATCCTGATCAGATGGCTTCTTCAGAAGCCATCTGATCTGGATCTACACTGTTTGCAAAGATAGGGGTTGTTGTGAACAGCAAGATAAGAGTTAATGAACAAGTTGATGTGAGTCTCCAATAGTCACATGCGTCTCCTTGTAGGGTTTGATATGCGCTGGCTTAATAGTTTTCCCCGCATCTCACTGTCTGGAAACAATGTAGAAAACGAGGATAGACCTTGCTGAAGGTCTTTAATAATACGGTTGTATTGCATTGAATAGCGTAGCATTTTTGTTTTTGTTTTGTTTTGCGGCCTTTTTAAGATTATTTCACTTATTTCGAGCCGATCGTTACGCAGAGGTGGGTGAAAACTGGAGTACCGTTAGAAAAACACCTGACCTTCAGGTGCAGAACATGTCGTCGCACATGTGACCCGGGTGAAACCCATACCACAGCGGTGAGAGACCTCATGGTTAGGAGACAGCGCTCTTTCCCACTATGGAGGCCCGTAAAATAGTAGCCCGACAGATAGCTCAAACTATATTTAGGGGATACCTGTATTGATATTAGTAATTTGTGGAGGTATATCGGCGATTTTACGGTAGGAAAAATTATGTTTTAACGCGACGCGCCAGCGGGGCCGTATAACGGAATTTGCAACCGTAAAACAGACGATGTACCTCCAAGAATGACAATTTGCAATACAGATATCCCCATTCTAATGCACTAATTCAGTTGTTTTGTTAAAGTCTGTACTATTTTGCTCAAAGCGACAAACTGTGTGAGCTGCGTAAAAGCAAATGCTACCGAATGAGAAGAGACATTACATCAGGACGTCGGGTTTCCGACAGTATATCGCAAAATATACTGTCGCAAACATTTGACATCCAATCAATTGCCACGTTAGATACGTCAGTGCATTAGAATAAATATTTAACTCGGGGCGTATGGATACACCTTCAAAATAATAATAATAATAATAAATAATAATAATAATCGACCTTATTTATAGAGGGTAACACATTTAGTACTTGTACTAATCTTCCATGTGGCCCACTTTTCCTGGGTAGGAGGAACCAGTAATAAGCAACGCGGATAAAGTTTCTTGCTCAAGGAAACAACACGTGGCGCTTGCGAGGATCGAACCGCTACCTCTCGATCTCAAATCCGATGCTTTACCACTGCACCACAGCGCTTCACTTCAGTCCGCATGAAGGCCTCCTAACTCGAACTCTCTTCAAGATAATAATAATAACAACAAATCTAAAGAGAGGCAACTCTTTCAGATGGGTAAACATGTATGCTCCTCAAATCTGTTTGAGCCAGCTCATGCAAAAGGGACATGTTTTTTTTATCAGTTTTTTTTTATTGCATAGGTCATTATATTCCGGTATATCGATGTGAACATGATGGCCAATACGACAAATACTTTTGACACTAATCCCGCTGAATACTTTGATCCCAAACTTTGAAAACAGCCTAGATCCAAATCAGAGGTCTCTGGTCGGACCATACGGGATATAACTGTTGGGTTTCTTTTGCTCCAGTATTACAGTTTTCAGTGGTTTCTTGCTGTGGTTGTTTGATTTTTGTGTTCTCAGAGATGTTGCATTGATGAGTTTGGAGGGGGGCTGAAGACATTTTTGTCTAAATCGCGACGGAACTAAGTGTGAGGATTGCGGCCGCATACAATCGAGATATGCCCAACCCCCCATCCCACCCCAAGTGGAATTCGTTTCCATGACCGTTCCAAGGCGGCGGTTCGTCGCCGCGGTTTATGTTTGTTATGGTTTGTGTGTGCGCGCGTGCGCGCGCTTGCACGTGTGTGTGTCGCATATTTTTGTTTATGTTTTGGATAGCCAACTGGCCATTTTGTGGGAAAGTTACTGTCCTTTTGGCTTTCCGTTATGGGTGTTTCCATTAGGGTCTAATTATTTCATGGTTGCCTTTGCTTTACCTTTGGTATCTCTAATGCGAGCTGGTGGTTAATTGTATCGATTCCAGATCATTGCCTTTACTTCTATTCTAAAGAAACCATCTGATCAGGATCTACACTGACACTGAGTTTGTGAATTGAACGAATACATTATATTAAGTAATTTGATTTGTTGATAGCAACTGGTGTGGC
Source organism: Lucinisca nassula (assembly GCA_963580285.1). Taxonomy (NCBI): domain Eukaryota; kingdom Metazoa; phylum Mollusca; class Bivalvia; order Lucinida; family Lucinidae; genus Lucinisca; species Lucinisca nassula. The sequence goes on along the minus strand of OY757017.1, from coordinate 114,217,770 downwards.
TAAAAGAATGTATTCAGCAGAATAAGAGTTTTATTTTACTTGGTGTTAGGTATCGTGTGGTTCAAACAGAACATCTCCCTTCACTTTTCTCACAAGAGACCAGACAATGTTCAGCCGAGCCTGCACAGGCAACAATCAGGGCAAAATGCATGACTTCTTGCATGAAACTACCTCAAAGACTTTACTACTGTGAAACTTTGATAACTCGAACACGGACGGCTTATGTTCGACTGATTATTTACAACCCTTCCTGGAATCCTGATCGAATTTGGACAAGCTCAATATACATAAGGCATCTGGGCCTGACGGTCTGCATGCCAGGGTGCTTAAGGAATGTAGTGCTGAAATATCTCCCCTGCTGGCCTTTATTTTCAATGAATCACTTGCTCGGGGCACTGTACCAGATGACTGGCGACAAGCAAACGTAACCCCGGTCTTTAAGAAAGGAGAAAAATATGATGCTGCGAATTACAGATCGGTGTCGCTCACATGCATCTGTTGCAAAACCCTGGAGCATATATTAATTAGCAACATTAACAAGCACCTAGCCTCTGAAAGCATTCTTGCTGACTGCCAGCATGGTTTCCGAAGTCGAAGGTCTTGTGAAACTCAATTAGTTCAGTTCTACCATGACATAGTGAGCAATCTGGATGTGGCCATTAATCTTGGCCACAAACAGACTGACCTGATTATCATGGATTTTGCCAAGGCCTTCGACAAGGTACCTCACAGGAGGCTATTGTACAAACTAGATCATTATGGGATTAGAGGATCCACACTTAGGTGGGTTAGCTCATGGCTCTCTGGACGCACACAACAAGTTGTACTTGACGGCCAAGCGTCGGATCCAGTCCCTGTTTTGTCCGGTGTCCGACAAGGTTCGGTACTTGGACCGGTCCTTTTCTTGATATTTATTAACGATCTTCCTGATAATATCAGGTCATCTGTTCGCTTGTTTGCTGATGATTGTGTTTTGTATAGGAACATATATACTACTTCTGACTGTCTTATCTTACAAGATGACCTGGATAGCCTAGCACGTTGGGAGGCCGATTGGCAAATGAAGTTCAATGTGGCCAAATGTCATTCAATGAGGGTGTCACGGCACCCTCCAGACAAGCAGATTAAATTCAACTACTCATTACATCAGCATACTTTGGAACATGTCCAATCCGCAAAATATCTTGGTATCACCATTACTGATAATCTTGATTGGGGTCAACATATTTCTGAGATTACCTCTAAAGCAGCTAGGACATTATGGTTTCTTAGACGTAATTTGGCTTTTGCACCTAGGCAGAGAAAGGGTGTTGCATACAAAACCTTGGTTAGACCTCAATTAGAGTATGCATCACCTGTTTGGCATCTCCATGTTAAAAATCAGGTTCAACAGGTTGAGAAGGTTCAGAGGACGGCTGCCCGATGGCGGAACAGAAGCAGTGTTGGTGAAATGCTCGATGAGCTGGAGTGGCCATCCTTGGAGGCCCGTCGCGAGCAGTCCTCTTTAACCTTCTTTTATAAGATACACTCTGACACAGTGTCTCTTAATAAAGATAAATACTTGACCCCTGTGACTACTTCAACTCAAACAAGGGCATCAAAACTAAACAACAGTCAATATCGTAGGTACCAGGCCTATAGTGATGCCCTGAAGAATTCTTTCTTCCCTAGAACTATTCCTCAGTGGAATAGTCTTCCCTCCTCTGTGGTAAATGCCAAAACTGCAGAGGAGTTCAAAGCCCGCATGGTGTAGATTGGGATACAGAGGTGTGCGTTTTAGTACACCTCTGAAAGCAGATTGTAAATAGTTTTAAGAACTCATCCAGTGGGTGTTATTTTTTTTCTAAATTCTAAATTTAGCGCACCACCCAACTGAGGTAATGGCCAGATTTGACCGACTCAGTATATGAAGATAGATAGATAATTCTTTCTGTAACCCAAGATAACCTATGTATAATTTCGGATGTTATAATGAGTAATGACTGTTGTTTACAATCATTAGAATCGCTCATTCCATTAAGGCGAATCTAGGGAGTACAGACAATATATCCATTTTATAGATCATAAATACAGCTCTAGACCGTAGTTCCGACTATGCATTTGGCCATGGAATTTTGAATAAATAAATAAATAAAAATAAATAAATAAATAAGTATGATGAACCACCTGTCGTTTAAACTTTCACTATCTCGAACACATTTTCATGACCCCAAAGAAATTTGAGTCATTCAAGTTCGACTGTATATGTTTGCGCATAGACAATGGCTATGGCAAATAGAAGCGAATGCAAAGCTCAGGAAACAGTACAATTAACCTTACATCCGATCAGAGACACCAAAGGGAAAGAATCACAAACATTATTTACATAGACCCTAATGGAAACATCAATAGCGGAAAGATAAAAGGACAGTTACTTTTCCACAAAATGGCCAATTGGCTATCAACAACAAAAAGATATAAGCGATACACACACTCAAAGACAGACCATTACAAAAACAAACCGCGACAGAAGAATCGCCTTGTAACGGTCAGTGAACAGTATTTCACTTGGGGCCTATATCGATTTTACGCGGCCGCAATTCTCACCCTTGCTTCCGTCGCGATCTAGACAAACAATTCGCCCAGTCCGCAGGAAGGCCTCCCAATCTACCATCGCAACATTTCCCAGAACACAAAAACCAAACAACCACAGAGCTGAAACAACGGTGAGGACTACAGCACTAAACCAAACCACTGAAAGCCTTGAGCAAAAGAAAAGATTGCGCATTTGTGATAATGACCCTTTAACCATAAACTGGCTCGATTGTATAGCAACTTCTTCTGCTACCAAAATGCTGCAAAATATCTACATATGATCCACATCATGAGAAAACCTGTTTTGGCATTTGCGAACAAAAACTGTGCAGACCACACAACGCGGGCAGATACTGTGCATCCGCGCAGTCTGATCGGCACCATAGTGTTTCATGCCTGAATATAATACATCTTTATTCTGTATATGAAATTGCAGACTCGCTTGTCTGTGCAGTGTAGGGATTCGGTTTGTGTCTCGCCAGTCATAAGGCCCGAAGACAGGTTTTCTTGTGAATGGACCCTCGGGAGTCTGACCCACCGGGAGAAAACCGAGGGATTATCGAATTGACTAGTCGCTGACTGGACTTTGTTATTTTGTATCAACCGGCTTATTGACGCCATACTGGCGTCGAAATCGAAACTGTGTTACAAGTCACATATGTACCGTGGTGTTACTTATATTTCTTTCATCAACCGCGCATTCTACACATCTGCATCTGTGTGGCACATTTACGTCAAAAATCCTTGGAACAAATTGCTTTCTTCCATTTTGATCTGGACACAAAAGCGACACCCTTCGAATAGCAATGTCGGTTACTTCACATCTCAAACAACCGGCATGCCGCTGTGCAGGCAAAACACCATTGCCTCGATTTTGCGGCGTGCATGATCCTCTGCAGTCCCTGGTAAGAATTCGCCGTGGGATGCAGTCGCCGTATTCCAATGTGTGTGCTCTGAACCCTAGGGTGCATCGACGTGCTGACTGGCAAACGTGTAGTAATCCGAGGACAAGTATTACTTTGGATGTGCTTCGAAATGCCCCAAATGACTCGAACACAATTCTGAAATAAAAACAAACGAAATTCTAAATGCATTTGCGAACGTAATGTTTCGGTTTGATTGGACAACGTCAAAAAACTTGCGAAATGACATTTAGGGAATAACTGTCTTCAAAATTGTCATTTGGGAAGATAAATCGCGGTTTTACGATCGAAAGTTTAGGTTAACGGCGACGCGATAGCGCAGTCTAAACGCGTAATTTGGAACCGCAAAGCCTACAAATTACCTCCCGTAATGGTGATTTTGTTACAGTTACCCTCATTCTAATTCATTTGTTCATTTGTTTTGTTAACAAAGTGTACTACGTGCTTTAAGCATCCTGAACAGCCTAAAACTTATAACTAACCAATGAAAAGCAACGTTACTTTAAAAGCAACGTTTACGTCGTCGTTGTCGGCCTCCGTAGCAAAGTAGAAGTAAAACAAAGACCAGGAATCGATACAATTAACTTATTCCACCCATCAAAGACACCAAAGGGAAAGAAACACAAACATGAAGCGACCAGACCATAATGGAACCCTAAACAAAGGAAGGCCATAAGGACAGTTACCTTCCCACAAAATGGCCAAATGGCCATCAAAAAAAAAGACACAAGTGATACACACAGTAAGTAACAAAGAACAACATAAACTAGAGCTGTCACTGAAACTGACTAGGGCCCCGGCAGCGCTATCAGAGGAGTAGGAAAATTTGTGGACGGACAGACGGACAGACGGACAGACAGACAGACGGACGGACAGAGTGATTACTATAGGGCACCCACACTTTCAGTGCGGGCCCTAATAAACCGCCACAGAAGAACCGCCTTGGAACGGTCAGTTGAAATAATTCCACTGGGAGGGGGCTTAAATCGATTTTACATTGCCATAATCCTCGCCCTTACCTCTGTCGAGGTATACACTAATTTTGTTTAGTCCGCATGAAGGCTTCCTAACTCATCAGTGTAATATCTCCGAGAACATACAAATAAAAAAACTACAGAGATGAAACAATGTTGCGGACTCAACAGCATACAACAACAGAATTGCTGGAGCAAAAGAAAACCAACAGTTAGACCCCGAGAAGCCCGACCAAAGACGGAGCATCAGGTGCCAACCAACATAAAGACTACTAAAATAAAATTCCATTTATGGTTTTACGCTGGAACCGTCATATAATCTTAGGCCCGACCGACTGGTGTGCAATCAAAGAGGGAAGCAAAGTTGCCAACCTTAATTGGGTTAACCACCATGCATGCAGTCTGTTTTATAGCATTTATGTTGTACCCAATCTTTATATATCGACGAACGATTTTACGAAATTGGGTACTTCAGTCATTACAGTCATGCATTTTTCACAATTTATATACAAAGTCACCATAAAATTCGGGTTCCGATAGGCCTTGTTGCAGAAGTGTTTTAAGTCCAACATTGAAATTTGAAACCAAATCAGAATGACGTCTATAAAACTTAGAAAATGCTTTACGTAGTTTATGATACCGATCCCCCTGCTTAAGAAGTCTAGTGGTTAATAATTTATTACGAGTGTTGAAGTCGGAAACATGACTAGACACTCTAGCGAATCGAATTAACTGCGAAATATAAACCCCGTACGATGTCGCACGAGGACGCGTGTCTGACTGGTGATCAGGAGGGCGCGGGTTCGACACCAGCTGGGGTCGGCTACATTCTTTCGTGGAGATTGATCATGAAATCTTTTCTACGGTCATTCTCACCCTTCCGCTGATTCAAGAAGGGCAGTTGTTAGTTTCTGGCAAAAGAATGTGCAATGTACTAGTTAACCGCTTACGTATAAGCCTGCCCAGAAAAGTGTGGTTAGGTAAACTGACCGGCTCAAAAATGACCTAAAATAGTGTTGACTGGGCCGTTAAACTCCAATACAAACAAAAATGTCGTCGTGGCATTATACCGCAGCAAATGTTTGACGTTATCTTATCAGACGCCCCATTACGTTAGCAAGTGTATTAGATTCAATGATATACTGTTGGACCAGCCGTCGTTACATCACGGCCAATTTCATTGCCTATTATTCGGTTTACGCAGCTGACAGCAGGGAAAGAAACACTTATAGCATAGAAATCATCAGATTGGGGACAACTGCATTAAAGCTGGTCATTTAACGCGAGAAATATTGTCACTTTAAGGTCTGAAATTATGCTTCACGTTTTCGCTGACACGTCGTTGCAGTCGTAACACACAATTACAGATTATAAAACCGCTAGTTTACCTCCATAAATGACAGTTTTGAACAGAGTAAAATATACTCCCTAATGTTTATTCAGTCATTCACTCAAATTCACTTTATATGAGTGCTCACTCATTCAGCGTGTCGCCTTCAACTGACTCCACGAAGAAAGTAAAATTCAATATGGACCCAAACAGCGAATTAAACGATCCGAATCAATGGATGCGTAAAGTATAGTTGGTTTCCTGTCTCTTTATGTAAATGGAACTAATTTTACTTGCTGCGTCTCGTGTATGAATATATTAGCAATTTTCATCGGAAGTATGTTGTACACACCCACAATAAAACCATTCGCATGCATTTCAGAAAATAAACAACATGATTGCTCTAGCTACAAGCTAACATTTCATTGTTTATAAAGATGTTCTTTTGGCGTAGGGTAAATCCGCCTGGATAATACTGAACCCTTCTTAATCAGGGTTATCGGTATCATAAACAACGCAAAGCATTTTCTAAATCTTATACACATCATTCAGATTTAATTTCAAAGTTCAACGTTGGACTTAAATCTCTTCTGTAAAAAAGAATTTCGTAAAATCATTCTCGACATAAAAAGACTGGGTACAACATAAACGTTATACGACAGCCTGCATGCAAACCAGTTAACCCAATCACGGTTGAAAAATTTACTTCCCTCTTTAACTGCACGCCGGTGGGTTAGGCCTCACATTCTATGACGGTTCCAGCGTAAAGGCTTACTGAGAATTAGAATGTAATTTTATGTAATGTTGGTTGGTGCCTGATGCTGGTTCTCTGACCGGGCCCATCGTAGTCTAGCTGTTGGTTTTCCTTTGTTCCAGCATTCCAGTGCTTATTTGCTGTCGATTCCTCAACGTTGTTTGATCTCTGTGATTATTTGATTTTTGTGTTCTCGGAGATGTTTAACTGATAAATGAGGAGGCCTTCAAGCGGGCTGGACAATTTATTTGTCGAAATCGTGTCAGAAGTAATGACGAGTATTGCCGCCGCATGAAATCGACTTAAGTCCCCCCCCCCCCCCCCCCTTCCCCCAGTGAAATTATTTTCAATTACAGTTACAAGGCAGTCATTCTTTCGCGGTTAATTGTTATTATGGTTTGTCTGGTAGTGTGTGTATATCTAATTTTTTGTATTGGATAGCCAATTGGCCATTTTTGTGGAAAGTAACTGTCCTTACCATTAGGGTCTTGTTATTTCATGTTTGTGTTTCCTTCTGCATTGTGTCGCTGATGGGAGCCACGGATTAATTGAATCGATTCCTGATCATTGCCTTCAATTCTATTTCATAACTCATCAGTGCAACATCTCCAGGAACACAAAAATCAATCACCACAGAAATGGAACAACGGCGACGACTCGACAACAACAAACTACTGAAATGTTGGAGCAAAGGAAATCCAACAGTTGGACTCCGATGGAGTTGGACTCCGATGGGCCCAACCACAGACAGAGCACCAGGTACCAACCAAAATTATATTAAGTAAGCCGGAACCGTCATAGAATCTGAGGCGTGACCCATCGTCGTGCAATTAAAGAGGAACGCAAAGTTATCAGCCGTGATTGGTTTTGTTTGTTTGATTTGAGGTTTAACGTCCCCGTGGATGCAGTCTGTCGTATAATGTTGAAATATTATTATTGTGAAACTGGAGTTTACAGTGTGTTATGCGATGGAATAGGAAACCTTTCTTGCGCTTGTGCATATCTAGATTATTTAAGTAGGTAAAAGGCAATGCAGCGCGACTGAAATATATTAGGTGAAATACGATAGGCAAAATATGCCGCTCCACGCACAAATCGTGCACATATCATACGCTGTATTGAGTGGTTTGTGGGGAAATTATTTACCATACAGTTGGCCGCTACAGGCTGATATCTATATAGTTTGCCTAAGAAGTCGTCAATCGCAAAAATTGTACCAAACATATTTTTCATGCCAGTCACAATGTTGTGGGTGTTCGTACTTTAGGGAGTAATACCATTGATCTGTAGTGAAGTTTCATCATTTTTCCCTAAGGGAAATGCAATTGTCACGTAAATCAATTTCTGCTGAAATTCGCTATATGGCTATGATTGTGGATAGTATCTTTACTTGTCACAATTTTAGCGAGCTAGCATAGGTATGCATGGTTTTTATGTAGATACTTGGATGATTTATTAAATATTGTTAATACCTATTTCGATGGTTTGATCAGTCAAATTTACCCCCTAGAACTTCAGTTAAATAAAGCAAATTCTTCTGATACTGAGGCCCCGTTTTTTGGATTTACATCTATCTATTTTAGATGGGTTTGTTTCGTGCAAAATTTATGATAAACGCGATGATTTTGATTTTGAGATTGTAAATTTTCCTTTTTTGAATGGTGATGTTCCTCATGCGCCATCCTATGGCGTTTAAATTTCGCAATTAATTCGATTTGCCAGAGTGTGTAGTCATGTAACTGACTTCAACACTCGTAATAAATTGTTAACGGCTAAACTTCTTAAACAGGGTTATCGGTACCATAAACTACGCAAATCCTTTTCAAAATTTTATAGACGTCATTCTGATATAATTTCAAAATTCAGTATTGGACTTAAATCTCTTCTGCAACAAGGTTAATCGGAACCCGAATTTTATGATGACTTAGTAAAAAATTCAGAAAAATATATACTCGGTCAAAAAAGTAACTATACCAGCTTCCAGGTGAATTCCAGTAGCTATCCGGTAGCCATTCAGCCAAAGATGGCTGTAATCATTTGAATCGGACGTTTAGCTGCAAAATGCAAAAATGTGCTTTTTCCCATACTATTCTGCTCAAGAGTTGTCCTGCAATATGTGCCTAGAACGGTTTTGTAAGGAATTGCGCATGCGCAGATGATCATTTTGTGTCTGAGATGAAAGATTATGTCCATTGAACATCGAAACTCACTTTTCATTTACAATATCGCTCGATCTTGCGCTAAAATCAAGGCTTTAATTTGTGAAATTCTCAAATGATCTCCCTTTCAATTAAAAATATAGCAATATTCAAACTGTTGTTATTTCTATACCTGTCATTCAATTTTTGCAATTTCTTTAAAAAGCGCTTTGTTGTCATCATTGCTGTTAACCATGATGGGAAATAATGTAGAAAATTCACGTAGCACGTAGCACTTCCAATTGAGATTCTCTACGGAGTTTCAATTGAAAGATCATTTTGCACCCACCTTCAAAGAATCGGAGGCCTATACGTGATTGTCTGTTTCTTTTAACAAATGGAACTAATACTCAAGATATTTTGTGAATAGACACACAGGATATCTAATAACATGTTACATTTATTAAATTATAGACATATTGTGCTTTATGCAATTTTTAAGGTGTGAAATCTTGGCTTTTGTAATGATTTATTCTGCGAAATTGTCACAGTGATACCTTGGGTGTTTAAAACAATAGCCCAAGCTAGCGAGTTTACATAAACAAAGACTGTTTGGGCTTTTGCATGGAAAAAATTAGTCCGCTTTACAGAACAAAACAAATTTTGTGTATTATTCATTTGTAGTAACTATAGTAATAGAAGCAATTTTATGTATAGGAACTTTTTGGACTGAGTATATAACCGCAATGACTTCAGCACCCAATTTCGTAAAATCATTCTTCGATATAAAAAGATTGGGTACAACATAAATGCTATACGACAGACTGCATGCATGGTAGTTAACCCAATCGAGGTTGACGACTTTGCTTCCCTCTTTAATTGCACGCCGGTGGGTCAGGCCTCAGATTCTATGACGGTTCCAGTGTAAAGGCTTATTGAGAATTAGAGAGATCTAATTCAAGGTAATGTTGGCTAGTGTCTGATGCTCTATCTCTGGTCGGACCCATCGGAGTCTAACTTTTGGTTTTCTTTTGCTCCAGCATTTCAGTGGTTTCTTGCTGTCGAGTCCTCACCGTTGTTTCATCTCTGTGGTTGTTTGATTGTTTCTGTTCACGGAGATGTTGAACTGATGAGTTAGGAGGCCTTTATGGGGACTGAAGTAAGGCGAGGATTGTGACCACGTAAATTCGATTTAAGCACCCCCCAGTGGAATTCGTTTCCCCTGACCGTTCCAGGGCGGATCTTATTTTTGTCATGGTTTGTCTTTAGGTGTTTGTGATGCTTATATTATTTTATTTTGGATAGCCTATTGGCCATTTTATGGGAAAGTAACTGTCTTTTTGGCTTTCCGCTATTGATGTGTCCATTAAGTCTGTTGTTTCATATTTGTGGTTTTTTCCCTTTGGTGTCTCTGATGGGAGCTGTGGGTTGATTGTACCGATTCCTGATCAGTGCCTTCATTTCTATTTTAGCTCACCAAAGCCGAAGGCTCCGGGGGAGCTTATAGGATAGGCAGTTGTCCGTCGTCGTCGTCTGCGTCGTCGTCGTATGTCCGTCGTCAAAATTTTCAAACGATTTCTCCTCTGAAGCAACAGGGCCGATTGGGCCCAAATTTTATCTGTAGCATCCTTGGGCGCGGGGATTGAAAGTTTGTTATTTTTTAAATGAAAATCGGCTAATTAGTTTGGTTGCTATGGCAACTTAGATTTCCCATAGACTTATAACGGGGAAAATTGAAAAATGGCATTTACTGCCAAGCCTCTGCAGATATTTTGACAAAACTTTCATAGAAATGTTCCTTAGACAATCTACTCTCTGCCATATGAATTTAGGGCTGCTGCTCATTTGTATTGGTTGCAATGGAAACCAAAATGAAAAAAAAATAATTCAAAATACTTAAAAAAGCATCTCCTCAGAAACCGTACGCTCTATGAGGCTGAGAGTTTATAAAAATATTCACCATATTTTCCTTTACAGGTTTTGTGTTTTTTTATTAAATTCGGCTCTTTAGTTTGGTTGCTATGGCAACTTAGATTTTCCATAGACTTATAATGGGGAAAATTGAAAAATGACATTAACTACCAAGCCTTTGTAGATATTTTGACAAACTTTTCATAGGCGATGGTGGCAACTTTTCACCTTTATGAAAATTTTATGATGAAAAATTGTGATAAATTCTTATTTCTGCTCCAAATATAGATTGTGGGCCGCATCGAGGCGGTTTTAACGAGTACCCACAATCTATATTTTAGAGCAGAAATAAGAAAAATAAGGTATACCCCCAGAAATCCGAGCTTTACTATATAAAAGTGGGGTTCAAGGGGGTCAAAATTATATAGGCGTGTTTTCGTGATGTGTTACACAGGGAAATACATCATTTTCTTATTTCCGCTCAAAACATAAACTTTGGGCACTCGTTAGAACCGCCTGGCAAGGCGTTTCTAACATGTGCTATAGCAGAAATATGAAACATGTCAGATATTTTATCTCTAAATATTTTCAAATGCTTTGGTAGTAAAATGTTCAATACATTGGTATAGACGTGTTATCGAAATGGTTCGTGGCATAATAAATAGGAAGAAAGACAATCAAATAACACGGCCATCACAGGCGGCCGACAAAACAGGAGGAAATGCGAGAAACAGGCAGATATATAAAACAATACACAAATGACGGAATACCTTAGCACGGTCTTTTGGCATATATAAAGTGCACTGCAAATATGTGCTTAGATGGGTTATCCTCGGAAGCCACTTATACAGCGCAGAACTGAAAAAAATATGTATAAGGTGTATAAGTATTGTTATTCCTTGCCCTAGCTTGTTTCGGCCAATTAGGCCTAATCAGTGCAGCTCAAATATTTTCGAAACTCCACAATAAAGTCAATACTCCAGACAAACCAGAAAAATACAACCTACACTGATGAAGTGAGTAACTGTTTGAGTTTTACGTCCCACCAACAACTAAGGTCATATGGAGACGGGACCTCGGTTTAAAGACTCATCCGAAAGTCTGGAGAAGCCCGGGATCGATCCTGCGACCCCTGGTTTACAAGGCGAGTAGCTTAACCACTACACCACGGAGGCTTCTAACCTACACTGATGAAGGACAGTGAGACTTTTTTACGGCCATCACACCACACAGTCTCTTTAACGTAAAAAAAGACTGTTTTGACTGCGAATGTTATCAGGCTGATCTGAATTTTCGCTGGGCGAGTATGTTTGAAGAACACTTTAACCTTGGCGCAGTCCATTAACAAAGGGGCTGATGTGAAATATCGTGCGCTCTAAATTTATTGCGTCCTGTTCATTGCGTTTTCAAAGGAATTATTCTTTAATAACAGAACACTTTTGGAGGAGAAAATTACAATTATGTTTAATGAGAAAAACACTTTTTAGCGAAATCAAAACGTCAATTTTTCTAAATTTTCGAGTCAATCAGGGAATGGTGGCAAGGTATGCTGTGACGCTCCATCTTTCATCTAAATAAGTGAAAAATGAAATGTTGTTGTTGAAAGTATTTTATCTACTCGTTAGCACCTAAATTGTGAAAACTTCCCCCATTTATAGGAATACTAAATAATGCTTGTTCTATACATTAGACCTAGACCTGGACTCGCTGGCAGTATCTTTAAAAAATACCATAAGTCTCGTAAAATACCATACACAACTTGAATATACTAGAGCCAATGGTTTGCCCGAAAGCTTAGTTTAGAGGCACGAAAGCAGCAAGGATGCAAAATGCTTCTAATGTATGTATGAAAACAGCATAGAGCTTTGAAAGTATTGCGGCGTTTTTGTGAGAAAATGTCTTTTCTTCAAGGCGGATGATGACAAATGAACACCAATCACCTTCGACCTGATAAACAGCCACAGAGAAGTCTTAACTTACGAACACTTTATTACTCCCGCAGTCTGAGGGACAGCCAAATTCCAACTTCACAAGAACGTTGCCCACGTGACTCCTTACCAAAATAGCTAAAATCATATCGATCTGACGACCACCAGAGCTAAAAATAGAAACAAATCGCCAAACGTTTTGGGCCAATTTCATTTAAATTTCATAGGAATATTGCTTAGATGACCCTCTACCAAAATAGCTAAAATGATTCAACTCAAATGAACGATATGGCCACCACAGCTAGAAATAGAAAAACATTGTGAATTTGCATCAAACGCGAACATTTCCTAAACCCTTGGGTCAATTTGGTTCAAACTTCACAGGAATGTTGCCTAGGTGACACCCCACCAAAGTAGCTAAGACCGTTTGGCTCTGACGAACAAGATGGCCACCAGAGCTAAAAATAGAATGTACTAGAGACAGTGACATTCAGTTTATGCCTTCCAAAGGAGACTATAAAAAATAATTCCTGCCGAAATAGGAAAGAAAAAAAACATTCAGTGACGTTGTACTGATGAGTTAGCAGGCCTTCATGCAGACTGAACACATTATTTGTCTAAATCGCGACGGAAGTAAGGACGAGGATTGCGGCCGCTTAAAATCGATTTAAGCAACCCCCCCCCCCCACACACACACACACCCCAGGGGGTTCGGATCGGTAACCATCAGTCTGTCTGTGCGTTTAGAATGCAGGTAAAGTTAATGATAAGGAATCGATACAATTAACCCACGGTTCCCATCAGAGACAAAAAAGGGAAAGAAACAGTGATAATAACTAGACCCTAACGGGACATCAACAGCCGAAAGCCTAAAGGACAGTTACTTTCCCACTAAAATGCCTGTTGGCTATCCACCCCCCCCCCCCATCCCACCCCCCATCCCCCCCACCCCAAAAAAAAAAATACGAAACACACTCAAAGACAAACCATAACAAATATGGACATATCGTTTTCATACCATTACAATATCCACTACAAAATTGGGCGTAATATGATAAACAAGGCATCGCCGGCGATACTAATTCTCAAGCACTAGACAACTTGGGCCCCGTAAAGCGATTTTGGTACTTATCGCCTATGCGAGCAGCGAAGGTTCAGGCGAGCCTGCGCATCCGCGCAGTCTCGCCAAAACCTTCGCTGCTCGCTCATACAAGCAGTGAATCAAGAGGAACATTCAGACAGAAAGCCATATCCCTGGCCCCTCTGAATGGCTGGGCATGCGCAGTTAAAATTTGTCATGACGGAATGCACGAAGACACAAATTTGCTTGGCGGGGCTCACTTATAAATAGCCACAATGTGTGTGTGTGTGTTAGTGTGTTAGTGTGTGTGTGTGTGTGTGTGTGTGTGAATTCGGGTTTAACGTTGCTTTCAACAATTTTTCAGTCATATCACGACGGTGTCTGGATGCGACAGGGAGCTCAATGTTCACTTTTATAGTGCTGCCTCACTGCAGTATCATGTCCCAGACACATTACATAATACCACACCCAGTCACATAATCCTGACACTTGGTCGACCAGTCCTAGCTCTACCCAGGAAATCTGAGTGCCAAGCGCGGAGCAGCTAGTACCATTGTTAACGACTTTGGTATGTCGCGAGCCGGGATCTAACCCGTGACCTCCCGTTCCCCGGAGCGGACACTCTACCAACTGACATAGCCACAATGATCTTGATCTTGAGTCTAGCCAAGCATTCGCGTGAAGGTACATTTAACCAATCAATAAAAGCAGGTGCTAGAGTGATAACGATCTTTTTTTTTTTTTCAAAAATAGCCACAGTGACCTTGATCTTGGGCCTAGCCTAGCATTCGTGTGAAGGTTCATTTTATCCACCAATAAATGCAGGTGCTAGAGTGATAACGATTATTTTTTTATCAAAAATGGCCACAGTGACCTTGGGCCCAGGACCCTGAAAGTCGAACTTGATCCAGATATTATCAATAGAGACATTAGTGTGACGTTATATTAAAATACATAAATAAATGTAGGCGCTAGAGCGATGACAAAATTTTCTAAAAAACAACAACAAAAACAAAAACAGCAAGGTGGCATTAACCTTCAGGCCAGGACCCTGAAAGTAGAACCCGTTCGAGATATTATCATACGCAGCATTTGTGTAATACTATATAATGATGATGATGGTGAAGATTTCGTGTTTAACGACGCGTCAACCCTCTTTGTGGGTCATAAGCGTCAAGCGGTTAATGACTAAATTGTATATGTAATATTATATAAAAGTCCATCCATAAATGTAAGGGCTAGAGCGATGCCAATGTTTTTTTTTTCTATGAAATTGTCACGGTGAACTTGACCTTCAGCCAAGGACTCTTAAAGTCAAGCTCGCCCGAGATATTATCATGCGAAACATTTGATTTTGACCTTCAGTTGGCATTGTTTACTTGTATGTTTCGCACATCCGCTTGCTGAGGTGGATATTTCACCAAAGTTTAATGAGAATCTTTCCAGGGGAAAAGGAGATACACAAAATTCAAAGTTTCAAACTCGTGGCCTTCGACTGTGACCCTGAACTTCTGTTGGCATTGTTTAATTGTGAGTTGTGCACATCAGCTCACTGAGGGGGATATTTTCGCCAGAGTTAAATGCAAATCCTTCCAGGGGTAAAGGAGATATGGAACGGACACGAAATTCAAAGTATCAAACTCGTGACCTACACCTGTGACCTTGAATTGGTATGGTTTATTTATGTACTCTGCACATCAGCTCACTAAGGGGGATATTTGACCAAAGTTTAATGCAAATGCAGCCAGGGGTAAAGGGCATATGGAATGGACACAAAAATAAAAGTTTCAAACTCGCGACAATCCACTGTAACCTTGAACTTGGCTCGGCATGATGTATTTATGTATACTGCACATCAGCTCACCGAGGGAGGATATTGAACTAGGTTTAATGAAGATCCTCCCAGGGGTAAAGGAGATATTGAACGAGCATAAAATTCAAAGTTTCAAACTCGTGACCTTCAAATGTGACCTTGAACTAGAGTCGGCATGGTTCATTAACATTTATTATGGACTCTGCACGTCAGCTCACTGAGGGGGATATTTGGCCAAAATTTAATGAAAATGCTTCCAGGGGTAAAAGAGATATGGAATGGACACGAAAATCAAAGTTTCAAACTCGTTTCCTTCAACTGTGACCTTGACCTTTACTCGGCATGATGTATTTATGTGTTCAGCTCACCGAGGGAGGATATTTGACCTAGGTTTATTGAAAATCCTTCCATGGGTAAAGGAGATATTGAACGAACATAAAATGCAAAGTTTCAAACACGTGACCTTCAAATGTGGCCTTGAACTAGAGTCGGCATGGTCCATTAACGGGTTCTGCACACCATCTCACTGTGGGGGATATTTGACCAAAGTTTAATGCCAATCCTTTGAAGGTAAATGAAATATGGAGCGGACACAAAAATCAAAGTTTCAAACTCGTGACCTTCAAATGTGACCTTGACCTGGATTCGCCATGATTCATTTATGGGCTCTGCACATAAGCCCCCTGAGGGAGATAATTGACCAAAGTTTAATGAAAATTCTTTAAAGGTTGAAGGAAATATGGAACGGACACAAAATTCAAAGTTTTAAACTCGTGACCTTCAAATGTGGCCTTGACCTTCCTTAAGTCGGCATGGCTCATTTATGAGTTCTTTCACATCAGCCCATTAAGGGGATTAATTGACTAAAGTTTCAAGGGTGAAAGAGATATGGAACGGACACAAAATTCAAATTTCAATCTCTTGCCTCTTCAACTCTTACCTTGGCCTTTAATCGACATGGTTCATTTTTGGGTTCTGTACATCAGCTCACTAAAAAGAATATTTGACCAAATCTTAATGAAAACCTATCAAACAGTTAAAGAGATATGATGCGGACAATAAGTGTTACGGACAGGCAGACGGACAGACGAAGGTCATTCCTAAAATCGCCGCTCCGCTTCACGGCGGGGGATTAAACCCCAGGAAAGGCGACAATCAAAAAACGCAGCCATGCGGCCATCCCCAGTCACCAAAAGAAACCAAAAGCGACATGGCGGCACACACAAAAACAGATAAAAACGAAACAACGGCACAAGGCGAATTAACAAATAAAGAAAAAACTGCAAAAGAACGACCGCCCGGAAGGGTCAACAGCAAACCTACTGGGGGTCTCAACTCCGGGGCCCCCAGCCCCAGCGCAGCACCAAACATAACAACAATTACAAACTGATCCGCATGGAGACTTTTAGCTCAACCGTGAGTCAAACTAAAATACTTAATAAAATGGTCATGGACCGAGCAACACCAAACACGAAACAGGTCCGAGAACCCAACAACAATCTGACACCAGAGCTAAAGAAAACTATCAGATATATCCCGGAGGCGCAATGACTTCAGCACCCAATTCCATAAAATCATTCTTCGATATAAAAAGATTGGGTACAACATGGATGTTATACGACAGACTGCATGCATGGTAGTTAACCCAATCACGGTCGGCAACTTTGCTTCCCTCTTTAATTGCACGCCGGTGGGTCAGGCGTCAGATTCTATGACGGTTCCAACGTAAAGGCTTATTGAGAATTAAAGAGATCTAATTCAAGGTAATGTTGGTTGGTGTCTGATGCCCTGTCTCTGGTCGGGCACATCGGAATCTAACTGTTGGTTTTCTTTTGCTCCAGCATTTCAGTGGTTTCTTGCTGTCGAGTCCTAACCGTTGTCTCACCTCTGTGGTTCTTTGATTATTTGTGTTCACGGAGATGTTGCACTGGTGAGCTAGGAGGCCTTCATGCGGACTGAATTAATTATTTGTCTGAATCGCGACGGAAGTAAGGGCGAGGATTGTGGCCACGTAAAATCGATTTAAGCCCCCCAGTGGGAATCTTTCCACTGACCGTTCCAAGGCGGTTCTTCTGTGGCGGTTTATTTATGTTGTTATTTGTTACTTACTGTGTGTATCACTTGTGTCTTTTTATTTTGAATGGCCATATGGCCATTTTGTGGGAAAGTAACTGTCCTTATGGCCTTCCTTTGTTTAGGTTTCTATTATGGTCTGGTCGCTTCATGTTGTGTTTCTTTCCCTTTGGTGTCTTTGATGGGTGGAGTAAGTTAATTGTATCGATTCCTGATCTTTGTTTTACTTCTACTTTTTCTAACTCCTTCCACAAAGTAAGCTTTAATGAATACCACCGGTCATACAAGAATAGACATGTTCAATGGTATATCCGACTACATCTACAATCCTGCAAATAGGATGTTGTATCCTGGCTGTCAGATAATCGGAATCTTCTGCCATATAGCTTGGGATAGGTTCTGCGATACTATATGGGCAGCACTGATGCTATGAACATATTATGTTTAGGATGTCTGTGTGTGAGAGATATCACCTTTGCGCAAATAGAAATGATCGTAAATATGAAATAGTTGGGGAAGTTCTGTAATTATATATGACTTAACCTAGTTATTTCCTATGTGCTTTAAACCAGTTTCAATACTGAAAGCATTGTGTAAAACCCTGATCAGACGTTCCATTCTGTGGCGAATGAACAGGGTCTTCACTGATATCAGAACGGAGTGTCAGAATTGATATATGGATGTTCATTTTACAGTTATTGCCACCAAAACATCATTAATGTCCTCGTTATTGTTAGTCTTTGTGTCACTAGGCCTTTGTCTTCTCGCGTTTGTCGTGCTTGTTCCTGGGTATTTGTTTCTCTCCATACCTCGGTATATTTTGAACAAATGAACATATTACAATTAAATACCCACTAGTGTACACACAAGAATTTGACTGAGATTGCAAATGTGCTGAGTTTGTTATTTTTTGACTGTTCGTTTTAATGATGTTTGGCCAGAAGTACTATTCGAAGTATCTGACGGATAGACGAGTGGAAGACTACATGGTACATATTGTATCAAAACTGCAACCATCACGTGAATAAGGCCGTGAAACGAACGCCCCTTTATACCCGTTTTTAAATAGAGAAAAATGGGGTTTACGTTATTTTTCTTTCTGCTCCAAAGCATAGGTTGTCGGTACTCGTTAGAACCATCTCATTAAGGCGGTACTATCGAACACTGCAATCTATTTTTGGAGTGTAAATAAGAGAAATATCACAATTTAATAAGAAATATGACTGTTTCGAAAATATGAAAAATGCACCATGTGGCACGGATATGTTATCGTAATGTCTGGGCGTTTTACTTGTGTAGTGGCGGTAGAACATCTCTCTGTACTTCATCCAAATGCACTTTACGATTCTTTCTGCACACTGAAAACAACCAATTGTCTGCCCGTATATATGTAAAATACACTGTGATGTCGTTTTAACAGAGTCTCATTAAAACAGATACTTCCTTCTTAAATTTGAGCCTGGGCACAGCCTTTTCTACAATTTACATGTGCACCCAGTGAAGATTCAACTCAGTCTGATCAGAGACTTCCTTGTGCACTCTAAAGATAGTTAAGGGCCCACTGCTCCACCATGCAGCAACTAAAGTCTCTGGTCAGACTATATGAGCACCGCCAAGCGAATTTGTGTCTTCGAGCATTCCGTCATGACAAATTTTAACTGCGCAATCCCAGCCATTCAGAGGGGCCAGGGATCTGGCTTTCTGTCTGAAGGTTCCTCCTGATTCACTGCTTGTATGAGCGAGCCGCGAAGGTTCTGGCGAGACTGCGCGGATGCGCAGGCTCGCTTGAACCTTCGCTGCTCGCATAGGCCATAAGTACCAAATCGCTTGACGGGGCTCATATGGTTGCGCAGGCTTATCTGATTCTTCGTTGGGCTGACATTACAAAATTGTAGGAAATGCTGTGCACCGGCTCATTTTCTTTTTGTTTCAAAAGGCGACTTTTATATTTCAATGCACATAGCTCTGTCATAGATTAAGTAGATTTAGTGATTTCTGCAAAATCCCATCCGCTCATGTGTGTTTGTTCTTTGATGTAAATGTCAATGTCCTAATAACGTACTTACTTAATCGATGGAAGACAAGCGTCAGCAATTTATTATTTCATCAAAATTAGGAATCTGCAAATCCATAGATGTACTTCGGTTCTTTGGATGTCCTTGACGTCACCTTGTAAACGTGACCTAGTTGACGTATTGAAATAACATAACATTTTGACATAATGTTTTTCACCCAGATGGAAACATGACTTCTTTACAATAAAAATGTGAGATTATTATTTTTTATATTTCAAACGTGTATGTACACTGATACCCACAATTCTAACGCTTTCCATAGGAATACGGAACTATTAAATTAAATGCATACCGTAATGGTTATGAAAACCCATTTCCCGCAGCAGTTCACCTCTGAACAAAGTTCAAATATCAACCATTGAAGCGTAATGCTGTTCATACATAATAAATGCAATGACTCTGACTCACGTGGCGTCACATTATCATTAAATGATGTTATAATACATTACGAAAACACGCCTATACCAAAACATTGTAACCTTTATCGCCGAAAACAATGAAAATTTGAGATGAAAAATTGTGATATTTTTCTTATTTCAGCTCAAAATGTAGATTGTAGGTACTTGTTAGAACCGCCTCGATGAGGCGGTTCTTATGAGTACCCACAATCAATATCTTAGATGAAAAATAAGAAAAATAAGGTTTACCCCTAAAAACCCCAGTTTTACTATACACAAGTTGGGTTCGAGGGGGTCAAAATTATATAGGCGTGTTTTCGTGATGGACCAGGGTTCATTCCTATTACGATAGCTCACCCCTGCGACATAGTGCATATTTCACATCTCCAAAATAGCTACTTTTCTGATACAAAAACCTTGTTATTTTTTGTTATAAATGTTCAGAACTTAGGTTGAGGGTGCTTGTTAGAACCGCCTCAGTACGGCGGTTCTAACGAGTACCAACAACCTATTTCTTGGAGCAGAAATAAGAAAAATAATGTAAACCACCGTAAACCCCGCCTCACTAAGGCGGTTCTAACGGGTACCAACAACCTATGTCTTGGAGCAGAAATAAGAAAAATAAGTAAACCCTAGTTTTCTCTATATAAAGTGGGTTTAGGGAGGGGGCTTAATTACACGGACTTTTTCACGTGATACCAAGATACGACGGCCACGTTTTGATCTCAAGTACGCTGTACTTCAGATAAGATAAAAAATGTGATTGTTTTTCTTTTTCAATCTTTTCCTCAAATAACAAATTCCTCAAATAATAGATTGCATTTATTGTTAATAGTAAGTAATAAATGTACTTTAATAACGGTTCTTTCAGCATGATCATATCGGGTGACGACCAAAGTAAATGAAAAATAGAAGTAAAGGCAATGATCTGGAATCGCGACAATTACCCCACATCAGAGACACCATCGGGAAGGAAACACGAACATGAAACAACAAGACCACAATGGAAACATCACTAGCGGAAAGCCAAACTGTCAGTTACTTTCCCACAAAATGGTCATTTGGCTGTCCGAAAGAAAAACATATAAGCGACTGGCGATACACACATTCTAAGACGAACTATTACTAATTAAAAGCGCGACAGGAGAAAAGCTTCGGAACGGTCAGTGAGAAGTTTTTCACTGGGGAGAATTTCACAGGGGAGGGGGTGGGGCTTACATCGATTTTACGCAGACGCAATCCTTTCCCTTACTTCTGTCATGGTTCAGACAAATAATTTGTTCAGTCCGCATGATTCCTGACTCATCAGTGTAACATCGCCGAGAACTCAAAAATCAAATAATTACAGAGAGCACCCGAACGCTTGAGCAAAAGAAAACCAACAGTGAGACTCGGATTGGCCCGACCAGAGACAGAGCACCACTTATCAACCAATATTACCTGAAATTAAATTTTAAGTATGCCTTTACGCTTGAACCGTCATAGAGGCAGAGGCCTGTCCCACCAGCTTGCAATTGGAAAGGGGAGCAATTTGATTAAACGTGATTGAGTTAACTACCAAGCTTGCCGTCTGTCGTTAACATTTATTTTGTACCCCGAAAATGCAGTATTCTATTGTGTACATTACAGCGCAATCTTGTTAACGTGATGTTTGTTAGCAGCACGTTTACAACGAACTAGCATAGTAACAGGCAATAACCGTTTAATGTGTTGGGGAAAAATCGGTCTCTTTTGACTTAAAGTGCACATCTATGTTCCCAGAAAGTTATCTTTTCTACGTCTTCCAGATCTTTAGTCGAGATGCGCAAAATCCAAGATAAATGATTATTCATTGGCTGCAATTGCATTTTATTTGGATATCATTGTAATTCAGAATAACGACAGCCCCAATGCTGCACGATCGTTTTCTTTTAATATTGAAATGCAGTATCGGTTGACTGCTTGTTTCTGTTTTCCATTTGTGTATAGGCCCTCTTTTTACCGATGCGGCTAGATTAGTGTTTAATTGATCTTCTTACAGCACTCTTAATGTCAGTAGGATATATGAATTGTGAAAAACAATCAGTGGATTCCAAATATGCCTTTGACATTTACTTTCAACAGGTTATACGAACTAGGACATTTTTATATTTCCATTCCATGTTTGTTTTGCATGCCATGTATCAATTCCTTTTATTAGATGGTCGATATATCGATGAGAACTTAAAACAAGACCACTCCGTTTTGAAGTTCTTTCTTTGATTTCTTAGCTGCTGGTTTTATTAATCTTTTCCGAACACCTAAATGTCAACGGGTTCCTACAGAGTGTATTTTATAGCTGAGCATAATAAAAAATAAGAGCTACCGACATAATACTTTTACGGCCGCCATAGCACAAATACGCACCCACGCACGCACACATTAGCAAACACGCATGCCGACTTCTTGACACAAACTAGTAAGAAAATGTCACTCAGGCCATCTCGTGTCACCTTAATAAAGTAAGTCACACACACACACACACACACACACACAACAGACGAAACATGAACCAACGACAGAAAGCCAATTAAGAAATTTGACACTGCAAAAGAACGACCGCCGTGGGACGGTCAGTAGTAAACCTATTGGGTGGGGAGAGCTTTAACCCTGGAGTTTATGAAATATATACCGTCGCCCACAGTTCCAGTGCAGTATCAAACATAAGTACAATAACAAATTGATCCGCATGGAGGCTTTCTGTCTTAAAAGTGAGTCAAAATATAATGCATAATAAAATGGTCATGTATAGATTAATATTATCATGAATCAAGGTTGAGGACACAACAACAATCCGACGTCAGAGCAGAAGAAACCACCTGTTAGATGACGAAGGGCAGTACCCAGGAAATATCAGGCTCCATCCCTCCTGAATTCTAAAGATTTTGGCTGCAAAAGATTTTGGCTGAAATCGTCATAGAGTGAACCAAAGATCGAAGCAAAAACAAGTGAAGGCAATGATCAGTTGCCCACTGCAAAAGAGTCGACAACAAAACTCGCGGCTTGTCGCATAACATCCATGCTAAAACCATTTGTTTTTGGTTTGTTTTTGGATTTCTCAACAATTTTCCTGGACGAACCAAAACAATTCACTACCTAGTATTCTTCTGAGTTTATAAACTAAATCTTCATAAAGTTCAGATTCCGATTTGGTGTCTTTGATGGGTGGAGTAAGTTAATTGTATCGATTCCTGATCGTTGTTTTACTTCTACTTTGTCAATGTTGCAGAAGTGTCTTCAAAGAAACTCATATTTAGGGATAATGTCCTAATGTCGACGAAATAATTTTTAAAATGTTTTGCTCAGTTTATGATACGTTAGCCTTGTTTTAGAAAAATAAAAAAACAATAGTCAGGAACTGATACAATCAGATTTCATTGCGGAATTTTGAATATATCTGAGGGTCATTGATGAGGCCTAATTGGCCGAAACTAATTAGTCTGGCCCAGAAAACATGTACACTCCATATATTTCAGTTCGGTGGTGTATTCCTTGCTTCCAACGGATAACCCTTTTATAGAACGTATTTAGCTTTACTACAACTGGTGTGTGGGAATGTGTGGCGGCGGTAAAACGTCTCCCTGCCCTACATCATAGTGTAGATTATATTTTCTTGTCCTTTGGGATCATTGATTCCATTGCGGAATTTTGAAAATATCTGAGGGTCACTGATGAGGCCTAATTGGCCGAAACTAGCTAGTCTGGCCCAAAAAACATTTACACTCCATATATTTCAGTTCGGAGGTGTATTCCTTGCTTCCAAAGGATAACCCTTTTATAGAACGTATTCAAATGCTTCCGACAATATAACTAGGGATATAAGTAAAATTCTGTAACGGTCATTAAAACAATCAACATGACAGCAACTAGCCCTAGCAAGACAAATAAGCTGTGGCATATAAACCCCATAGGGACGACATCATTTAAGAAAGGAACATTTATGATTCCAAACTTAAAATCATCTCTTTTGTCATAAATCCTGTAAGAGGCAGTACAAGTCCAAAAAATTGGGTTTCAAAGTCATAGGAATTAGCCTTATATAACTGCTATTCTTTCGGATTCATGTATATTCTCCGAACCATTTGTCCAGCTAAGAATATTGTGAATATCTAGACGATCATCCAAATATCGAGAGATAGAGTTAACACCTCAATGCTTTTAGAAAGTGACAGGAGGAGTTCTTTTTCATAAAATAAAACAAACACAAATCGGCAACAACAGGAGCCCATATGCTCAAGCTTGAATGTTCTGTTTGTCGAGACTGCTTTGAACAGGAGATATAGAATAATAGAAGAGAAATCAATGCTCAGGAATCGATTTAATTAACCCAACCTCCTATCAGAGACACAAAAAGAAAGAAACACACAGACATGAAATAACTAGACCCTAATGAAAGCATCACGGACAGTTACTTTCCCGAAAAATGGCCAGTTGAGTATCCAAACCAAAAAGATGTGATACATACAATTAATACAAAGACAAACTATAACAAAATAGCCGCAACAGAAGAACGGCTTTGGAACGGTCAGTAAAAACAACTTACAATTTTCACGGGGCGGGTTGGTGTTTTAGGGGCTTAAATCGATTTTACTACAGTCGCGATTTAGACAAATAATTTGTTCAGTCTGCATGGATACTTTCTAACGCATCAGTGCAACATCTCCGACAAAACAAAATTAAACAACCACAGAGATGAATCAACGGTTAGGAGTCTAAAGCAACTTAAGAAAGAACTGAAATGCTGGAGCAAAAGAAGACCAGAAGAAGTCAAGTTTTCTGTCCGTTTTTATGTCAAGCCGTCAACATTTTCAAAAACCCTAGCGTTCACCCTAATATTCCTAATAATCAAAATAAAAATGAAAGCAATGATCAGGAATCGATACAATCAGCCCACAGCTCTCATCAGATACACCAAAGGCAAGGAAACACAAACATATAATAACAAGACTAATGAATACACCGATAGCGGAAAGCCAACAGGACAGTTACGTTCCCACAAAACGGCCAATTGGCTATTCAAAACAAAATAATGTAAATAAAAAGCGATACACACACACACTCAAAGACAAACCTTAACGAAAGTAAACCGCGGCAGAAGATTTGTTTGTTTGTATTGGAGTTCAACGGTCCAGTCCACCCTATTTTAGGTTATTTTTTAGCCGGTCAATTTACTTATCCACACATTTTCCGGGCAGGCTTATACTTAAGCAGTTTACCATTACAGTGCACATGCTTTCGCCAGAAACTTACACCTGCCCTTTGTGAATCCGCGGATAGGAGAGAATCACAGTAGGAATGATTTCATAATTAATCTCCACGAAAGAATGTTACCGACCCAGACAGGTATCGAACCCGCGTCCTACTGACCAACAGTCAGACGGGCATACGACTGAGATACTGAGGCCGTCAAAGCCACGACAGAAGAACCGCCAACAAACAGTCAGTGAAACGAATTCCACTGGGGGTGTAAATCGATTTTACACGGCCGCAATCCTCGCCTTTACTTCCGTCGCGATTTAATAATAATTTGTTCAGTCCGCATGAAGGTCTCCTAAGTCCATTTCGCAAAGACTATGAGCGTTTAAAAAACTAGGATCCAGAAGTTTGCGAGCATCGAGTATGTCTACACACATCACTACCAGACCCTAATGATTTAACTGAGTGGATATTTCATTGGAGAGATTCCGTCTTTTTTCCATGTAACTAACCTAATGCTTTATTACACTTCCGAAAAGCATAGAAATTATATAAAATGGCCATATCTGAGAGTGTGTTGGACCCTGTTGTTTTTACTAAGCAATATTTTTATTAGATCGTGTACGTATGTATTGAGACGAATCCCTGGAATATGATTTCTTCTTGATCTATTATGGACGAGATATCATGATGACTCTTTCTGAGAAGACGAAATATGAAGTAATTGAAGCTTTCAACTCGACATCTAAATAATTTGACGGTGAATGAAATCTGTAAAGACTGCCCAGTCACGGTTGACAACTGTGCTTTCCTCTTTTATTGCACGCTGCTATGTCAGGCCTCAGATTCTATGACGGTTCCTGCGTAAAGGCTTGCTGGGAATTAGAGAGAATTTTATTTTAATATATAAAGAATAGAAGTGAAGGCAAAGATCAGGAATCGATACAATTAACCCACAGCTCCAACCAGAGGCGTCAAGGGAAAGAAATACAAACATGAAACAACTAGACCCTAATGGAAACAGGTACTTTCCAACAAAATGGCCAATCGGCTATCTAAAGCAAAATATTATAAGCGATACACTCACTCAAAGACAAGCCATAACAAAAATAAATCACGACAGAACAACCGCCTTGGAACGGTCGGTGACACCAATTGCACTGGGGGGCTTAAATCGATTTACGTGGCCACAATTCTCCCTTACTTCCGTCGCGATTAAGGCAAATGATTTGTTCAGACCCTATGAAAACCTCCTAACTCATCGGTACAACATCTCCGTGATCACAAAAATCAATCAATCACATAGATGAAACAACGGTGAGAACTCGACAACATTAAACCACTGTAATGCTGGAGCAAACGATAAACAACTGTTAGACCCCGATTAAAGTACTGTTGATTGGTGCCTGATGCTCTGTTCCTGGTCGGGCACATCGGGGTCTAACTGTTGGTTTTTCTTTTGCTCCAGCTTTTCAGTTGTCTCTTGCTATTGAGTCCGTTCAGTGGTTTCCTGCTGTTGAGTCCTAGGCCATTAAACTCCAATACAAGCAGACAAACAATCTAAGGCGTTTATTATAATCATTGTAAGCATATATTTGTCTCAATTTATATACCAATTAACCATACAATTCTGGTTTCGATAAGCCTTGTTGCAAAAGAGATTTAAGGCCAACATTAAAATTTGAAACTGGCTCGAAATGACGTTTGTTTAAGCTAGAAAAGCCTTTGCGAAGTCTAGGATACCGATGACCCTGATTAAGAAGTTAAGCAGGTTGTATTTTATTACGAGTGTTGAATACTGTTACATATCTAGACACTCTGAAAAATAAACAAATTAATTGCAACATATAAAAAAGAAGGCAATAATCAGGAATCGATACAATTAACCCACAGCTCCAATCAGAGACACCTAGGGAAAGAAACAAAAAAATGAAACAACAAGCCCCTAATGGAAACATCACTAGCGGAAAACCAAAAGGCACTGTGACTTTCCCACAAAATGGTCAATTGGCTATCCAAAGCAAAATGATATAAGCGATACACACACTCAAAGACAAGCCATAAGAAAAATAAATCACGACAGAAAAACTGCCTTTGAACGGTCAGTGAAACGAATTCCACTGGGGGGGGGGGGCTTTAATCGATTTACGTGGCCACAATCCTCGCCCTGACTTTTGCCGCGATTCAGACAAATAATTTTATCAGTCCGCATGAAGCCCTCTAAACTCATCAAGCAACAGTCAGTCTTCGATGGGGGCCCAACCAGAGACAGATATAAAACCATAGGAGGAAAACCCAATCCAAGCGAGGACCATTTACAATCTCAAAGTAAAATTCATCGCATTTTTTTATTATAAATTTTGCATGAAACAAACCATCTAAAATAGATATATGTAAAATACAAAACGGGTATTCGGTCGTATAAGAATTTGCTTTATGAAATTGAAGCCCATATACTAGTAAGGTGGCCTTTAGAAACCAAGAATAACCCAGTTAACATATACAAAGAGAATTGAAGGCAAAAGAACTACAGTCTAGAGACATCGGGACGATTGCAGTTCTTGAGTACACGAATGGTCGATACTAGTCCCAAATTTCAGTGCAGATTTCCTTCATTGATCACCGTCCGTGGCTTTTCAATAAAATAGAAGTATAGGCGATGATCAGGAATCGATACAATCAACCCATAGCTCCCATCAGAGACACCAAAGGGAAAGAACACAAACATGCAACAACAGACCTTATGGAAACACCAACAGCGGAAAAGCCAAAAGGACAGTTACTTTCCCACAAAATGACCTAAAGGCTATCCAAAATAAAATAACACAAGCGACACAAACACCTAAAGGCAAACCATAACAAAAATTAATCGCGACAGAAGAGCCGCTGTAGTTACGCTGTATGCTGTTTTCGAGTCTGCTATTTTCGTTTATTTGGTGTATTCCTTGCTTCCAAATGATCTAACTTCAGAACTTATTTTGTTGACCGTCACGACGTCAATAGACTGTCGTCCTGTTGCATTCATTTCTTTTTTCATATGTTAACTTGTCTCTTGTGTTGATGTACGTCTTGTTAATTGCGTTTTTGTTTACGTATATGCCCCAAACTTTATTCCTTGGTTTGAAAGGCCTATTAACTTCATTAATTAAATGTAAAATTATACATCACAATGCTCAGGAACCGTTATAGATAAATGCCAAAGCACACCTATAGCCAGAAGAGGAGCACATGCAATACAAATACTTAGAGACAGAGTATAGGTAGCAAAAGCAACGCAGAGCAGCAAACCCAGCATTCTTTTATTTCTCTCTGGGGATAAAAAATAACATTGCCTTCACTTCTATTCTACAACTCAACACTATAAGTGACGCATATGGAGGAACAGTGAGTAATGATACCAGCATACAGTCTAACTAACCACAATTCAAGTTGCACAACCAAGACATCAAGCTTCAGGAATGTCATTTTGGGACTAAGGGCATTCTTAAATGTCTCCAAAACGTTATACCGTGTTAAATTTCTTATGTTTGTATTCACAGTCTACATATAGGTTAAGAATGTTTGTTGCCTTATGAAGGAAGTTCTCATGAGATCACACAACGACAGGGCTTGAAATGTCATTTTATCCCAATGTCGGCTAAAAGTCCCACAAAATTGGAAGCAACGTCTCCAAAATGACCATCACAGTGTTGACGGGGACGTTGAACCTCAAATCAAACAAACAAACAACATTTGTTTTCGTGCACAAGTACAAAGCCAATCATGTATACCCAGTAAATTCAAAAGAGAAACGATCAGGAACTGATACAATATCACTCGGGAAAGAAGTCAAAACATAGAGTGACGGCATTTAACAAAACTGACAACAGGTAAACCGAGCCAGCCACTCTTTCCCAAACAGGTGGTGACTCAGAATATTCAAACCTAACTAAAAAGGAGCAATTTATAAGTTGGGGTAGAATCAGAATCACCATCATGACGGACATTGAACTGGAATGGCAAACGTTACTAAAATGAACACCCTTACTTGGGGAAGAATCCGAATCATGAACGTAACAACACGTAACCCCAATTGTCTTTAAATAATGTAGAGGTTACAGGAGAGTTTTATAGGTAGAACATAGTTTAGGTCTCTACAGCTTGTGTTTGGGAATGTGTGGCGGTCGTAAAAAGTATCCCCGTCCTACATCATCTTCTAGTTTATATTTCCTTGTCCTCTGGGATCATTGATTCCATTGTGAAATTTAGGAAATATTTATGGTCACTGATGATGCCTAAATGGCCGAAACTAGCTAGTCTGGCCCATAAAAATGTACACTCCTTTTTTCCAGTTCTGTGGTGTATTCCTTGCCCCCAAAAGATAAACCTTTCTCGAACATGTAAAAATGATGTAAAATGAACAAGCCCGTGAAATAAACACCCTCTAAACCCCACTTTATAAAGCCAAAACTGGGGTTTAAGGGGTAATCATTGTTGTTCTTATTTCTGCTCCAAGACATAGGTTGTGGACTTAAATTAGGCGGTTCTAACGAGCACACACACCTATGTTGGCAATATAAATAACAAAAATATGACGGATTTTCAACAGAAAAGTACCCATTTTGGAGATGTGATAAAATGCACTATGCCGCACGGGTGTGTTATCGTAATGAGTTGACAGAACAAAATATTTTTTTCTGATGTAAATATTTGATATTTGTATTGATACTACAAATAAAGGTTAAGGGCGCCCGTTAAAACTTCCTTATCGAGGAAAATATGATGAATACCGGCAACCTATGTCTTCGAGCAAAAATACAAAACAAGTTCTGTAAACCCAGGTTGTCTATACATAATTTAAAGTTTACAGGAGAGTTTAATAGTGATGTTAAGATGATGTAAAAGAACATCAAAAACACCGATCAAAACAATGCCGCAGAACGACCTATAGCGAACGTCGCTTTGACAGGTTTAGTTAACTCGGGTTGGCATGTCAAATGTTTGCATTGGAATAAAATATTCAAATCAATGTAATGATAAAAATCAAGCGTGTGATGACTTCTGGATTTCATTGAAACGCACAGCTGACTGAAAAAATGATTAATATTGTTGATTTTATAATACTTTATATATATAGTTTGAGTCATAGGTGTCCTTATTATGACACGAACATAAGGATGGGTATTCATATAGAAAGTAATATGCAGCAACGAAAGCATTTTGCATGTGACATTTATCTACATTAATATTTTACTTATCTCTAAAATAGGCTAATTATTTACTACAAAAAATCAATTTCTTTAATTATATGTTGTATCAAGTTCATTGAAATATGATATATATTTTCTGATTACCTATTTAAACATGAAAATATTCTTATGATTCCGTTGATTAAAGTCACTTTAATTGATGCCAAAAAAGCTCCAAGATATATAAATATTAACTAAGTAAATAATAATCGATGTGACCGTGTTCAGTTTTCTTGATTTAAACAGTATTATTTATTATGCTACCATGTTTGTTTCAATGCTTCATGCTTACACCGAACTCTTTCTCCATAGAGATTAATGGAATGGATGATAGTGTCTTACAATGGATTCAATTTTTATGGTTTTAGAATTCCATTTGTTTTATGTCGTTTGGATCATTCTTTTCAACAAAGTTGATATTTACTGAAACTAAAAATACCAACACTCACGTATGAGCGATATCAAGATATCCGTATCTACGATAGATTGTCATGGGGAAACAATTAATTTAATAAAGCCTAAAATCTGCATGTATAATGAAATATATTTCTGAATGAACTGCAATGTGAAAACATGTTTATTAACTTACCTAAGCATGGTTAGAATATCTTAAAACTAACTTAATCGCTCCATCAGAAATGTGTTCAAGAAAATAACATAGTCCTCAAGAGGGATAGTTTATATAGTTAACCGGAGATTTGATACCAGTTCAGATAGGTCTCGTCCCAGAGAGTTTTAATAAGTGTGAAATATTTAATAAATGTGTACTAATCATCATAGTCGGGGGTATTGAGAACCTTATACGCAAGACCCATATAATTTCCTTAATATTCTATCTACTAAATTATTAACGTCTAAGTCTAGCATCAGCACTATAGCAATTTAGGAACAGTAACAAATTACTCTGCCTGTGGGATACATAGTTATAAAGAGAAAAGGCTTTATTAGCAGAGCCGCGTGGGTGTTACGCATTTCATGGCGATTAGTTACGAATACAGTTTAATGATTCTAATATTACAGTGAACAAAGGGCAGCTTTCGATAAAAAACAACGTGCAATATCTTGTGAAGTAAGTTGAACTCTTCGCCCTGTGTGCGTGCAAAGCTACTACCGTAATTACGACAGCAGAAAAGTTCTGATGTTTTAAATTGGCATTGCATATCAGGAGCAATTCTATATTTGACAACAGAAGATAATAAATCCTCCCACCTCCCTTACCTGAATCATTTTGTATGACAGTCCCACAAAGGGTCTTTCCTGTACATGTATATGAATTCAATTATGCGTCATTAACAAAACAATTGACCGCGGTTCATCGCTCTAGTAAGTCCGAGAAATTAATACTTTTATGAAAAATATGGAAATATGGAAATAGATACCTTGGGAAAGCCACAATCACAGATTACAGCCTACCAATGGCACTTAAGGAAGAGTAACTAACAAAGATGAAAAAGAACGAAAAAAAAGGAAATAAACCGACTACAAACAGCACAGCAACTATCTCTCTCAAAAGGTGACCACAGTGCAAAAGGCAGAGGTAATTGTTACATGTGGGTTTACGACGTCCCGCAAACCCCCATGCTGACAAGACAACCGAGCGTGATCTCTGACAGGTGTACGGGCAGCTGTGGGGTAAGGCACAAGAAAGATATTAGATGAATGACATGAATTATTTACAGTATCGACATACAACACTTACTAATACAAAACATCACAATTTGTTGCTTCTGTAGCCAACTCACGACGTCCGCCCCGAAGGCAAAACAATGTTCTGTGCTCGGAACGGGTGACGTGAATACCTACAGAAGCAAACAACAAAAACAACAACACAAACATAAAAAGAAACAACACAAGACGCGACTGGCCAGTTTATAACTTAGAGTGAATCCCCCTCTCGCGTGAGTCTCCCTCTCGCGAACTAGTGTAAACTAGTCTATCGACATTGTTGCCGACCACAGGTTGATGTGTATTATTTAGCGATCGCACTAATTTGATTCGACTGAATCGCCTGCAGGTTATTTATTTGACCTCTTCCATTTGAATGGTCTCACATTCGTTCACACTGGTATGATCTGCTTATGGTGGTTCGTCCGCCCTTGCTGGACCCTAACCCCCAGCGTCGTACCAGTACCTGCTGCTATAATGCAGGGAGCAGCAGGTCACCACACATTGTTGTGCCTGCAAATTACGATAATTGGACTAAGATACAGTTCACAAAACATACATGCTACATCATGATCCCCTCCCGGAGAAGTAAGAACATGTTCATGCATATACCGTTATTGCGCATGCGCCGACCAGACATACAGGCTGATTAGTGCATGTGACAAATAACCGTACAGCAGAACTCAACTTGACTGTGCATCAATTATCAGCACCCAGCGCTTGACACAATAATACTCAAAGTTCATGTTTCCTTACTGAGCACTACAGAAATCAATAAATGCTCACAACTACTGAGCATAATACTCATCAAATTTGTGCTCACTACATTATCACGAGTAAGAGGCAATTGAACAGACCACGCCTTTGCGCTACCTGGTCAGCCGCCAATTACAGGAAACATAACAATCTCTATTTCATATCCTTCTCCGCGACACGGCTCACAAATATAGCTATTCACAAATTCATTACATTAACAACAGATAGAAACTACAAACAGAAAGATTTTCATCTATAATCCACAACATTTGTTAGTGTCTCATAAGGGCCAACACTGTTTGCCGTAAATTCTCTCTGTATTTGAAAGTCACCCCGTCACAACCGTCCTCGCGACGCCGATGACACAGCTGACGTCATCCCCGCCGCTCAGGCCGTTATGACGTGTGGCGACCAAATACTCCCACTTATCATCATCACGTTCTTTATATGTACATACATGCACAAACTGAGTTATCAGACAAAAACGGCATCATTACAAAATGAACTTATAATTCTTCTTGAACAAAATTATTTCTAATCAACGTGAACACGCTTGTAAAATAAAATTCATTACGGCTCATCATCACGGATAACCCGACAGGCTCTTGTAAGAGTTTGCCCTGATGATGAAGATATGGTTAAACCCGTCTTAATTTTACGTCCCCTCTACACCTAATATCAAATAGAGAAGGAACCACGATTTTCTAACCACAGCTAGTCAAAAGTCATGGATCAAACAAGTGACCCGGCGTTTATTAATTACATTCTACAAAGGGGTCTAAAAGCCTAAATGAATCTAGAATGAGCGGGTGTCCAAACTTTACGTCTCACCAACATCTAGGGTCAGAATGAGACACTTAGAAAGACTCATTCTACTACTGGAGAAGCCTGGGGTCGATCCTGCGCCGTCTAGCTGGCAAAGCTAGTAGCCTAATCACTACAGGCCTCAACAGTGAATTCAGAATAGGCTTCAGAAAGTTGGGTAATACTAGAAGTAAACCCCTCCAAAACCTACAAGCATGTTCATACAAAAATAATACTAAACATAGATTTAACATACCTTTCAATATGCTTTCACTTTCCCGACACAATGTTGTGGATACTCGTTACAACTTGACCTGCTGCTAAAGTGTTCGTTCTTCTCAGGGTTTTTATATCTATGAATACTACCGGAAAATCATGCATACTCATATTAGCTTGCTAAAATCGTGGCGAGGTGGAGATACCGTCCACAATTGAAGCTAGATAGCAAATATCGAGTAGATAATGGATTTGCGTTCAAATAGTATATTTCCCATAGGAAAAATTGATGAAACGACCCTATAAATCAATGCCATGACTCCTGTCAAAACGAACACCCACACAACACGTGACGGGAATGAAAATCATATATGGCACAATTTGGCGGTTGGCGATTTTTAGGCAAATTTTATAGAACTCAGTCTTATAGCGGCCCCCTGTATTGTAAAAACAGATCTCCATAAACCACTCATGCATACATCGTATGATATGTGCATGACTTGTGCATGGAGCAGCACATTTTGCCTACCATATTTCACCTAAAATATTTCACTCGCACCGCCCTACCATATACCTACTTAAATAACTTAGATGTGCATAAGCACCAGAGAGGTTTCCTATTCCATTTCGTAACAGTAATGAAAATTAAATAAGCACATACACCATGAAAATTCGTCATAGCTACATTAAAAATCAAAGAGTAGTGAGAACAACTCGGAAGTTTATTTGATTCATTGGGAACAACTCGGAAGTTTATTTGATTCATTTGGCCCAACTTTCACTCTAGGTTCTTGTGCAAAATAGATATTTATATATACAATAGTTATATATTATTTTTCTAATTCTTCCACAAAATAAAAAAATGCTACCAGTACGTCTAACGAGAAGCACACAAAATTTACGAGTATGTTTGGAGCAAAAAATAGAAAACTATCATAAATTCATCATGTCAACAACATTACGATAACACACCCGTCCAATTTTTACATCTCCAATATTGCTCCTTTTCTGACGAAAATATGTGATAATTTTCTTATTTATACTGAAAACATAGGTTGTGGGTACTCGTTAGAACCGCCTCAATACGGCGGTTCTAACGAGTACCCAAAATCTATATTTTAGAGCAGAAATAAGAAAAATAAGGTATACCGCCGGAAACCCCAGTTTTACTATACAAAAGTCGGGTTCAAGGGGGTCAAAATTATATAGACGTGTTTTCGTGATGGAGTATGTTGGGAGCAAAAAATAGAAAACTATCATAAATTCATCATGTCAACAAGTTCGGGTAACGAATACCCCTATAACCCCAGTTTATTTAGGGAGAGCTGGGGTTTCAGGGGTTAAACAATTTTTTTTCTTAATTCTGATCCAAGACATAGGTTGTGGGTATTCGTTAAAACCGCTTCAATGAGGCGGTTCCAACGAACACCCAAAACTATGTTTGCCTTTGTTTGGAATATAAATTACCCAAACTTTTCATGAGAAAAAAATACAATTTGCGGTATTAGCGACTTCACTATCACAGGGATATGTTAACGTAATGATCTTAAAACTGTAAGTTCAAGAGCAACTAACACGAAAACACGCATATATAATTCTGACCCCCTTGAGCTATAGTTTTATTTAGTAAAACTGGAGTTTACATGGGGTAAACCTTATTTTTCTTTTTTCTGCTCCAAAATATCAATTGTGGGCACTCGTTAGAACTGACCCGATGAGGCGGTTCTAACTAGAGCTAAAAATCTTAATTTGGAGCAGAAATAAAAATAATTCACAATTCTTCATAATGAAATTTTCATTTTTTCGGCGATAAAGGAGACAATGTACTTGTTTAGGCGTGTTTTCGTAATGTCAAGAGCAACAATTGTATAAAACGGATGTGTTATCTTCATTATTCGGATCTACACATTCTGAAAATTTGCTAACATAGTTTTGTCTGTATGTTTGATTTGAGGTTTAATGTCACAATCAACACTATTAAGGACATTTTGGAGACACTGCTTTCCATTTAGTGGGACTTTGAGATGAAATGACATCTCATATTACTTTGCCGTTTTTTATGAGTTTGTGAAAATAGGGTTTGTTTGTTTGTTTGATCTGAGATTAAACGTCACCATCAACACTATTAAAGACATTTTGGAGACGTTGTTTTCCATTTTGTAGAACTTTTACCCGACACTGAGATCAAATGACATCTTATACTACTTTGCCGTTCTTTATGAGTTTGCGAAAATAGTTTTTGTTTGTTTGTTTGATTTGAGGTTTAACGTCACCATCAACACTGTTAAAGACATTTCGGAGACGTTGCTTTTAATTTTGTGGGGCTTTTATCCGAAATGACATCTCACACCACTTTGCCGTTCTTTATGGATTTGCGAAAATAGTTACAACAAAATATAGGTATACATCACGAAAACACGTTTTTATAATTTAAACTCCCTTTAGCCCCACTTTTATAAGCATAACTGGTAAAGGTTATTTTTCTTATTTCTGCTATACAATACAGCTTGTCGGTACTCGTGTGAACCGCCTAACATTAATTTCCTTATTTCTGCCCCAAAAATATATTGTAGGTACTCGTTATATCCGTCACAATGAGGCGGTTCTAGCGTATACCCACAATCTATTTTGAGCACAATTAAGAAACATATCTGCTCTTTAATATGATTGTGGGTACTCGTTACAGCATTTTCAATTAGTAAACTTGGATCAGCTTGTGATATTATTCCTATTTTTACCCAAAATGTAGGTTGTGGGTATTCATTGTGGCGGTTATACCGAGTATCGAAAACTTGTGTCTGGCAGTAGAAATGAACACATCTGTATATCACAATTTGCTCTGTCTCTGGTCGGGCCCATCGGAGTCCAACTGTTGGTTTTCTTTTGCTCCAGCATTTCAGTGGTTTCTTGCTGTCGAGTCCTCACCGTTGTCTCACCTCTGTGGTTCTTTGATTATTTGTGTTCACGGAGATGTTGCACTGATGAGTTAGGAGGCCTTCATGCGGACTGAACAAATTATTTGTCTAAATCGCGACGGAAGTAAGGGCGAGGATTGTGGCCACATAAAACCGATTTAAGCCCCCAGTGGAAATCTTTCCACTGACCGTTCCAATGCGGTTTTTCTTTGGCGATTGATTTATGTCGTTGTTTGTTACTTAATGTGTGTATCACTTGTGTCTTTTTATTTTGGATGGCCATATGGCCATTTTGTGGGAAAGTACTTGTCCTTATGGCCTTCCTTTGTTTCGGTTTCCATTATGGTCTGGTCGCTTAATGTTTGTGTTTCTTTCCCTTTGGTGTCTTTGGTGGGTGGAGTAAGTTAATTGTATCGATTCCTGATCTTTGTTTTACTTCTACTTTATATATAGTGGGGTTAAAGTGTTTGTCCACTACACGGACTTGTTGACACGATACAGAGGACCCTCGCTACAACGACAGTCACCACGAAAACACGCCTATATAATTTTGACCCCTTTGAACCCCACTTTTATATAGTAAACCTGAGGTTTACGGGGGTAAACCTTATTTTTCCTATTTCTGTTCCAAATTATAGACTATGGGTACTCGTTAGAACCGCCTCACCGAGCTGGTTCTAACGAGTACCCACAATCTATATCGCCTCATAATTAAAATGTTTCTTGGAGTGTTCAATTATTACAATATTCTTGAGTATCTCCACTTTTCGTCTCGCACTCAGCTAATGATTCGTTCCATTGATACTGTCGTTATAACATATTTGTCGTTCTATCAGAAATCGGTATGAAGATGGTTGAGCATGCTTTAAATCACACACCGTACAACCGGCTGTGGCAAGACAGATTACTGCCTCGAAGACAGATCACACAACTGTAAGTTCAAGAGCAACTAACACGAAAACACGCATATATAATTTTGACCCCCTTGAGCTATAGTTTTATATAGTAAAACTGGAGTTTACATGGGGTAAACCTTATTTTTCTTTTGTCTGCTCCAAAATATCAATTGTGGGCACTCGTTAGAACCGACCCGATGAGGCGGTTCTAACTAGAACTAAAAGGTTTCGAAAAAGGGTAGGTGAAGGTTTTTCGTATATATATAAAAGAAGGCAAACAGTTGACTTTTGCTGCTATTGGGGAAGAAACCAAATGCCATGAGATGCCATAGCAACATTCTTACAATATTTCAAAACCAGATAAGGCTTTTCCAGTTCTTTGAAAAATATACTGAAAGAAAATCTTATGGCATTTTGTTTTCGGCGTCAAGTGTACGTCTACGGAACAAAGTATGTTACATTCACTTGCTCACGCTAAAACTAAGATTATTCAGCAGCATTTCTGCTAAACTGGACCGTATAGCTCGGTTAAATAACTACATATTGTTTTTATACGTATGTCCACAAACACAGATCAGAGATTTTCGAAGGCTAACATTGATAACAGATCCGAACTCAAGAAAGACGTGTTCTGGATGACTATACACCGGCAACCTCGGTGGAATCTATTTCATGCTAGCTCCAGGGCATTACTTGTAATAATGCTGCAATAGAGTAACATAGAGCTTTATAACCATTCATATTTCCTGTCAATACACAAATTGTGCAATCAGTAACCATCTGAGGCGTTATTTGTTTAATTTTCTTTTGCTTGTACTTTTTCTTTCCTTGATGCTCCACGACTTAGGTGGAGGGGCTATGCTTTACTCGAACAGCGATTTCTGTGTTTTTATTGGTTAGGAATTTGATATTGAAAGGAAACATCTGAAGTTTGTGAGAATATCTGCTTGTGCCATTATTTTCTTTAACATCAAACGCCATGTATCTTTTATTTTTATCAATTCTTATTGCACAACCCATGATGCACAATATAATGGTGAACATTGAATAGCTTGTTATGTAAACGGTGCAGAGGCGACCATGTACAACAATATGCTCAGAGCAACTCACTTATATAGAGAAAACTGGGATTTACAGGGGTATACTAGTTCTCTGTTTTCTGTTTAAACACGTAGGTGTTGAGTTCCCGTTATAACCTCAATGAAGCTGTCCTTACGAGCACCCTCAACATATGTTTGGAGTATAGATAAGAAAAAAATCACAATTTTCCGCAGAATATACCATTTTGGAGGTATGAAGATTGCACTATATCACACGGCTGTGTTATCGTAATGTGATATGTGTAACTTTGCAGTTAAGTTTAGCACTTTTTATGTACAATTCTTCATTTTAATTTTGTCCATATAAAAAGGCGTAAACATGTTTGTACCCAGAGATACTTCTCTGGAAGGCCTACTGCATTCTAACATAAATGATACCTCTCTGGAAGGCCTACTGCATTCTAACATAAATCCTGAGCTTTCGTTGGCTCTGTTGAAAAAGGAAATTTAATTCTTGGCTGTGCAGATAGGAATTTCTGCGCTACAAAGTGCATGTTACCAATGTCAGACAGTTTTTCATTTTTTTTTCAGAATAAAGTCCAACCCCAGACGATAAATTCAATACTGTGATATGTGTAACTTTGCAGTTAAGTTTAGCACTTTTTATGTACAATGCTTCATTTTAATTTTGTCCATATAAAAAGGCGTAAACATGTTTGTACCCAGAGATATCTCTCTGGAAGGCCTAGTGCATTCTAACATAAATCCTGGGCTTTCGTTGGCTCTGTTGAAAAAGGAAATTTATTTCTTGGCTGTGCAGATAGGAACTTCTGCGCTACAAAGTGCATGTTACCAATGCCAGACAGTTTTACATTTTTTTTTTTCAGAATAAAGTCCAACCTCAGACGATAAATTCATTACCTACCAGTCATGAAACACCACTTGTGTTATTAGTGTGAATGCTAGAACGTCTTTAAGGCTATGATCGAGCATTTGGTTTCTTCTTGCCGGACCAGCTGTCTGCTATGTCGCAAGTTATAACTGAATGAAGTTGCCGGTTCTGTTGCATATCGCACCAAGGCGCACGTTGGTGTAATTCCATCTGAGAGAGATATTGTTGTTTCAACAGACAACAAAGTTGGTATCTATCTTTATGACAGATCGAAGAAGAAAAAAACTAAACACACCTCGTAAATTTCCATTATCTCCCACCAGGGACACCAAAGGGTAATAACAAGCATGAAATAGCAGGACGCTTATGGAAACAACAACAGCCGAAAGCCAGACGGAAGAGTTACTTTCCTGCAAGATGGCCAATTGTCTATCCAAAAGAAAAAGATACTCGTAAAAGCGATACAAGCATTCAAAGACAAAATGTAACAAAAATAAACCTTTTAACTCAATCTCAAGATATTTAGATGATCTTTTAAATATTGACAACCCTTACTTCGAAGGAAGGGTCCTTCAAATTTAGCCATCTGACCTACAGATATACAAAGCCAAACATTATTATATATCGAAGTCGCGTTTTGGATTTGCATTTGAACATTTCAAATCGTTTTGCTTTTATTAGAATTTAACATAAGCGCGATGATTTTGAATTTAATTTAGTAAACTTCCCATGTTTGATGATGATGTTCATCGTTGGCTATCTTACGGTGTTAATACTTCGCAACTTATTTGCTTCGCAAAAATAGCAAGTCATGTCGCTGATATAAACACCCGTAATAAATGTTTGCTTGTTTGTATTGGCATTTAACGGCCCAGTCAAGACGTTTTAGATGATTTTACCTATCCACACTTCTTCTGGGCAGGCTTGTACGTAAGCGGTTAACCAATACAGTGCAAATTCTTTCGCCAGAAACTGACAACTGCCCTTCTTGAATCACGGAAAGGAGAGAGTGACCGTAGAAAAGAATTCATGATCAATCTCCATAGTCAACGGTCAGACACGCATCCGACTAGGCTATACAGCCGGCTTCGTAATGATTTAACTGCTAAATCCCTAATAAGGAATATCGATAATATAAATTTCGGAAAGCATTTTCAAAGTTTTATCGCCATCACTATGAATAATTTATAATTTAATGTTGGATTGCATAGACATTTGCTGCAGGTGCAGTCAAAGCCTGTGTTTTTGGTGACATATATAAATTAAGAAAACTAAAGGCAACCCTACCGTTACGAAACAATTAAAAATGTTAAACGTT
The DNA here is from genome assembly GCA_963580285.1 of Lucinisca nassula. Taxonomy (NCBI): domain Eukaryota; kingdom Metazoa; phylum Mollusca; class Bivalvia; order Lucinida; family Lucinidae; genus Lucinisca; species Lucinisca nassula. Next base: position 114,176,854 of record OY757017.1, on the reverse strand, counting down.
ACAAACGCATTTGATACAATATGCTATTTACTATTCTGTATGTATTGTGTTTGACCCAATCACGGCCAGACATATTGCTTTCCTCTTTAATTGCACGCCGGTGGATTGGGGTGATCATTGCCTTCACTTCTATTTTTCAGAGTCCATGGTCGCTCTGGCTTAAAGGCTTTTGGTAGTTGGTCGGAGCCGGAACTTTTATATCTGTTGCTTAGTCCAACGTGGTTCAACTGTTGGTTTTCGTTTGTTTCAGTGTTCCCGTTGTGTTGTGTCCTCATCATTGGCTTTAATTATGATTTCTTTGTCAGGACTGTCAAAGATCCCCCGACAGAAACACTTGTAGAACTTCTTACGTTTATCTTAGAGGGAAATAACTTAACGGTAGCTTAACGGGAAACATTATCTACAAGAACAAGGCGCGGCAATGGGTACACGGTTGGTGCTAGCATATGCCATCATATTCATTGGGCGACTAGAAAGTCAACTTCCTGCAACATATCGTCCCAAACCACTTTCATGGTTCATAGACGACATCGACATGAAATGGATCCACAGCCATGATAATCTCTAAGTATGGACCCTTTGGAGTCAATCTGTTGTTTTTCATTTGCTCCAGCATTTCAGCGGTTTCTTGTTTTCGAGTCCTCACCGTTGTTTCTTCTCGGTGGTTGTTTGATTTTTGTGTTCTCGGGGATGTTACGCTCATGAGTTAGGATGCCTTCATGCAGACTGAACAAATTATTTGTCTTAATCGCGACGGAATTAAGGGCGAGGATTGCGGCCGCGTAAAATCGATTTAAGCCCCCAGTGGGAGTCCTTTCACTGACCGTTTCAAGGCGGTTCTTCGGTCGAGGTTAATTTTTATGGCTTGTCTTTGCGTTGTTAAATTGCGGTCTTTCCTGAGTGACCTTTTCTTACTAGTTTGAGTGTGTGTATCGCTTATGGTTTTCATTGTTTTGGATAGCCAAATTGGCCATTTTGTGGGAAAGTAACGTTTTGGTCTCCGCTACTGATGTTTCCAGTTCTAGTAATTTTATGTTTGTGTTTCTTTCCCTTTTATGTCTCTGATGGGAGCTATGGGTTACTTGTATCGCTTTATGATTATTGCCTTTCTCTTCTATTTTCTCCGAGAGGCTAACGGCTTTAGTCCTACCATAGGGTTAGATCTAAAATTAGATTCATGTATTCTTGGGTACCAACGCAAAACTGAAATGTGACAGGATCGACATGGATTTGTACCCTTAACCCACTGGTACTTACCAGTACCTTATGCCTACTAGCTACCAGCCAAAACATATTACTAAGAACATTCATTACAGTCTGGCACTGGGCGTCAGATGGATTTGTTCCAAGGCAGAATCATTCGAGCAGCGGGCAAAGGAACTGGAATATCACTTTATCAGACGTGGTTACAAAGCACCAGTGGTTGCAAGTGTGGTTTCGAAGACGAGGACAAAGAAAACGAGTGGCTTGCTATTATACGAATCGAAAGATGGCACAACAGGTACGACGACACCGTTTGTCATGACGTACCATCCTGGAACAACCAAAGCCAAGGATAATTTACAAACTAAAATAATTAATTTATTTAAAATATTTTCTTTGAAAAAAAATCCGCTTTGCCTGTTTAGTCAAGTGAAGTGGTATGTTTGTTAGGAAATGAATAGTTTGTTATGTGCCACAAGCTACACTTATGAACCCCGTCATGGGGTGACCATTATAAATGTTGTGTTACATGAACCAACTTTTGTGTTTGTAAATATTTCATTTTGTATATTTCATGTTTCTCGTGTCGATTTCAATATAGTAAATACTCTGGAGAAGGCGAAATCGCGCTCATATCTTTTGAACCATTTGAGATAGAGCCTTCATATTTTGCATGTAGGTTCCTTGTAATAAGGGTTTCACGTCCATAATTTTGACCTGTGACCTTGACTGTTGATCTACGTTAAAGGAAAAAAAAACATTGGCCATAAAATGGCCCCTCTGACCATGAGCTTAACCATTGACCAACTTAAAAGAAAACAATAACATCGGTCATAACTTTTTAAATCGTTTGAGATAGAGCCTTCATATTTTGCATGTAGATATCTTGTGACAAGGATTTCACGTCCATACAAATAATGTTGACCTGTGACCTTGCCCGTTGATCTACTTTAAAGCAAAAATAACATTGGCCATAACTTTTGGACGTGGACAACATTAACGTTGGTTATGGCCATAACTTTTGAACCGTCCGTTTGAGATAGAGCCTTCATATTTTGCATATAGGTTCCTTGTGAAAAGGAAATACGCCCTGTGACCTGTGACCTTCACATATTTGAAAAATAAAATTATCAATGGTCACAACTTTTGAACCGTTTGAGTTCGATTCTTTATATTGAGCATGTATGTTCATTGTGACAATGTCTTCCCACACAAAATGACTATACCCCGGGACACATTCCTGTTTCACAAACACATCTTGTTTAGTATTATTATTACTATTAAAATAAAATGAAGAGTAACATATTTCTCAGGATTGTAATGTACAATAAGTACATATTTGTATAAAATTGACAAAGTTCATGTGCTTATAATCTGGTTGTTTCGAAACGCTTCATTTATAAATCAGTAACATAACACTTCTTTCAAAACTGATTAACTATGTTGTAATTATCAAGCATTCGAACAGGTAGAGGGCGCAAACATGCAAATGCTCCACAGATATTGTGCTTTTAACATCGTCTGCATTTTTTTAATCCAAGAAGACCAAATATGTTACTGCCAAGCGATGCCACCATAGTATTACCTAACATTCTAACACAGCGTGCCTAGAGATCAATGGAAAATAACAGTGTTTTATTCTGAAACAAATCACTGCTCGGAAAAGCGTGTCGAGTGACGTCATTGAAAACTTCCGATTTATGACGTCACTTGTCGATTTACTTGACGTAAGACGGTGTAACGTGACTGTCGAAATAAGTCGAAGCGTGTTTGAGACTGGACAAATTTAAAGATTTTTGACTATTTTAACATGACTAATAATTCTAAATTTTGTGTTAGGACTTAATAAGTGGATAAACTTGCGATTGCTGGAACATGGAATGATGTTTATATGTAAATATGGTTTTTGAGCCTAGTTTCTATATCGGAAAGACAAACTAATAATTTTATTGATAACTCTAGTCCCACTAACTTTGCCCTGAAGGCCTTTTTACTATTGTATTTGAAAAGAGATTAACGGTGGCAACAGTCCGGGGCTGCGACAACCAAATCGTCACGCTTGACTTATTGGGATCATTGGTACCCGGCTTAAACCAAATGAACACACTAGGGACAGTAGTACGTCTTAATTGATCCGGACGTGCGAGGTATGCTATTGAGATACGGATATGGATCAAAACAAAGGGTCTCCAAGGGCATATGCGGAATTAACTCCGGTAGTGCTGGAGTCGTCACGTGGTCAGTGTACGGAAGTAAAGGTTCCATATAATGCTGCTAAGGAACACCAAGATGATGTCTTTTCGGTGAAAATGGATCTTCTACACGAAGATTCCGATACGATGGCATTTGACAATGAGATTGAAGAGGAACTATCTGAGTTTCAGGAGGTCATCCAAAAATTCCAAGACCTCTTCAGAGAGCTCCCGAAAGAAATGTTTGTAAACAGGATATTGCTCAACGAAGCATCTTGTGACATAACACTTGAAAATTATAGATCGGTCCTGTTTGAAGAGATAAAAGAGATGGACGATTTTCCATTTGGGTTACAGTGCGAATTAAAGCGGCGCGTGCATACTCGAAATGGTGACACTGTTGCAGTTAAATTGGCTTATGACATTCATTCTCTGATGGCGGTACACGATGGTGGAGAGTATTCCGAAATTAAAGATATGCTTCGATCTAATAAGTCAAGCAGCCAGCGTCTGCAATCACATTCCACGGCAGGTGCTGGTAACTCAACTATAAATCCTTGTGAGTTCTCTATTGAGATTAAGGAACTCTCTCAGAATATGAGTGCAGCCAAAGCTGAAATTCTAACTCTCAAACAGAAACTGGTTGCTATTGAATCGACACGGTCGTCTGAAATTAAGACTATGAAATCTACAGTTTTGTCATTAAAATCTGAATTAACATCGTTGTCCTCCACGGTCGAGAGAGCTGTAGTGGACATTAAAAAGGCTGTTGAGCGTCTTGAGTCAGATAGGTCAATGGGTGTTGTTAGCCTAAAAAGCGAGCTGCGAGTTGTTAAAGACACTGTTAAAGATATGCAGGACTCACTTGAAATGCTCGGGAACTCGTCCTCTCCGGGTAGTCGTTCTGCTTCATCAAAAGGGAAGGGCAGTTCGGGTAAAAAGGTTAAGCGCATATCCAACGATCAAGGAATACAACGTACAGGGGCAAGCGGTGCGACTACTACGGAGTGTGCGAGTGCTGAGTGTATTAATACACTGAGTACTAGTGCTAGTTACATAAACAGCAGTGGCATTGGTGTGCAAGCCCAAACAATAGATTTAGATAGGACTGTTCAAAATGAGTTGAGTTACGGATCCCAGTCTGACTTGCCTAATGGCGGCTATAATGAAAACGGGGTACAACCTCATAGTGAGCCACATAGTGATGAGGCGTACAGCGCCGACGGTTTGCCGAGCGTAAGCACGACCGTACCGCTGTCAGCCTTTTCACCTGGTTTTATGACGAGCGAGCCACTTATAGCAGAACCATGCGGCATTAATAAAAACTGTGGTGCCACGGTAAATGTAACTGAAAATTATAATACAATCCAGAATGCGTTGTATAGTGATATTGCTAGATGTTCAGCCACTCGAACCGTTACAAATGCTCCGAACATAAATGTAATACCTACAGAGACGCGACCGATTCATACACGGCATCATATGAATTCTTCTTTTACCATTGCAAACACCCATTTTATGCATGAAAATGGCAAATACATTATGGTCAGACGTCAGCAGTATTAACAGACTCTATTAGGGCTGGTACATTACTTCAAAAAAGTCGGTCTGAGACACTTGGTCCGAACTTAGCTAATTGCCATGTAGGATCGATTCCAAGCACTGGTGACGTTTACACCAGTAGTACAGGTATTGGGCGAAAGTCGCGATCGGCTAACATTCCGGATATAGATGAAACAGCCGAGGCATTAGGGGCTGTTGTTGATAATGATGAGGAGTTTCTTCAGTATGTGAAGAAGAAACCAAAACGTTTCTACCTTGGGGGCTTCAAACCGGAAGTCACACAGAATCTTATTAGGAACTATGCAAGTAAACGCGGCCCAACGGTGACCTGGGTACGTATCTGGTCAAGCAGACGCAACAGGAATAATGTTGTTATTAGGTTAAATGTTGAAGATAATGAATTTGCAGACCGGGTCACCTCTCCCACATTTTGGCCCCGTGGAGTAAAGAGTAGGCCCTGGGTAGATAAATGGGGGGACGGCACCGATCGGCGAAGCGACTACCAAGCGAAGTCTAGTCGACAATTGTACGGTCGATCCGATATTGATGAGTATAATCCCTACTCGCCGTTGCGGGACTATGCTAATGTCTAAGAGATTACACATTTGGAGTAAAAATATCAAGTCGCATGGATGCCAATATTTCCGAAAAATTAAGTATTCTTAGCTGGAACGCTACCGGCATTATGTCAAGTGCAACTTACCTCTGTCGTATTCTGAATCAGAAACAAGTCGATATATGCGGTATTTCAGAGCATTGGCTTTATGAAAAAGATTTACAATTCTTGAACGAACTAGATACCCGATATCGTTGTCATGCTGTATCGGACTTTGGCCTAAATGTTCCGAGCAGACGAAAGGTCGGTAAAGGGGGAGTTGCCATCATGTGGCACAAACGGCATGACCAAAATATTACCCCGCTGTATCTAGATGACGAAAGAATTATTGGTATAAAATATGACTGTGGTTTAAATTGTCATATTTATCTATTTCAATTGTACTTGCCGTGTAGAAACTTTTCCGTTGCTGTTTTTGTGTATTATATAGATAGACTAAGAAATGTAATGAATCTTTACTCCGAGAGAGGTATGGTGGTATTAATGGGGGATATGAACGTTAATCTAGCCCCAAATGTTCTACAGAATAATATTTCTGGGAGACAACGAGCGTTTATTGAATTCTTACAAGATAGTAATATGGTTTCTCTAGACACTTTAGAGAGTTGTACGGGAGCGAGGTCATCTTTTGTCTCGTATGACAATGCTTCTGAATCACTAATAGACCATATTTTACTTCCGATTGAAAAGCTGCCATATATCATGGAATGTGAAATATGTGATGATGATTGTCTTAATGTTTCTAGACATAGGCCGGTATTTTGCCGGCTGCGAGTACCAACCCATCAGGTATTGATAGAGAACGCAGAGACAGATAATAATAGGAATATTAATTGGAAGAAAGTAACGCCCGAGTTAACGTTAGAATATAAGCAATGTTTAAGTAACAATTACTTGTTGCAAAGCCTCGTAAATAATAATATAACTTCTGAATCTGACATAGATTGTGCATATTCTACAATAGTCACTGTGGTAAGGAATACTGCTGTAGATTGTTTACCAATCAAAAGCTTTAAACATTGTTTAAAACCGTACTGGAACGAAAGTCTTTCCCAATTACATAAAGAAATGAAACAAAAACGCCTTGATTGGGTAAATAGTGGAAAACCAAGGGGAAATTACTCAGGATCTTACAATCTTTATAAATCAGCTAAACGCAATTTTAGAAGAAAACATCGTCAAACAGTAGAAGCTTATATGAAAAGTCAAATTGAAGAAATAGATCGGTTAGCAGAAGTCGACAGTAGCTTATTTTGGAAATATGTTAATGTGCGAGTAAACAGTCAGGGACAGCACCTGGATCGGAAATCAACTTTCAGGGTACGTTGGCTGCTGGTCCTCAGGAAATTACACATGAATGGGCGAAACATTTTACAAATCTATATAAACCGTCCGAAGATATTCGCTTTGATAATGAACATAAACATTACATTTCGAGGCAGTTAGAAATAATAAATGAAAATTTGTCATTTCCAGAACCGCCGATCATAAATGCAGAGGAGGTACGGGCTGCTGTACGTCTTGGCAAGAAAGGTAAAGCCGCAGGTGAAGACGGCATTACGTATGAGCATATTAAATATGGTGGCGAAGTATTAAATTCCCTACTTGCTATTCTGTTTACCGCAATGCTTAAACTATCTCATGCCCCGAACGATATGAAAAAGGGCATTATTATAACTTTATTTAAAGGGGGTAATAAGAGAAAGGATGACCCGGATAACTATAGGGCTATAACGCTCTCTTCCGTTATCCTGAAATTATTTGAGAGAATACTGTTGACTCGTATTGAGCTTTTTGATAATATTCAACCGCCGATACATCCCCTACAAGGTGGGTTTCAAAAAGGTTTCGGCTGTCTTATGACATCCTTTGCATTAAGGGAATCTGCATATTTTGCAAAAGAAACCGGGAGTCGTTTATACGTTTGTTTTCTTGATGTAAAGAAAGCGTTCGACTGCGTATGGCATGATGGCCTATTCTATAAACTGTATAATGCTGGTATAGATAATGCTATTTTTAAAGTACTTCAAAATCTTTATAAGGGTATGGCAAGCTGTGTAAGAGTTCAAGGGTGTATGTCAGACTGGTTTCCAATATTACAAAGTACACGTCAAGGGGGAGTTATCTCCCCTTTCTTGTTCTTGATTTACCTGAATGATTTATTATATGAATTAGAAGGGTCAGGCTTAGGGATATGCATTAATAATATAAAATTGTCTAGCCCAACTGTGGCAGACGATATGCTTGTCGCATCATACTCAAAAGCAGGTGCGGATGGGCTGATTAGAATTGCTTATATGTACTCTTGTCTGTGGAGATTTGTACATGCGGCTGCCAAAAGTGCTGTATTGGTTATGAATGAGAAACGAAATGACTTTTTGCAGGCTGAACGAACTTGGAAACTTGGTGGCGAATTTATTCCAGAAAAGGAGCAATACAAACATTTAGGTATTATATGTGACAAAAATCTAAACTTAAATGACGTAGTTGAAGGTGCTTGTAAGAAATTGAAAGGTGCTTTTCTTAGCAACGTTAACTGTGGGTTGTATGAAAATGGTATAAACCCAATTACATCCATACATATATATAATTCTGTGGTCCTACCAAAAGCATTATACGGGTGTGAGTTATGGTCAAATATGTTACCAAACCAAATTTTATCATTGGAACGGGCCCATCGCTTCTGTATAAAATTTATGCAATTCTTACCACGCAACACCAAAAATGAAGTAACTCTGTCCTTGCTTGGATGCAAACCAATAGAGGTTGAAATAGACCGCCGTAAGCTGATATTTCTAGGTCAGTTATGCAACTTGCCCAGTCATGTACGAATTAAAGAAGTTTTTATTAATAGACTGATAAATTACTTAGCCAATCCTAGGTGTCATTATGGCTTTATACCAGATATACACAGAATACTTCAAAAATACTCACTTATATATGTTTTACATGGACTTTTGGACAATGGTTCGTTTTTATCAAAAAATGCATGGAAAAGGCTTTTGACCGAAACATTGGCGAATTTTGGAAGAGATGAAATGTTACAGAATGCGTCTGTATCTCTGTCTCTGAACAGGTTTCTAGGCATTCATAGTGTGGATGGACCTTATATACTATACAAAATATGTAAGGAATCGCCAAAATTGCTTAAATATGTTAAGATGGCGGTTCGCCTCTTAAGCTTAATGTTTTGCGGTGAAAACAGAACGGCATGCCGCTCATGTGGCTGTTTAACAACTGCAATAACCGAACATGTCATCTTATTCTGTCAAGAGAATGAAACCTTCCGCAACAAACTTTGGATGCGTATGATATCTCGATTTGGTGCTGTCTTTTTCAGAAAGTTTATATCGCTATCTCCGGCAAGTCAAATAGATAGTTTATTTTCCGGATGTAAAATAATGTTGCAAGATGATGACGAAATTAAAGATTGTTTAAAACTATTTATTATAGCCCTGAGAGGAGTTCATTTTGTGCAGCACATACAACTTTCATGAATTTCATGAACAAACTAAATATTACAAATATACATTTGGCAATACGCTGAGTTTTTTTAGTAGAACGTTTCTCTACTTAGTTTTCCCTTGCATTTCGTTTCGGCAAGGAAATTAGTATCTGGTAGCAAACGTTCTGCTATTCATTGATAATAGATCAATATTGACCAGCTAAGTTCTCCCTTGCATTTCGTTTCGGCAAGGAAACTAGTATTTGGTAGCAAGCGTTCTGCTATTCATTAGTAAATCAATATTGATCAGCTAATTCCAAGAGTCAAAATGTTCCTTTTCTTGTGTGAAACAGGAGATTCCAGGCCAAGGAGGTACAAATTTAAGTGATCCTGGTGGTCTTCTCGATGGGCATGGCCGACCTATGGTGTATTTAAAATACCACAATATAATAATTATAGTTTCTATAGTTCATGTATATATTTGTATATTATGTTTTGTTTAGCCGTTTGTACTCTCACGTTTACTGTTTGTTTGTCACATTGTTTTTCTGTTTGCAGTTGCTATGCTCTCCAATTGTGGAGGAAAATAAATTATCTATCTATCTACTTTAAAGCAAAAATAACATTGGCCATAACTTTTGGACGTGGACAACATTAACGTTGGTTATGGCCATAACTTTTGAACCGTCCGTTTGAGATAGAGCCTTCATATTTTGCATATAGGTTCCTTGTGAAAAGGAAATACGCCCTGTGACCTGTGACCTTCACATATTTGAAAAATAAAATTATCAATGGTCACAACTTTTGAACCGTTTGAGTTCGATTCTTTATATTGAGCATGTATGTTCATTGTGACAATGTCTTCCTACACAAAATGACTATACCCCGGGACACATTCCTGTTTCACAAACACATCTTGTTTAGTATTATTATTACTATTAAAATAAAATGAAGAGTAACATATTTCTCAGGATTGTAATGTACAATAAGTACATATTTGTATAAAATTGACAAAGTTCATGTGCTTATAATCTGGTTGTTTCGAAACGCTTCATTTATAAATCAGTAACATAACACTTCTTTCAAAACTGATTAACTATGTTGTAATTATCAAGCATTCGAACAGGTAGAGGGCGCAAACATGCAAATGCTCCACAGATATTGTGCTTTTAACATCGTCTGCATTTTTTTAATCCAAGAAGACCAAATATGTTACTGCCAAGCGATGCCACCATAGTATTACCTAACATTCTAACACAGCGTGCCTAGAGATCAATGGAAAATAACAGTGTTTTATTCTGAAACAAATCACTGCTCGGAAAAGCGTGTCGAGTGACGTCATTGAAAACTTCCGATTTATGACGTCACTAGTCGATTTACTTGACGTAAGACGGTGTAACGTCATGTTCTCGCATCGAAAACGTTAGATGAGGATACAAATGCATGTGTTTTAGTCGATAATTTTAGCGGAATTTCTTCTGACAATGGCAAAAAGTTGTGAGATTTTGAAGGAAACAACAGCATTTTTGCCAATTTATAGCCTGTATAGATCAGATCTAATTCAATGTAATGTTGGTTTGTGTCTGATGCTCGGTCTCTGGTCGGGCCCATCGGAGTCTAACTGTTAGTTTTCTTTTGCTCCAGCATTTCAGTGGTTTTTTGCTGTCGAGTCCTCACCGTTGTCTCACCTCGGTGTTTTTTTTATTATTTGTGTTATCAGAGTTAGGAGGCCTTCATGCGGACTGAACAAATTATTTGTCTTAATCGCGACAGAAGTAAGGGTGAGGATTGTGGCCACGTCAAATCGATTTAAGCCCCCCCCCCCCCAACCCCCACCCACCTAGTGGAGTTCTTTCCACTGACCGTTCCAAGGCGGTTCTTCTGTGGCGGTTTATTTATGTTGTTGTTTGTTACTACTCACTGTGTGAATCACTTGTGTATTTTTATTTTGGATGGCCATTTGGCCATTTTGTGGGAAAATGACTGTCTTTATGGCCATCCTTTGTTTAGGTTTCCATTATGGTCTGGTCGCTTCATGTTTGTGTTTCCTTCCCTTTGGTGTCTTTGATTGGTGGAGTAAGTTAATTGTATCGATTCCTGATCTTTGTTTTACTTCTACTTGTTTGTGATTTGTTGAGTAATAAATCCCAGTTTGTCGGTCAGTTGTACTTTACAACTGATCTCTAAACTGTGATTTATTACTCAACAAATCACAGCTAGAGCTGATCTATTTCTTAATTTGGTATGTAATTAAAATTTGTGTATGATGTGGCTTTTTATTACAATTTGTGATGAAGACCAACGCTATATTAGATTACTGCTTAAGATGTATGTAAATTATTCTAATTTAATTTAGTTCTGTATATTGCAAATGTTTATAATTAGATTCGAATATTAAACTAGCAAGAAAATGTCACTCAGGAAAAGTCACAATCAAGAACGCGGCCATTTCAAGTCACCTAAAGTGCCATGGAGACGAAACATGAACCAACGACACAAAGCCAATAAACAAACCAATACACTGCAAAAGAACGATCGCCTTGGAGGTCATTACTAAAAGTAGTGGGGGACTTCAACTCCGGACTTTAGAAAAGTCCAACCCTCGCCAAAATCAAAATTTGAACGATGAGATATTTCATTATACTAATTGGTTACCATGTGAAGATTTTCATGACCTGAAACAATTAAATAATAATTATTTAGTACTCGTTTAAAAATTATATTTTTAGAAATATAACGGGTAACGCATTGCTAAAACACTATTTGCCAGGTGGCGGAAAACAGGAAATGCGCTATTTTTGGTAAAAACCTTAAGGTCTTCAAAATCCCCCATGGAGCAGGGGTGAGGGAACCAAACACACTATTACCTCCTTTTCTGTATATTACACCGTTTTCGGAAATACGTTCATGTGAGGAATTATATTGCGGTGCGGAAAGGTTCTCCTGTCGTGTTTATTTTTGGTTATAGTTTCTCTTTGAGTGTATGTAACGCTTATATTAGTTTGGCTTGGGTAGCCTATTGGCCATTTTGTGGGAAAGTAACTGTCTTTTTGGCTTTCCGCTAGTGATGTTTCAATTAGTGTCTAGATGTTTCATGTTTGTGTTTCTTTCCCCTGGTGTCTCTTATGGGAGTTGTAGGTTCACTGTTTCGATTCCTGATCATTGCCTTCACTTCTTTTTTGACTTGTAAAGATATTCTTCTGTGTAGGAGGTTATTTGACCTTTAATCGACCAAAATTAGAAATATGAGCCATGTCATGAGACAACATCATGTCGCCTTTGCAAAACAACAGAAATGCATAACACCCTGTGTACCCGCACAGTATGTTCACCAAATTAGTTTTCGATGCTTGAGAAGTACAACAAATCTTTTGTTGTTGTTGTTGTTTTGTTTTTTTAGTTTAACCAGTAGAATACTAGTGGACGAAAGTTCGTTTAGCAACTAGTGCATGTTCTGATCAGACACCCTATTCTGCGGTGTCTGATCTTGGGCTGCACTATTCGCCAGGGTGCCCTTTAGGGGTTTCCCGCATGCAATGAGTGAAGACTTTTGCTCTGTCTAGCAGCTGTGCAAATCGTATTTTGTCATACCTGCACACAAACCCTGAAGACAGATTTTCTCGATATTTGACCAATACAGCAGAGTGTCAATGACATACAGAGAACACATACTATATATAGTGACTTTAATGTGATTGATATATAAAACTGCCCAGCCGGTAGTTGCTTGATTGATCTCGTCTAAAACCAGGAAATTTACAGATTAACGTCCAGACATTTAAAACAATCACGGTTTATTTGTTATCTTTTCAGGAAATTAGGAAGATACCTTGATTGTTTCTCCTAAGTACAGATTAGGAACAAACTGACCTATCTGGCGGAAGATTTTTAGTCTTTAAAGTAAAATACTCCTTTTAAATGCCAGACGCCCATGAGCCACATTTAGATATCGTGAACAGTACTGGGCACTTGATTACAGGAACAATTTGGTCTGCACAAGAAACAAATAAAAAAGTAAGGGGAATGCGGTAAACGAATTGTGATTTTGTACGGCAGATCAAGCTAGAATTGTTAGAGGACTTGACTGATATACCCCGATTTAGCGTATTTTACTGAAACGGGGACATGTAACTGAGAGGCTGTCCTTACACCGACCTGTTAACATGATGATACTTCTTCATACAGCTATTATCAAGACAAACTTTTTAACCCTTCTCTTGCTGAATATTCATTTAAGCCCCACCCATTTCTGTCTATCAGCCAATCAAATTACTTGATGTTATTTATTGCTACAAATTCATAAACTGAATGCCAAACAGTGTAGATCCTGATCAGATGGCTTCTTCAGAAGCCATCTGATCTGGATCTGCACTGTTTCCAAAGATAGGGGTTGTCGTGAACAGCAAGATAAGGGTTAAACAAAAACTAGAAGCAGTGACTTTCACCTAGACCTGACCCATATAAAATTTATGTCACGCTCATATTACCCAAATTAAGAATGGGTGTTCAAAATTTGACCTCAACCGGTGAATAAATGTAGGGGTAAGGCCCCCTCCCATAGGGGCTTGAAGAACTTTATGGGCTGCATGATGCTTCCACGCAGAGCTGAATCCGACCCGCACACTAGTACTGGTAAACCGCTTGGAGGATCTAAGCCTGTCCAGGAACCGCGGTGTGAGACGGACGTCCATGCTAATAAACCCTATTGGTTTCATTGGGCGACAGGGCCTGAGATGTCATTTCATCTCAATGTCGGGAAAAAGTTCCACAAAATTTGAAGCCACGTCTCCAAAATGACCTTTACAGTGTTGACGGGGACGTTAAACCTCAAATCAAACAAACAATAATGTAGGAGTAGTTCACAACTAAATATTCTATTTTTAACAACAGTGACTTGACCTTGACCTAACGGATATGCAATTTATTTTATGAACAACTACACTATATAGTGAATGAATGCGAAAATTTTGAAGTCAATCGGTGATGGAATGTGGAGGTATGACAAAACCAAAAATGTGTCACCGGCGGACACAGACAAACCAACAGTCTGTCCCCTATATACCCTACCTCAAACTTAGTTTTCCGAAGCGAAACCAATGACCGGTAATCTATACAAGTTTCTCGCAACTCCCGTCGAAGACACCCAAGTGAAAGAAATAGGGACATTAAACAACTTCATCATTATGACATGTTACAAGCAGAAAGCCAAAACGATAATTACTTTCCAACAAAATGGTCATACGGCTATCCAAAATACAAATAGAGCCCCTGCCTATGGGGGGTTTGAGAAATAGATTGAGCTGCATGGTGCATGCACACAGAGCTGAAAGCGACCGCAAATGTGTACTGGTAAATCGCATGGAAGGTCTAAGTCTGCCAAGGCAATTGTGCGAGTCAATCAATGCATATAAATCATATTGGTTTCATTGGCCGGCAGGGCTTGAGATGTCATTTTCGGGTAAGGGTCCCACAAAAGTGGAAGCAACGCCTTCCAAATGATCTAAATAGTATTGACGGGGACGTTAAACCCAAAATCAAAGAGATAAATAAATAACACGAACAAACAAAACAAGAGGGCCCAGAGGGCCCTGGTTCGCTCACCTGATCCAAAGCATAACAAGTGGGCCCCGGGCAGGGTCAATTTTGGCCCCAGGGCTATAATTTGAACAATCTTGGTAGAGGTCCACAAGATGAAGCTTCATATTGAATATGAAAGACCTGGGCTTTCTGGTTTCAGAGAAAAAGATTTTAAAGGTTTACCCTGCATATAGAAGTCTATGTAAAATATAAGTCTATGTTAAACCAAAGGGCCCCGGAGCGGGGGCATTTTTGGCCCTAGTGCTATAATTTGAACAATCTTGGTAGAGGTCCACTAGCTGAAGCATCATAACAAATATCAAAGACCTAAGCCTTTTGTTTCAGAGATGATTTTTAAAGATTTTCCCTATATAAGTCTATGTAAAACCAAAGGGCCACATGGCGGGGGCATTTTTGGTCTCAGGGCTATAATTTGAACAATCTTTATAGAGGTCCACTAGTTGAAGCGTCATAACAAATATCGAAGACCTAAGCCTTGTGGTTTCAGAGAAGAAGATTTTTCAAGATTTTTCCTATATAAGTCTATGTAAAACCAAAGGGCCCCGGAGCGGGGGCATTTTTGGCCCCAGGGCTATAATTTGAACAATCTTGGTAGAGGTCCACAAGATGAAGCTTCATACCAAATATCAAAGACCTGGGCCTTGCAGTTTCAGAGAAGAAGAGTTTTCAAGATTTTCCCTATATAAGCCTATGTAAAACAAAAGGGCCCTGGTGCGGGGGCATTTTTGGCCCCAGCACTATAATTTGAACAATCTTGGTAGGAGTCTACTAGATGCAGCTTCATACCAAATATCAAAGACCTGGGCCTTGCGGTTTCAGAGAAGAAGATTTTTCAAGATTTTCCCTATATAAGCCCATGTAAAACCAAAGGGCCCCGGTGCGGGGGCATTTTTAGCTCCAGCACTATAATTTGAACAATCTTGGTAGGGGTCCACTAGATGAAGCTTCATACCAAATATCAAAGACCTGGGCCTTGCAGTTTCAGAGAAGAAGAGTTTTCAAGATTTTCCCTATATAAGCCCATGTAAAACCAAAGGGCCCCCCGTGCGGGGGCATTTTTAGCTTCAGCACTATAATTTGAACAATCTTGGTAGGGGTCCACTCGATAAAGCTTCATACCAAATATCAAAGACCTGGGCCTTGCGGTTTCAGAGAAGAAGATTTTTCAAGATTTTCCCTATATAAGCCCATGTAAAACCAAAGGGCCCCCGTGCGGGGGCATTTTTAGCTCCAGCACTATAATTTGAACAATCTTGGTAGGGGTCCACTAGATGAAGCTTCATACCAAATATCAAAGATCTGGACCTTGCAGTTTCAGAGAAGAAGATTTTTCAAGATTTTCCCTATATAAGCCCATGTAAAACCAAAGGGCCCCCGTGCGGGGGCATTTTTGGCCCAAGCACTATAATTTGAACAATCTTGGTAGGGGTCGACTAGATGAAGCTTCATACCAAATATCAAAGACCTGGGCCTTGCGGTTTTAGAGAAGAAGATTTTTTAAGTTTTCGGTGAAAAAAATCTATTTTTGGCTACTGTGACCTATATGTGCAACGGACCGGAACCATTTGAACAACTTTGAAAGGGGGCCACCTAAGGATCATTCCTGTGAAGTTTGGTCAAAATCGGATCAGTGGTTTAGGAGGAGATGTCGTTTGAAGAAAAGTTTACGGACGCACGGACGCACGCACGCACGCACGGACGCACGGACGCACGACGGACGACGGACAAAAAGTGATCCCAAAAGCTCACCTTGTCACTACGTGACAGGTGAGCTAATAAAAATATATTAGCAATACACACGGGCAAAGAAGAACTATAATAATAATAAACCACAACAGAAGAACCGTATTGGAACGTTCAGCATATTTTACTGGATTGCTAAAATCTTTTACGTGGCCACTGCTTGCCTTCGTTTCTGTCGTGGTTTAGACAAACGGATATAAAGATGAAACAACGGTGGGGACTGTGGCAGCATGAGATAACTGATATGCTGTATCTAAAGAAAACCAACAGTTTGACTCAGGTAGGCCCGACAAAAGACAGAGTAACAGGAACCAACCGACATTACTTGAAAATGTTTAAGTACGTCTTATCGCTGCCGCCGTCACAGGGCCTGAGGCCCGGCGTGCTATTATCAACCATGTTTGGGTTAACTACCAAGCATGCAGTCTGTCGTATAACATTTATGTTTTACCAAACCGCTTCTTATCGAAGAATGTTTTTACGAAATTGTGCACTAAAAAGCATTGCAAGCATATTTTTTCTGAATTTATATTCTTCGGGACCATAGAATTTGCAGAAGACATTAAAACCAACATTGAATATTAAAATCAAATCGAAATGGCGTCTATAAAACTTAGATAAGGCTTTGTGAATTCGATCATACCGATAATCCTGATTTATACGTTTAGGAGTTAATATTTTATTTATTATGAGTGCTGAAGTCAGTGACATAACTGGATACTCTGACAAACTGAATAAATTGCGATATATAAACACCGAAAGATGCAATCCGAGGAACATCAAACTCAAATCATCGCGTTTATTAAAAATTTTGCGTGAATCAAACCCATCTAAAAGGGATAACTGTAGATCATAAAACGAGACTACGGTATAAGAAGACTTTACCCTATTTATTTAAAGTTCTGAAGGATAAATTTGACTGATCATCACGGCGCCCACTTAATGCCGCTGAATTCCACAAAGTCACCTCCAACCCAGTCTAGCGACGAGGAGACCCCTTGGCCAGCCAGGAATCCAGATTATCATCCACCGATTTGATTGTAGATGATAAGAATAAACAGATTTAAATAAACATTTTAATAGACCTATTTGTATCTCACTGTAGTGTTACTCCCTAAATTAAGTCCTGCATCCACCTACTTTACTTGACCTCAGAAGAAGACTTCCTAATTTTTCCTGTAATGAATCTCTCTCCAAGTCTGAAGACAAATGTGTGGACGGACGGATGGACGGACGCCTGGAGCCTTCGACCCAGGGGAGATAAAAAATATTCATACAATCCATACTCATACGGCCTTATCTTCTGGAAAAGACACTTTACCCACCCCTGAGAATTTGAATTAGACTCCTTGCTTTGATATTTAGGCATATTTATCATTCTTTAGCAAAAGGAATGTCCAGTCTGGATTATAAATATGTTTGTTTGTTTGTTTTGGAGTTGAACGGCCCAGTCAGCACTATTTTAGGTCATTTTGAACCGGTCAGTTTACCTATTCACACTTTTCCTGGGCTAGCTAATATGTAAGCGATTAAACAATACAGTGCACAGAAACTGACGACTGCCCTTCTAGAATCAGCGGAAAGGTGTGAATGACCGTTGAAAAGATTTCATGATTAATCTACACGAAAAAACTGTTGCCGAACCCGGCAGGTATCGAAGCTGCGTCCTCCGGATCACCAGTCAGAAATTAATATGTTGACAAGTAGTTAAGATCCTGCAAAGGTATCTGCACCGATGTATGCCACAGGTTGAAAGGGATAAATACCCGCCTTATAATTATCTCCTCGCAACAACGTTGTGACGGGGATATAGCATCGGAGCCGTGTGTGTGTTTGTGGGTGTGTTAGTACGTCCGGAACCTTGTGAACACGACAGAAGACACAGTTTTCACCGTAGAAGCTTCAACCCTTCCACAAATGTTCCCCATCGAAAGACCATGACCCCGATTGATTTTCAAGGTCAAAGGTCAATGTCACAATGGCCTGACATGAAAACCCTTGTGAACAGGATAGAAGACAAAAAGATCATGCTAGAATCTTCAAACCTTCCACAAATGTTCCCCATGGATAGATGATGAACCCTATTGATATCAAGGTCAATGGTCAAGGTCACCTTTAAAACCTTGTGAACAGGATGGAAGACAGTTATCCTCGTAGAAGCTTCAAACCTTGCCTTATGTTCCCCATGACCAAATGTCAAGGTCACAGTGAACTTGACCTTAAAAACCTTGTGAACTGGATAGAAGACACAGTTATCCGCGTAGAAGTTTCAAACCTTCCACAAATGTTCCCCGTGGAATGTCAATGAACCCTATTGATTTTTAAGATCAATGGTCAAAGGTCAAGGTCACAATGAACTTGGCTTTAAAAACCTTGTGAACAGGACAGAAGACACAGTTATCATCGTAGAAGCTTTAACATT
Organism: Lucinisca nassula; assembly: GCA_963580285.1. Classification (NCBI taxonomy): domain Eukaryota; kingdom Metazoa; phylum Mollusca; class Bivalvia; order Lucinida; family Lucinidae; genus Lucinisca; species Lucinisca nassula. The sequence goes on along the minus strand of OY757017.1, from coordinate 114,158,072 downwards.
CCACAAATGTTCCCCGTGGAGAGACGATGAAGCCTATTGACTTTAAAGGTCAGAGGTCAATGTCACAATAGACGACCTGAAAAGCCTTGTGAACAGGATATTATCGTGGAAGCTTCAAACCTTCATGCTCTTGAATGATATGCAGCTGCGAAAGGATGCTACGCTTGCGTTGCCTTGTTCTAAAACAAGTGCCCCCTTTTACGAAAATATAGCCTAAACATTCTTTTACAAGTTACAGGTTTTACAACAAGCTTGTGATTATGCTGAGTATAGTCACTAATTTATCATGTTTTACGTTTAATTAGCTTGATAACAATATTGAAATGTAGGATTTCTGGTATCCACAGAATCAGGTTAAGACGACTCTTCTTTTTATTAAAATTGAAAAGGGAAACAATCAGGAACTGATATAATCGAATCCCAAATTCTTCCCAAAATATCACTAGGGAAAGAAGTCGAAACATGGAGTGACGACATGAAACAAAACAGACCACAAGTAAACCGAGTCGGCAGCACTTTCGCAAACAGTTTTAAAGACCATCTGTAATCCGTCTGGTCATCTGATCGTTCGTAAGATATTATTATTCCCCTAGAGAATCTATGTACTCGCTTCTATTCGGATTGTATGCTGTACATTGAAATATAAGCATTGTCGTATATCATCCGACTTCAAAACAATTGGATAGGAGGGGTTTGGGAGCAGGTAATGTTGTACGCCTATTTGTGGTCTTTCCGTCACACAAATTTAGAAATGAAGAACGTTCCGAACGGACTTTGAAAAAAAAAATATATAAATAGATGCTCAGAAAAAGTCACAATCAATCAAACGTTACAGCCTACCAATGCCACCAACGGAAAGAGAAACTAACAATGAGGAAAGCAAAAACCGAATCGCAAACAGCTTAACCACCAGCGCCCTCTTCCCAACAAGGGGTGATCAAGATGCATCAGGCAAAATTAATGGAAATTAAATAAACAAAAGTAGTTCACTACCATAAACACATACAACACCACGAGCACCGTCGGAAAATCTTGCAAAGCTACATGTAAAATTGGGCCCCGTCAAGCGATTTTGGTACTTATCGCCTATGCGAGCAGCGAAGGTTCAGGCGAGCCTGCGCATCCGCGCAGTCTCGCCAGAACCTTCGCTGCTCGCTCATACAAGCAGTGAATCAAGAGGAACCTTCAGACTTTCAGGGCCATATCCCTGGCCCCTCTGAATGGCTGGACATGCGCAGTTAAAATTTGTCATGACGGAATGCTCGAAGACCCAAATTCGCTTGGCGGGGCTCAGTTAACAATATAAGAACTACCAGCGTAAGACGGTCAGTAGCGAGAACCACTGGGAGTTTAAATTGATTTTATGAGCCCACCAGCCTTCACTCTGGATATAACACACAGAATAGTTCACGGAAATAACATGAGCAATGAACAAGATTTTCTTTACATCAGACTTGTTTTGGCGCGCTTTCTAACAGCATGGGACTTTGTCAACAAAATATCTGGAGAACCGTTTAAGGTAACAAGGAAACTGGTCTATAAATATGTCTGAAAAATCAACTTTTCACAGTACTTTTTTTCTAGTTATAAGTTTATACTAGTTTCTAGTTTAAACTTTATACTAACTTATTTTAGTTCGATTGCGATGAAAGCTTCAAGCTTATTGAATCGCTCTTGAACACTCATTCCGAGTGTTTTCACGCACGCGCGAGAGAGAGGCAGTGGCGTTTACACCATTGCTACCCAATTACACCTGATTGGAATGGGGTAGAGTCATCCTTGCCCAAGGACACACTTTATTTGTAGCATATAGATCATGGGCAATTGTTAAAACCACCTAAATGAGGCGATTGTAGCGAGTAACAATAATCTAATTGTAAAGCCGAAATAACAAATTCCCACAATATCAAATAATGCACTGTGTCACACAGATGTACTATACTGTACTATTTATGGATTTATGCAGTATCGGTGAGATTCTGTCACACAAACTTACTTACTACAGCTATTCAGCTCATTTGCTTTCAAATGCTTAATATATTCTAGAAAGGGTTATCCTTTAGAAGCAAGGAATACACCACAGAACTGGAAAATATGGAGTGTACATGTTTTTCTAGTTTCGGCCTTTTAGGCCTCATCAGTGACCCTACAAAATAAGCCAGGTTTCAAAAATTTTCATCAAAGAAAATGACATGAGCCATTCAAATATTAAATGGGAATGTTAGCTAAGACAATCAACAAACAGTACTCATCCATCCCGAAAACACGCCTTTTTGAACGCGAGATATAGCGACTAAAGCAGTTTCGGTGGATGGTTTGATTTACAAACAAAAGGGTATCCTTTGGAAGCAAGGGAAACATTTCAGAACTGACAATTTAAGAGATACAGATTTCAGGTTGTTTTCAGGACAAAGTCTGTCCGGAATTGGCTGTTCGACCACGATATATAATCACGTTTATAAATTCGTGAAATGAACAAACCATAAGCATACGTTTATAGAGCTAAAAGGGTAAACATCTTTTTATTTTTAAAATTGCAAAATCAAACATTGTGAAAACCCGTTTGAATTAATTTTATGAGGCGCTTCTAATGATAACTCCCAGTGGAATTTGTTTCACTGACCGTTCCAAGGCGGGTTTTCTGTCGCGGTTTATTTTTGTTATGTTTGTCTTTGAGTGTGTGTATCTCTTTTATGTTTTTGTTTTGGATAGCCAATTTGACATTTTGTAGGAAAGTAACTGTCCTTTTGGCTTTCCGCTATTGGTGTTTCCATTAAGGTATAGTTATTTCATGCTTAGGTTTCGTTCCCTTCGGTGTCTCTGATGGGAGCTGTCGGTTAATTGTATCGATTCCTGATCATTGTCATCACTTCTATTTCACAATCTGTGTTGCGTAGAAATAAGTAAAGTTTCAAAAAATTTCATTGAAGAAATTGTCATGAGCCATTCAAATAATAAATGGGAATGTTAGCTTGGCTAAGACAGTCAACAAACAGTACCCATCCATCACTAAAACACGCCTATATAAATTTGACCCCCTTAAACCAAACTTTTATGTAGTAAAACAGGGGTTTGAAGGGATGTACATGTTTTTTATTTCTGCTCCTCGTCGAGGCGGTTCTAACGAGTATCCACAATCTATGTTTTGAGCAGCAATAAGAAAACTATCGAATTTTTTCATCGGACAATTTTCATTTTTAGGTGGTAAAATTTACAATGTATTTGTATAGGCGTGTATTCGTAATGCCACACGGTCAGCGGAACAAAATTCCACTGGGGTGCTCAAATCGATTTTACGTGGCCACAAACCTCGCCCTTACTTCTTTCGCGATTCAGACAAATAATTTGTTCATGAAGGCCTCCTTACTCATCAGTGCAATATCTCCGTGAACACAAAAATAGACCAACCACAGAGATGAAACAACGGTGAGGACACGACAGCAAGGAACCACTGAAATGCTGAAACAAAAGAAAGCCAACAGTTAGACTCCGATGTGAAAAAGTCTCACTACACTAGCCCTGTCCAGTGTTTACATTTTACCCTAGCGCTCTGACATTACATGGGCCCCGTCAAGCGATTTTTGTACTTATCGCCTATGCGAGCAGCGAAGGTTCAGGCGAGCCTGCGCATCCGCGCAGTCTCGCCAGAACCTTCGCTGCTCGCTCATACAAGCAGTGAATCAAGAGGAACCTTCAGACAGAAAGCCATATCCCTGGCCCCTCTGGATTGCTGGGCATGCGCAGTTAAAATTTGTCATGACAGAATGCTCGAAGACAAATTCGCTTGGCGGGGCTCACATGGAGAAGAAGCGTTGCTATACATAACCATGACCTGGATTTCGTACATCGCCAGTGATAGTCTCGAGGACAATAGCAGGCGAGAAGCCTGGTACATATTACCCACAGGTCGATTGATCAACAGTTGACCCCAAAATAGAAGTAAAGGCAATGATCACGAAACGATAAAATTAACCCACACCTCGCACCAGAGAAAAATCAATAGCGGAAAGCCAAAAATACAGTTACTTTCCCAATACATGACTAATTGGCTTTCAAAAACCGCATGGGAAAGGTCAGAGTAAAGAACTTCACTTTGGGGGTTGGAGGGGGGGGGGGGGGGCTAATTTATTTTACGCGGCCGCAATTTTCGCCCTTGCTTCCCTCGGGGGTTCGATAAGTAATTTGTTCAGTCCGCATGAAGGCTTCCTAACTCGTCCGTGCAACATCGACAGCAAGAAACCGCTAAATTGCTGGAGCAAAAGAAAAACAACAGTAAGACTCCGGTTGTCCCAACCAGAGACAGGACTCCTGTTATCAGGCCCAAAACACAGAAAAAGGACGACATCAGTCTGCCCTCAGACCAAAAACTCAGAAAAAGGACGACAGTAGTAAAGGTCGTCTATAGAATTGAAAGACTCTTTGTCGGAATGGTTGGTTACACCTGCAAAGGAGGCAACTCCAGCAAAATGAGTTTGTCTCCCATGTCCAAGGATTCAACTCTTTAAAGAAAGAATTTACTCCTAAGGAGCAAGAGCAGACTCATTTTTCAGTGGGACAGGACAAACAGTAAAACGAACTGGAAGTACCGAAAAGTGTTCCACTTTAAAAGAACGGCTTAAAATCTACATTCCCATTCCCCTTAAAAGCAACACAAATAAAGATGATAATGAAATGCCATAATCCTAGAACACATTTAATAGATCGCCCCCGCCCATCGGGGCTTAAAGTAATATTTGGGCTGCATGATGCTTCCACGCAGAGATGGAAATGCTTAGTTAATCTAAGCTTTCCCAGGCAAAGTGGTGAGAGTAGGACCATCCATGCTTATAAACCCTATAGGTTTCATTGGGCGACAGGGCTTGAGATGTCATTGAATCTCAATGTTGGGTATGGAAGCAACGTCTCCAAAATGAAGTGTACAGTGTTGATGGGGACGTAAAACCTCAACGCAAACAAAACAAACAAACATTTTACTGATTGAATCAAGAGGAAAAGCAAACCAAACATTCTGTATAAAGAACTATTGTCAGACTGCAAACCTAAAGTTTTATGCTGGTCCAGATGTATTGTCTATCGCCGCCCCAGGGCACATCCGTTTGCTAGTGCAGAAAGGGTTGTGCTTTTGGACAGATTACAAATTACCTTTCTTCATTCAGTAAATATCAAACAGTGCTGCCGTGTCTGTAAATACACCATGTCACCGAAACAAATAGACCCATTATCTACAAATATTTTAAGTATCTGGTTTATGTTCTCAGACGCCAAAGTTTGGCATTTGACGTTAATAATGCCATACGAGGAGCTTTGCGGTCGAAAAGGTCTGACTTGTTTCTATGAATAATGGACGTTCGGTTCTGAACTCCAAGCACTGACAGCAAACAAGTAGTGAAAATAAATATGCACGATAGACAAGATCATGCACTTAACACATGGGATACGTACCACTGGACGCATATTAGCCCTAAATACGTTCTATAAAAGGGTTATCCTTTGGAAGCAAGGAATACACCACAGGACTGAAGTATATGGAGTGTACATGTTTTCTGGGCCAGACTAGCTAGTTTCGGCCAATTAGGCCTCATCACTGACCCTCAGATATTTTCAAAATTCCACAATGGAATCAATGATCCCAAAGGACAAGAAAATATAATCTACACTATGATGTAGGGCAGGGAGACGTTTTACCGCCGCCACACATTCCCACACACCAGCTGTAGTGAAGCTTACCCTGCTGAATAAATTGATTTAGTCAGACCTATAACTGACAGAATGACGAATAGTGTACATCCTGACCAGATGACTTCTTAAAGACAGGACTGAACTATATAAGGGAGCACAGGAAAACCTAGGTCATTCCGTGTCTGACCTCTGAATGGTTAACATCAATTCTGTTTATCTGATTGGCTGAAAATGGTGAGGTATTGTGACATCACAATAGTTGTCATGGGTGATTGGCAGCCCTGCTCTATTTGAAGCTAACCTTGTTATCTCAATTATGTAACAGCAGACACACCCCGTAATTGGTATCAATGGACAAACATACCTGTAATATAACAAATGAGTCATTATTAATTTATTTTTATTTATAAATTACAAAGAAATAAAATGCAAACATATTTCATAGAGGTTAATTACATGACAAAAGTTCTAATATAATAAACCATCAAATTAAAGCTTCAAATTTGAAGAACAAATATCAGTTGACACTATAGAAAAAATAATCAAATAAATAGATAAAAAGCAAAATTTTTCTAATGAATACTAGAACATTTACATATACAAATGATCGATGATGCGGTTCTAACGTACACTTACATTATAATATAGAGTGTTGGTACCCCCCTCCGAATGGTCTCAATGAGGCGGTACTGACAGTCATTAGAACTATTTCTAAAGAGTACTAGGACTACCAAGGACTAACACATTTACATTTGAGCCCCGCCAAGCGAATTTGTGTCTTCGAGCATTCCGTCATGCAAATTTTAACTGGGCATGCCCAGCCATTTTGAGGGGCCAGGGATATGGCTTTCTGTCTGAAGGTTCCTCTTGATTCACTGCTTGTATGAGCGAGCAGGGAATGTTCTGGCGAGACTGCGCAGGCTCGCCTGAACCTTCGCTGCTCGCATAGGTGATAAGTACCAAAATCGCTTGACGGGGCAAATATATAAACGTTCAATAAGACGGATCTAACGAGTAGCCACAATGCATTTATAAGAACCGCCTCAATGAGGAAGATCTATCCTAGGCGTTCTAATGAGTACTAGGACTAACATTTTGCATATACAAATTTTCAATGAGGCGGTTCTAACGAGCTCCACAATATAATAATATACAGTGTTGGTACTCATTCGAATGGCCTCGTTATAATTTATTATTTTGGGGAATGTGTGTTAGAAGTGTGTTATATCCCGAACCCTTTTTACATTGAGGTTAATGTGTACAGAGTAAAAAAATATGTAAACACACATTATATCTCTTCCAAGCCTACATTGACATTCAGATAAAATCATTTTCTGATTTCAGTCAAGTATACAATTTTATTTTTAATACACAAAACTGGAATTCTTTTTTAAAATGTTAATTAATAATATTAATATTAAATAAAACTATTTATGGAGCATAATTTATCAGCAATTTTTGGATGTATTTGTTTGATAAATATATAGATAGCAGCTGTTTATTGAAGTTAATTATGTCCTATAATCTGTATCAGTTTAAATGCACCCCCCCCCCCCACCACAATCGGTAGCCAGCCCACCAGCTAAACTGTTTGCAAAGGTAGGGGCTGTTGTGTTCAACAGAAAAAGGGTAAATAATTCTGGTGACATTTGAAAAATCGCTTAAAAAGGAATGCCATCACGCAAACAAGTCCATGAAATGAGCAACCCCTAAACCCCATCTTATAAAGGGGAGTGGGTTCATATTATTTTTCTTATTTCTGTTGCAAGACATAGGTTGTTGGTACTCGTTAGAACCCCCTCAATGTTGTTGTTCTAACAGGCATACACAACCTTTGTTTGCAGTACAAATAAGAAATATGTCACGGATTTTCATGGGAAAAGTAGCCCTTTTGGAGATGTGAAAAATGCACTATATCTCATAGGTCAAACTTGTATAGATCATTTTGGAGGCGTTGCTTCCAATTTTATGGGACTTGTACCCGAGATGAAATGACATCTCAAATCCTGTCATCCAATGAAACCAATAGGGTTTATAAGCATGGACTCTCATCGCTTTGCCTGGCCTTAGATTGCCTAAGCGGTTTACCAGTACTCGTGTGCGGTTGGTTCCAGCTCTGCGTGGAAGCATCATGCAGCCCATCTATTTCTTCAAGCCCCGATGGGCGGATTCCATCTGCAGAGAATGAATGTCTTATCATCCCAGTATATGCATATATTTAGACCATCTTTAAGACTGTTGAAAAGACCACACAGAAATACAAAAAGGGAAAAACTGAAACTTCATCGCCCCCACTTCTATTTTAAAATGATCTAAACGAAGAATAAGTGTTGATTTTAGCTGGTCTTATTAGCGGAATTCTGTACTTTGTTTCCTTTAATAACAGCTTACTGCTAAAGGACGGAGTCGCTCCTTAGTAATATTAAGGAGTAGCCGTCGTAGAAGTGACAAATCTAATCGTTCTAAGTGTACTTAATAATGTACCATGTGATGGCTGTAAAAGGTCTCCCAATACACGCATTTAATGCCCTTAATTTTCCAACCCTCAGGAATTACAATTATTTTCACCGTTCCTTGATATGACAACCTTTAGATAAAATAGAAAAGAAGGCAATGATCAGGAATCGAGACAATTAACCCACAGCACCCATCAGAGACACCAAAGGGAAAGAAACACAAACATGAAACAACAGACCCTAATTGGAACAATCAACAGCGGAAAGCCTAAGGGACAGTTACTCTTCCACAAAATGGCCAACTAGCTATCCAAAACGAAATAGTATAAGCGACACAAATACTCAAAGACAAAACATAACAAAAATAAACTGCGACAGAAGAACCTGTTGAAAGCCATGATTAGACCGAGTTTGGTACCTCTTTGTATAACACTGGCTTCTTTGATATGTATGAACTTTTTTTAATACATAGCTGTTTTTGCGGGCTGTTGTTATACTCTCCTTCTATTTGAAGGATTTATCTTCAGTTCTTCTGTATTGTGTCTTAATTTGATGACCGGTATGAATATCCATTACGCAAACACCCCGATACAAATACATTGCCACCTTTATCGCCGAAAAATGAAAATTTTATGGTGAAAAATTGTGATATTTTTCTTATTTCTGCTCCAAATATATATTGTGGGCACTCGTTAGAACCGCCTCAACGAGGCGGTTCAAACGCGTACCCACAATCTATATTTCAGAGCAGAAAAAAGAAAAATCAGGTATACCCCCGGATACCCCAGTTTTACTATATAGAAGTGGGGTTAAAGGGGGTCAAAATTATATAGGCGTGTTTTCGTGATGGCTTTTCTTTAAACGGTATCGCTACAATACGACACGTTAATATCAAAATAGAAGTAGAGGCAATGATCAAGAATCGATACAATTAACACACAGCTCCCATCAAAGACACCAAAGGGAAAGAAACACAAACATGAAGCAACAGACCACAACGGAAACACCAACAGCGGAAAGCCAGTTACTTTCCACAAATTGGCAAAAAGGCTATCCAAAATAAAATAATGTTAGCGACACAAACATCCAAAGACGAACCATAAGCCTTGGAACGGTAAGTGGAAACGAATTCCAATGGGGGGGGGGGGAGCTTAAATCGATTTTACCTGGCCACAAGCCTCGCCCTTACTTCCGTCGCGATTGAGACAAATAATTTGTTCAATAAGCATGAATGCCTCCTGGCTCATCAGTGCAACATCTCCGTGAACACAAAAATCAAACAACCTCAGAGATGAAACAACGGTGAGGACTCGACAGCAAGAAACAACAGAAATGCTGGCGCAAAAGAAAACCAACAGACTCCAATGGGCCCGACCAGAGGCAGATCATCAGGTACCAACCAACAATAAGCCTTTACGTCGGAACCGTCATAGAATTTGAGGCCTGACCCACCAGCGTACAACTAAAAAGAGGTAAGCAAAGTTGTCAACCGTGATTGGGTTAACTGCCATGCATGCAGCCTGTCGTATAACATTTATGTTGTACCCAATCTATTTATATCGAAGAATGATTTTACGAAATTGGGTGCTGAAGTCATTGCGGTTATAAATTTATATACTAAGTAACCATAAACTTAAATTAAAACTTACAATATCTCCCCTTAGGTTACATTCTGCTGCTAGTCTGTATTGATTCCCAATTCCATTAATAGCTTTAAAACTATGTTGCCGTCGGTATTGGTCAGACCCTCCCGCTTCCGTTAATTGCAGTGGAGCAGGCAATACTAATTTATTTAAAAGTAATCCTAGAGTTAGACTATTTCCTATCAAATCGCCCATCCTTCGAAAATATAACGATCCATTCAAATGAAGAGGAATGTATCCTAGTATGTATGAGTACAATGCTATGTGTAAACGGTAGACGCTTTTCTGAAGTTTACATGTCCGATTTGACGTGTAAAATAGAAGTGAAGGCAATGATCAGGAATCGACACAATTAACCCACAGCTCCCATCAGAGACACCAAGGGAAAGAAACACAAACATAAAACAACTAGACCCTAACTTGGCGTTGCCCCACCCCACCACTTCACAAAAGGCCATATCCACCCCAAAACAATATATATACATCTTCCTTATGACAAGACGCATTCAAATAACACTATCTTGGGAGTCATCCGGGGTACCTGGGCCATGCACCACTGCAAGCCATATTATCTCAGAAATCATTCAAAGTATAATATGTTTGTTCCTAATGATACGACTCGTTCAATCACACCAACCTGGGGGCCACTTTGTGCTCTCCACTTTAAAAGGCCATATATTTCAGAAACCATTCAAATCGCCAACCCTTTACCAACCTTAATGTTCTTTTTCCTTATCAATAGCACACCAACTTGGGGGTCCGCAGGGGCCATTCCTTTTCTATCCACTTCTTAGCAGGGCCTCATATAACAGAAACCGTTCAGATTCCCACACATATATTCTTGGTCCTCATGATAAGACACATTTAGGGACAACAACCATGACTTTCCTGGTATCAACAGGGCATGTCCGTACCCCTCCACCGCTTAAGAGGCCTTATATCTCCGGCATACTATAACCTTGCAGACAACAGTGCTGTTTATGAAGAAACTCAATTAAATTGAGTTTCCGGTTTTCACTATTATATGTATTCTTTACTGGTCATGAACAGACTCAATAAAATCGAGTCTGCTATTTTCATTTATTTGGTGTATTCCGTGCTTCCAAAGGGTCTAACTTCAGAACTTTTTTATTTTCACTGTAGCTGGTTTTGTGTGTGTGGCGGCCGTAAAAAGTCTCTCCGTACAACCATCATAGTGCAGATTATATATTTCTTGTCCTTTGGGATCATTGAGTTCATTTAGAATCATTTTGAAAATAGAGTTCTGCTCAAGCCTGTGCTAGAGCGCGTGGGCGGTGTTGCACTTTTCAGTACTGGTCATGAACAGACTCAATAAAAACCGAGTCTACTATTTTCGTTTATTTGGTGTATTCCTTGCTTCCTAAGGATCTAACTTCAGAACATATTTGCCTCAAAAGTCAACCTTTTTCATTTATTTTACGACACTGCAGCTGGTGTTTATTGCCGTGTGGCGGCCGTGAAACGTCTCCCCGTACTTCATCATAGTGCAGATTATATTTTTTTCTTTGGAAGCATCGAGTCCATTGCGAGAATTTGGAAAATCGAGTACCGCTGAAATCGATGCTAGGGGGTGTATTCAGCCTTGCAGACAACAGTGCAGTTTATGAAGAAACTCAATAAAACCGAGTTTCCGGTTTTCACTCTTATATGTATTCTTTGCCTCCAAAGTCAACCTTTTTCATTTATTTTATAATTGGTAGATTAAAATGATATCATGTTAAAATACATGGCTGCCATTGGGCCGTGCGCACCTGAGCTCTGGTTAGCATAGTGTGTGTGTGTGTGTGTGTGTGTGTGAATTCGGGTTTAACGTCGCTTTCAACAATTTTTCAGTCATATCACGACGGTGTCTGGTTGCGACAGGGAGCTCAATGCTCACGTTTATAGTGCTGAAGTATCACTGAAGTATCATGTCCCAGACACATTACATGATACCACACCCAGTCACATTATCCTGACACTGGATCGACCAGTCCTAGCTCTACCCCGTAAATCTGAGTGCCAAACGAGGAGCAACTAGTACCATTTTAACGACTTTGGTATGTCGCGGCCCGGGATCGAACCCGAGACCTCCCGTTCCCCGGAGCGGACACTCTACCAACTGAGCTATCGGGGCCGGTAGGTTAGCATAGTGGCCCATGGGCCTCTTGTTTATTTTCCGTTTGGTCTTTGTGTGGGAAAGTTACTGTCCGTTCTTGAATGGCTTTGGACGTGGTGAACCGTGACCAACCCATTGTTTACGCTGCTATTTAGTCTCAGGACCATAGTGATGAACCTAAGTTTCGTCCCCGGTAACAATTATTTCACGAAAAGTCTTTGGGATCAGAAAATATCTTACCAAAAGTGACTCATAGTGTAGATTATATTTTCTTGTCCTTTGGGATCATTGATTCCATTGTGGAAATTTGAAAATATCTGAGGGTCACTGATGAGGCCTAATTGGCCGAAACTAGCTAGTCTGGCCCAGAAAACATGTACACTCCATATTTTTTACTTCTGTAGTGTATTCCTTGCTTCCAAAGGATAACCCTTTTATAGAACATATCAGACATGGACCCGTGGACATTCCGTTGTTCTTTACGGAGGCTTTTTCGTACCACTTGTGCTGAAAGCTTCCTCTCTCTTCTGCAACAAGGTCTATTGGAACCCGATTTTTATGGTGACATAGTATATAAATTTAGAAAAAAATATAACCGCAATGATTTCAGCACCCAATTTCGTAAACACATTCTTCGATATAAAAAGACTGGGTACAACATAAATGTTATACGACAGACCGCATGCATGGTAGTTAACCCAATCACGGTTGACAACTTTGCTTTCCTCTTTCGTTGCACGCCGGTTGGTAAGTCCTCAGATTCTATGACGGTTCCAGCGAAAAGGCTTATGTTGGTTTGTATCTGATGGTCGGTCTCTGGTCGGGCCCATCGGAGACTAACTGTTGGTTTTCTTATGCCCCAGCATTTCTGTGGTGCCTTGCTGTCGAGACCTCACCGTTCTTTCATCTATGTTGTTGTTCGATCTTTTTTTTTGTTCACGGAGATGCTGCACTGATGAGTTAGGAGGCCTTCATGCGGACTGAACAAACTATTTGTCTTAATCGCGACGGAAGTAAGGGCGAGGATTGTGGCCACGTAAAATCGAGTTAAGCCTCCATCCCCAGTGGAATTCGTTTCCGCAGACCGTTCCAAGGCAGTTCTTCTGCCGCGGTTTATTTTTGTTATGGTTTGTCTTTGGGTGTCTGTGTCGCTTATTTTTTTTTATTATTATTATTTTGGAAAGCCTATTGGCCATTTTATGGGAAAGTAACTGTCATTTTAGCTTTCCGCTATTGATGTTGTCATTAGGGTCTGTTGTTTGGTGTTTGTGTTTCTTTCCCTGTGGTGTCTCTGATGGGAGTTGTGGGTTAATTGTACTGATTCCTGATCATTGCCTCCACTTATACTCCGAAAGACCTTGTTGCAGAAGAAATTTAAGTCCAATATTGAATTTTGAAACTGAATCAGAATGACGTTTATAAAATTTTGAAAATGCTTCGCGTAGTTTATGATACTGATAACCCTGATTAAGAAGTTGAGCAGTTAACAATTTATTACGAGGGTTGAAGTCAGTTACATGACTACAAACTCTGGCAAATCGAATTAATTGCGAAATATAAACGCCATAGGCCGGCGCACGAGGAACATCACCATCCAAAAAAGGAAATTTTACAATCTCAAAATCAAAATCATCGCGTTTATCATAAATTTTGCAAGAATTTGCTTTATTTTACTGAAGTTCTGAGGGGTAAATTTGACTGATCAAGCCATCGAAATAGGTATTGTCAATAGTTAATAAATCAGCCAAATATCTAGAAGTCGAGCTAAAAGCTTCAATGATTTCAGATTGGTTTTCAGCAGAAAGGGACAGCATGAAGTCTCTCTCATAACAAAACAAAAACAGATCAGCCACAAGGGATGCGCAAATAGTACCCATCGGAATACCCACAACTTGTCTAAGTACCTTAGTATCAAATCTTATGTAAATATTGTCAACTAGAAAGATGAGAGCTTCACACACTTTCTGACATGACCATAAAGTATAATTTTTATGCTCTACAGAAGTGAAAAAAAGCATTTCGTACTTTATATTATACGACAGACTGCATGCATGGTACTTAACCCAATCACGTTTGGCAACTTTGCTTCCCTCTTTAATTGCACGCCGGTGGGTCAGGCCTCAGATTCTATGACGGTTCCAACGTAAAGGCTTATTGAGAATTAGAGAGATCTAATTCAAGGTAATGTTGGTTGGTGCCTGATGCTCTGTCTCTGGTCGGGCCCATCGGAGTCTAACTGTTGGTTTTCTTTTGCTCCAGCGTTTCAGTGGTTTCTTGCTGTCGAGTCCTCACCGTTGTCTCACCTCTGTGGTTCCTTGATTATTTGTGTTCACGGAGATGTTGCACTGGTGAGTTAGGAGGCCTTAATGCGGACTGAACAAATTATTTGTCTAAATCGCGACGGAAGTAAGGATGAGGATTGTGGCCACGTAAAATCGATTTAAGCCCCCCAGTGGAAATCGTTCCACTGACCGTTCCAAGGCGTCTCATCTGTGGTGATTTATTTATGTTGTTGTTTGCTACTTACTGTGTGTATCACTTGTGTCTTTTTATTTTGGATCGCCATATTGCCATTTTGTGGGAAAAGAACTGTCCTTATGGCCTTCCTTTGTTTAGGTTTCCATTATGGTCTGGTCGCTTAATGTTTGTGTTTCTTTCCCTTTGGTTTTTACCACTGCTAGAAAATTCAGGTATTGATCTTAAAATATTCAAAAACATAAAACGGCCGAAGTTCCATCTTGGTGTATTAAAAAACCTTCTATTCTGCTCGACTTACATGATGGCAAAAAATCCGAATCAAATCCGATACTTCTCAAACAAAACTTTAAAGTACTGCAGTCACGTTACAATGATTACCAGCAAGTCTATACTGATGGTTCCAAAGAAGGAGATAAAGTTGGTTGTGCGTATGTTTCTAAAGATACGCACAAAACCATGCGCCTTCCAGATGGTTCATCTATTTTTACAGCTGAAGCCAAAGCAATAGACTTAGCTTTAGATTTTATCAGTTCTTCAACAATTCAAAAAGCAATTCTATTTTCTGATTCACTTTCTGTGCTTAAGGCTTTAGACCATTCATCATCTAAAAATCCTCAAATTCAAAAATTGATCGAAAAACATCATGAAATTTCTAAAACACACCAAATCTTATTTTGTTGGCTTCCGAGCCATATTGGCATTGTCGGAAATGAATATGCTGACAAGAAAGCAAAGGAATCGCTCAATCTTGATCCATCTATTTTTAAAATTCCTTTAAATAATTTTAAACCATTTTTCAACAGATACATCTTGTCGGAATGGCAAGGCGAATGGGACCGTGCAATCAATAACAAACTTCATGCCATTAAACCTGTCGTTAGTACAAAATGCTCTCCTCCACAGTTTTCAAGAAAAGAGGACGTAGTATTAACACGACTGCGCATCGGCCATACTAGAGTTACTCATTCTTATATTTTTAATGGTGATGATCAGCCTTCTTGTGTAGGTTGTGATCAGCCATTCACTGTGAAACATATCTTAATTGACTGTGTTGACTTTTCACCCTCACGTATTTTATATTTCAAAGCTGACACTTTACAACAACTGTTTCGAGATGTACCTGTTGATAATATTATTTTATTCTTAAAAGAAATTGGACTTTTTCATAAGATTTAACTGTTTCAGATTTTTATACATTATCATTCTGACTTTTTACTTTTAATATCATCATAATTATTCATGCCGTTTAACCATTAACCGTTTGACGCTTATGACCCACAAAGAGGGTTGACGCGTCCTTAAACACGAAATCATCATCATCATCATCATCTTTCCCTTTGGTGCTTTTGATGGGTGGAGTAAGTTAATTGTATCGATTCCTGATCTTTGTTTTACTTCTACTTTACATGCAAGATAGAGGGAGTCTCCCTTATGAAATGTCCACTCAATTAAATCATTAAGTTTTTTATAAGATTATGAGGAAGTGTAGTGTAAAGGGTGGAAAAATCATAAGTAGACAGACTTGAAGCTCGAAACCGTCTGGATTTCAATTTATTTAAAATTTCATTAGAATTTTATTACAGACCTAAACAGATTTTACATGATCTTTTGAAGACTTGGTGTCTCTGATGGGAGTTGTGGGTTGATTTTATCGATTCCTGATCATTGCCCCCACTTCTATTTTGTCGCAATATTTTATCACATGTTTATCATGGCAGGTAAACATGACGTTAATAATTTAGAGAGTCAGTGGCGGTACAAGAGCTTGACTTTGCAATAAACCGTGCTTTGTATGTTCTTTTATGAAGTTTAGTAATAGATATAACGTAGGAAGCTTTTCTTGGCCTTCTGTAAGACAGACATCAACTTTGGTGGCTAAATGACAAATGTGGTCAGCAACTAACGCCCTCTCTGCAGCTAAAGGCTGCAGTTCATAGGCCTTAGTACCACCACGTTCTTGCTGAAGAGTGTTAACATAGTGAAGCCGACAAACAGCGACCACATTGATAGCGGCCTTATCTGCTGGAGCCAAAACAAACTTATGAAATTCTTGAATACCTAGTTTAAGGTGACGTAAATACGTTTTAGGTTTAGGATGTTATAGGTTCGTATTTTGAGAATAAAACGAAATGCGTTTATTCACTAATTTCAGAATGCTAAGTTTAAGAGCTTTATGCTCAACATACACTCGTTTACACCATCGATTCCCAAATTCATTCAAGACAGCAGCGATTGTTTCTCTACATTTATTGAAATCAATTTTAGAAGGAAATCGATATTTCGGTCCTTTAGAAAATATATTACGTATCTTAGAATCAGGAATAGTTTTTTTTTAAATGCCAGTAATAGACATTTTTCACTAGGACGGAGAAAGGACGTAGGAGATGGAAATGGACTTTATCTCTGGTCGGGCCCATCGGAGTCTAACTGTTGGTTTTCTTTTGCTCCATCATTTAAGTGGTATCTTGCTGTCGAGTCCTCACCGTTGTCTCACCTCTGTGGTTCTTTGATTTTTGTGTTCACGGAGATGTTGCACTGATAAGTTAGGAGGCCTTCATGCGGACTGAACAAATTATTTGTCTAAATCGCGGCGGAAGTAAGGGCGAGGATTGTGGCCACATAAATTCGATTTAAGCCCCCCCCCCCCCCCCCCAGTGGAAATCTTCCACTGACCGTTCCAAGGCGGCTCTTCTGTGGCGATTTATTTATGTTGTTGTTTGTTACTTACTGTGTGTATCACTTGTGTCTTTTAATTTTGGATGGCCATATTGCCATTTTGTCGGAAAGTAACTGTCCTTATGGCATTCCTTTGTTTAGGTTTCCATTATGGTCTGGTCGCTTAATGTTTGTTTTTCGTTCCCTCTGGTGTCTTTTATGGGTGAATTAAGTTAATTGTATCAATTCCTGATCTTTGTTTTACTTCTACTTTATCAACTGGGATCATCTCAACGTTATATGTTCATATATCTAAAATGCGTATCTAGCTGAATAAATCACTTACGAATTGTTTTATTATTATTATTTCTACGGCCCTTTGAAGATTATTTTCCTAATAACGAGTCGATCGTCAACCTGAGAAGTAACCAACGTACGACAGAGCATACGACAGTTGTTGTGACTGGCATCTTAAGGGTTAATGTTTAGACCTAACCCCTACAAACAAGTGTCATCAATGACCCTCAAATATGTTCAAAACTCAGCAATGAAATAAATGATCCCAGGTAACAAGAAAATATAAACTGGGGGGTTTACGCGAGTAAACCCTAATATATTTTTTTTTTTTTTTTGCTGAAGGTACACGTGAGAACCGCTTAATCGAGGCGGTTTAAAAAAGTACTTAAAGTTTGTGTTTTGAGCCAAAATAGGGAAAACATTGAAATTTTGCATCTGAACACGTTCGGGTTTGGGTGTTAAAATTTACTCTATATTTGCATAGATGTATTTCGTAATGGTGACCTGTCCGGTCGACAAGATGAAAGATCAGTATACTAATCATCATAATATGTGCAGAATCTTCGCTGGCAGTTCTTTTACTGTGGTTTGTATTTGCTGTTTGTTTTCTAGGATCGTAATCATAAAGGAGAGAATATGCTTCCTTTCATAGTGAATCAAAGTCAGCCGGCGACCGAAGAATGTTAGTAAAACACAGCAAATAATAATGATATTTTTTAGCATGCTTTACTGGTTTATTGCAATATAGATAATGGATTTTTCCACCGCCGTGTAAAACATGTATACATTCGACTGCTTCATTCCATTTTGGCCCCCGCCCATCGGGGCTTGAAGAAATGGATTGGGCTACATGATGCTGCCACGCAGAGCTGAAATCGACCGCACATGGGTGCTAGTAAATTGCTAAGAGGTTCTTAGCCTGCCCGGGAAAAGAGGTGCGAGTCGGACATGTGATGCATATAACCCTATTGGTTCAATTTGGTGGCAGGGCTTGAGATGTCATTTCATCTCAATGTCGGGTAAAAATCCGACAAAATTGGAATCAACGTCCCCAAAGTGACCATTATAGTGTTGACAAACAAACAAACAAAACTTAACTCCATTCTTTCTATTTTTCTTTCTTTTTTCTTTTTCTCCCTTTTTTATTGATTTTGTTGTCACAGAGTGGTTTTATTGTTGAGTCAGCATAACTGAAACAAACGAACAATAGGTCAAAGAGACCCAGGTTCATTTTTGTTTGTTTTCGAGTCAGGTGAGTTCCATTGAAAAATGTTTAGGCGAGTTCTCTTCAGATTCTGCCTCATTTCAGTTCCCCGGCGAATTCAAGTGAGATAAATTACTTACTTATTAAAGAACAATCTGAAAAAAATGAGTCACAAATTAATTTCAGTTGGAAAATAACTTGTTGACAAGAGGAATGAGTATGGCATCATCCAGAAATTTCGGGTTAACATTATTTTTTAGAATATTACCTTATCTTATTCCACAGCCCTCTGGAATGTTCCACAGAATTCTGCGAGTGTATAAAAAGAACTGGATTTTTTTTTCCAAAAGGCTTGTTTGCTTTTTCTTTCTGCTACATCTGGCTCGTAATAGAAATTGAGGGCTGCCTGGCTCGTAACAAGATGCGTAACCTTGAGATTCTACTTAGGTGAATTCGGCCCCCGCCCATCGGGGCTTGAAGAAATAGATGGGCTGCATGCTGCTTCCACGCAGAGCTGAATCCGACCCACACACGAGTACTGGTAAACCGCTTAGAGGATCTAAGCGTGTCATGACAAAACGGTGCGAGTCGGACCTGTCTATGCTTATAAACCCTATTTGTTTCATTGAGCGGAAGGGCTTGATGTCACTGCATCTCAATATCGGGTAAAAGTCACACAAAATTGGAAGCAACGTCTCCAAAATGACCTTTACAGTGTTGACGGGGACGTTAAACTTCAAATCAAACAAACAAACAAACAAACAAAACTTAGGTGAATTCCAAAGTAACTTCCTTTTACATAACTTCCCATGCTGATGCTACTTTTTCTCAGCTGGATTCACAGGAGACCTCGCAAAATAAAAGTACTCTATACTTACCTCGCTCATCTGAGGTCCCTAGAGACTTGGCTGTTGATTCGAACCTCGCTAAGGTCACATGTCTGCAGCTAACGGAAGGTCAGGTTGTTTCCACCCCGCCCCCCTTCCCCCCGCCCCGAGTACTTCGGTTTTCTTTAAACTTAAACGATCGGCTCGACCTGGGTGAAATAATCTTGTGAGGGACGTAAAAATAAAAAAAAAAGATAGATAAATAAATAAAAGTCTAATGTGCATTGCTTTCAGACCTTGCTTATGCGTGTTACGGAGATACATTCGTCTTACATCGAGACTTCGCCTTATGATGTGCGTTCCCTGAAGAATAGGTCACGCCCGTCGGAAATAGATTCGGCTGCATAGTGCTTCCGCGCAGACGTGAAACTGACGGCACATGAATATTGGTAAACCGCTTGGCACACAGCTTCTGCAGACAAAGTGGTGCGAGTCGGAGCGCTCAATTCATATAAGCCCTACGACAGGACTTGAGATGTCATTTCATCTCAATGTTGGATAAAAGTTAAAAAAAAATAAAGGAAGTTAAATCCCAAAATGAATGAAATAGTGTTAATGGGGACATTAAATCTAAATTTAAACAAAAGTTCCATGGAGCCCTCGCCCATGTGACCTCACGAAAACACGCCTGTATAAATTTGAACCCATTGAACACAACTTTTATAAAGTAAAGCTGGGGTTTACAGGGGTAAAACCTTAATTTTCTTATTTCTGCGCTAAAATATAGATTGTGGGCACTCATTAGAACCGCCTCTACGAGGCGGTCCTAACGTGTACCTAGAGGCGGTTCTAACGTGTACCCACAATCTTTATTTTGAGCAGAAATAAGAAAATTAAAACAATTTTTCATCTAAACAAAAATCATTTTTCGGTGGTAACATTTGCAGTGTATTTAAATAGGCGTGTTTTCGTAATGAAGTTCCCTAGAGACTTCGCCTGAGGTAAGTTACCCCGCTGACAACGCCTCATAATACTTCCCTGCAGACCCCGCTTTTTGTCACTTCCCTGAAGACTTCTTCTCGATAAGGAGTCTGGATATTTACCTCAGGACTAATTGGTGAGGCTTAAGTTGAGTCCAGTGGAAACTTTGCCTCTTTTCAGTTCTCTGGAGACTGCGCCTTAGGCAAGTATCTGGAGACTTCGTCTCATGTGAATTCAAAACTGTCAGTTTGGGCAAAATACATTGCTTTCTTCGTTCTGCTAGATACGCCTTTTTTTACAGATAACTTATACTTAAAGGTATTGTTGAGAACATCCCAGCGTGTAAACTCCGTTCTCGATCTTCGAAGTCCTAATTCGGTCTTCGTGAAAAATGTCTAATAATATGACCAGCAGCAGGATAGCAATACAATGAATTTATACAATCACATGTATCAGGCGTGTTAGTGTCAATATCAAGATCAGAAACAAGTGTATTGACATTAAACATGATAGATCTAGCAGGTTTGTTGTATATTTAAAGCAATGTATGGGTGTTTAAGTATTTTAAAAATAAGCAGGAATGGACGAAATCAAAGTACTTTCCCGGAAGATACTAGGTAAATCTATAAAAACCCAAACCCTCATTAATGAAGGATATTTTGATGTAATGAAGTTTGTGATTAATTTCAGAATCGATGAAAAGACGAAGAGCATGCTGAGTATGACCTCTAGTTAAAAGAGCAGCATCGTATAACTGAGGAGAGGTATCGTAGACTTTATAATCGGTTCAATGCGGTTCTTCCGTCGCGGTTTATTTTAGGAGAGCCAGTTGGCCGTTTTGTGGAAAAGTAACTTTCCACTATTAATGTTTCCATTAGGGTCTAGTTATTGTTTGTTTGTGTATTTTTCTTTTGGTGTCTCTGGTGGGATGTGCAGGTTAATTGTATCGATTCCTCAGCATTGTCTTCACGTTTATTGTGTTCTTCGGATGACTCGGTCTCACATACAAAAAGAAACCAAAACTCAATACGATAACTTACCCGCGCGACATAGTGCATTTTTCACATCTCCTAAATGGCTACTTTTCTGATGAAAATCCTTGATATTTTTCTTATAAATGCTCATAACATAGGTAGGGGCCTCCGTGGTGTAGTGGTTACGCTACTCGCCTTGTAAACCAGAGATCACAGGATAGATCCCGGGCTTCTCCAGGCTTTAAACCAAGACCCGTCTCCGTATGACCTTAGCTGTTGGCGGGACGTAAAACTGAAACACTCACTCACTCACTCATAACATAGGCGGTTCTAACGAGTACCCACAACCTATGTCTTGGAGTAGAAATAAGAAAAATAACGAATACCCCGTAAACCCCAGTTTTCTCTATATAAAGTGGGGTTTACGGGGGTCTTCATTTCACGGACTAGTTCGCGTGATGGTTGCGCTTTTAAAGGACGCTTCAGACAAAACAATGTTTGTTTCATATGCATGTAATGGCTTCAAAACATTTGTCATATGATATTTTGAGGTATTTCTCTTTCTGCTTCACTAATATTCGTTAGTTTCACCTCGTTCACACGCTCTTAACAAGTACCTGCAACCTAAGTATTGATCTCCCCAAACAAAGCGAGTTATCCAAATGGATGAAATATATATCGCTTAGAAACTATAGAGCTTTTTGAAACTACATGTACATACGTCATGCGAAAAGCTGCAATGCCGTTATCGAACGACAGTGTGGATCAACCATCCTTTTTGTGCATTTTGATCAGCAACGGTTCAATTGCTGCTCACTTTGCACAACACCTTTAACTCTTTTTATACCAAATGGAGTCAACAGCAGGAGTCCAGGTGTCAGGTTGTGTTTTCTTCCAAATGCATATGGTAAATGGTTTAATTGTTCGCAAACAATGAAGGCCCTGATCAGCCGCCCCGTTCTGTGGCCTCTGATCTGGGCCTGTTCTGTTTGCTAGGGTACTTGTTTTGGGGGTTTCCAAGACAAAATGCCCCCAGGTATTAGACTTCCTGCCTTGCCGTGGCCCTGGGGGCTCAATTCCCACTGGGCACATTGCCACTGCGGTCTCTGTGCCCACTGGGAAGAGCTAAAGGAAGTACCACCCGTTTGCCGTGGGTGGCGTCCTGTAAGCCGGAAGAAGGGATCCTGGAGGTTGAGGGTTACCTGAGGTGGCGGTGCTTCAGGTACCCAACACGCCTCTTTGGCCTGGCTTTTCGGTGTAGACGGGTGGCCGTGCGGTCCGGCACGGTCAATCGGCTGGTCACGCCGAGCCCTAGAGATACCGCTTTGCTTTCTCTTCAACTCTTTTTGTATCTTTCCTGATACCAACCATATGCCCATTTACCTTACCCTTTTCTGTCTTTTATCTCTAGAAGGCGGTGGCTAAACGGATCAATCGTGTAGGCATTCTGTTTATACGAGTATATCTCACGTGTATCTCTAACACCTGCGAGTTGGATAACCACTCCATTATGGTGTTCCCTTGTAGGGCTCCACGGAGGGCGGAGAGCACTTGGGACGAAACTATAATTTTTTCCTTATGCCTAATGGAAAAAAACATAACCGCAACGCATCCAAACGTAAAAAAGACGAGGATTCATCCGGAACGGATGAACCCAGTCAGCAGTCTAGTCAACAGTCTAGCCAGCAGTCTGCTGCACCAAAGCAACTAAATTTTCCACGCTTCTTAGTAATGTCATCATGTGAAGATACACGCACTTTGTCAAGTCTATCCCCATTCGTGATAGAAAAGAGCATCATGTCCATTGCCGGACATCCCAAAAGCATTAAAACGCTTAAGTCAGGTGACCTTTTATTAGAAGTCGAGAGAGAACAGCAGGTGAAAAGCCTGCTTAGTACCACAAAGCTCTTCGATCTCAAGGTCAAAGTATCTCTGCATAATACACTTAACTCATGCAAAGGTGTTATCCGCAGCCCAGAGCTCCGTCCTTGCAGCGATGCAGAGATAGTTGAGAACTTGAGATCGGAAGGCGTCATTGGTGTACGTAACATCCAAGTTCGTAGAGGTGGTGTATTGAAGCCAACGGGTACTTACGTGTTGACTTTTAATACACCAGTTCTACCCAAGAAAATCAAAGTAGCATATCTTTCAGTTAACGTGGATGTTTATATACCAAACCCTCTCAGATGTTACTCGTGTCAGGTTTTTGGCCACCACAAAAGCAGATGTCAGAAGAAAAAACTCTGTCCAAATTGTGGTGAAGAAAAACATGTCGATAATCACCAAAACTGTAAAAATGAGGCCAAATGTGTAAATTGTGGTGGCAAGCATGCTGTTTTCTCTCGAGATTGTCCGGCATGGAAAAAAGAAAAAGAAATACTTACTGTCAAATACCAAAGGGGGATGACATTCCCAGAAGCGCGGAAAATTGTTGACGAGCGATACACAACACCAACCACCAGTTACGCCAGCATCACAAAGGGTGCTGGTGTACAAGTTTCCAGCTCCGCAACGCAGACTGTTGAATCATGCATAGCTGAACTAAAGAAATCTGGTGCATGGAGCAAATCCACTCCAGCACCACAAAGTTCAACCAATTTATCAAAAGGCGCAATCCAGGTTGCTTCGGATCGGTCGACAGCGACCGTACCGAAGCCAGCGCCGCATGTAAAAGAGAAACTCGACTCAGGTCGAACTAATAAGGGATCGGAAGATCCGATCAAAAAACATCAATTGTCTCTAAAACAAACAGACAGACAACGTAAAATGGAAAGAGACAATATAAAATTCCAGAACAGATTCGGATCTTTGAGTGACAGTGATATGGAGTTTGAAACTCCATCATCACCAAATGGCAATAACAGATCGAGGTCAGCAACACCACGAGCTGGTGTTAGCAGATCTATATCACCAATTGCAGCTCCAATGTAGTTTCTAGTCTTAATATCTTCATAAAATGGATTTAAAACACAAAATAATACAATGGAATTGTCGAGGTCTTAAATCAAATTATAATGAACTCTTATTACTTATTTCGTTATTAAACCCATCGGTTTTTTGTTTGCAAGAAACTTTTTTAAAAACTGATGACAACATTGATGTCAGGGGTTTCAATACATACAACTATATCTATTCTGATGGTAACAAACCATCTGGTGGCAGTTCAATTCTTGTTAAATCATGTTTACCACAAAGAGAGATCAAATTAAAAACAGACCTACAAGCTGTAGCAGTATCGGTTTCTCTGGATAAAGAAACTACAATATGCTCTTTATATATTCCACCCTCATTTTCTTTAGAGCCCGAACATCTTGACTCATTGCTGAGTCAGCTTCCATCCCCATATCTTTTAGTTGGCGACTTCAATGGTCACAATATTCTATGGGGCTGTAAAGATATCAATAACAGAGGAGCACTTGTTGAAGATTTTATTGCCAAGAGCGATATTTGCTTGATGAATGATAAATCTTACACTTACCTTCACCCAGCGACAGGTCATTTGTTTTCTTTAGATCTCTCTTTGTGTCACCCATCTCTCTTCTTGGACTATGACTGGTCTGTTCATGATGATCAGTGCGGAAGTGATCACTTCCCTGTTATAATTGAGAGCGTAAAGGAACAAGATGAGGACTGTAGCCAGAAATGGAAAATGAATAAAGCCGACTGGGAATTATTCCGTAATTTATGTGAAGAAGAGTTATCAGTTGATCACTTAAATGAATCATCTGACATTGTTTCTGATTTCACAGATAAACTAATTAATATATCAGAACAATGCATTCCAAAGACCTCCATAAAAACCAAGAAAAGCAAGCCTTGGTTTAATAATGACTGTAAAGAAGCTATTCAAAAGCGCAAACAGGCTCTAAATAAGTTCTGCAAAAGTCCCACTTCAGAAAAGCTAAACGACGTTAAAGTTTTAAGAGCTAAAGCTCGGCGAACAATCCGAGCTTCCAAACGAAAGTCATGGAGAGAATATGTCTCCAAATTGAACTACAAAACCCCCATTAAAAAGGTTTGGGATATGGTACGAAAAATTTCAGGAAAAACAAAGTCCTCTAGTTTTACACATTTAAATACTGGTTTTGACACAAAAGCTTCAACTAAAAAAGATATTTCAGATACTCTTGGTAGCACATTTTTGAGCAATTCATCACCGCGTAATTATTCTGACACTTTTAGAAATTTCCAAAAGGACCAAGAGAAAAGAAATCTAAACTTCAAATCCCACAATCACGAAGAATACAACAAACCTTTTAACTTATCCGAACTAGTGGAAGCCATTGAAAAATCACACGATACAGCAACCGGCCCCGATGAAATTCATTATCAGATGCTTAAGCATCTGCCAAAAAGTTCTCTTTCAACACTTTTAGATATCTTTAATAATATTTGGGAAACTGGGGTCTGTCCTGAGAGCTGGCGTTTTGCTACAGTTGTACCAATTCCAAAACCAGGGAAAGATCATGCAGAACCTACGAATTATCGACCGATAGCTTTGACAAGTTGTTTGTGTAAAACATTGGAGAGAATGAAAAACAAGAGATTAGTTTGGTACTTAGAGTCCAACAATCTCATTTCAGAATATCAGTCAGGTTTTCGTTCGGAACGTAGTACCAACGACAATTTAATAAGACTAGAAACATTTATACGAGATGCTTTTATTAACAAAGAACACGTAGTAGCTGTCTTTTTCGACTTGGAGAAAGCATATGATACCACTTGGCGTTATGGAATATTGAGAGATCTCCATAACCTCGGCTTAAGGGGAAAACTTCCCAGTTTTATTCAAAGTTTTTTAGGTGAGCGTGTATTTCAAGTCCGCGTGGGATCTACCCTATCAGATCTCTATGCACAAGAGCAGGGTGTCCCACAGGGTAGCATTCTCTCAACTACGCTATTTAACATCAAAATAAATAATATTGTACAATGCTTGGACGACAAAACGGACTGTTCATTGTATGTTGATGATTTTTGTATATGTTACCGTTCAAAAAACATGAAAACAATTGAACGAAAGTTACAACAAAATTTAAAACGAATACAAGAATGGACTGATAAAAATGGTTTCAAGTTCTCCAAGTCGAAAACGCAGTGTGTTCATTTTTGTAAGCTACGGAAGAAACACGACCATCCTTCCCTGTTCTTATACGGATCACAAATTCCTGTTGTTGAAGAAGCCAAATTTCTTGGGGTCATATTTGACCAAAAGTTATCTTTTATACCACATATTAAATATCTTAAAGCGAAATGCTTAAAAGCTTTGAATCTTTTGAAAGTTTTAGCTCATTCAAGTTGGGGAGCAGATCGGTATACTTTATTACATCTTTACCGGTCTTTAATAAGATCTAAATTAGATTATGGGTCTGTTGTTTATGGTTCTGCCAGAAAGTCCTATTTAAAATCCTTGGATACTATCCATCACCAAGGCCTTCGTCTGGCTATGGGAGCCTTCCGTACTTCTCCCGTATTAAGCCTTTATGTAGAAGCAGGTGAACCATCTTTAACTTCGCGTAGAGAGAAACTTTCTCTTCAGTATGCTATTAGACTTGCTCCAAATCCATCTAACCCGGCATCCAAAATTTCATTTCCACCTCAATTTGTAGATAAGTATGAAACAAAACCCACAGCAATCAAACCTTTTGGATTACGTATTTTACCACTGCTAGAAAATTCAGGTATCGACCTTAAAAATATTCAAAAACATGAAACGGCCGAAGTTCCATCTTGGTGTATTAAAAAACCTTCTATTCTGTTCGACTTACATGATGGCAAAAAATCCGAATCAAATCCAATACTTCTCAAACAAAACTTTCAGGTACTGCAGTCACGTTACAATGATTACCAGCAAGTCTATACTGATGGTTCCAAAGAAGGAGATAAAGTTGGTTGTGCGTATGTTTCTAAAGATACGCACAAAACGATGCGCCTTCCAGACGGTTCATCTATTTTTACAGCTGAAGCCAAAGCAATAGACTTAGCTTTAGATTTTATCAGTTCTTCAACAATTCAAAAAGCAATTATATTTTCTGATTCACTTTCTGTGCTTAAGGCTTTAGACCATTCATCATCTAAAAATCCTCAAATTCAAAAATTGATCGAAAAACATCATGAAATTTCTAAAACACACCAAATCTTGTTTTGTTGGCTTCCGAGCCATATTGGCATTGTCGGCAATGAATATGCTGACAAGAAAGCAAAGGAATCGCTCAATCTTGATCCATCTGTTTTTAAAATTCCTTTTAATAATTTTAAACCATTTATCAACAGATACATCTTGTCGGAATGGCAAGGCGAATGGGACCGTGCAATAAATAACAAACTCCATGCCATTAAACCTCTCG
Organism: Lucinisca nassula; assembly: GCA_963580285.1. Classification (NCBI taxonomy): domain Eukaryota; kingdom Metazoa; phylum Mollusca; class Bivalvia; order Lucinida; family Lucinidae; genus Lucinisca; species Lucinisca nassula. Next base: position 114,130,415 of record OY757017.1, on the reverse strand, counting down.
TTAGTACAAAATGCTCTCCTCCACAGTTTTCCAGAAAAGAGGACGTAGTATTAACACGACTGTGCATCGGCCATACTAGAGTTACTCATTCTTATATTTTTAATGATGATGATCAGCCTTCTTGTGTAGGTTGTGATCAGCCATTCACTGTGAAACATATCTTAATTGACTGTGTTGACTTTTCACCCTCACGTATTTTATATTTCAAAGCTGACACTTTGCAACAACTGTTTCGAGATGTACCTGTTGATAACATTATTTTATTCTTAAAATAAATTGGTCTTTTTCATAAGATTTAACTGCTTCAGATTTTTATATATATCATTTTGACTTGTTACTTTTAATATCGTCATAATTATTCATGCCGTTTAACCATTAACCGACTGACGCTTATGACCCACCAAGAGGGTTGACGCGTCGTTAAACACGAAATCATCATCATCATCACCAAGACAAAATGAGTTACACATTAAAAAGACAAAGGATCAGAATCAGATCCCAAATTCTTCCCAAATCATCACCAGGGAAGAAGTCGAAACATGGCGTGAGGACAATTAACAAAACGGACCATAGGTCATATATATGTAAAATCCCATATATGTAAAATTTCAAAACTTGGTTTGTTGATGTACATGAGCGGTCCGGTTTGAATCTTAGCTAGTCGCAGTGCCCAAGGCCCGTATATAATAATACAACATGGCGTGAAATTGATTTGATCCAGGATGTTCCTTACTTTTTCATTCTATGTTATCAAAATTACTCGGTTAATGAATTGTGCCTATTTCCAGACATATTCATCTCTAGCTACAGTGATTTACAATTTTAAATAATCTTTGGTCCTATATAGCACAAAAATGACAAGATTAGCAATTTCCTCCCTGCTATTGAATAAACAGTCTATAAATAAATCTAATTGTTTTGTATGGTATGACCGCAATGAAACGACTTTTTTATGATACAGTCGGTGTTGTACATTTATAAGGTAGACTGTCATTGATATGAAATGTAGAAGTAAAACAAAGATCATGAATCGATACAGTTAACTTACTCCACCCATCAAAGATACCAAAGGGAAAGAAACACAAACATGAAGCGACCAGACCATAATGGAAACTTAAAGAAAGGAAGGCCATATGGACAGTTACTTTCCCACAAAATGGCCATATGGCCATCCAAAATAAAAAGACACAAGTGATACACACAGTAAGTAACAAACAACAACATAAATAAACCGCCACAGAAGAACCGCCTTGGAACGGTCGGTGGAAAGAATTCCACTGGGGGGGCTTAAATCGATTTTACATGGCCATAATCCTCGCCCTTATCTCTGTCGCGGTATACACTAATTTTGTTTAGTCCGCATGAAGGCTTCCTAACTCATCAGTGTATCATCTCCGAGAACATGCAAATATGAACACTACAGAGATGAAACAAGGTTGAAGCCTATTTAAGAGAATATGCTTGTATTTTGTTTCATGGGGTGTAAAAAGTGGCCTTTTCCATTAAAATGATTAACAAAATACTAGGTATTTCTTCTTTATGTGTCAGAACACATCAACTCGCCATGTTTGGACCCCGGGCTATTATTTGATAGTTGTTCTGCACCTTTTTAGCTTACCTGTCAGGTAGTGACAAGGTGAGCTTTTGGGATCACTTTTTGCCCGTCGTGCGTCCCTGCGTGCGTCCGTAAACTTTTTCTATAAACAAAATCTTCTCCTTAGCCACTGATCGGATTTTGACCAAACTTCACAGAAAAGATCCTTAGGTGGTCCCCTTTCAAAGTTGTTCAAATGGTTCCGGTCTGTTGCACATCTAGGTCACAGGAGCTAAAAATAGATTTTTTACTGAAAATTTTAAAAATCTTCTTCTCTGAAACCGCAAGGCCCAGGTTTTTGATATGTGGTATGAAGCTTCATCTAGTGGACCTCTACCAAGATTGTTCAAATTATAGCCCTGGGGCAAAAATATGCCCCCGCCCCGGGGGCCTTTTGTTTTACATAGGCTAATATAGGGAAAATCTTTAAAAATCTTCGTCTCTGAAACGGCAAGGCCCAAGTCTTTGATATTTGTTGTGAAGCTTAATCTAGTGGACCTCTATCAAGATTGTTCAAATTATCGCCCTGAGGCCAAAAATGCCCCTGCCCTGAGGGCCTTTGGTTTTATATAAACTTATATAGGAAAATCTTTTAAATTCTTCTTCTCTGAAACCACAAGGCCCAGGTCTTTGATATTTGGTTTGAAGCTTCATCTAGTGGATCTCTACCAAGATTGTTCAAATTATAGCCCTGGGGCGAAAAATGCCCCCGCCCCGGGGGCCTTGGGTTTTACCTAGGCTTATATAGGGAAAATCTTTAAAAATCTTGTTCTCTGAAACCGCAAGGCCTAAGTCTTTGATATTTGGTGTGAAGCTTCATCTAGTGGACCTCTGTCTAGATTGTTCAAATTATAGCCCCAGGGCCAAAGATGCCCCCGCCTCAGGGCCCTTTGGTTTTACATAGGCTTATATAGGGAATATATTAAAAAATCTTCTTCTCTGAACCCACAAGGCCCAGGTCTTTAATACTTAGTATGAAGCTTTATCTAGTGGACCTCTACCAAGATTGTTCAAATTATAGCCCTGGAGCCAGAAATGCCCCCGCCCCATGGCCCTTTGGTTTTACATAGGCTTATATAGGGAAAATATTTAAAAATCTTCTTCTCTGAAACCACAAGGCCCAGTTCTTTGATATTTGGTGTGAAGCTTCATCGAGTGGACCTCTATCAAGATTGTTCCAATTATAGGCCGAGGGCGAAAAATGCCCCCACCTGCAGGCCCTTTGGTTTAACATTTGCTTATACAGGGAAAATCATTAAAAAGCTTCTTCTCCAAAACCGGATGGCCCAGTTCTTTGAAATTTTGTGTGTAGCTTCAACTGGTGGGCTTCTACCAAGATTGTTCAAATCATAGCCCTTGGGTCAAAAATGCCCCCTCCCCGGGGCCCTTTGTTTTTAGATTGACTTATATAGGGAAATTTAAAAAAAAAAATCTACTCTGAAACCGCAAGGCCCAGGTCTTTGATATTTGGTGTGAAGCTTCATCTAAATTGTACTAATTATAGCCCTAGGAAATAGAACTCAAGGCAATGAAAACTTTTGAAAATCTTCTTGTCTGAAAGCAGAAGGCCAAGGTCTTTGGTATTTGGTATGAAGCTTCGTCTTGTGGATTTCTACCAAGATGGTTCAAATAATAGCCCTCGGGGCAAAATGGCCCGCCTGGGGACCCCAAGGTTTATGTAGACCTATATAAGGAAAACCTTTAAAAATCTTGTCTGAAACCAGAAGTCTCCGTTCTCTGATATTTGATATGAAGCTTCACCTTTTAGACCATTACCAAGATTAATCATATTACATCCCGGGGCCAATAATGGCTCTCCCAGTGGCCCACTTGATACCCTATGGATCAGTTGAGCGATCCAGGGCCATCATGGCCCTCTTGTGGCATCTTCTCGTCTGTTGTGGCACTCTTTGTCATGTCATCATGTGTCAAGTGAAACACATCTAGCTCCTGACTGCACATTGGATTTGGCTTACAACCTTCTAAAATTGTAAAGTTGCCGACTAAAGCTATAGCTAATAGGTATATTATACCGTCCTAGGAAGCACATGAGAGCACCGCAGAGAACATCATGCCCAAATAGGAATTCCTATTTGGCCTAGCCAGATTCTGGATTTGGCTAAATTCCTATTTGGACTACGACATATACTTACAAGGTGCTATCGAAGAGCCGCGGGGAGAAATGTGGCAGTCGCTACCACAGGTGGAATGTAATCCTCTGCTTGACGAGTTTCCAGCCATTTCTGAAACATGGAAAACAATGAAATGTAAGTCATCTGGCAAGGCTTCAGGATCAGGTGCAATACACGCTGAGATATGATAAAAGCACCGAGGGCACTAGTGGATCGACTGTCTCTGAGTGCAGGCTGAGAAAACAGTCCTGAACTTAGACTCTTTGAACCCTTAAATTCCAGTATTTCAAGTGTAGACCTGATCAAACGCCACGTTATGTTGCCTTGTGTGGCGTATGTTTATTTATCTAATCACGGTTTGCTAATTCACCAGTCCGGAGCCGTTGTTGCACTGATAGCATTTTGGAGGTTCTCCAGTGTATTTTTATGCATTTATTTATTTACTTTCTTGACCCAGCCAAAAATCTTTTCTGCTTCATCGTGTGCCCTTCTGTGTACATGTACCTATGTATTAAACAGATTCATCTTACTGTATTTACAAAATATACAGAATCTATGTTTGGAGCATAAATATGAAAAACATCGTTTTAGCGAGTAAAAATAATAGCAAAAATATATCGAATATTTAATCCATTCGCATGTATGTAGAACTACAAGAGACAACTGATCTCTGAAAGCTGAATTTTGGTAGCATATAGCTTATTATATTAGAAGGATGTCTGCCACTTGTCAAAATCATATTTGCATAACCATTAATATCAGCAGTTTATTTAATTTTCTGGGTTTCATTTTATTTCATGCTATGGCAATAATATTGTCGTAAGCTATTTTTATGCCCCCGCCATTCGAAGAATGGTGGAAAGGGCATATAGCGTTGCCCCTGTCCGTCCGTTCGTCCGTCCGTCAGTCAGTGCGTCCGTCCGTGTGTCCGAAACTTAAACGCAGTCAATAACTTCCTGTTTTCTTGATGGATTTTAAAATTACTCGGCAGAAATGTTAACCATCATGAGACGACGTGTCACGTGCAAAACCCAGGTCCGTACCTCCAAGGTCAAGGTCATACTTGGAGGTCAAAGGTCAAAAAAGGGTCCGAAACTTAAACGCAGTCAATAACTTTCTTATTTCTGGATAGATTTTGAAATTACTTTGGAGAAATGTTAACCATCATGAGTCGATGTGTCACGTGCAAAACCCAGGTCCGTACCTCCAAGGTCAAGGTCACACTTGGAGGTCAAAGGTCAAAAAAAGGGTCCGAAACTTAAACGCAGTCAATAACTTTCTTATTTCTGGATGGATTTTGAAATTACTTTGTAGAAATGTTAACCATCATGAGTTGATGTGTCGCATGCAAATTCCAGGTCCGTACCTCAAAGGTCAGTGTCATACTTGGAGGTCAAAGGTCAAAAAAAGGGTCCGAAATTTAAACGCAGCCAATAACTTACTTATTTTTTGGATGGATTTTGAAATTATTTTGAAGAAATGTTAACCATCATGAGACAATGTGTCACGTGCAAACCCAGATCCGTACCTCCAAGGTCATACTTGGAGGTCAAATGGCATAAAAAGGGTCCAAAACTTAAACACTGTCAATAACTTTCTGTGGATGAATACGAACATAGACATATTTTCGGGCGGGGGCATCCGTGTTTTATGAACGTATTTCTAGTTGCTATAACCATTTAACAGGTATTATCGGTTTTACGTTGAAATGCCTACTGCCAGTTAACTGGTAATAACACTTTTAACGTAAAACCGCTATTGCCAGTTAACTGTCAATCATAACGAAAACACGCCTATATAATTTTAACCCCCTATAATCCCACTTTTATATAGTAAAACTGGGGTTTGCAGGGGTATACATTATTTTCCTTATTCCTGCTCTAAGACATAGGTTGTGGGTACACGTGAGAAACGCCTCAGCGAGGCGGTTCTAACGAGTACCCACAACCTATGTTTCGAGCAGAAGTGAGAAAAATATAGCAATTTTTCATCAGAAAATTTTAATTTTTTGGAGGTAAAATTTTCTATATATTTAGATGGGCGTGTTTTTGTAATGAGCCACTTCGTTACAATATTCAAGCGCAAATGTAAAACAAGCTTTGCTGGAAAGTACTGAACCCTGGAAGGGACATGCAACTTATTTTTACATGGTGTGCGAATATAAGAATCTTATATGGGTATGAGGGGTGGATGAAAAAATCCGTCCCAAGGGGCACTGTCCGGCATCACGTGGCTTGCCGAGTGATGCCGGACAGTGATCCCGAGGGACGGATTTTTCTATCTACCCCTCACACCCATATTGTTTTCTTTTTCTTGCATATCTTCCATTTTTTAGCGCGGATTTTTAATGCTGCAGTCACTTCGGTTACCGACGTCGACACTACAGGAATGTTTAGTGACGTCACGTCACGTGCATGACGTCAACCTTAACGACGACACATACGAGGTTCTAATCAACCAGTGCATTTATCAAACACGCGATTATAATCGATTTTGGGTCGGAACACCAGGATCATCACATAAATTTCTATCCCAGGGTAAAATCACGGATCTTCTTGTCTGGTGTGCAAGAACAAGGTAATATCTTATGCGCACAAGTTATTATCTGTTTGCCAGTATCCCGTCCTGTGGGTCTCCGGTGCAAAATGATTTTTGCGTTCCTTACAAAACCATTTCACACATCAAAATGGAAAAAAAAACGAGTCAACCACTAAAGATGATGAATGCCCCCACCAAAAGCCTCTTGCTTGACCTATGGAGTAGACAGGCACACTTTCTAGCACTTGTGCGGACAACATTATTTATCTTGTGCGGACAACATAATATTTTGTGCGCACAAGATATTATCTTGTTTGCACAACATAGATCATCTCGTTTGCACAACATAGATCTCGTGCAGACAAAATAATATGTTGTTTGCACAAGATAGTATCTTGTTCGCACAACTTAATATCTTGTATTGTGTGGACAACATAATATCATGTGCGCACAAGATAATATCTTGCTCGCACAACTTAATATCTTGTTCGCATAACATTTTCTTGCTAGCACAATTTAATCAGACGCATATAATGTTATGTTATCCGTACAAGATCTATGTTGTGCAAACAAGATATGTTGTGCGATCAAGATATCTTGTGCGCAAAAGATATTATGTTGTCCGCACAAGAAAAATTATGTTGTCCGCACAACTGTGCCTGTCTACTCCATATGTCAAGCAAGAGGCGTTTAGTGGGGACATTCATATCTTTAATGATTAACTAATTGTTTTGTTTTTTTTTCCACTTTGATGTTTGAAATAATTTTGTCAGGAACGTAAAAGAAACAATTTGTATCGGAGACCCACGGAACGGGATACTGACAAAGTGTAGGTCCAGATCGGACATCGCAGAATGAGGCGTCTGAACAGTCTACACTATTTGTAAAACCGGTTTCACAGTGACCAAGACTGAAGTTTCAACCTCAAATTCGTGAAATCTGGTTTCGCGTGTCATATAATCGATGCTGAAGGAAGCCAAAACTGGTGCCGTGTATGATTTGTTTGTTTGTTTGTATTGAGACTTAATAGCCTAGTCAACAATAGTTTAGGTCATATTGAGCCAGTCAGTTTACCGATCCACACTTTTCCTAGGCAGGCTTATGCGTAATTGGTTAACCGGTACAGTGCACATTCTTTCGCCAGAAACTGACAGCTGCCCTTCTTGAATCGTGCCGTGTATGAAAAGCATATTACTGGATTTCGTATAGCGCTAGTGATAAAGCAAAGAAATGAAATCGTGTTGTTGTTCACTTTGGAAAACCCAGATTACGTTTATTTATAGAATTACATTGATAAAAATAGTACAAGACTATAAATAACCGTAATCTTGGTTTTTTTAAAGTGGACAACAGAGTGATTTCGTTTCTTTGCTTTATAACTTTGGGTCAGCTGGTAAACCAGTCAATCCATAAAACCTCAGGAATTCAATGGCCCACATATTCAAACAGAAAGAGAATCCTCAGGTCTGTGACAATCATCGTGGTACCTCCTTTTATAACACCCGGCCCATCGAGGTTTGGAGAAATCGACTGGGCTGAATGATGCTTCCACGCAGAGTTGAAACTGACCACACATGAGTACTGGTAAACCGCTTAGAATGACTATGCCTGCCAAGGCAAAGTGGTGTGAGGCAGATGCCCAATGCATATAAGTCTTTTGGTGTCATTGGGCGGCAGGGCTTAAGATGTCATTTCATCTCAATTTCGGATAGAAGCCCCATAGTCGGTGGCAACGTCTCCTAAATGACCTGACTAGTGTTGACCTGGACACTTCTGCAACATGGCCTATCGGACCCCGAATTCTATGGTTACTTAGTATATAAATTTAGAAAAATATATGCCTGTAATGAGTTTAGTACCCAATTTCGTAAAATCGTTCGTCGATATATAAAGATTGGGTACAACATAAATGTTATAAAACAGACTGCGTGCATGGTTGTTAACCCAATCACGGTTGGCAACTTTGCTTCCCTCTTTGATTGCACACCGGTGGATCGGGCTTAAGATTATCCGACGGTTCCAGCGTAAAAAACATAAATGGAATTTTATTTTATTTTAGTATTCTTTATGTTGGTTGGCGCCTGATGCTCCGTCTTTGGTCGGGCCCCTCGGAGTCTAACTGTTGTTGATTTTTTTCTCCAGCAATTCTGTTGTTGTAAGCTGTCGAGTCCTCAACCTTGTTTTATCTCTGTTGTTTTTTTATTTGTATGTTCTCGGAGACAGTAGACTGATGAGTTAGGAAGCCTTAATGCGGACTAAACAAAATTAGCTTATACCGCGACAGAGGTAAGGGCGAGGATTATGGCCATGTAAAATCGATTTAAGCCCTCCAGTGAAATTCTTTCCACTGACATTTCCAAGGCGGTTATTCTGTGGCGGTTTACGTATTTGTATTGTTGTTTGTTACTTACTGTGTGTATCACTTGTGTCTTTTTATTTTGGATGGTCATTTGGCCATTTTGTGGGAAAGTAACTGTCCTTATGGCCTTCCTTTGTTTAGGTTTCCATTATGATCTGGTCGCTTCATGTTTGTGTGTCTTTCCCTTTGGTGTCTTTGATGGGTGGAGTAAGTTAATTGTATCGATTCCTGATCTTTGTTTTACTTCTACTTTAACCCCAATTCAAACAAACCAAACCTCATTAACGAATCATTTGTCTGGCCTTACGTCTTTCAATAAGTGATTCTCTTTACTTTGTCCCACAGTTCTAATTATATTTAATATTTGGGATTAAAACGCAACCATAAAGCTTTGTTGAACGAAATTTGCTTTTCATGTGCCTGCGAGACAATTTGCCAAAGCCAGACTGAGCAGCTTTTTCAATAGAGCCATTTCACGAAATGGAATCTTCTACCTTATATATAGCAAGCGTCGATATCCAAAATTAAGGCGTGTCAGGTATTGTTCAAATCAAAATTTATTTGGAAAATGACTAAACTTTTAGCAAACAGTGGAGGCTCTGATCAGACGCCGCGTTCTGCTGCGTCTGATCTGGGTCTGCACTGTTTGCCAAGGTACCGCTTTAAGGGCTTCTGGTATAATATGGGCTAATAGAAGTTCTAATCTTGAAACTCTAAAGACGTTAGCGTTGCAAAATATTGTTCTTGAACGTATTAAGAAAACAAGGCTATAAATTCCATCTGATGGACGATTAAGATTTTTTTTGTTTTACTGTCTTTTATGATTATTTCATTCATATCGAGCCGATCCTTAATCAGAGGTAGACGAAAACCGGAGTACCCAGAGAAAAAAACACCAGACCTTCCGTTGCCGAACTTGGCGTCTCACATCGTCACCTTAGCGCAAAAAGTCAATAACTCCAATACATTTTAAATAGGAATTATTGACTTTTTGCTCTAAGGTGACGACATGTGACCAGAGCCAGGCTCGAACCCAGAGCTATGAGAGACCTAATGGTTAACGGGATCAGCACTTATCAACTAGGCCCTGAGGGCCCAGGTGGCCCCCGCCAATCGGGGCTTGAAGAAATAGATGGGCTGCTTGATTCTGCCACGCAGAGCTTAAACCGACTGCTCACAAGTACTGGTAAACCGCTTAGATGATCTAAGCCTGCCCAGGCAAAGCTGTGCGAGGCGGACCGTCCATGCTTATAAACCCTATTGGTTTCATTGGGCGACAGGGCTTGAGATGTCATTTCATCTCAATGTCGGGTAAAAGTCCCACACAATTGGAAGCAACGTCTCCAAAATGGCCTATCCAGTGTTGACGGGGACGTTAAACCTCACATTAAACAAACAAACGGAGGCCCAGGACGATTAAGATGAATACTTAATAAAACTGTTTTGTGTTTTAAAAGGGGTTCTCTTAGTAGTATAGAATAATAGAATGCACATCTGAATTGGAAATTGAAGAGTGCACTAGGCATTTTTCTGAGCTAGACTAGCTACTTTCGGCCAATCAAGCCCCATCTTTATCTTCAAATGTTTCCAAACTTCCTCAATAAAAAATGACCCCCAAAGGTACAGAAAATACAATCTACACTTTGATTGAGTGCGGGGAGACATTTTTCGGCTGCCACGAATTCCCTTGACTTCACCTATTGCGAAGATTAAAATATTCTTTGAAGCCGATCCTCAGGAACCAGGAAATATACAACATAATAGAAGTGAATGCATTGATCAGGAACCGATACAATTAACCCACACCTCCCATCAGAGACACCAAAGGGAAAGAAACACAAACATTAAATAACTAGACCCTAATGGAAACATCAATAGCGGAAAGCCAAGAGGTAAATATAGTATATGCGATATGAACATTTCTCTCATGGGAAGGATAAAATTAACCCATTGTCATTACGAAAGCACGCCTATATAAATACAGTGTTTCTTTAATCGCAAAAAAAAAAAAAAAAAATTAGATCAAAAATTGTGATATTTTTCTTATTTCTGCTCAATATAAAGATTGTGGGTACTCGTTAGAACCGCCTCAATCTATATATTAGAGCAGAAATAAGAAAAATAAGGTTTACCCCTGTAAACCCCAGTTTTTCTATATAAAACTGGGGTTGGAGGGGTCAAAATTTTATGGGCGTGTTTTCATGATGATACTAGTTGACTCTTCCATTGCTCTAAAATGGACAAATCCATTTGTCAAAAGGGGTGCCAGGTTTATTTTTTCGTTCTTTATTCTATTTTTGACAAAAAATTATGTTAGCAAATAGTGCAGGCCCTGATCGGACGCGGCATCTGATCAAGGCCTGCACCGTTTGCCAAGGTACCCCTTTTTCAAGTTACCGGCATCGGAATTGTAAGTGTATCTTTGGCCTATATCAAATAACAAAATGCATTAGCCCATTTAATTCTTAAAAGTCTAAGAAAAACCTCCAATAAATATGATATATATATTTGCTTGTAACAATTACAAGTCATTACGTGGCAGCTCAATAGATAGCAATTGATCTTTTCAACGACTAACATACCTTGAACCTTGACAATATTGACACCTGATACGATCGTCACTTAGCTTCATGTCACGAGCACCCACTCATTTCCCTACAACACTATATATATAAATAGTCTTGAAGAGCAATCACAGCACTCATGCTGTGACATTTCGTAGAGATCATCATTAAGTGATAGATAAGCCGATTCCACATTGCAGTTGAAATGGTATTACGATGATTCGCTGATGGGCAATATCAGAATACTTTCAGAGGAGGAAAGCACGGGCTTATATTCGTTATGAAAAAATCTGTTAATGTTTGCGTACTGACGGTGCTATTCATAAACGGTGGGTACTGAAGACTGAGGATATTTAAACTTCTTGAATTTGATTTTGTTTTCAAATAAGCCGTTTCACAAAAAACACTGCACTGTAACGCTTTATTCCATGGCTTTAAGAAAGATACTCTAGGCGAAATGGTTTTGTTTTGTTGTTTCCTTTTTCATTTCTCTGATTCTCCAGATTCAGATTAGCTTTAGCCGACGAGGCAATCCTTTCTAGTGACCAAACTCTCTGTTTCGAAGAAACATACAATTGATGTGTTACCCTTAAAAACCCCAACTTTACCTGAGTTAAGTAAAGTATCAATGGGTGGTCACGGTCATCACATTCTTCGGAAAATATTCAGTACGTTTATCAAAATTGTCTAAATAGGATTTCAAACCATTCCAGATGAGAGGACCGCACGAAATTACACCAAATTGTATTTTCGTATGAAACCTATCAGTGTAATTTCTAATGAAATATAATTTGTTTTGAAACTGGACAGGAAGTTATTATTATATGCTTTGTCTGTTTCTTCCTTACAGACAGAAATAGTCCATAAACAAAATAATACATTGTAACAGATGGTTTACTGCGGTATGCGTTGTGTATTACGCATATTGCATATACCGTTATATTCTCGCTCAAAGAGTGTGGCTAGCTGCTCGCTAAAATTCTCAAGTTTACTCACAATTTAAAATTGTTGAACTGTAAATAAAATGCATATCCTATCATGAACTATGTTTATCGGGGTGGGTGGGTTCGCCAAGTCTTTAAAGGTATATTTTTATATAACAATAAACTCTTTATATAGCCCATGTAATGAAGCGTTCCCTTTTCCCAGATTCGCTCATTATTTTGACGTTTTAACCAAATCATTAATTTGAATAATTCTCTTTTCTATTTTCCCAATAGGTCAATATGCTCATGGGAGAACATGTTATCTTTCTTTACCCTAATTTTCTGATGGAAAAGTGTGTGATATTTTATTTGTTCTTCTACTTTAACACATGTGCATGCTGAAACGGTGCTAATGTACACCCGCGATTTTTATTTGAGAAAATAAACTACACTAATGCAATCATATACATGTATGTACCCGTGTGAATAACGCTTCTTTCTCTAAAACAAAAACAAGAATCACTTTAGACAGGCTTGCAAACCATCTCGAAAACACACCTATATAATGTTGACCCCCTTGAACCCCACTTTTATATAGTTAAACTGGGGTTTACAGGGGTAAACGTTATTTTTCTTGTTTCTGATCTAAAATAATGATTGCGAGTACTTGTTAGAACCGCCTCGATCTATATTTTGAGCAGAAATAAGAAAAATATCACAATTGTTCGTCTTAAAAATTTCGTTTTACCGGCGGTAATTTTAACATTGCATTTTCATAGGCGTGTTTTCGCAGTGTTTAAAAATCTTTATGCGAGTATTCTAAGCTTTGACTGGTTAAGTGCTTCTTATACTAGAGTGGGACAATTCTAGTATGAAGTTGATCTGCATTGCGCATACATATTTGTATCTAGTTGATAGTAACTTGTAAATGAAAGGTAAGTACTTTTATCTTATATTAATCGAGCCCCGCCAAGTGAATTTGTGTCTTCGAGCATTCCGTCATGACAAATTTTAACTGCGCATGCCCAGCTATTCAGAGGGGCCAGTGATATGGCTTTCTGTCTGAAGGTACCTCTTGATTCACTGCTTGTATGAGCGAGCAGCGAAGGTTCTGACGAGACTGCGCGGATGCGCAGGCTCGCCTGAACCTTCGCTGCTCGCATAGGCGATAAGTACCAAAATCGCTCGACGGGGCCCAATTGATAAACAGAATATGTCGGTTTCGTAGAGTACCAATTTGAGGGCTCAATGGCCAGGTTCAGAAGTCTTCCCACAGGCGAGGAAAAGGGATAAAATGCTCGTCGGAGCCTCGAATTTTATCCCTTTTCCTAAATTCGTTTAATAAATTCAATAATACATAAACACTCATTAATTCCGCAATGTTTTCTTCGGAGAGCATTGTTTTTTTTATGTTTCTTTGCCACGTTTTACATGTAAGTCTGTTGCCCAAAAATCGGTTGAAAGAATATAAGAATCTTATATGGGTGTGAGAGGTGGATGGAAAAATCCGTCCCGAGGGACACTGTCCGGCATCACGAGGCTTACCGAGTGATGCCGGACAGTGATCCCGAGGGACGGATTTTTCTACCCACCCCTCAAACCCATATAGGATTCTTTTTCTTACATACCTCTCATTTCTTAGCGTGGATTTTAACAGCTGCAGTCACTTCGGTTACCGACGTCCGCCATATTGTGATGACTATGCAGGCATGTTTAGTTACGTCACGTAACGTGCTGTGACGTCAACCTTAACGACGGAGCATACAAGGTCGTAATCAACTAGTGTATTTATCAAACACGCGATTATATTCGATTTTGTGTCGGAACACCAGGGTCAGAACATAAATTTCTATCCCACACACAACATCTCTTATTCCGCTGTAGTCCACCTTACTCTTATGTCCATCTTTCTACTTCTGACCAATAACAAATCGTTTGCAAATTAACAGAACGCACTGAAAATAATGAATCTGCAAGAACGGAAAAAGTGCAATTGTTATTACCTATTTATTTATTATCAACATTTATATTTCTATCACTTGTTTTATTATCGGACACCGCGGAACGCGACAACCGATCTGGGTTTAAACTATCTGCTTAAAAATGCAGTTATTTAAGCGTAAATATAATGATATATCTGGCCTTTTCCTCCAGCCAAGAGTCGGACACAATCATGAGTGTTTTTGTTTATTTTCAATTTGTTGTAGTTTTTGTGTTACATTGAAGAACACCTTCAGTATGTCTAAAAACGAAGACATAAGTCCAATTATTAGAAAAGGACACATCATATTAGCGACTTAAAACCGAAAAACTCAGCCTAGCCTGCTCAGGCAATTGAAGCCTCCGTGGTGTAGTGGATACGCTACTCGCCTTGTAAACCAGGGATCGCAGGATCGATCCCAGGCTTCTCCAGACTTTCGGATGAGTCCTTAAACCGAGGTCCCGTCTCCGTATGACCTTAGCTGTTGGTGGGACGTAAAACTCGAACACTTACTCACTTTGACATAGCTTCTTGCACGGAACTCCCTCAAGCTCGCGATCAGCATAGCTTCTGGCATGTCTGCACGAGTAGGCTCGCTTGATCGTATATGCGATAGTGAGCTGGTTCAAAATACAGCTGAATAATTGAAATATATATATATATTTTTTGCTGAGAAGAAAAATATAAACGCCGTTACCGGGAATTGAAAAACAACATATTAGCAGCACTGTGTTGTAAATTGAGTTCGTTTAAGACCAACTGAAATCACGTCCGTATGTCCACTTTATTTTCCTTATTTCTGCTCCACGACCTAGATAAACCAGCCTAAATCAGGCTGTTCTGACGAACACACACAACCTATAATTGCGGTATAAATTAGAAAAATACACTTGCACAGTTCAGAGATTGGCCAAAACTATCTGTAGCCGTCTCATTAGGATCAAGACTGTTCTCCATTCAATTTATCTTCGACTAGATAATGGATGCATCCAGTTCAAAGATTGAATATCCATCTTCATGTGTTAATTTTGTTTGTTTCAGGTATCTGCTCATATGCTAATTCGTTCCTGACCGATGTTAACAAAAGTACCATATTGCACTTACATAACAGACTTCGTAGAAATTTTGCAAATGGTGCGCAAGGGGTGATTGTTGCAAATATGAATAAATTGGTAAGTTAAAAATGTGTCAAAACTTGACAATGTTAACAAGAATGCCTTTGCTACCAGGATCCACTTGTTCAAGTATTAGTATTAGGAAAACAGGTCCATGTATAGGTGTCAGAAATGACAAATATTAAGCAAAATTGTAATATCTTTCTTGTTTTTGCGTTCAGCATAGATTGTGGGTGCTCGTTAGAACCACATCAGAGGTGGCTCTAACAATCTGTTTGTGAGCGAAAATAAGGCATATAATGTATATCCAAATAAACCCAATTTTTGTCTATATAAAATGGGGTTTAGAGGGGTATTCGTTTCTTTGACTTGTTATCGTGATAATTTAAAAAGAGAAACAATCAGGTAGCCGCCGTTAGTTTTCGTGTCATTTGAAGTTTGATCATTAAACATTTTATGTATAGAGGATCATACATGAGTATTCATGTTTTATTGAATTAATTAAACGAGTTGAGGAAAAGGGATAAAATGCGAGGCTTTGCCGAGCATTTTATCCCTTTTCCTCAACGAGTTTAATAAATTCAATAATACATGAGCACGAATGCAAGATTCTATTTATCATATGACATTTAAAACGCATTTTATTCACGATTTTTTATAAAAATATCAATATTCCGCCATTAGTAAATGCGACGTCGTTAAGGACGTCATACATGTAACGTTACGGGACGTATCTAGCTAATTTGCATATTTAATCCACTATTGGATTATCGAAAATATTACATGGCGTTATTACACTCCCAGACGCGACGTCATATGATAAGTAATGGATCTTACACGTGTGGGCCATTAAATATGAAGTGTTTGGAACAAGCCTTCGTTTGTTTGTTTGTTTGAGTTGAGGTTTGACGCCCCCGTCATCACTGTGTGTTTGACGCCCCCGTCATCACTGTGTAGGTCATTTTGGAGACGTTGCAGCCAACTTTGTGGGACTTTTTACCCGACATTGAGATGAAATGTCATCTCAAGCCCTGTCGCCGAGTAAAACCAATAGGGTTTATCAGAATGTGACTCGCGCCGCTTTGCCTGGGCAGAGCGGTTTACCAGTACTCGTGTGCGGTTGGTTTCAGCTCTTCGTGGAAGCATCAGGCAGCCCATCAATTTATTCAAGCCCCGAAAACAAGCCTCCGTAGAGTTTCATACATTTGATATGAAATGACCACAAGTGTAAGATTCTATTAAGCATAATAATTTAAAGGCCGGCCTCTTTAGCTCAGTCGGATGCGCGTCTGACTGGTGATCAGGTGGACGCGGGTTTTATACCTGCCTGGGTCGGCAACATACTTTCGCGGAGATTGACCATGAAATCATTCTACGGTTATTCTCTCCCTTTCGCTGATTCAAGAAGGGCAGTCGTCACATTCTGGCGAAAGAATGTGCACTATACTGGTTAACCGCTTGCGTTTAAGCCTTCCCAGGGAAAGTGTGGATCGGTAAACTGACTGGTTCAAAAATGGCCTAAAATAGTGTTGACTGGGCCGTTAAACTCCAGTATAAACAAACAAACAAAATAATTTAAACCGGAGTTCATATCAAAACAAGGTTGTCGCAGGCGTCAAAACCATGTTTTATTAAATGTGCAGCCACATGAATTTAATGAAATATAAATTTTATGACACGACGTTATCAAATAACTGCGACGTTATTATTACATGTGTTGTCATATATTTTCATGACTTGACGTTATCCAATAACCGCGACATTATTATTACATGTGTTGTCATATGATTTTATGACACGACGTTATCCAATAACTGCGACAGTCTTATCAAATGTGTTGTCACATAATATTTATGTTTTTATGACATGATGTTATCACATAACTACGACGTTATCATTACATGTGTGGTCATATGATTTTTAAAACACTACGTTATACAATAACCGCAACGTTATTTTTACATATGTTGTCATATGATTTTATAATATCTCGTTATACAATAATCGGGACATTATTATCACATGTGTGGTTATATATTTTATGACTCGACGTTATCAAATAATTGCGACGTTATTATTACATGTTGTCATATATTTTTATGACACGACATTATCCAATAACTGCGACGTTATTATTACATGTGTGGTCATATAATTTTTATAACACGACGTTTTACAATAACTGCGACGTTATTAATACAGGTGTGGTCAAATGACTTTTTAAGACACGACGATATCCAATAACTGCGACGTTATTGTTACATGTGTGGTCATATAATTTTTATGACACGACGTAATTATTGCACGTTTGGTCATATGATTTTAATGACACGAAGTTATCCAATAATTGCGACGTTATGTGATGAACACAAATATTTTGGCGGAAAACATGTGATTAGCTTCACATATTTTTTCAGCAAAAAACTAGAATATTAGATAACGTTCTTTCTAAACAGTTACCGTTCTCGCTTATTACAAGCTAAACTCCGTTCAGAAAATCTGAATCATCGATTTTTTCGTTTCTTCCTTTTAATACTCATTTTAGCCCATACATCACTATGGGAAAGTTTTAGACCTGACCCTCCGCCGACTTCTCCAACAGGTCATATGCCTCTGCGACAGTCAGGGAAGGCTGTGATTATTTGGAGAAAATTGCAAAACAAAGAAATGAGACCACAGTCTAAGTCCATTTGACGATGATTGTCAGGTAAAATAATAAATATTCAAAGCCATGTGATGCACTTTATAAATAGATATGCAGTTACGACACACCTTACATTCGAATGGCTTGATTGAGGCTCACTAGGAACGGGGAGCCATTAGCGCGATGTGCTGTCAACAGTTGTCAAAAAGAAATATACCGATATCGGATGTGGTGTCACAGCTAATGATTTTCCATGAAGTGATCGTGCAAATAAAATATAGACGCCCTTGTAATTTACAAGAGCAGTAACCACTTCTATATATGGTTTAAAAGGGTGTGTCGAACCTGTCAGAATGTCTTAGTCTGTGGAAGAAAATTTAGATTTTGCACTTTTCTCCGAATAATCACAGACTTTCCTGGCTATCGCAGAGGCATACGACTTGCTGGAGAAATCGGCGGAGGGTGAGGTCTAAAACTTTCCCATAGTGATATATGGGCTAAAATGAGTATTAAACGCGAGAATCGAAAAAATCGATGATGCAGATTTTCTGAACGGAGTTTAGGAAAGCTATCAATGTTTTAACATGACGAAAACACGCCTATACAAATGCGTTGCAAACTTTACCACCTAAAATTGAAAAATGAAATATGAATAATTGTGATAATTTCCTGATTTATGCTCTAAAATATAGGTTGTAGGTACTCGTTAGAACCGACACGATTTATATTTTTTTCTTATTTCTGTTCAAAATATAGATTGTGGGCGGTTCTAACGAGTAACTACAACCAATATTTTAGAGCAGAAATAAGAAAAATAAGGTTTACCCCTGTAAACCCCAGTTTTACTATATAAAATTGGGGTTCAATGGGGTCAACATTGTATGGGCGTGTTTTCGTGATGACAAATGAACATAGATCAACCTGTGTGGCAAGTTATTTGGGTCTGAGCAATCACTCATTGCTGTTTATAAAGCACAGGAGCTATAGAAAGCTCATGCGACAATGGATGACACATTCTCGAGGCGATACTAATGAATACATTATACATTTACAAGATAAAAGTCGAATCTCCTTTTAATTATCCCGCACTTTTTCTTATGCGGGAGAATTTACTTAGTGGCTAAAGAACGGGTTTGACTCAGCAATGGTAAACGAGCCTTCGATATTCGAGCCATCGAAGTTCTACTGTAGATCGGTTAAAACACTTCTTTAGTACGTTTGTTTGTTGGTGTTTTACGATTCACTGAAACTATTCATGTCATATCCAACCGACAGTGCACTTTCTGAGTATTTTTTTTTCAAAATCCGGGAAGGGACATGATTTGATTTAATATGTTGTGAGAACAAGATATTAAGTTGTGCGAACAAGATATTATCTTGTGCGGACAACATAATTTATCTTGTGCGGACACCATATTATCTTGTGCGCACAAGATAATATCTTGTTCGCACAACATATTATCCTGTTTGCACAACATAGATCTTGGGAAGTTGTGCGAACAAGTTATTAAATTGTGCGGACAAGATATTATCTTGTTCGCACAACATATTATCTTGTGCGCACAAGATATTATCTTGTGCGGACAAGATAATATCTTGTGCGCACAAGATACATGTATTAAGTTGTGCGAACAAGATAATATCTTGTCCTCACAAGATATATGTTGTGCAGACAAGATATTATCTTGTGCGGACAAGATAATATCTTGTTCGCACAACTTAATATCTTGTGCGGACAAGATAATATCTTGTTTGCACAAGTTAATATGTTGTCCGCACAAGATAATATCTTGTGCGCACAAGATTATATGTTGTGCGGACAAGATAATATGTTGTCCGCACAAGATAATATATTGTGCCCAGAAGATAATATTTTGTCCGCACAAGATATTATCTTGTGCGCACAACTTATAAAATAAAAAAAAAATCATGTCCCTTCCCGGGTTCCGTACGGTACACATAAAATTAGGACAATATTTATATTTGTCGAATTGAAAATTGGTCCCCTGCCTAATGCATCATGAAAACACGCCTATATGCTTTCGAACCCCCATCATTCCACGCTTTGATATCGTGAAACTGAGGTTTACAGGGATATACGTTATTTTTTTTATTTCTGCTCAAAAACATAGATTTTGAGAACTCGTCAGAACCGCCTGTACACGTTAGAACGAGTACCCACAATCGATGTATTGAGAATATCAGTTTTGTTTGTTTGTTGTTTTTTTTAACTGAAATTCTTCATGTTTTTTTTAATGTTTTGATATGTTCAAATAGACTATCACGGTAACACACCAATATCATTTTGACCCCCTCAAACCTCACTTTCATATTTTAAAACTGGAGTTTACAGTGGTATACATTTTTATTATTATTATTTCTGATTAAAAAAAGGAGAGATTATAGGTACTCGTTAGAACCGCCTGGCTGAGCTGGTTCTAACGATTACCCACAATCTATGTTTGGAACAGAAATATGAAAAAAAAAACAATGAAATGTTTCATCGGAAAATTTTCTTTTTGTTTGGTGGCAAAATTCTTAATATATTTGAATAGGCGTGTTTTCGTCATACGTGTTTAAATATGGTTCCGAAATCAATGCTGTGACGTTGAGTTTCATTCTTATATTTGCACGGTCTATGTATACGGAAATTGTGACACTTACTGAACTCGGCACTAATTTTATGGACTTTATTATGGCCGATGAGTAACTAAATAACATTGTTCATTATTTTTGCAATATTATTATTATAGGAAAATACACCTAATTATACCGATACAAAGCCCAATAATGGTTATTTTATAAAAATACAGAATAGTAGCCATAATTGGTCATTTTCTGTATATTCTTTTGCAGGTTGTGGTGGCCGACACAAATGTTCCTTAGATTCTCAAAATGATACTAGTACTTGTCATGTTTAAAAGCATTCAAAGATCATTATGATCATATGAGCCCCGCCAAGCGAATTTGGGTCTTCGAGCATTCCGTCATGACAAGTTTTAACTACGCATGCCCAGCCATTCAGAGGGGCCAGGGATATGGCTTTCTGTCTGAAGGTTCCTCTTGATCCACTGCTTGTATGAGCGAGCAGCGAAGGTTCTGGCGAGACTTCGCGGATGCGCAGGCTCGCCTGAACCTTCGCTGCTCGCATAGGCGATAAGTACCAAAATCGCTTGACGGGGCCCATATTCGCCTCAATCGGTATAAACTATTTTTGGCAAACGGCGAATCTTTAACTTAATGCTCTACATGCTGCATTTTTTTTTCGTGTAAGCCGACATTTTGAAATATTTGTTAATTTTTCCAGGCCACATGATTTGACATCTGCAAATTGTCTCCTGTGGAAAACACAATGTCACACAATATCTATATCAAATATACATAAATTCACAAGTTGTACAGGCTTTTGTGTCCATAATGTCATTAGTGCCTGCTTAGTTTCATAAGCCGTCTTCTTTGAAGATCAGCCATGTTTAGTAAATAAATGCATGAGTGAGATATAGACGCCTCCGTGGTGTAGTGGTTACGCTACTTCGCCTTGTAAACCAGGGATCGCAGGATCGATTCCGGGCTTCTCCAGACTTTCGGATGAGTCTTTCAACTGAGGTCCCGTCTCCGTAACTGTTGGTGGGACGTAAAACACAAACACTCACTCACTCTTGAGTGAGATAGTCTATTTGTCATACACAGGGGCAGATCCACTATTTTTGAACAAGGATTTCAGTCTAACAGATATGGAATCGAATTTTACCATTTGCCCTCATGAATGACTGATGTACATTGTCCAACCTTCTGATAAGGCAAGAACGATACATTTTAAGAAAGATGCTTCATTTAAAATTTCGTAATATCACGAAAACACGCTTAATTCTGACCCCTTGAGGGCTATATGTATATAGGAGTCAGCCTGTTGTCCCATTTGTCTGGATGATAGCTCAAAAACAAACTGAGGTATCCAAATGAAACTTCACACACTTGTAGAAGGCACTGTGGAGAAGTGCGGTGCATAAAAGCCATACCTGTCTGCAATATTAGCAGAGTTATTGGACTTTTAATTTTTATCAGAGTTTTGTCCGGTGGATAACTCGAAAACCGCTTGATGTATCCAAATGAAACTTCACACACTTGTAGAGGGCACTGTAGAGAAGTGCAGTGTGCAAAGCCAATAACTCTTTCTGCAATATAGGTTATTGAACTTTGCAGTTTTGTTCAGAAGTTGGTCCGGATAATAATTTCGTGGATTTCAGTGGCCTAATATTTCAGCAAACAATTGGCATACCAATGAGTACTAATTGTGCACCGTTGCTTGCCGACTTGTTCTTGTACTCGTATGAGGTGGTGTTTGTGCAAGGTCTCCTCAAAGCAGACAAGAAACGCCTGGCACAATTTCACTTACAGATATATAGATGATTTACTGTCTCTGAAAAATGCTAAATAAGTACTTGGAATTTATCTATCCACGTGGGCTTGAAATTACGGAAACATCAGAGACTTAACCTCCAGGAGGTTATCTCTATATTGACAACGGAAAGCTTACTACTAGGCTGTACGATAAACGCGATTACTTCAAGTTACCCATTGTTGACTTTCCCTATCTGAGCAGTAATATCTCGTCTGCACCAGCATATGGAGTTTACGTTTCACAACTAATCCGTTATGCTTGAGCCTGTTCCAAGTATCAGGACTTTATGGAACGTGGGAAGGTGCTCACTACCAGGTTGTTATGCCAGGGGTATCAAAACACAAACTGATATCAACACTAAAGAAGTTCTATGGGAGGCACCATGATCTTGTTGATCCGTACAATGTGGCCATTTCCATAATTATTTCTGATGTGTTTGCCAATGGAAAGCCAAAGGAAGACTTCCAAAATCTCGTATATACCCTTCTTGGCATTTACCCCCTTTCTTCGTTCAGGTCGATAGGCATGGTGGGCGAAGCTTGCTTACCAAGTAATGCTTACTATCCCGGGACGCCTGATTGCACTCTTCTGGAGTCCATGTCTGTTGGTCTGAACATTGATATTTGTCATTTGTCTATGGATTATTTTGTCATCTTAAAATTTCAATTTTCGGCGATAAAGGTTACAATGTATTTTTGTATAGGTGTGTTTTCGTCATGATAGTAAAACACCACATGTTCGATCCCCGTTTCAGTGGAATGTGCTAAATCGGGGTATAGCAGTCTGATCCTCTGACAGTTCTAGTGTTCCTTGTTTCAGCTCTAAAATATAGATCAAGCCGGTCCTAACATGTACCCGCAATCTATATTTTGGGCAAAGATGGGGCGGCTCTAACGAGTACCTTCAATCTATATTTTAGAGCAGAAATAAGAATAATATCACTTTTTTCAATTAAAAATTTTCTTCTTTTTTTTTTCGGCGGTAAAATTTACAGTGAACATGTATTTGTATTGGCTTGTTTTTTGTAATGAGATTTCCCATGTAATCAAAAATAATTTCAACCAAATGAGGCTTCGACTGAAATCCCCGAGCCTCCACTTAATTTAACAGTGGTCATATGAATACCTTCGTGTCATGCAAGTCTCTGATTTTACAGCTATGGAGTAACGAATTGGAAAGACGTGCTGCAAGGGCAATTCGATGTGGAAGGCCAGTTCCGAATGTCCAAGGATATTACGGACTTAATATGAATGTTAAATCAAATTCAAATGGAAACTTTAGTGACGATGTTTTATCGTGGTTTAATGAACTAGCCCGATATTACTTTTCGCCAGAAGACGGGAGTTGTTGGCCATCATACAGAAGGTGTCTTAGAGCCTATACTGTAAGTAGATCTAGTGTTATTTATGTTACTGAATTTTTAAAAGGATTCCTGCCATATATAAGAAGGAAGCTACCATTTGGAACAAAAAAAGGTTAATCTATATAAGCTTTGGGTCCCAACCTGATGAGACATTTGCCAGCTAAGACTCTACAACAAAGGGTGTCTGTATAACCTTGACTGGAGTGATATCTGTTCGAGAGCGACACTGATTTCTTAACAGGTTACGTGCAGGTTGTCCAGTGTCGTTAATGTATTGTTTAATAACTTGAATGGATACACATCCAGGACAGGCATTTCTCAAACAAGACGACCATGTGATCTTGATCGCTTCCATTAGATCTGAGCATGAATCCACGTGGTTCCACCTGAGTGCCATTTACCTTTGGTACTTACCAAACAAAGTATAAAAGGTTCGTTTACTCTTCCAGCCGGCTGTGTCTAACTTGACTTTGGCATTCATAGAGCAGGCCTCGGTAGCTCAGTCGGATGCGCGTCTGACTGGTGGTCAGGAGGACGCGGGTTCAATAGCTGCCAGGGTCGGTAACATTCTTTCGTGGAGATTGATCATGAACTCTTTTCTACGGTCATTCTCTCCCTTCCGCTGATTCAAGAAGGGCAGTTGTCAGTTTCTGGCGAACGAATGTGCACTGTACTGGTTAACCGCTTACGTATACGTAGACGTAAAACAAAGATCTATCTAAAGGATGTCAATTGATGGAACAGTGAAAAGCAATTGCATAAGCAGGACCATGGTCCTGAGCCTGCCCAGGAAAAGTGTGTATAGGTAAACTGACCGGATCAAAAATGACCTGAAATAGTGTTAACTGGGCCGTCAAACCCCATTACAAACAAAGCATTCATAGATGTTCATTTTATATACCCATTTCTAAATATATTTGGGAATAGTATCACGGTTTTACCTTTTTTTTCTCGTGCAAAAGATCATTGCCAGGAGCCTGCATATGAAACGCACAACGGACCTGGACCATTCAAATAAATTGTTCCCCACGCCAGGAGGCTGCAGATGGTGCTAAATAGATATAGGCTATCGTTTGCCATTCAGATCCAAAGAGACCAAATTTGACTTGTTATAAAACAGGTAAAAGTCATCTAAGTTTCATTAAGAAGTACTCAGTCGGCTGTTGCTGCATAAGTTTATTTAGGCAGTTGGGACAGCAATTCTGAAGATCAATTTTTCAAGGATGTTCAGTACTGACCATGAACAGACTCAATTAAACCGAGTGTGCTATTTTCGTTTATTTGGTGTATTCTTTGCTTCCAAAAGAACTTATTTATCTTCACTTGCAGCTGATGTTGAGCCGTGTGGCGGCCGTAAAACGTCTCCTCGTACATCGTCATAGTGCAGATGCTATTTTCTGGTCCTTTGGAATCATTGAGTTCATTTTGATAATAGAGTTCTGCTTGGCGTGACCGGTGTTGCACATTTCAGTACTGAGTACGAGTGGTGTATTATTTGCTTCCAAAGTATCTTACTATTCAGATATTATTTGCGGCAATTTCTTTCACGTGGCCTACACCATTCAAACACATTTTTATGCCTGGGCTACATATGAATTTTAATTGAAATTGGCATTTTAACCCTCTGAAACGTTGATTGGCCCGCATTCCAAGTGAAGTGTGGCCAATACCGACGAATAACATTGACCTTTTGCATTCAAAGACATTCGAGTCGTACATACTTTCATGTCATTGACCTCCACTGTTTTCGACAAAAATGATGTGAAACCTTTTTCCCATTCAAAAGCCAAAGGACCAAACTTGCATACCCAAATTTAAGGCATTTGACTAGGCGGTTGTCGGGCTGAAACGTTTTTAGGATTCTAACTTACATGGCAATGACAGCCGTCTTGGTCATGTGACCTAGGCCATTCAAACACATTTTCCTTCATCCGTTGTCAGGGAACTTTCATATAAAAGACAACAATAATTATAGAAATTTGCATGGATCTACCTTGTTTCCCATTCAAAGGTCTCATGGACCTTATTTGACCTTGCGGTTATATAGGTCATCGAAAAATGTTTGTTGTTTTTTTTGCGGGGAACTGAGGCTGTATAATTTCTATATGCAGACTGTCTATGGAACTGTTTAAAACTGGTCTTACTTAAAGAACTCTTTTAAACAGTAACATAGGTAGACCCTTACAAGAGGATACTTGGTGTTGAAAAAGAAAAGATTAAGTGACACATTTTAGATATGTTTTAAAAAAGAGTTGAGGCTTTATTAGCCGAAACTACGTAGTATGGCCCATCTTCTTTCTTATGAATGTTTTCATTGCTCTTAAAGGAACTCATTTTTGATTTTTATTAGTCTTAAGAGTTTTAGGTTGTCACATTTCGATAACACATTTGTAGAGCAGAGTCCTGTCTTATATATCACCAGAAGCTTTACGTTTGATGAAAATTTGTGAGCGTACTCCAAACATAGGTTGCGTGTGTTTGTTAGAACCACCTCATAGAGGCGGTCCTGACAAATATCCAGCACCTATCTATGGCTTGAAGCAGAAAATGAGAAAAAGTAATTATAACCCTCAAAAATCCTATTTCTCTGTATAAATTTGGGTTTACAGGGGTGTTGATTACACGGACTTGTTAAACTGATTCTTGTTGCATGTAACAGAATGTCACTGAATTTATCTAATAAACGTATTGTCTATTTTACAGCTTTTAAATGCTAAACATCGAAGCGTTGGTTGTGCTTTCCGACAAAACTGTCCAGGCTCAGAAAATACCTTATTATGTCTTTATGATGGCAGGTATGAATTACTTTATTTTAGCCTACATTTGCAAACAGTGTAGATCCAGATCAGGCCATAATGGCATCTAATCAGATCTGCACTGTTTGTCATTCAATTTGAGTATTTGAACACAAACATTTTATCATGTAATCTGATTTGCTGATGTCAGAAATGGGTGTGGCTAATAAAATTATTCAGCAGGATAAGGGTAAATATATTACCATCTATGTTGTTCAAATGTGTGTGCGCAGCGAACATTTTACATGGTCTTTTTGCATACTTTGCATCGCCTGTACTTGCCTGATATTTTGTGTACGCTAACGACTGTGACACCCATGTGTTAACAGCACGATATTCTTTATTACGGATTTTTATTGATGTTAAATCTGGAAATATTTGCAGAGTCCACGGAACCTTAAGTTCATTTTAGAAAGTAATTTGTCTCCCATCTGTTTATATATATTTTTTATTCTTTTCGTGACTAATAAAGTACGAAGTTTTATCCAATGTTTTTTATTCAGTTATGTTTTTTCTTTTTCTTTTTAATTTCTAATTCATTTTTTACTTATGTATATCTATTTATTTATTTTTGTGGAGGCGGGTGTTGACTGGTGTTTTCCCCTCTTTGTGTAATTCTTTAACTAATATCAAAGGACCCCTTTTTTATAACGGCAGGCATTATTGTTTAACAAGTGGCTGTTATAAGGTTTTGCCGCAGTAAAGAATTCTAATAAGAAGGCGTAGCATAACAATAGGCAGTAAAAGGGCTCCCATCCCTATTTACAACAAGAGACAAAAGTCGAAGACATTTGTCGTAATGTGGTAGATATTTGTCAGAATCGCCCCGGCGAGTCGATTCTTAGAAATGTAAGGACTATTTGTTTCTTTGAGTATAGCTCTCATCAACATATATCAAGTGATCAAGTCCTTTAAATGACCACCCCACTTAACTCCACTTTATACAGAGAAAACTAGGGTTTACGGGGTAAACATTATTTTTCTTATCTGCTCCAAGACACAGTTTGTGGGTACTCGTTAGAACCGATGATGAGCGGTTCTAACGAGCACTCACAAGGTATGTTTGCAGTATAAATAAGAAAAAATATCGGGGATTTTTATCAGAAAAGTAGCCATTTTGGAGATGTGAAAAATGCACTATGGCGCACGGCGGTGTTATTGTAATGTGTACATATATCAATTACCTATAAAAATAATAACATGCAATAGTAGGACAAGCAGATATTGCAGTATAATAGATAATACAAAGTGACATGTAAATGAAATACTCATTAGTATAGTCTTTCAAAACGCAGTGAGACGTGTCTGCACTTTCAATTTTGGACTAGTCCGCGTTTTAGGTAAATCGCCTTAAGTTGGGATTTTATATTGGGCGATATAGTTTTTGTGAGGATCGTACTGCATCATATTGACCACTTGGCCACGACCTCTACATAATGGCATTATCAAAAAACGTATTTATAATTTTAAAATCCTATGAAAAAGAAATCCTAAACCTTTCCACTCCTAAATCATGGAATAGTCTTGTCACGCTTGAACGTTGAACTCTCAAAGGTCGTTGATAAACTATAACATGAGCAAGAATGAATTCATGGTGACCATAGATCGAATGGGTTTGTTTGTCCTACTCGCTGATGTCACTACTGATTATTGACACACTACCTACGTTTGACATATAAATTAGAGAAGTAAGTTATTGCAAATAGGAAATGACTGCCTTATTTCCACGGATGCGTTTTCGCAAGAAGCAATGGATCAAGAAGTAATGGATCACTGGACATCTTTATCGCATATTGCTAATCACAAACATCTCTGGGCTCTCATGGCAATTTGTTTGAATTGAGGTTTAACGTCCCCGTCAACACTGTAAAGGTCATTTTGAAGACGCTGCTTATGCAAATACAAATTTTCCTGTGACGCGGCTCAACTTATAACTATGTTAGCATCACGAGCAATGAATACCCTAGCCAAATCCAACTAATATAGAGAAAACTTTATGTTTTTTTTTTTTTTTTTTAAGTATATTTCATTCTGCTATCTCATAAAGCATCTTACATAAGTGTTAATGCATTATTTATTTTTTTACACGAGTTGACGAAAATGGAAAAGATACGAGCCTTTCCGCAACGAGTTTAATAAATTAATACATGAACACGAATGTAAGATTCCATTTATCATATGACATTTAAAACGCATTTTATTCACGATTGTTTTATAAAACTATCGCTATTCCGCTATTAGTAAACGGGAAGTCGTTAAGGACGTCGTACATGTAACGTTTCGGGGTGTATCTAATTTATTTTTGTATTTAATCCACTAATGGATTATCGAATTTATTACATGGCGTTATTTCATTCTCAGACGCGACGTCACACGATAATTTGCAATTACCCCATCTTTTCCCTGATGAAACTTTGTGATTTTTTACTTAGGCGGTTCTTATGAATACCCACAACGTATGTATTACTACTCCAAACATGAAGTATGGGTGCTCGTTATAACTGCCTCATTGATGAATGAGGCGGTAAAAATAAATACCTACAACCCATGTCTTTGAGAAGAAAAGAAAAATACAAACTAACGCATTATAGGAATGAACTTCATATTTGTGAATTTTCTCGATGTGTGAACTCCGGCAAAACACTCACAAACTGCATGAAGCCCGAAATGCCAAGCTTGTGAGTGATTGACCGGAGTCAACACATCGATAGAAAGAATGTTTTTTGTTTTGTTTGATTTGAGGTTTAACGTCCCCGTCAACACTGTAAAGGTCATTTTGGAGACGTTGCATCCAATTGTGTGGGACTTTTACCCGACATTGAGATGAAATGACATCTCAAGTCCTGTCGCCCAATGAAACCAATAGGGTTTATTAGCATGGACGGTCCGCCTCACACCGCGGTTCCTGGACAGGCTTAGATCCTCTAAGCGGTTTACCAGTACTAGTGTGTGGGCCGGATTCAGCTCTGCGTGGAAGCATCATGCAGTCCATATATTTCTTCAAGCCCCTATGGGCGGGGGCCGGGATAGAAAGAATGAAAAAGACTATTCATTCCTGAAAATTTCAATTTTGTCACCAAAATCACCAAATGGTAAATTTTACGAATACTTTCGAAAGCGTAATAATGAACATACCAAACGGCCATGGCGGAATGATTATTCAATTAGAAGCTACCGTCTTTAAACGAAACCCAAGCGAAAAAAAAACAAGTCTTTAAATTCAGTTTGTCTTCTAACATATACGTTTTCAATAGTTCCTACTCTTTTAATCGAAAGTTGTTGACGTCACTTCATATACAACGATGTAACGCGCGGGTTCTAAAAGTGCTCATTGGCGTCACGTTATATTAGTACCTGTCGCTAAGCGAAGTATCTCTGAGATTCTTGCTCATGGAATTTATCGAAATATAAAACTTTTATTTCAACCTATCAAGTCGCTCGAAATGTACATAATGATCGAGAATTGGAATTATTCTCCTGTAGGCCCAAGCACTGGCTTTCTCTATATACACTCGGTTTTACATTGGTGTTCATTACTATAATGTTATTAATCAAATAATTTCGTATTGGCCCAGTTACAGGTTCGAGGTCTGCTGTATTGGCACGAGACCGAAGGCCGAGGCCAATACAGCTGACCGAGGACCTGTAATTGGGTCAATACGAAATTACTTGATTAATGACAATTTTATTAATTGACTCAATTAAAAACATGATTTATAATTTTTCAATATTGGTTGACCTTGTGTTATATAGGATAGTCAATTTATAAACGGTCTTATTAACGCGGTGTTGCCGGCCTCAAAATATAGACTGTGGATATCCGACAGAACAAACACCTGCAATCTACGTTTTCAGAAAAACGACTGAACATGAGTACAGGTCAAACGCTCAGAAGGTCTAAAATAGAAGTGAAGGCAATATTCAGGAATCGATACTATTAACCCACAGCTCCAATCATAGACACCAAAGGGAAAGAAGTATAAAAACGAAACAACTAGGCCCTAATGGAAACATCAATAGCGAAAAGCCAAAAGGACAGTTACTTTCACGGCTTCTACGTCAGGCTTGAGCAACGTAGCTACCACCTTTTGAGAAAGATATTCGAGCTCACACAAGGTTAACAAGTCTTTGCAATAAAATGGAATTTATGGCTGTGTGAAAATGACTATATTTAAAAATGTGACATAGTTTTCTTTCTGCTCAAAACATAGATTTTGGATTAAAACCGTCTTATGTTCAATGTTCTAGAATCAGAAATAAGAGAAATAAAGTATATGCGAAACCCCGTTTTTCACTGTATAAAATCGGGTTTAGAGGGGACGTTATTGCATAGACTTGCTAACATGATGTTTTATTTACTTATCAGTTGTTCTTTCTGCACAAATAGTGGCGTGATATAACTGGTTACACTATTACGTTAATTGTGTTGACAGGGACATTAAACCTCAATTCCAACAAACAAAATATTTTTAAACAGTGGTGCCTGAATAAAAGTTTACAAAAATGTCACTTAAAGAGTACTAATCAATATTACACATTAAGTGTAAAAAGTAAGGTTTAACTTTTATACAGACTCTACTGTACCTCAGTCTTGGTAGGAATAGAAACATAACGTTTTATACTTCATTTAATTTTTTCCCATACGTTTATGCATAACAAAACACATATTTTACATTATAAATATATAACAAAGCACAGCATTGAAATCATAGCATCACATGAACAAGTCCGTGGAAAGAACACCCCCAAAACCCCACCTTATACGAAGAAAACGGGGGGTTTACTGGGGTATACATTATTTTTGTTATTTCTGCTACAAGACAAAGGTTGTGGGTACTCGTTAGAACCGCCTCAACCTATGTTTGCAGTATAGATAAGAACAAAATGCCACAGATTTTCATAATAAAAATAGTCATTTTAGAGATGTGAAAACATGCACTATGTCGCACTGCTGTGTTATCGTACTGGTCTGTTTAATAGTTTGCATGCTTATTCAAATACTGGAAAATTGTACCACCAAATAAAAAAAAATCAAAATTGTTCTGATCAAAGATTCTTATAGTTTCATATTGCTGCTCGGGTGCTCGTTAGAAACGCCTCGGCGAAGTGGTTCTAACGATCACCAACGGTCTGTGTATTATGGGGCGGAAATATGAAAAAAACATTGTGTTGCATGTTCGTTGTGTGTTTTGTGGGTAGTACCCATAGTCTGCTATTCCTGATCCAGGCATGGAATGTGGGTGGTCGTTAGAACCGCCTCGGCAAAGCGATTCTAACGAATACCCATATATCACATATTTAACACATTTTGACACTGTTGTTTGGATTTGTGAAGATCACATATACAGTTTATAATGTTTTTTTTTCTCACTTTTTATCTCTCTATCCGAACTCTGAAACGAGCCTGTCCATACATCACACATCCGTAGGTGTCATTTGAGTGTCACCATGAACAGTTCAGATCCGTTCGTCCGTCCGCCCATCTACACAAGCATCACTTCATTCATTCATTCATTCATTCATTTCCGATTGTCCATCTACTAATACTCTCCATTCAGTCATTCATTCATTAACTTATCTATCTCCGTATGTTCAAAATGCCGTCTATTCATCCGTGCGTCCGTCCATCTACCAACGCACAACTCCATTCACCCATTTATTCATTTATTTATTCACCCATCTGTCCATTTACTTATCCATTCCGTTTGTTACTCCCTTAAAATATAATTGCGGCGAAACGACCCACGGGCGAAACGACTCACGGGCGAAACGATCCACCAGGTAAGGGCGAAACGACCCATCCCCAAAATTAGGGCGAAATGACTCAGGGCGAAACGACCCGGCGAAACGACCCACGGGCGAAACGACCCGGAACCGTCAAATATAGAGATGAAACAACGGTGAGGACTCGACAGCAAGACACCACTGAAATGCTGGAACAAAAGAAGACCAGTAATTAGACTCCGATACACTGCCCAGTTCATCTGTAATTATAAACCCTAGCGGTTGCTTTAGGTGACAGTGCTAGAGATGTCAGATCATCTAAATTTCGGGTAAAACTCCCACATAACTAGGAGCAACGCTTCAAAAATGACCTAGTGTTGACGGGGACGTGGAACTTCGTCTCAAACAAATGTTCGCAGCAGAAACCAGAAAAAGTACCGAAAATTTTAGAAACATCAAAACTGTTATTTTTGGAACCATGCAATAATTCAGTGTTACAGAAATGTGTTATTCTAATGATATTTCTATTATTCCAGTTACTGATTTGTTTTGTTTAATTAGCACCTGTTTCCATTCCTGATGTCTGTTTCGTCACTTCGCACATGGTGTTTAATTCAGTTATATTTAGACACAGTTTTTTTTTTATTATAAACGCAGATTGAAATGATGTATAGAGTTTATTATTCAATCCATTTTAAATACGGGATTTATAGACCGGGGCAGGTTGAAGATCCGAAAAAGAATAGAGTGCGCTTGCGCACGAGGTTCTTTATCTGATGTTCAACATGCCGAAGTTTATAAATCCCATATTTTTAAATGGACTGATTCAATAAACTCTATATTAAATTCATTTTGATAGAGCTGATTGATAGTTTTGCGAGCTGATTGATAATTTTGCATCTAATTCTTAGTACAGTTGAATCTGAACATACAGTCTAAGCAAACGAAAGTGGGCGCACTGGCATGAGGTGACGGAGACAAAAATGTTTAGACACCGTCATGAAAGCGCTTTCTATTGCACTGAATGAAAAACAGAACTAAAATTATTAGATTTGTAAAACATTTATAAAAAAGATGTGAAGGCAATGATCTGGAATCGATACAATTTTCCCACTC
This sequence comes from Lucinisca nassula, assembly GCA_963580285.1. Lineage (NCBI taxonomy): Eukaryota > Metazoa > Mollusca > Bivalvia > Lucinida > Lucinidae > Lucinisca > Lucinisca nassula. The sequence continues at coordinate 114,097,162 of OY757017.1, read as the reverse complement.
CACTCATCAGAGACACCAAAGGGAAAGAAACACAAATACTAAATAACTGGAACCCAATGGAAACATCAAAAGCTGAAAGCAAAAGGACAGTAGCGTTCCAACAAAATGGCCAATTTGCTAACCAAAACAAAAGTATATAAGCGATACACACACTCAAAGCCAAACAATAACAAAAATAAGCCGCGACAGAAGAACCACATTGGAACGGTCAGTGAAAAGATTTCACTTTGGGCCTTAAATCGACACTACGCGGTCGCAATCCTCGCCCTTGATTCCGTCGCGATTTAGACAAATAATTTGTCCAGTCCGCATGAAGGCTTCTTAAGCCGGTTTATTTATGTTGTTGTTTGTTACTTACTGTGTGTATCACATGTGTATTTTGTTTTGGATGGCCATTTGGCCATTTTGTTGGAAAGTAACTGTCCTTATGACCCTCCTTCGTTTAGGTTTCCATTATGGTCTGGTCGCTTCATGTTTGTGTTTCTTTCCCTTTGGTGTCTTTGATGGGTGGAGTAAGTAAATTGTATCGATTCCTGATCTTTGTTTTACTTCTCCTTTTCTTAATTCGTCCGTGCAACATATCCGAGAACACAAAAATCAAACAACCACATAGATAAGGGCTCACTCAAATGCTTGGCCATTTGGTCATTTTGTGGGAAAGTAACTGTCCTTATGGCCCTCCTTTGTTTAGGTTTCCTTTATGGTCTGGTCGCTTCATGTTTGTGTTTCCTTCCCTTTGGTGTCTTTGATGGGTGGAATATGTTAATTGTATCGATTCCTGATCTTTGTTTTACTTCTACTTTTATTAATTCGTCCGTGCAACATATCCGAGAACACAAAAACAAACAACCACATAGATAAGAGCTCACTAAAATGCTTGAGCAAAAGAAAAGCCAGCATTAGACTCCAATAGTCCAAACAGAGACAGAGCATCAGGTACCAACCAAAATTCCATCAGTAAGCCTTTAAGCTGGAGTCGTCATAGAATTTGTCGCCTGACCGAGCGGCGTGCAATTAAAGAGGGCAACAAAGTTATCAATCTTAAACTGTGAGAGCACAGTAATCAAAATCCAGTGGTTATATCCATATAATCTTTATTTCAACGCTGCCTCCGAGTTTAACATCATGCATTCTGAACGTTATTGACATCTTCTGAGACGCCTTGACGTAACTTCTAGAATAACGCGCCGGCCTCGGTAACTCTGTCGGATTCGCGTCTGACCAGTGATCAGGACGCGGGTTCGATACCTGCCGGGGTCGGCAACATTCTTTCGTGGAGATTGATCATGAAATCTCTTCTACGGTCATTCTCCTCCGCTGATTCAAGAAGGGCATTTATCAGTTTCTGGCGAAAGAATTTGCACTGTACTGGTTAACCGCTTATGTGTAAGCCTGCCCTTAACATTCGCCTCCCTTTTCTAAGTCAATTTAAACACATTAAGCGCGCCTCCCTTTTCACAGTCAAAAACACATAAAACATGACTCTCTTTTTATAACCACTAAACAATAAGCAAAATAGAAGTGGAGGCAATGATCAGGAATCGATACAATCAACACACAGCTCCCATCAGAGACACCAAAGGGAACGAAACACAAACATGAAACAACAGACTCCATTGGAAACACCAATAGCGGAAAGCCAAAAGGGCAGTTACTTTCCCACAAAGTGGCCAATAAGCTATCCAAAATAAACTAATATAATTAAGGCGTAACTATACCTAATTTAGTGACACAGAGGCCTTTCTGATATTTAATCTTCATCAGTGTGTCTCAACCCCAAAGTTTTGAAACCGAAACGGATAATGGACAAGACCCGGCAAACACAGCACATCCCCCTCCGAGCACACACCGACCGACGTAGCCTATGAGACAGGTCAGCTCACACAGCGACACAAACACCCAAAGACAAACCATAACAAAAATAAACCACGACAGAAGAACCGACTTGGAACGATCAGCGGAAACGAATTCCACTGGGGGGGGGGGGGGTAGGCTTTAATCGATTTTACGTGGCCACATTCCTCGCCCTAACTTCCGTCGCGATTTAGACAGATAATTTGTTCAGTCCGCATGAAGGCCTCCTAACTCATCAGTGCAACATCTCCGTGAACACCAATAATCAAACAACCACAGAGATGAAACAACGGTGAGGACTCGACAGCAAGAAACCACTGAAATGCTGGAGCAAAAGAAAAACAACAGTTAGACTCCAGCCTACTTTTTCACAGTCAATACACACACAAAACAGACGCGAAGGCGATGATCACGAATCGATATAATTAACCAACAGCTCCCATCAGAGTCGCTAGAGGGAAAGAAACACAAACATGAAAAAACTAGACCCTAATGGAAACATCAATAGCGGAAAGCCGAAAGGACAGTTACTTGCCCACAAAATGGCCAATTTGCTATCCAAAACAAAATAATATATTATTATTATTAGGCGATACACACACTGAAAGACAAACCTTACAAAAATAAACCGCGGCAGAAGAACCACCTTGGAACGGTCAGTGAAACGAATTCCATGGGGGTGGCTTAAATCGATATAACGTGGCCACTATCCTCGCCCAACTCCATCGCGATTTAGGCAAATAATTTGTTCAGTCCGCATGAAGGCCTCCTAACTCATCAGTGCAACATCTCCGTGAATACAAAAAATAACAACCACAGAGATGAAACAACGGTGATGACTCGACAGCAAAAAACCACTGAAATGCTGGAGCAAAAGAAGACCAACATTTAGACTCCGATTGGCCTGACCAGAGGCAGAGCATCAGGCATCAACCAACATTACATACAAATAGACACTCTCTAATTATCAGCAAGCCTTTACGCTGGCGCCGTCATAGAATCTGAACCACCGGCGTGCAATTTAAGAGGGAAGCAAAGTAGCATGCCTCCATCTTCACAGTCAATAAATACATAAAGCATGCCTCCGTTTTCATAGTCAATAAATACATAATGCACTCCTCCATTTGTACAGTCATGAAACACATAAAACACGCCTCCCTTTTCGCACTCATTTTAAACACAAAAAGCACGCTTCTTTTTTCAGTCAATAAACACATAAAGCACGTCTCCTTTTTATCAGTCAATAAACACGTAAAGCACGCCTCCTTTTCTTACAGTCAATAAACACCTAAAGGGCGCCTCCCTTTTCACAGTCAGTTTGAACACATAAAGCACGCTCTCCTTTACAAATCATTAAACACATAAAGCACGCATCCAATTTACAGTCAAAATATACAAAGCACGCCTCTTTTTTCTCAGTCAATAAACACGTAAAACACGCCTCGTTTTTCACAGTCAAGAAACACACAAAGCATCCCCCTTTTCACAGTCAATTTGAGCACAAAAGCTGTGCTTCCTTTTTCCAGTCAATAAACACATGAAGCAGTCCTCCTTTTTCGTAGTCAATAAACACATAAAGCACGCCTCCATTTTCACAGTCAATAAACGCATAAAGCACGCCTCCATTTTCACAGCCAATAAACCCATAAAGCACGCCTCCATTTTCAAACATAATACACGCCTCCTTTTTCACAGTCAATAAACACACAAAGCAGTCCTCCTATTTCCCAGTCAATAAACACATAAAGCACGCCTACATTTTCACAGTCAATAAACACATAAAATACGTCTCCAGTTTCTACAGTCAATAAACACATAAAGCACGCCTCCATTTTCACAGTCAATAAACACATTAAACACGTCTCAATTTTCTACAGTCAATAAACACATAAAGCACGCCTCCATTTCACAGTCAATAAACACATAAAGCACACCTAAATTTTTTCAGTCAATATACACCTAAGCACCCCTCCATTTTCACAGTCAATAAACACATTAATAAAGCCCGTTTTAATTTTCTAACATAATAGACGCCTCCTTTTTTACAGTCAATAAACGCATAAAGCAAGCCCTCCTCCCCCCACTGCTTATTCACAGTCAATTAACGCATAAAGCAGGCCTTGTTTTCACAGTAAATTAAACACATAAAGTGCGACTCCATTTTCACAGTCAATTCAAAGACATAAAGCATTACTAAAGCACATCTATACGACATATTGCGTTCTTTCGTATCTCCAAAACTGTAAATATTCTGATAAAAATATCTTATTTCTACTCACTGAGGCGGTTCGTACGAATATCCACAACCTATGCTTTGGAGCAGGAATAAGAAAATTAATGTACAGCCATGTAAACCCAAGTTAACGCCACATAAAGTTGGATTTAGAGGTGGTGTTTATTTAACGGAGTTGTTAACGTGATGGGTTTTCATTCTTCTTGATCTAATACTGAGTAGACTTTTCCTATTGTTTAGAAAACACGTTCCTTCAAGTGGTCCTAGTCGGTGTTACATTAATCGGTTCTTTTCTCTTAAATAAGCAAAGATACCTTTAAGGACGAGCTTTAAGGCTGTTGAAAATATCCATCAGTTAAAGTTGAAATGTTGTTTTTTTTTATGGTATTGTCCGAAACATAGCTAGCCAAACAATAAGGTCATACAATATATCACTTGTACTAGTGTACTGATAATATTGTCAGAAGTCCTCTCCTGTACCTCTTGGTGCTTATCAGTAAATATGGCTATGACATCATCCATAGGTACAGTTTCTGCTTGCGCACATGAAGAATACATTGAATTTATTGTTTTATTGAGCAAAACAATATGATACAAACATTATTTTTCCCATTAGAAAGTTATATATTCTTCTGTGTCCAGTCTGTGACCACAGGAAAATATTTTCGAAAATTATATAATAATTAGATCAGCTTTTATTGTCTTTAACAAATATGGCTGTCACCATCAACGCCCTTCCAGTCATGATAACATTAAATACTTCATATTTATGGTGGAACATATCTTTTTTATTAATGTTTGCTTATCAATTTTATCACGTTATATGTCAACTTCATTTATTCATTTATTTTTTATTTATTTGTAACAATTCAAAAACCGACTGAGATTTTCATTTCACCTTTATTATGCGGCCCGCCTCGTCGGAACCAAATTAATTTCAAATATTTAATTATTATAACTATTGCACTGGTCCATTGATATTTATTTATTTATTTATTTATTTATTTATTTATTTATTTATGACAACCCAACAGTTGACCGAGATTTTATTTCGCCTTACTTCTGGGGGCCAAGAAAATATATTTCAAATACATTTCTATTATTATTTATATTATCGCATTGTTCCATTAATACATCTTCAAACTTATCTGAAGTCATTTTATTTTTCTGAATTCGAAACTTTAATTCACCGAAGTTAGGAACATGTAGACTGTGGCAGTAAATTTGCATAAACAAAAATCAAGTTTAATTATAATAACACTTGACTCTTACTCTTACATATTTCTTACTCTTTTTATCACCAACCACAGATATGAATTAAAAAAAATAACATACCTAAAAGCAAAACATACATGCAATATAAAATATAATCTGTATCGGGTTAAATAATCATTTTTAGCTATGATCACGAAAACAAATGGGACAAAAGGAACAAAAACATGTATAAATACAACGATTTTGCTTTTTCAATTCGCCAAAACATGTTCAAATACAACGGGTTTGCTTGTTTTACCATCTACCATTATCTATAATATACATGGAAATAACGAAATCTGACACCTGTTTATTGTGTGAGCAATACAAACGCATTGATTTATACCATATATGAAAAGTAGAAGTAAAACAAAGATCAGGAATCGATACCTGATGAAGCCGGGTATGACGTCACGCCATCGTTTCTGATAGGCGCCAAGGTAGCTTGTATTCTGTGATTTTTGGCATTTCCGGATCATTTAATTATATATACTACTCAAAGTTTGATAGGGATCACTTTTTATATACCAAATTTTGCACTGAAAATTGAAAATTTCATGACATAATTTGTACTCCGTGTATTGACAAATATCTAAAGCAGACTCTCGTGAGCAATTCAGTACTCATGAAATTGCACATTTCTCATACTTCGCAAATGAATTCATGCACCCCCAAAATCTTGCAAAACACTGCATTCCAACAGAAAAATCAAACTTGTCATTGTTCCTTTACTAAGGGTAAAAATGTATTCATTTGATTTGTGAAACACTAAAATGCCTAGGGGACAGTTAAGAAACCGCCTGAGCCCCCCAAAAAATGAACCGTGGCGTCAGAATGTTGGATCTGGTGTCTCTCAACGTCGTGTTGCTGGGATTCTGAATGTGTCTCAGAGCGTGGTTTCCCGAATGTGGAGTCGGCATCTTACCCACGGAAATTCTTCACACGGACACAGCGGGGGTCGATAAAGGGCTACAAATCAACATCGGGATCGTTTTTTGTTGATTCAGTCTCAACGTCAACGGTTCCTGAACGCAACGCGTTTGAATAAACGAGTTTAGGAACGGAACTGGAGTACGAATTTCTACACACAAACTGTCAGAAACAGGCTCTACGAGTTCGGACTTATTGCCAGGAGGCCTGCTGTACGTGTTCCGTTGACGAGACAGCACGTGCAAGACCTGTTGTACTTTGCCAGAGCTCACGTCAGGGTGGACTTCGTGACTGGACGTCAGTACAGTTTACTGATGAGTCCAGAGTCTGTCTAGATTTCACTGATAAACGTCAATTAGTGTGGCGAATTCGAGCGATTCGATTACTAAAATGTGGCAGAGCAAGATCGCTATGGAAAGGGGACAATCACGATTTGGGCTGGGATAAGCATGGACGGCAAATCTGACTTGTACATCGTTGAAAACGGAACGTTAACGGCAGTGGGGGACTGTAATGAGATTCTTGATCAGTTTGTGAGCCCATACGCTGGTGATATCGGCCCGGACTTTACTCTGATGGACGATAATGCCCCTACCCACCATGTCCACGTCACTGAAGCCTATCTTGAACGTGAAACAATCGTTTGTATGGACTGGCCTGCTCGATCACCGGAATTAAATCCGATTGAGCATGTGTGTGACATGCTACAGCGTGCTATTTCAGCCCGACCTGTACAGCCGAGGACTTTACAGAAGCCCAAAGATGCATTTGTTGCTGAATAGAGGCTGGTTCGACAAAACCGGATACAGAGTCTGATTACGAGCATGCGCAGGCGATGTCGTGCTGTAATTGATACCCATGGACGCCATATATGTGATTAGGCACGTTTGTCTAAAAAAAATGGAAAATTGTTAAAATTCAAGTGTCCAAATCCATTCGTGTTACTGCAAATTTTGTGGGTGCCAAGACGGTTGTTGTTGTCACGCTTGAATGCAGTGCCAGTTGACAAAAATTAATCACTAGTCTTTGTGAAGGATATGTTTTCTATCATTATGTATCAAATTTGGATTCAGCTAATTAAGTTATCGAAAAATTATTTTGCATTAAAAAAGTGATCCCTATCAAACTTTGAGTAGTTTATATATATTAATGTCTCGAGACAGGGGTGCCACCGAGGGTTACTCATAGCGCGAGCTATTGAGTGAAAGATGTACTGCCATATATGTTTTATATTTACTTGTTTTCATGTCATTTAATGAAAAAAGTCTGTTTTGAGGGCTAAAATGTGACATGTGTAGAGTTTTCTTATTGACAGTTTCTTATTACAGTGTTGTTGACGTTTAAACTTCACTATCATCAACTCATATTGGTTTATTTCAACGTCACTTAATGATCACGTGACTACGCGTAAGTCATTGTATTCATTTGAGGATTTGTGTTCCGATATGTAATTATAGAATAGAAGTAGAGGCAATGATCAGAAATCGATACAATTATCCCACAGCTTCCATAAGAGGCACCAAAGCGAAAGAAACACAAACATGAAAAAACAGACCCCAATGGAAACACAAACAGCGGAAAGCCAAAAGGACAGTTACTTTCACACAAAATGGCCAATAGGCTATCCAAAATAAAATAATACAGGCGACACAAACACCCAAAGACGAACCATAACGAAAATTAACCACGACAGAAGAACCGCCTTTGAACGGTCAACTTATTTATGATGTAAATATTAATAAACCTTCAAAATAATTATTGGCTTACTGGTTTCAAATATTTCTGGGTCATGTTACATCTTTCGGTGTGGTTTGTGTCAATCAGTGAAAGGGTAGGACAACATCGACATTATCTATATTCAGTTTTGTAGTTGTGCGTGTTATTTTGTGAAAATAATCTTATTATTTTGCTGTTATCACATTTCAGTGGGATCCCATTTTACAAGCCTGGTCCTGTCTGCACCAAATGTGAGGGAGATAACTCATTTTGTGAAAATGGTTTGTGTGGTAAGTAACTTTTATGGACATTCTGTGACACTTTATCAGTCTAAGTAACACCCTTAACTTCAGTGTGTAGCTCAAATAGTGGCAGTAAATTTTAATAATATTGGCGTTTTTAGGGAGCTTCATAAAACTGATTGTGAATTGTCACTGATGAGACAGAATTTGATCAGGAAAATACGTTTGACTACATGACCGATACAGTTATCCCAACGGTATGTGCAGTCGGGTTGCTCTTCATGCTGGTGTCATACTAGGATAGCTGTTTTGCTACTTTGGAACCATTAACCACACAAAACACTTATGGTTACAAATCATTGTTCTGATGAGCGTATGTATGGATAATCAATAATGACTTCGAAAGAAACATATCCAGTGGACTTTTTAGATTTGAAGATTAGGTAGATGGAAAGAAAAACGTAATCCAGGAGATGGAATGAATTTAAGCCATCGAAAGACTCAAAAGTGTAACAGAAATTAATATACATACAAAATACATTTGACAACACATCTTCAATGCAAGATGGTACAAATAGAAGTGAAGGCAATTTTTGGTTTGATTTAAGGTTTAACGTTAACCCAACATTTCCCATCAGAGACACAAAAAGGGAAAGAAACAAAAACATGAAATAACTAAACCCTAATGGAAACATCAATAGCGGAAAACCAAAAGGACAGTTATTTTCCCACAACTGGCTATCCAAAACAAAAATATATAAGCGACACACACATTCAAAGACAAACTATTACAAAAATAAACCGCGACAGAAGAACCGCCTTGAAACAGTCAGTGAAATGTATTTCACTTGGGTCGGCTGGGAGGGAGCTTAAACCTACTTTGGCAAAACTACATGGGGGGGGGGGCTTCAACTCAGTTGTTAATTAATATTCAACCCTCTCCATCCCCCTCCCACTGTTCTGTTTATATATAAAGACGATAACAGTCACAGTCCTTTGAAAGTAAGGAATACACAGCAGACATGTATAGTATAGAGTGTACAAGACTTTCTGGGCCAGACAGGCTACATCTGGTCAAGAAGGCCTTATTCAGTACCCGACGAATATATTCATTATTCAGAAAAACAAAAAAGAAAAGCAAAACGAATCACAAACAGCATAGGAACCAGTTGCCTCTACCCAACAAGAGGCGATCAATTTGCAATAGACAAAATAAATGAAAATTATTTCATAACAATCAGTGCCGCACGATATTAACAGCCATGCCTTAACCAGCGAAAGTCATGAATTAACAAGGAAATTCACGTGCTGTTAATGGCCGGTGACGTTGCTTGAACAATGCTCTTACCGGGCCCACCGAAGAAAAAAAATGGACGCCATTTTGAATTTGGCGATATGGGAAGGGGGGCGGGGGCATCAATTTCGCACCAGGAACAAGTTCTCGACCACGAGTTACTGAATTAAAATGACGGGAAAACAAGACCGAGCCCACAGGCGTACATAAAATCACGTCCGGTCGCTCCGGGTAAATCGGAGAGGACCGCCACATCAAAAAGCACAAACATGTGCACTGACTGTAGCAATGTCTTTTTTAGTCTAAAAAGGTCATCTAAAATAGTTTATGTATTTCCGTTGTGGGTCGAAGGACATGACCTGTTTCATTCAACCCTAGTATTCCTGTGCTTGAGACCCAGATCAAGTCTCTGCAGCCACAGCAGACTCCGCTTTCTGCAGCATCTGATCTGTGCCTACACTGTTTGCCAAACTCAAAACTTCTGTAGGTAACCTTCTTAACACAACACAACAATATCGTCCCCGCCCATCGGGGCTTGGAGAAATAGATTTGGCTGCATGATGCTTCCACGCAGAGCTGAATATGACCACACACGAGTACTGGTAAACCACTTGCTGCCAAGGCAAAGCGGTGTGAGTCAGACCGTCTAATGCATATAAGCCTTCTGGTTTCATTGGGCGGCAGGGTTTGAGATGTCATTTCATCTCAATGTGGGGTAAAAGTCCCACAAAATTGGAAGTAATGTCTCCAAAATAACGAAACAGTTTTGACGGGGACGGTAAACACCATACAAACAACACGAAAATAGCAGTGCAATAAATAACCGGTATCTAGGTTTCATTCAAATCGGTGATAGTCACATGAACATCAGCAGTGTAAAGCTACTGCACTGAGTCCGCTGCGAAAAATGAGCCACAAAGTGTGTGAAGTTTTTTGTTTTTCGGTCCCTGTCAAGAATATTTCGGTCATTTGAAACAATGTAAATCATAATATAGGTGACAAGAAACTGGTGTAATCCTAGAAATTCAAGTATCCACCCAGAGCTGAAACCGGCCTCACGAGTACTGATAAAGCGCTTAGGGTCTAAGCCTGCCCAGGGAAATTTAATGGTTCATGTCTGACCGTCCATGCATATTTACCATTTTGGTTTGTTTTTGCTGTTTATCTATAAAGCATTAAATCACTGCTTATGAACTCGAGGTGCTTAATGTTTGTATGGGCGGCAGGGATTGTGATGTCATTTCATCTCAGCGTCAGATAAAAGTTGCACAAAATTGGTAGCAATGTCTCCAAAATGACCTAAATAGTGTTGATGGGGACATAAAACCCCAATTCCAAGAAACAAAACAAAAACTGGCATAACCCTGAGACACATCTGTCCGCCTCACCCAGGCAAACAAGAAAAAATCATAAGTGAATCCAGGCGATGGCGACTGGTTACAAATTTTAAGACCAGCAGATATTGTGGTTACTGTTAGATAGGTCAATTAAAAAGGGAAAATTTTCCTTTTGTTTTCGAGAAACATGTTGCCGTATTTCTTAGGATCACCTCAATGAGGCAATTCGAATGAGTACCCACAACATGTTTCAATGGACTGAATTCAACCTTAGTACTCCTTATATGGAGTTATGAACACATTAATTTATTTGAAATCAGCCGGATAGTTTGTGTTTGTGGAAATCCTTTACAAATGTTGACAGACGACGAAGCATACCATCCTATCAGCTATCTAGGAGACTTCGGCTCAGGAAAATGAAAACTTTGTCACAGACGCTGAAAAACATGAGAGTAGAACAATACTATTATCAATATTTCAAACATAGGTATCCCAAAATTATGAATAGCAATACATCTATGTTTAAAATACTGGCATTTTTCTGCATTTGATAACTTTTATTAGTGTTATCTGTACTTGAAAAAAAAAAGAGCTGCATTTTAAAAGAGAAATCTGATTTCTACAAAAATGCAGATATCTATACTTGAAATACAGCACTAGTGCTGTACTGAATAATTTTTAAATTAAGAAGTAAACAGATCTTATGCCAAACTTTCCCAACTAAATGGCAATTTCAGTTTCTCTAGTGAACATTCTATCAGTTTGAAATTCATTGTCACCTCACACTGGATGAAAGAAGCTTCCATGTTCTTAACATAAGTCGGTCCATATAAGAAGTAACAAGGTAAAAAAGAGGTATTTTTTCTTGTTTCAAGTTAAAACTTTATGCTGTGGGTACTTGTATGCATTGCCAATCAGTGAGATGAATATGTTTTATACTGTATGGAGAACAAAAAAAAAAACAAGAAAAGACCAGCAGTGAACTGATAAAGACAATATCATGTTGTTTTAATTTTATTTTATTTTGAAATTATCTTCAATCATGATTGCCATTAACACAGTTTCATTTGGGTGAACATGGTGAAAATGTACGTTGACTGGTTCTTGAAAGTACAATGTTGACGCTGACACCTGAAAAGAAAGAGAAAAATTTTATGATTATACCACATCAGCATCAGTGTGATATAAACATCATGAAAACAGGCCTATACAGGAGTTCAAAGGGGTCATAATTATACAAATTTGTTCTATAACAAACATTTACCACATGAAAATGCGATATTTTACCATAATAATCGGGTATTGGGACAGATAAGCCTTGGGAAACAGAGCAGTCTGATCAGGGTCGACACTGCTTGCCATTGTCTGCACCTTTTGTACTCCATGTTGGACCATATAACACATTTGTTAATATTTTAGAAAATTTGAGCAAATCCTGAAGATGGCCAAATTTTAAGGATATTTACGGTATACGTATTTCTGGTCAAAATATAGTTTGTTGTGGGTGGTCGTGAGAACCACGTTAATGTTGTTTTTTTTATTTTTATTTGATTCTTAATCATTAAATTAACAAGTGAGACGACAAGTTCTTCAACGGATGGTCAGGTAGTTTTTCTTCGGGATACTCCGGTTTATTATCAAGTGAAATACTCTTGAAAGAGCCATACAAACAGAAAATTAAAATGGTAGGCAGGCAGATAGATAGATATGTTGTAGAGCTGTTTGGTCAGTGATAAATCATCAGACGAGATCGAGAGCGTGATAGCTCAGTGGTTAGTGCACTTGCCTCTGATGCAAGATAAAATTTTGGAGTCCGAACCCGCTCCATTGACATCATCTGCACTTTCTTCGGATCGGGACGGAAACTGGAGGCTCCCTGTGCAGGGGGAGTCATCCCTTGTGCAGGTGAAAGACCCCTACCGTAATTACATGATTACATGTAGTGTGTAGGCTTTCATCCGGAAAACCTGTACACTGCCTGTGTCCCCTTCTGGGGTTAACACGAAATGGAAGAAAGAAAGTTTGCCAGTTCGAGTACCAAGAAATGGGGTATCATGCCACTTTATTTAACTATCTATAGATATTTAGGCCGCAGCCCATCAGGGCTTGAAGAAATAGATGGATGGAACTGGGTGGGTGGATTAGATGGATAGATTTTGTTTGTTTGATTTATGGTTTAAGTTTTAACGTCCCAATCAACACTATACAGGTCATTTAGGAGACATTGCTTCCAATTTTGTGGGACTTTTACCCGACATTAAGATGACCCCTGCAACAGTGTCAACCCGGACAAGCGCATTAACAGCAAATAACTCACAGTATCGTAGGTAACAGTCCTAAAGTGATGCCCTGAAAAACTCTTTCTTCCCTAGAACTATTCCTCAGTGGAATAGTCGTCCATCTTCTGTGGTGAATGCCAAGACCGCAGAGGAGTTCAAAGGTCGCACAGTATAAGATTGAGACTCAGAGGTATGCGTTTTAGGATACCTCTGTGTTCGGATTGTAAATAGTTTGAAGGGCTCATCCAGTGATGATTTTGTTATATGCTAAATTCTAAATTTAGCCACCCACCTAATTGAGGTAATGGCCAAATGTGACCGACTCAGTATGAGAAGATAGATAGAAATAAAAAAGACAACACTGAGATGAAATGACAACATCTCAAGCCCTGTCGGCCAATGAAACCATCAAGGTTTATATTCAGGCTGAGTTCCTCTAAGCGGTTTACCAGTTCTCATGTGCGACCTGTTCATCCTCTGTGTGGAAGTATCATGCCACTTTATCAAACTATCTATCTTCAGCCCCCCCCCCCCCCCCGCCCATCCGACCTTGAAGAAATAGATGAGCTAAATCTATCTATTTCTTCAAGCCCTGATAGATAGATTGGCAGGCAAACAGGCATAGATAGGGGCGCCTAGATAGGAAGATATGTGGATAGATTATCTACGGATCGGATGTTTGGGTAATTGACTGTGATAAAGAGGTGGCCGGTTCGATCTCTGTTCGAGCACAGTTCCAATCCATTTCAGCAAATAAAGACCATTGAAGCAAAACTTACCAAGAGATGAAAAGCCATCGCAATAATATGGTTCATGATGAGAGGATTATCCGCATAATTAAAAGGAAACTTCAAAAAAAAAAAATAAAAAAAATAAGCGAGATTGTCAACATGGCGGCATTTTACAATGTTTACTGTCAGGCCCTGAAGCGAGTATAGTCAGTAGAAACTTCGTTCGCGAGATACAGTTGAACAGGTGAAATCAATGACTTATAAACTAAATTTTATACTTATTTTGCTTAATGATTTTTCGTTTTTATGCAATAATAGCGATCAAACATGGTTTTCAATGCATTAACATTCGATAGGTCCCTCGGAAGGTGTTGAAAACCGAGGACGCAGAAAATTCCCTCGGAAGTCGTTGACATCCTCGGCCTGCGGCCTCGGTTTTCAACACCTTCCTCGGCACTTAGCAAATGTTAATGCATGAAAAACCATGTTTGATCCCTATAGTTTAATGATAATATTACACAACCATAAGCACAAACACCATGAAGAGCCCCGTCGGAAAATCCGATAAAGCTACATTAAACATAAACATTAGAGCCACCGCCTTAGGATGATCATTCGCGAGAACCACTGGGGAGATTAAATCGAGTCTATGGGCCCGATGTAAACTCTAGGTTCTAATATTATTTACAGCATAATTTCGACCAATTACGCCTCGTAACGCCACAACGCCGCTTAGTGTACACACAACGCTTCGTGTCCGTATATGAACAATACGTGAAAACGATTGTGGCATTGTATTCGGAATTCTATGGTGCATGGTGCGTGGGTCCGAGTTTAATGTAGATACATTGTGAGCGTTACTCCTCCTCAGTTTTTCACCGACCCTTCTGAAATTTTACACGTGTCTTCATCATTGTATGTGCATGTGCTTTTTACATAATCTTTATTCATTATTATTATTTTTTTTAAATTACATTATTAACGTAGAATTTTCTACATGGTTCTAAGGCAGTAGTAGATACCTTGTGAACGCAACTCCTCTTACAGTTTAATACCGGTCTTTGTGAACCTTTACACTTGTTTGAATCATGGTCTTAACCAGTGCTTCAGCTGAAGTACACGACCCGCCAGATGCTTTTAGCTTTATGAGTGTTACCATATATGGGTATGGCGGCCATTTTGGTCATGTGACCTGGACCTAAAACGGTTCCCCCAATAAATGCGCCTTATCGTAAGGAGAAAAAAAATATATCTTATACTTTAGTACTGTATTCTGAATCGTTTGCAGGATAAGATGCATTCTCACATTTTCCAATACAAAAGCAAATGTGTCAAAGGTTGACCTAGGCACAAAGAAGGTCAAGGTCAACCCAGGGTCACCATTTTAGCAATTTATGATGGGCCTACGTCCCAGATGCCATTTATCAAGTTTCATGGAAATCTGCCCAGTGGTTCTGGAGAAGACTATTTTTGAAGGGTTTTTACCATATATGGCTTGGCGGACATTTTGGTCATGTAACCTGGACCCCATGAGAAAATTTTGGTTTCCCCCATCCCATAGAAGCTCCATATGAAATTTGACTTCATAGGCCCAACGGTTTCCGAGGAGAAGCAGTTCGAAAATTTTCACATTTTTCGCCTCTGCGAGGCTATACTAAATGGAATGTAAAATTTCGCAAGTTCATTTGTTAGATCTCATTGATATCTATCAGTATGCCAAAAATTGTTTAAATATTCCAAGCGGTTAAGTCACTATCACCAATTTTCACAAACGGGTTACCGACGGACAGACAGACAGACAATATATGGCTTGGCGGCCATTTTGGTCATGTGAGCTGGACCTCATGAGCAAATTTTGGTTAGCCCCATCCCATAGAGGCTCCATATGAAATTTGACGTCAATCGGCCCAACGGTTTCCGAGGAGAAGCAGTTCGAAAATTTTCACATTTTTCGCCTCGGCGAGGCTATACTAAATGGAATGTAATATTTCGCAAGTTCATTGCTAGATCTCATTGATATCTATCAGTATGCCAAAAATTATTTGAATATTACAAGCGGTTAA
The DNA here is from genome assembly GCA_963580285.1 of Lucinisca nassula. Classification (NCBI taxonomy): domain Eukaryota; kingdom Metazoa; phylum Mollusca; class Bivalvia; order Lucinida; family Lucinidae; genus Lucinisca; species Lucinisca nassula. Next base: position 114,081,229 of record OY757017.1, on the reverse strand, counting down.
GTCACTATCACCAATTTTCACAAACGGGTTACCGACGGACAGACAGACTGACAGAATGACCGATTGACCGAATGACAGAATGACACGGTGATTTTAGGGCACTCTTAGAAAATCAACCGACTTCAGTCGGTCGCTTTTTCTGCGGGTCGTGCAATATATGCATGTGCATTCTACAGAACCATGAAATATTTTTGTTCACTTTTTTAATATTTTAATGTTTTTTTGTTTTTTTTTGTTCTTTTCATGCATCAATACTATGAACATGTATATGAAGTAGGTACCCTGTGAGAGCAACGAGCGTAGCGCAATTATCCTCCCCCTTAAAGAATGCAGGACGGATCCGTCACAGACCTAAACAGTGTTTACTTGGTCACTACACTAATGTATCATTAATAACCAGGCCACTCATTCTAAATTTTCGGTATTTCATTTCTGCCCTCATTTTGTAAATTTGGAAGAGACCCGCAACAAGCAACACGCAACAACATCTAGAAAGACCACCAGATGGTATAAATATTTTCGAAGCCAACACAAAAGTCACGGAACAAGAATCTTGGTCATTTACGGAATGAAAGAAGTCATCAGAAAGGACGTTTTGTCTTTCTAATCAGAATATGTTTACTTGTATGTAAATGCCTTATTATGTATTGTTAGCTGTTCGTGTGCTCCACACTTAGATTATTATAGCATATTTGTCTTTGTCTTTTTCAGTCTCGTGTAATACAGCATATGAACAGTGTGGTAAGTTCTTGGTTATTCTAAAGGGGGTTTACACGTGGAGGAAAAGCAACTCCGCCAGTAATATTTGTGTTACGGTTCCTCCAAGTGGACATATCAGTAATATTTGAGTTACGGTTCCTCTAAGTGGACCATACAAATACCACTATGACTATGCAGCCGCACTGGAATTGCGTTTTACAATTTCCATCTCCGAATCCCGCAAAACTCGCTGGCTGCTGACCATACCCCCACCCCCAATCCCAACCCCAAAGGCATCCGTTTCTGTCCAGTTTCTTATACAGCCGTACTTCAGTGACTCGAACAAATTAGGGACCATGAAATTTGTTCGACATATATGGGAGATGTTGTGGCTGATCATTGCCTTCCCTTCTATTTTGATCCTGGCTCCAGATCAGGAAACATGCCTCTGGTTAATAGTCTTATCTTCCATAAAAAACAGGTATGTTGTGAGGCAATTCTGATGAATACACAATATACATTGGCAATGATAAAATGAAACAAGTTTCCCTAAGTAGTCTAGAAATGATTGATTGATTGATTTGGGGTTTAACGCCCCCGTCAACACTATTTAGGTCATTTTGGAGAGGTTGCTTTTACTTTTTTGGGTCTTTTACCCGACATTGAGATGAAATTTCATCTCAAGCCAGCCGCCCAATGAAACCAAAATGGTTTATATGCATGGCCAGTCCGATTTGCACCATTTTGCTTGGACAGGCTTAGAGCCTGTATGCGGTTTACCAGTACTCATGTGCGCGGTCCGTTTCAGCTCCTCGTTGAAGCTCGTGCAGCCCAACTTATTTCTTCAAGCCCCGATGGGCGGGGACGACGTATTTTAACTAGGGGCTCAAGAGAAAGTTTGAATTAACAATGGTAAACTAGCCATCGGTGTACCAACCATTGAAGTTCCAATGTATGTTAGCTTTGTGTCGATGTTTCACACGTCCCTTCGAACTCCTAAGTCTACTCATACGATAGCTGGAACACCAGTGTCGTTTGAGTGTAGATTCTTTTTGGTGGTTCAGTTAAAACGAAAGCAAGCAGCAAGTCATACAAATTTGGTCCCTTTGTAAACAACAACAACAACAAAAAACAGGCGCAAATGTACAAGGTGTGTAGCGGGAAATAATAGATCTGTCGCGATTTATTTTTGTAATGGTTTGTCTTTAGGTGTTTGTGTCGCTTGTGTTAATTTATTTTGGATAGCCTATTGGCTATTTTGTGGGGAAGTAACTGTCCTTTTGGCTTCCCGCTGTTGGTGTTTCTATAAGGTCTGTTGTTGCATGTTTGTGTTTCTTTCTCTTTGGTGTCTCTGATGGGACCTATGGGTTGATTGTATCGATTCTTGATCATTGCCTCTACTTCTATTTTGCATATCTCCAAAAAGTTTTATGTTTCGTATTTACACTCACATACAGGTTGTGGAAACTCATCAAGGCTATTCTCGAGTACGCACAACCTATGTATTTAAGCAAAAATAAGAAAAATAATCTATTCCATTTAAATCCTAGTTTTCTCTGTATAAAGTGGGAATAACGAATATCGAGGCGGTTCTAACGAGTACCCACAATCTTTATTTTAGAGCAGAAATAAGAAAAATAAGGTATACCCCCGGAAACCCAAGTTTTACTATATAAAAATGGGGTTCAAGGGGGTCGAAATTATATAGGCGTGTTTTCGTTATGTGTTACATTTCCACAAAATGGCCACCCGCCTATCCAAAATAAAAAGATATTATCAATACATACGTACAAGTAAAAACGATCTATTACAATATTAACTAGAACAGCAGTCGATGGTATACCATCGCAAATACCCGCTTTTCCTATGAACAAGCCTTTTCTTAGAAATTTGACCTTTGACCTCACCCCATGACCCCAGGGGGTCAGATGAAAATTTCGACACCTTTATGCACATCTGCAGTCCCCAAGCAATGTATGTACCAAGTTTGATCACTGTAGGTAAAGAAATAAAAAAGTAGTTGCATTCACAAGAAACGTGACAGACGGAAGGACGGACGGACGGACGTCCGGACGGACGGACACCCGTGACGAAAATAATATACCCTATTTTTTAAAAAAGAGCGGGTATAATAAGCCACGACAAAAAAAAAAACCTTGGAACGGAAAGTAACCAGGTTTTTACTGGGGAGTGTGTGTGGGGGGGGGGGGGGGGGGGGGGCTTAAAGCGATTTTACGTGGCTACAACCCTCGCCCTTGGTTCATTTAGATATATTCAGTCCGCATGAAGGATTTCTAGCCCATCAGTGCAGCATCTCCAAAAACATAAAAATAAAACGCATAAAGAGATGAAGCAACGATGCGGACTCAACAACATAAATAACTGGAATGCTTAAAGCGATTTTACGTGGCTACAACCCTCGCCCTTGGTACATTTAGATATATTCAGTCCGCATGAAGGATTTCTAGCCCATCAGTGCAGCATCTCCAAAAACATAAAAATAAAACGCATAAAGCGATGAAGCAACGATGCGGACTCAACAACATAAATAACTGAAATGCAGGAGCAAAAGAAGTCGTAATGATGATGGTGAAATCTAGAACAAGTTTTGCATACTTTTTATTTTTAAAATGTTCAGCATCTGCATATTAAATACAAAAATATAAAATGTCCCCTTTGTCGAAACTTTCATGTAGCTTGTAGTCAATAAGACAAACCATCACTTAGCATTTGTTTCCTCTATAGGCAATTTGTCAGGGTGTATTTCAGAACAGATGCATCAGCATCAGTAGGTAATATCGAAAACCAAAAGAAAAATCCAGTATTTTTCCTTCAAGAGATAATCTTGTATTTAATATGCAGTTCTAAACATTCTGTTTAGGTTTATCTTTGAATGTGTGTATCGCTTGTGTTGTTTTATTTTATTATTATTATTATTTTTTTTTTTTTTTGATAACCAATTGACCATTTTGTGGGAAAATGACTGTCCTTTTGGCTTTCCACAATTGGTGTTTCCTTTAGGGTCTAGTTGTTTCATGTTAGTGTTTTTTTACTTTTGGTATTTCTGATGGGAGCTGTGTCGGTTAATTGCATCGCATCGATTCCCGTTCATTGCCTTCATTAGTTATTGAATATACCACCATAGGGGCCACGATAACTGCTGTTTGATCTCAAGTATACCTACGGGTTTCAATAAATTGTTTATAAATCTGTTACTGAAACAGAAGGTCACAATTTAATTCTCTGTCATATTTTCAGACTGCCGAAAAACATGTAATGTCCCTCGAGTTGGTCTTGGTGTGCTTAACAACACAACATGTACCTGTCAATGCCAGTATGGAATGGGGCCAAATTGTGATGGTAAGAATCAGTCAAACTTGTTTGTTTGAACATCTTTAGGACTATGAAAATTAGTTCTAGACAGGGGTAGCTCGAGTCACTGAAGGTTTATCCATGAACATGTCCTTGAAATGAACACCCCCTAAACCCCAATTTATATAGTGAAAACTGGGATTTACGGGGGTATACATTATTTTTCTTATTTTTGCTCCAAGACATAGGATGTCGGTACTTGTTAGAACCGCCTCATTGAGGCGGTTCTAACGAGCACCCACAACCTATGTTTGCAATATAAATAAGAAAAATATGACGAATTTTCATCAGGAAAGTAGCCATTGTGGAGTTGTTAGAAATGCACACGGATGTGTTTTCGTAAGGTTTATGATATCATAGTTTGTGTCACTAACTCTGTTTAGATTTCCAAAACAGTTTCTTTACTGATGAAAAGTTGGAATAGTTTGTTATTTATACTCAAAACATAGGTTGACGAAGCTCAATAGAAAAGTTCTAACGAGTACCAACAACCTATGTCTTGGAGCAGAAAAAAAGAAACATATTGTATACCCCCGTAAACCGAGGTTTTGCCTATATTAAGTGGGGTTTAAAGGGATATCCGTCTTACGGACTTATCGTGATGTTTTTTAGCAGGACGGTAGGATAGTGGGGGTAATTCAGAACTACACGCAATAAAGATGTTCTATCTTACTCATCAGAATAGCATGGGTAAGGGGATTCGTGCGAGTACACGATACATACATTTCAAATATACCTAAACTACCCATAAATATTTTATGTAACTTCCCTTTGAACTATCAGCCACGATTAAGGAGTCATCGGTGTTCCGATTGGTTTTCGGAACGTTGACGTTGTATTGTTCTTGTCTGAAAAACAATGTATTTTTGAGGTCCTTATGCTCCGTATTTATTATCAAACCTTGTGTTATCTCACTGACATTATAAAGGGGTATATAAAATGAGTTGTCACTAACAACTCCCTACACAGAGAAATGGCTGTTTTTCTAGTTTTGTTTATAAGTTAATGCCTGCTTTCCAGGAGTTCATCTGCTGATCACCCAAAAGCGATCGTTCTTTTGCAACATCTTATAAGGCCAGTTTTGTGTTTTTTTATGTGTCGTTAACCCAGTCACGGTTGATAACTTTGCTTTCCTCTTTAACTGCACGCCGACGGGCCAGACCTCAGATTCTATGACGGCTCCACCCAGTCATGGCCCAAGCGTAAAAACCCAATCATGGTTGACAACTTTGTTTCCCTCTTGATTTGCACCCCGGTGGGTCAGGCCTCAGATCCAGCGTAAAGGCTTACTGAAAATTAGAGAGTATCTATTTTTATGTACTTGGTTGGTGTCTGATGCTCTGTCTCTGTTGGTCTTCTTTTGTTCCAGCGTTTCAGTGGTTTCTTGCTGACGAGTCCTCGCCAATGTTTAATCTCTGTGGTTGATTGATTTTTGTGTTCACGGAGATGTTGCGCTGATGAGTTTGGAGGCCTTCATGCGGACTCAACAAATTATTTGTCTAAATCGCGACGGAAATAAGGGCGAGGATTGTGGCCACGTAAAAACCATTTAATCCATTTAAGCCCCAAAGTAGAATTCGTTTAACTGACCGTTCCAAGGCGGTTCTTCTGTCGCGGTTCATTTTTGTTATGGTTTGTCTTTGAGTGTGTGTATCGCTTATATTTTTTGTTTTGTATAGCCAGTTGTCCATTTTGTGGGAAAGTCACTGTCTTTTTGGCTTTCCGCTATTGATGTTTCCATTAGGGTCTAGTTGTTTCATGTTTGTGCTTCTTTCCCTTTGGTGTCTCTGATGTGACCTGTGGGTTAATTGTATCGATTCCTGATAATTGCCTTCACTTCTAGTTTACATTACATTTTTTAGGTAATGTCGGTTGGTACCTGATGCTTTGTCTTTGGTCATGCTCATCGGAGGCGCTTTTCACTGACCTTTCCAAGGCGGTTCTTCTGTCGCGGTTTATTTTTGTTATGGTTTGTCTTTGAGTGTGTGTGTGTGTGTGTGTGTTGCTTATATATTTTTGTTTTGGATAGCCAATCGGACATTATGTAGGAAAGTAACTGTCCATATGCGCCATTGATGTTTCCATTAGGGGCTAGTTATTTCATGTTTGTGGTTCTTTACCGTTGGTGTCTTTAATGGGAGCTGTGGGTTAATTGTATCGATTCCTGATCGTTTCCTTCACTTTTTTTTTCTTTACCCCCACCCATAGGGGCTTGAAGAAATATATTGGGCTGCATGAAACTGCCACCCAGAGCTGAAGCCAACCGCACACGAGTACTGGTAAACTGCTTAGAAGGTCTAAGTGGTGCGAGTCGGTCCGTCCATGCATATAAACCTTATTGGTTTCATTGCGTGGCAGGGATTGAGATGTCATTTCATCTCACGTAAGGTAAATGTCCCACAAAATTGGAAGCAATGTCTCCAAACTGACCTAAATAATGTTGACGGGGATGTTAAAACTAAAATCAAACAAACAAACAAACACTTCTATTTTCCAACTGTTGGTTTTGTTTTGCTCCAGCATTTCAGTTATTTCATGCTGTCGAGTCTTTATCGTGGTTTTATCTCAGTAGTCGTTGGCTTTCTATGCTACTGGATATGTAGCACTGATGAGTTATGAAGCCTTCATGCGGACTGAAACAAACTATTTTGCCGGGACGAGGATTGTGGCCACGTGAATCCATTTAAGCCAGGGCGGTGTTGGTCAATTGTATTGATTCCAAGTCATTACTTTCACCTATATTTTCCATGCGGACTGAACGTATTATTTGTCTAGGCCGCGACAGAACAAATGGCGGAGATTGTGACCACGTAAAATTGATATAAACCCCCTACCCCGGCGCAATACTTTTTACTGACCGTTCCAAGGCGGTTCTTCTGTCGTGATTTAGTTTTATATAGCTTGTCTTTGCATGTATTTGTTGCTTATATATTTTTTTATTATTTTCGAAAGCCGTGTTGCCATTTTGTGAGAAAGAAACTGTCCTTTTTTTGCTTTCCGCTTGTGATGTTTTCATCAGGGTTTGTCAGATGTTTTCTTTAGGGTTTTCTTTCCTGGGCATCTATGTCTTTATTTTGTTTTAGTTATTTCATGTTCGTTGTTCTTTCCCTTTGGTATTTCTGATTTGGGTGTTGTGGGGTTGCATCGATTCCTGATAATTACCTTCACATCTATTCGGTGTTACTAACTCTGTTTAGATCATATGAGCCGAAAACTCAAAGGTGAGCTTTTAGAATGGTAAGGCTCCGTCGTCCGTTGCCTGTTGTCAACGTTTTCAAATATTTTCTGTTCTGAAACCAGTCGTCCGATTGAAAACATCCAATGTGGAGCATCGGGAACCGCGAGGTTCAGGTCACATGACCAAGATGGTCGCCATGCCCATAGAAGGGTTTGTTTGTATTGGAGTATAACGGTCCATTCAACACTATTTTAGGTCATTTTTGTGCCGTCAGTTAACCTATCCACACTTTTACTAGGCAGGCTTATACGTAAGCGGTTAACCAGTACAGTGCACTTTTTTTCGCCAGAAACTGATAAATGTCCTTCTTGAATCAGCGGAAAGGAGAGAATGACCGTAGAAAAGATTTAAAAGGTAAAATACCTTCAAAAATCATGTTCTCCGGACCAAAGGGCCGATTGTCATGAAACTTGATAGGTATCATTGCGTACTGAAACCAATTAAATAATCCCCGGATGACCTTGGTCTATTATAGGTAAAGGTCAAATTTGGTCACATAGGTTTTTTATTGGAAAAACAAAAACCCTGCATTTTTCGGAAACTATTGCAGAATGCAGTGATTACTTTACACTTTTATACCCATGAGTCCCGGGACTTACTAGAGCTAATTTAGGTGAGTCCTAGTAAAGAAAAAATGGGTCCACTACTTGTAATTTTTGCGAGTCGTGGAACTCGCTATTTATAAAAGTGTGAGTCCCCACAGAAAAATATGAGTACAGGTCTCGGGATCCACACCTATAATCGCTGAGACTGTGATCTAAAGATAGGTCGGTGCAGTTTGCAAAAAGGGTAAATTAAACTGCATGAGTATTCAAGGTCAGTGCCAATCCTTGACCTTGGCCCAAGGTTATTCAGATAAAATAATAATAATAATAATCGACCTTATTTATAGAAGGTAACACATTTAGTAAACTAAGGCTAATCTTCCATGTGGCCCTTCTTTTCCTGGGTAGAAACAAATACTGAGCAATGTGGATAAAGTCTCTCGCTCAAGGAAACAACAGGTGGCGCCTGCGGGCATTGAACGGGCTACCTCTCGATCTCAAACCCGATATAAGAATTAAAAGTTGATTTTGGCAGATATCATAGAGCCATTTGTAATCCAAGTTAATGAAATCTTTTAGAACTTTGAGTTTGGCACATGACCAATATAGCAGTCATGCCCATATATGGCTAAAACACATTAGAAACTTCTACTGTGGAACCAATGGGGCTATTGAAACTAGATATGCAGCATTGGGGACCTGGGTCCATCATAGTTTGTTCAAATGATGACTCTGACTTAGCCTTGACCAACTTTTCATTAAGGACAAGTTTTGTGGCATCTGCTTCTGTTTAGAAAAAGTGAAATGTGTTTTTTGTATTTCGAAATTGTTATTTCCTGTGAACCTCAAGTATGTATATGTAATTTACTGAATGAGTAAATAAAGCTGCGTGAGTATCAAAGGTCAGAGTCACTCCTTGACCTTGGAGCATGGTCATTAAGATATCAAAATTAAAACTTGTTATTTTTGTTAACTGCTGGGCATTCATATGAAGTTTTATGGGATGGCGGAAACATACGTTTGTTCAGGGACTAAGATGGCCGCTCTGACAATATAAGGTAAAACGTCTTAACCTTCTTTTCTGGAACCAGTAAGTCGATTGCCTTGAATCACGGAATATGGCCTTGGGGACTCCAGTTCATTATACGTGTTCAAATAAACAGCCTGGGTTACCGATGACACATTTTACACCAAGTTAGAATTCTGTCACTTGTGCTTTTGTATGGAATAAAGTAAAAATTTCGACTTTTTTATTGACTGTGAACTTAGTATATGTAATTAGCTAAACTGTTCATGAAGATGTATTTGTACTGAAGGTCAAAGACACTCATAGTCTTGATGCAGTTTCACTTAGATATAAAAATAAATATAAAAACAACAGCTGGGCAAATTTAAGCCAATTTTAATATGACGCCTTTATGGGATGGAGAAAGAACGTTTAGACGCCAAGTTCTGCAACGGATGGTCAGGTGGTTTTTCTCCGGGTACTCCGGTTTTCGCCCACCTCTGATTAACGATCGGCTCGATATAAGTGAAATAATCTTGAAAGGACCGTAAACAGAAAGAAGAAAGAAAAGAAAGAAAGAACGTTTGTTCAAATGGTTCAACACATGACCAAGTAGCTACCATGGTACAAAACCCTTCAAAAATCTTCTTCTCAGAATCAAAACGATTCAATATACACTCATCGCTCAGTTGAGCGGTGCAGGACTATTGGTCCTCTAATTCTGTTTCCGGTGGCTTGACAATAGTTTCTCCTTTTGAACAATCTTTATGAGGGATTTACAATGAACCATAGAAGGCAGTGAAAAAGGAAGTGAAGGCAACAAAATCGCTGTGCTGGCAGCCTCAAGTCTTTGATGGTCATCACGATAACACATTAATTTCAGCTGGTGCTTTCTTTCATGCCGCTAAATGTTTTTTTTTCTAATTTTCTAATGAACATTTTATTACTTTTATTATTTCTGTTTAGAATATAAATTGTTTGTGCCCGGTATAACTATCTGATTGTGGTGATATTAACTTTTGTTTTCATAATCCATAGTAATGTATACCCTTGTAAATCTTCCTTGTCTCAATGTTTCTTTCATGTGTCAATAAAATTTTTTGATTAATATTAATATAAGAATAACTTGAAACACAAATTATGGTCAGAAAAATAGCTTTCCTAGATTTATTACGTGCCATATGTTTCGACCAGGTCTCGCCGAATTTTACGCTTGTGATTCCTCTGTCGACAAAAACAAAAAGAAAAAAGTCGTTCAGTTTTATACTCTTACCATTGGAAATGTTCTATTTATGAGTAATAACGATCTCTTATTTGATAAATGATAAACTCTTTTTCTTCAGAACCTTGTGAAAATCCAGAGCAGTTTGAGGACTACGATATTTGCGGCGAGATCAGTCCTGAAATGTGTGATGATCAAGACTATGTGGATATGTTTGCTGAATTCTGTCCCACTTTGTGTTCCTGTAGTGAGTATCCATTAAGATGATTCAGATTGAGCGATCCTGGATCGCATTTCAATTGTTTGTTGCTATAGAGTCCCCACGGTGGTTTTGTCTCTGTGATTGTTTGGTTTTTGTGTTCTCGGAGATGTTGCACTGATGAGTTAGGAAGCCTCCATGCGGATGCGGACTGAACAAAAATATTTTTTTTTAATCGCGACGGAATCAAGAGCAATGATTGCGGTCGCGTAAAATCGATTTAGGCCCCATAGTGAAATTCTTTTCACTGGCCGTTCCAAGGCGGTTATTCTGTCGCGGTTAAGTTTTGTTATGATTTGTTTTTGAGTGTGTTTATCACTTATATCATGTTGTTTTGGAAAGCCAAATGTCCGTTTTGTGGGAAATTAACTGTCCTTTTGGCTTTCCGCTTTTGATGTTTCCATAAGGGTCTAGTTATTTAATGTTTGTGTTTCTTTCCATTTGGTGTCTCTGATGGGTGGTGTAGGTTAATTGTTTCGATTCCTGATTATTGCCTTCACTTCTATTATTATACCATTGAACTCGTGAAATTGCTTCAATATTTAAGACTAACGTCAGACGCCGCGTTCAATGGCGCCTAGTCTAGGTATACACTGTTTGAAACTTACCTTGATGGGACCCCAAACATACATAGGATAACACACTCAATAATGGAAAACATGGCACTTCTGGGACCTTTTTCATTGCGCACTACTTATATTTAGTTTGTGCCTTATTACACTTAATTGATCGGCGGTAGTCTCGTGGAAATGAGCATTATAAGAGCTTTTGGATGTTTAACTTCAGTCGTTTAGCACTGAACATCAATATGTTGCTCGCTCTGGATATTTATTTTTACTTATTGGTTGTTTGTTTGTTTCTGTTTATTACTTAATTTTCTTAAAAAGGAAAAGAAACAAAATATTGTATGTTGTGCGAACAAGATATTATGCTCCCCGATCAAGATAATATGTTGTGCGATCAAAAAAGTATGTTGCCCGTACAAGATACTATGTTAAAAAAAAAGAAAATGCGTTTTGCGAACAAGATAATAAGTTGTGCACACACGATAATAAATTGCGCGAAACAAGATATTATCTTGTGCTCACAAGATATATTTTGTGCAGACAACTTAAAAAATATAACCGGCATGTCGCTTCCCGGTTTCCGTATGTAAGTCTTTATCACCAATATCAAGCCGCTGCTTTAATAGACCACATCCCATTTATCCCAGAGCTTATACTGTTATTTTAATATATTATGTGGCCTTCCTATGACACCGTGTGAAAAATAATAACTGACACAAACAACCAGCATAACATAACATTAAACGAAAACGTTAGTTAGCAGCAGTCTCTTCTCTCCAAGGTAGATACAAACCTAAAGGTGCTTAACACGTCTATAGCAAAAGCTACAGAAGCATAAAACACCTGCAGCCAGAACCAAAATCAAAAGCTTCACGAAAATACACTCATATAAAAAACATAGCCAAAACCGAAAGCTTCGCGAAAATCCACTAATATACAAACCATCTCCTCTGAATGACACAAATAAAGAACTATTGTGGTCGGGTGCTGGGGAGTGTTCGAATGTACTGGAAAAGTCCGTGTAATCGCTACCCTTCTATACAACGAGCTATACAAAAAGTGAATTCTTTTGATTGTTACCGTTAGGCATCGTTGCATTTTGCGGCGATGGCGTAGGGTAAAAATATGTGATACGCACTCATGCATATTCTGATAAAAAGCGCGTTACAACCACTGGTATTGACGCTAATTAGTTATTGATATATTTGTTATTAGTTCGCATAAGCCTTAGGCTCATGGGTGAGCTTATAGTATGGCACTCATGGGTGAGCTGATAGTGTGGCAAGGCTCCGTTGGCTGTCGCCTTTCAACAGTTTCAAACATCTTCTCCTCCGAAACCACTGGCCAATTGAAGTCAATTTTCACGTGGAGCATCCATTGGAAGGGGGAACCACAGATCTTTTTGTTCTCGGGGTCCAGGTCGTCACATGACCAGGATGACCGCTATGTCCATATAAGGTAAACCCCCTTCACAAATCTTCTTCTCCGGGATCAGTGAGCCGATTGTCTTGAAACTTGGTCTGTAGCATTGGGTACTCGGGCCCATCATAGTTTGTTCAAGTAATGACCCTCAGATGACCTTGACCTATTTTGCGCCAAGGTCAAATTTGGTCGCATAGACTTACTTTTGCCTGTAAAATTTCGAAGCAGCGTATTTTTGGGAAACAATTACAGCCACTGATCTGAAAATTAGTAGATGTAGTAAGCTATTGAGTGGATGAAACTGCTGGAGAAGTCAGGGTCAAAATCATTCCTTGACCTTGATCCAAGGTCATTCAGATGTGAAAATTAAAACTTGTTTTCCACAGAAACCACTGGGCCATCAGTAACGATTTTTATACAAACTTCTTGAGTAACAAGAAATGAAATCAAAATAATATGAGATTGGGTACATGACCAAGATGAACGCCATGTCCATATAAGGAAAGCTCTACACAAATATTCTTCTCCGGAACCAGTTGGCCGATTGCCATGAAACTTGGTATATAGTATTGAGGACTAAGGCCCTTGATAGAATGTTCTTATGATGACCCTCAGATGACCTTAACATATTTTACGTCAATCCAAATTCTGGTCACAGAAACTTTTGTATGGGGAACACGTCGAAATGGTGTATGTTTCGGAAACTATTGCACCCTGTGATCTGAAATTTTGTTAACGCAGTAAGCTAAATGAATGGATGAAGCTATATGAGTATTTAAGGTTAATATCGTTATTTTACCTCAAGGTGATTCAGAAGAAAAAAAATTATTATTCTCAAAAAGCACTAAGCCGTTTATAACCAAATTTCATAAAAACGCCTGCAGGGACAAGGAAATGAAAATTAATTAATTGGACCCATGACTAAAATGTCCAACATGCCTATATAAGGTAAAAAACCTTTGAAAATCTTCTTTTCTCCAACCAGAGGACCGATTGTCATGAACCTTAGTTTGTAGCATTGGGAAGTCGGGCTTATCATAGTTTATTCAAATGATGGCCCTAGCATGACCATGACCGATTTTACGGGAAGGTCTGATTTTGGTCACATAGAACTTTGTATGGGAAAAAGTAAAAATTGTGTATTTTTCGGTAACTATTGCAGTTTCTGAAAATTCGTGAATGCTGTCAGCTAAATGAATGGATGAAACTACATGTGTATTATAGGTCCTTGAACTTGGTCCAAGGCCTTTCATATATGACGATTAAAACTTATTTTCCACTGCAGCCTCCGGGCCGTTTGTGTCCAATTCATATTAGAAACCAGAAACTGAAAATTTATTGATATGAGTTTCGTCACATGACAAATATGGCCACCATGCACATTAAGCGTAAAACACTTCAGAAATCTTCCTCTCTGGAACTCATGAAACTTGGTATGTAGATTTGGCGACTTAGGCCCATTAAAGTTTCCTTAAATGATGACCCCTTATTGGCCTTGACTTATTATTTGCCAATGTCATATTTAGTCGCAAAGACATTTGTATGGGAAAAAGTTAAGAAAAAGTGTATTCTTCGAATACAATGCACCACTTGAGTATTGAAGGGCAAGGTCATTGTTTGACCTTGGCCTCATTTTTTTTCACAGAAACCACCGCTCCATCTGCAACCAAATTTCAAATGAAAGATTTTAGGAACAAAAACAAATGAAAATTTATTAATATGAATAAGGTCACATGTTCTATATGGCCGCTATGCCCATATAAGGTAAACCCTTTCTGAAGTCTTCTTCTCCGGAACTAATGGATCCATTGTAAGGTCACATGACCAAGATGGCTACCATGAACGAAAAAAAAACTCTTTAAAATTATTTTCTCAGAAATCAAAAGGCTCTATAAATTCTCAGCACTCAGGTGAGCGACTCGGGACCATTGGTCATCTGGTTTATGTCTCATCAAAATATCAGTGCACTAGCCCTTTACTATCGCAAACAAGCCAAGCAGTCCAAGCATCTCGGCACAAACCGAAACCTCAGGATAAAACGTAAATATCCCGTTTGCAATTCAGCTCTAAACATCACGAAAACACGCCTATATAATGCTGACCCCTTGAATCCCATTTTATATGGTTAAATTGGGGTTTACAGGGGTAAACCTTATTTTTCTTATTTCTGCTCAAAACAATAGATTGTGGGTACTCGTTAGAACCGCCTCGCTAAGGCGGTTCTAACGATTACCCACAATCTATATTTTGAGCAGAAATAAGAAAAATATCACAATTTTTCATCTAAAAATTTTAGATTTTTCAGTGATAAACTTTACAATGTATTAGTTAGTTAGTTATTGTTTGAGTTTTACGTCCCACCATCATCTGAGGTCATACGGAGACGGGGCTTCGGTTTTAAAGACTCATCCGAAAGTCCGGAGAAGCCTGGGATCGATCCTGCAACCCCTGGTTTACAAGGCGAGTAGCGTAACCACTACACCACGGAGGCTTCTACAATGTATTAGTATAGGTGTGTTTTTGTAATGGCTGACTTACACGTGATGACTTCATGGGAGTCTTTTAACGGATTAGCTTTTAAAGGTCAGCGAGATTGTAATCTATATTGTCCACGGCAGGTAAATTACTAGACATTCATTTCGCAAAGGTGAAACCATTAGTCCTGAAAGCACGCTACAGTATTTCCATGTCTTTCTGATAAAGTAACCTCAGGGTGTCAGGATCTATCTAATTAGAACTTAATAATCTATAATTCGTTAACCGTTGGCGAATGTATAATTTGCGTTAGTGCGATTCAATGTAATAAATGATGCTACCGGACTACTTTATCAAAGAAACAAATGTCAAAGGTTGTGGCGCTATGCAGCTTTATTTCCTATATCGTGCGGTGCTATCATTTTGTACAGTTGAAAATGGGCAGTCTGCAAAAAACAAATCTAGCCTAAAGATATATAGTTTATCTGCTAATGGCACAAATTGTTAGTATTTTGATATTATTAGAACAACATAAACAAGAAGTATCTTTAAAAAGATAAACGGCGTAAGATATACTGGAAAAGAATATTGAAAAGTAGAAGTAAAACAAAGATCAGGAATTGATACAATTAACTTACTCCACCCATAAAAGACACCAAAGGGAAAGAAATACAAACATTAAGCGACCAGACCATAATGGAAACCTAAACAAAGGAAGGCCATAAGGACAGTTACTTTCCCACAAAATGGCCATATGGCCATCCAAAACCAAAAGACACAAGTGATACACACAGTAAGTAACAAACAACAACATAAATAAATCGCCACAGAAGAGCCGCCTTGGAACGGTCAGTGGAAGATTTCCACTGGGGGGCTTAAATCGATTTTACGTGGCCACAATCCTCGCCCTTACTTCCGTCGCGATTTAGACAAATAATTTATTCAGTCCGCATGAAGGCCTCCTAACTCATCAGTGCAACATCTCCGTGAACACAAAAATCAAAGAACCACAGAGGTGAGACAACGGTGAGGACTCGACAGCAAGAAACCACTGAAATGCTGGAGCAAAAGAAAACCAACAGTTAGACTCCGATTAGTCCGACCAGAGACAGAGCATCAGGCACCAACCGACATTATCTCTCTAATTTTCAATAAGCCTTTACGTTGGAGCCGTCATAGAATCTGAGGCCTGACCCACCGGCGTGCAATTAAAGAGGGAAGCAAAGTTGCCAACCGTGATTGGGTTAACTACCATGCATGCAGTCTGTCGTATAATATCCATGTTGTACCCAATCTTTTTATATCGAAGAATGATTTTTCGAAATTGGGTGCTGAAGTCATTGCGGTTATATATTTTTCTGAATTTATATGCTAAGTCACCATAAAATTCGGGTTCCGATAGACCTTGTTGCAGAAGAGATTTAAGTCCAATATTGAATTTTGAAATTAAATCAGAATGGCGTCTATAAAATTTTGAAAATGCTTTGCGTAGTTTATGGTACCGATAACCCTGATTAAGGAGTTTAGCCGTTAATAATTTATTACGAGTGTTGAAGTCAGTTACATGACTACACACTCTAGCAAATCGAATTAATTGCGAAATATAAACGCCATAGGATGGCGCACGAGGAACATCACCATCCAAAAAAGGAAAATTTACAATCTCAAAATCAAAGTCATCGCGTTTATCATAAATTTTGCACGAAACAAATCCATCTACAATAGATAGATGTAAATCCAAAAACGGGGCCTCGGTATCAGAAGAATTTGCTTTATTTAACTGAAGTTCTAGGGGGTAAATCTGACTGATCAAACCATCAAAATAGGTATTATCAATATTTAATAAATCATCTAAATATCTAGAAGTAGAGCTAAAAGCTTCAATAATTTCAGATTGGTTATCAATGGAAAGCGACAAAATGAAGTCTCTTTCATAACAATACAAGAACAGATCAGCCACAAGAGGTGCGCAATTAGTACCCATCGGAATACCCACAATTTGTCTAAATAACTTAGTACCGAATCTAATATAAATATTGTCAAGTAGAAAGGTGAGGGCATCACACACTTTCTGACATGACCAAAGTGTATAATTCTTATGCTCTTTAGAAGTGAAAAATGCATTTCTGACATTACATGCAAGATAGAGAGAATCTTCTCTGTGAAAAGCCCATTCAATTAAATCATTAAGCTTTTCTTTTATAAGATTATGAGGAAGTGTAGTGTAAAGAGTGGAAAAATCGTAAGTAGACAGACTAGAAGCACGAAAATGTCTAGATTTCAATTTATTTAAAACCTCATTCGAATTTTTTATAGACCAAAACAGATTTCTTCCTGATCTTTCAAAGACTTTATCACAATATTTAATTACATGCGTTTTAATAGCAGTAAGACAGGAAGTTAATAATTTAGAAAGTTCAGTAGTAGTGCAAGAGCTAGAATTTGCAATAAACCGTGCTTTGTAAGGTTTTTTATGAAGTTTTGGTAACCAGTATAGCGTAGGAAGCTTGTCTTGGCCTTCGTTAACACACACAGCAAACTTGGTGGCTGAAAGACAAACATGTTTATCTACTATAGCTCTCTCTTCAGCTAAAGGCTGAAGTTCATAGGCCATAGTACCACCAAGCTCCTGCTTAAGCGTGTTAACATAGTGGAGCCGTCACACAACGACGACGTTGTTAGCGGCCTTGTCTGCAGGGGCCAAAACAAACTTCTTATGAAATTCTTGAATACCTAGTTTAAGATGACGTAAAGACGTCTTGGGCTTAGGAGGTAATAAGTTAGTATTTTGAGAATAGAAAGAAATGCGTTTATTCACTAGTTTTAAAATGCTAAGTTTCCAGTCCTTAAGGGCTTTATGCTCAACATACTCTCGCTTACACCATCGATTACCGAATTCATTCAAGGAAGCAGCGATTTCATCTCTACATTTACTGAAATCAATTTTAGAAGGAAACCGATATTTCGGTCCTTTAGAAATTATATTCCTTATCCTAGAATCAGGAATAATTTTCAAATTGCCAGTAATTACATGACCAGCAGCAGGATAGCAATACTTTGAGTTTTTACAATCACATGAATCAGGAGTATTAGTATCAATATCAAGATCTGAAACAAGTTTATTGAAATTAAAAATGATAGATCTAACAGGTTTGTTATATTTATAGCAAATTATAGGTGTTTCAGTATTTTGAAAATAAGCAGGAATGGAAGAAAGCACCGATCTCTCACGGAAGATACTGGGCAAATCTATAAAATCCATACCCTTATTAATGAAGGATATTTTGAAGAAATGGCGTTTATGATTAATTTCAGAATCAATGTAAGGACGGAGAGTATGCTGAGTATAGCCTCTAGTTAAGAGAGCCGCATCATATAACTGATGAGAACTATCGTAGAATTTATTCGCCTCGGTGTCCAGAAGACGTAAAACAGAAACGGGTAATGAACTTAAAAATGAAAGCATAGAGTGGCGTCCATGATTTAATAATATAATTGACAGTCACTTCAGTCTAGTATTGTTTCGTTTAAACGCACGTGTTTTACGTTTAAAGTTACCATTTTTCCTGGTGCCGTGAGATCTAGTTCTGCGTTTTCGACAAAACTGTTTTGTAGTTCAGTATGAAAAGAAGAAGGTTTTTAAAATATAAACTCTATTGCGATTCAAACAGCACCAAAAGTAGCAAATCAGGCATCATTATGATAAAGAGTAAGCAAAGTGTAACACCGTGCAGCCCAATTTATTGCATGGCCAGGGGCTTAACAGAATTATTTTAACAATATCTGAATAAACCTCTTCAGATTTTTTCAACAATATTTGAAGAAACATTTCCATGAAAAAAAATCCAAACAGCCCTTATAAAGGAGATTTTGAAAGATTTGGTTGCTATAGCAACAAGAAGGATAACTCCATTCATGAACTTCGAACAATCATTCGGCCCTCCTACATAATGATGATTCAGACAGTTTGATTGCAACCAGACCAGTAGCTTCAGAGGAGAGGCCATTTAAAAATTGTGAACATGCTTTCATCTGAGTCAACACTGTTTACCAAAAACGATCTTTTATCGAAATTATATTTGTTCATGCTTTTATTTCTAGCTCACTTATTCTAAAAGAATACTTTAAGACTATAAAATGTTTTCTTTCTCTCTTTATTGTCTATTTCTGTTACCCAAATGCAACTAGATCTGTCAGAAGCTGACTATAGCCCCGCTATGGCGCTTTCTGAATAAGTTCACAAGTTAGATCCTTTGGAAGCAAAGAATACACCAAATAAACGAAAATAGCAGGCTCGGTTTTATTGAGTCCGTTCATGACCAGTACTGAAATGTGCAACACCGGCCATGCCTCCTAGCGCCGGCTTAAGCAGAACTCTATTTTCAAAATGATTCCAAATGAGCTCCAAATGAGCTCAATGATTCCAAAGGACCAGAAAATATAATCTGCACTATGATGATGTACGGGGAGACAGTTTACGGCCGCCGCACGGCTCAACACCAGCTGCAGAGAAGACACATCTGTAAATAAGAAGTATATTTAAAAAAGATATACGACCTAGTGATAAATCGATTATTATTCTAAACAACATAAATTGATTGATGGGGTAAGGATTCAAGACTTTACAGTCAAATACAAAAAGTGCTTCATGTTTCAAATTTCCGCCAGTCATACGCTGAGTTAAATGGGTGGTAACAGCCATTCAAAAGAGCGTCATTAGTTTCAGTAAATATTTCTCAATTTTGCCACACTAAAAATTTGTTTCTGATGATTGATAAAACGATTGAGCTGACATATAAAGCTCTACATGAATTTGACGCAATAGACAGATCTAATCTTTGACACATGACTTTGTTTACATTTCACTGCGCATGCGCCATTTACCTCCCCTGCCAAGTACCTTTTTTATCTGGTTGGCAAAACATGTCGTTACATGATGAATTGCAAACACAGAGAGATTTTTTTCGCATCCGTTGTCTAATTTTCGAGCATTTATATAAAACGGCAATGGAAGATATTATTGTTTAGGTTTTCTCCCTTCATGTACTTTACAACAAGTGTGCCACGCATCAGGTGACATGTTTGATTGTTTATAGTGTAAGGGAGAAAACCTGAACTACAAAGAATCAATTATGTTTAGTTTCTTGAATTATTAATCAACAAGACAACGGACCATACTCAGTTTTCAGCTACACGCAGATTATCATGTAATAAAGATGGTTGCATAACACCTGACTGCGATTTGCGAAATTTTGAAAAAAACATCTTACGATTTACATTGCTTTTTACAGACACGTGAGTCCATAAATTTATATACTGTCTTTATTTGTATGGACAGTCTTTAGAAATAGCTAAACCCTCAGACCTGACCAATTGATACCCATAGAAAAAAAATCAATAGTAGGTCAGAAATGAGATTATAAGACTATGTCTAAAATCGGGAAACTCAAGACCAGAAAAGCCAGAGTATCAAAATTCAGGTCCGATGGCCCATTTAATTTATTTTTCTGAAAATGGTTGCAAGTTGGAAAGAAAGAAAAAGAAATATGAACAAAAAAGGAAGAATAAGTCACATGAATACCAGATTTCAACATCGTAGGCCCAGTCGTAATTGTTTGTGTTGCCATGCAATATTTCTACAAGGCTGAAGGCATAGTTCCTGTATACTTTTTATATAAAATTAAAAGACGGGATTTTACATTCCTTTTTGTACATCATAAAAGGCACATGATAATTCCGTATATTATCGACACAGTGCGGAGAAGTGAAGTTGAACCCAACCGTTGAACTTGTTGATCGCCCCGTGTTCACTTAGCCTTTGGGCCTCTTGCAGGAAACATTTACTAACTGTACAAAATTACAAGTTTGTCTATGATTTATTTCATTGCTACTATTTTATTGGTATTGCAGTTGTTGTGTTTTTTTAAGCTGTTACTTGCCTATTTTTTATTATTACCTCCCTTTATAAATTTATTCCGTTGACTGAGTGACAAGACTTACTTGATCTTTACATTCACACCAGTCTAACCTAATATCTTTCAAATGCAACACGCCTTGTAATATGGCAGCGTAAGGAATAATTTGTGATGAAACATAGCATATGAAGTTGTATAGCTTATGACATAGTTTTGAGTTTGAATTGACTTAGTTTTAATATTAAGTGAAAATTGCATTAGTAGTTATTTTTTTGCAGCAGTATACACATTTTCAACCAATCGCAAATTACAATGTATTCAATCGAGCCAAATATCAATAAGAAGGTCAAAAGCCAGCTTATACAACTACGCCGAAAAATGTTTTACAACCCTGACCAGACAATGGAGTTAGAAATTTAAACATTTTCCTATTACTGCTTGATTGCGGTCGCGTAAAATCGATTTAAGGGTGTCAGTTGAATGCAGCGTCTGATCAGGGCCTACACACACTATGTGTAAACCGTACAGCTATTTCCAAATAAATTTTAAAGGTAACACAACGTATTACCCCTAAATTTCGAAATAGACTCCTGCCATATATAAGGAGGAAGATTCCATTTAGTACAGCGCCCCCGGCCATAGGGGCTTGAAGAAATATACGGGCTGCATGATGCTTCCACGCAGAGCTGAATCCGGCTCGCACACTAGTACTGGTAAACCGCTTAGAGGATCTAAGCCTGTCCAGGAACCGCGGTGCGAGGCGGACCGTCCATGCTAATAAACCTTATTGGTTTCATTGGGCGACAGGGCTTGAGATGTCATTTCATCTCAATGAGATGTCATTTCATCTCAATGTCGGGTAAAAGTCCCACAAAATTGGAAGCAATGTCTACAAAATGACCTTTACAGTGTTGACGGGGACGTTAAACCTAAAATCAACCAACCAATCCATTTAGTACAAAAAGGATAAATCATCACGATCACACGTCTATATAATTTTGACCCCCTTGAACCCCACTTTTATATAGTAAAACTGGGGTTTACAGGGGTAAACTTTATTTTTTTATTTTTCTTATTTTTGCTCTAAAATATGGATTGTGCGTACTCGTTAGAACCGCCTCAATGAGGCGGTTCTTATGAGTATCCACAATCTATATTTTAGGGCAGAAATAAGAAAAATAAGCATCGGGGCGGTTCTAACGGGTACTCACAATCCATATTTGAGAGCAGAAATAAGAAAAATAAGGTATACCCCTGTAAACCCATGTTTTACTATATAAAAGTGGGATTCAAGGGGATCAAGTTATATAGGCGTGTTTACGTGATGTGCAGAGTTAGAGTTTTTGCGGCATATGTGTAGAAAAGCCCTTAACATATATTTGACAATAGGATATTCCACCTATTGTGTTTGGAGTGGATCCGTTCCAGTTATAGGGGTATTAGGTTTGTTTTGTGTGCTGCAAGTTTTTCAAAAAAATGTATGCACGAGTGTGCACGCAGATCAGACGCCGCGTTCTGCACTGTTTGCCAATGTCTTTGAAAATGGTCACTATGCATATTTGGGTCAAGGTAGTAGGTAGCTTTATGCCAAATATAAGTCTTGACATAAGTCCTGTGCTTGAAGAGCGTAAATAGAAGAATGCCGAAGACCCTTTTCTCATGGTTAGCCTAAAATTCACTAATACAGACTCATCTTTTGCATTAAAATCATAAGTTTATAAAAGTTAAGCTAGTCTAGTCTCTGGCTCAATTTTAACGATCTTATGCTAGGAGAGACTACCAATAGACTTGCCATTACTGGCAAGGTGATAAATTTTTGTTCTGATAAAAATACTTAAAATTACCAAATTTTTCATCACGAAAACATGCCTTTATAATTTTGACCCCCCCCCCCTCAAACCCCACTTTTATGTAGTAAAACTGGGGTTTACAGGGGTATACCTTATTTTTCTTATTTCTGCTCCAAAATATAGATTGTGGGTACTCGTTAGAACCGCGGTTCCAACGAATACCCACAAACTATATTTTGAGAAGAAATAAGATAAATATCCCAATTTTTCATCTTAAAATTCTCATGTTTTCGGCGATAAAGGTTACAATGTATTTGAACAGGCGTGTTTTCGTAATGATTATCAGACTAGTAGCTAGTCAAACAGAGAGGTATAAATTTTATCACAGTGATATATTTGCAAATTATCATTACGATAACACATCCGTGTAATATAGTACATTTTTCAAACCTCAAAAAAGGCAATTTTTCTGATGAAAATCCGTGATATTTTTCTTATATATACTGCAAACATAGGTTGAGGGTGCTTGTTAGAACCGCCGCATTGAGGCGGTTCTAACGAGTACCCACAACCGATGTCTTGGAGCAGAAATAAGGAAAATAATGTTTACCCTCGTAAACCCCAGTTTTCTCTATATGAAATGGTGTTTAGGGGGGTATTTATTTCACAGACTTGATCACATGATGTTTTAGCCGCATTCGTTTCTGACTGTCCCCCAATTAAATTGCTTGATATAATGTTTCATTAAATACACAAACAGTAGATCATGATCAGATGAATTTCTGATCTGGATCTGCACTTTTTGCAAATGTGGCAGTCGTTGTTTTCAGCAGGATAAGGGTTAAGATTTTAATATATACATTATGCTGTGCCATTTCACACTCCATTTCATGTTATAGGGTAGTTTGTGTTAAGTTTTGCAAAACAGGCAAATGAGTATACCCCGGCTGCACGCCAGGTTCAGTGGCGTCTGCGCAGGGCTACACTGTGTGTTCATGTCTTGCAAGTAGACGCCGGGCATATATATGCAAATATAGTCGATCCCCGTCACCTCTAATTGAAAAGTTTTTGTTTGAGATAAAGCCAATTTAAGATACATGGAGCTGCATCCTAAACCTGCATTTCCCAAAATTAGTTTGATCAAAACTGTAGACCGAATAGCAGCGTTTGAGATAGCGAGAATCAGCTGTTCAGTCCAACCTGTATTAAGTAAGCATCTAATGGTTAATAAATGTGCTTGCTTAAGACAGGGGACTTTTAACACATTTGCCTTTTTACAAGAACTGGATGCTTTCTGGCTTGCTTAATTAGGTGGCCACTGGTAATAAATCATACTTTAATTGCGATACCAATTCTTTTTTTTTTTTTTTTTTTTTTTTCAGAAAAGTTTCCAAACTAAAGGACGCAAGATAGATCAACTACGAAGTGTTCTTCATGTTTGACTGCTTTCCAAGTTCTGAGCAGTAATATTTGAGACAAAGACATTAGAACCACCACAGAAGAGCTAACATCAGAAGATTTAGTATCAGGAATGGATACACTTTCAAATGGGAAAAAATACATTTAATCATAGCCAGTCTCTTTCAACGGGGGATTTCCATGAAAAGAAAACAATGCTGTTTAACAATTATTGAGCCAGCTCATGAAAAAGTGTCTTTATGGGAATGACTTTCATTTTTGTATATTTTGTCGATTGGTAAACTCCGGCGAATCACTCAAAAACTGCATGATGTCCGAGAGGGTAAGTTTGTGAGTGATTCGCCGGAGTTTAGCCATCGATAAAAGCCACAAAAAGATACTTCATTCCCTATAATTCCAACTTTGTCATCGAAATGTTAAAAGTCACCAAAATGGTTAATTAAGGGGAATGGGAACACCTTCAGGGGAGGCAACTCCTGCAAAAGTATTTTTGTCTCCCATGTCAATAGGGGTCAACTCTTAAAGGAAAGAATTTGCTCCTTAGGAGCAAAACCCCTTTTTCAGCGGGACAGGGTTTACAGAAAAACGAACAGGAAGTCCCGAAAGTTGTCCCCCTTTGAAAAATGGCGGACAAATCTGCCAGGTGTTCCCATTCCCCTTAATTCTTTCGAAAACATAAGAATGAACTTACCAACGGCCATGGTGGAATGATCATTCAATTAGAAGGTGTCATCATTGAAAGAAACCTAAGCGGAAAAAAAAGTCTTCAAATTCAGTTTTTTTGTCTTCTAACATTTACGTTTTCATTTAATCAGGTGCTGTTGATGTCAGTTCATATACAATGACGTAACGCACACTTTGACGTCACGTTATATTGGTGAAATAGCTCTGAGATTTTTATCGAAGTATAAAACTTTTATTTCAACCAATCAGATTGTTCGAAATATACTTGTAATTATTGTCGCATTGGCGAGAAGCAAAGGCCCAGGCGAGGCTATGCTTATGCGCAGTCTCGCCAGGTTGCTGCTCGCAGACATGTAGTGAAGAAATCGACGTAGCTTCATGGAAGAATCCATATATCAAGATCTATCAGTTGCCTGCGAAGGCTCCACTGCGCAGTGCTTGGTTACTTATACGGTAACTGTCAATTTCTCAAGAGCTAGCGCAATCTTTCCTTCTTAAGGAACCCCTGTTTAAGAGACTCCGTATACCTGAAAGCATACTGGAAGTTTTTGAAGATGCCATTCTCTAGACATTGGAATGAAAATACGTCGTTTGTGTTCATATGGACTTACATTGTGTACAATTGTGTTGTATTATATTGAATTTTGCATTGTTAAAGACGCTCATTTTGATAGCATATGTATTTGTGGACAAAGCCACCAAATCCGTTCTCAGGCAACCTCTGTTTTTCTCGTATATAACACACAGAATCTTAGTGCGGGTCAGTTTCCAGTTTGGGAGGGGGCGGTGTTTTGTTTATCATTTTTATATTAGAAGCAAACAGAATAGTGCCGGGTCAGTCACCGCGATTTGTCGCGGCTGACCTGTGACTACACTTGTCAATCAGGGGATAATTTGTATCAAAATTGTTATTTTGGTAGGTAAATCGGTGGTTTTATGGACGGAAATTTTGTTTGGAATTTGCGACCGTAAACCCGACGATTTAACCCACCCCAAACCCCAAATGTCATTTTGCAATAAGTTATCTCCATTCTAATGCACTTCTTCAGTTTTGTTAAAAGTATACTATTTTGCTCAAGGCGGCAAGCGCTGTGAGCTAAGTGAAACCAAATGCTACCCAATGAGAAGCGACGTTGCATGATGACGTCGGGTTTCCGACAGTATATCGCGAGATATACTGCCGCTTAAATTTTGATGTTATCCAATCAAACATACGCAAGCGCATAAGAATGAATTTGCGTTCATTACATAAAAGTAAGAAAGTGCCGGTTGAATTACGCTATTAAAAGCGCATAAATTCAAGGTTATGAAACTAGCTATGAACAGGAGAGAAATAGCGTATCTATAATGTTTTAGAATGTTTGTATGTGTTTTAGAAAAAAAAAGTATTTATTGTATTATTGTGTGCGGCTGATCAGAAGAAATTACATAGTAATAATAAAAATACATGCCGTGCGACACACTGGTACATTTCATAGTACCAGTCATTGACAGAATTGGCATTTTTATATTTATGAGAACAAGACAAATACCATATTTTGCTGATCTTGTCAGCAGAGGAGCCGTATATGTTGATATATTATGTGTTTTCTTTCCAATTGTTTTTTATTCTGAGTCAATTATTATTACAGTAACTTGACCAGCCGAACTGTATTAAGTTGTTTCCAGATCAACGTACCTCACGAGACGCGGTCCTCAGTTCAGGAGAAATTGGCATCATAGATTATAAGAATCTTATATGGGTGTGAGGGGTGGGTTGAAAAAATCCGTCCCGAGGGACACTGTCCGGCATCACGAGGCTTGCCGAGTGATGCCGGACAGTGATCCCGAGGGACGGATTTTTCTATCCACCCCTCACACCCATATTGTATTCTTTTTCTTGCATACATTCCATTTCTATTGCCAATTTTTAAGGCTGCTGTCACTTCGGTTACCGACGTCCGCCATTTGTGATGACACAACAGGAATGTTTAGTGACGTCACGCATGACGACGCCGCGCATGAGGTTGTAATCAACCAGTGCATTTATCAAACACGCGATTATATTCGATTTGGGGTCGGAATACCAGGGTCAGAACATAAATTTCTATCCCAGGGTAAAATCACGGATTTCCTTGTCTGGTGTGCAAGAAACCATTTTCTTGCACACCAGATAAGGAAATCCATAGTTTTAGCTTGAGATAGAAGTTATTTTCTAACCCTTGTGTTCTTACCCAAAATCGAATACTCTAGTGTGATTGATAGATGCACAGGTTGAATACGACCTCATTAGCGCCGTCGTTAAGGTTGACGTGGCAATACGTTATGAGACGTCACTAAACATCATTGTGGTGTCATCACAATATGGCGGACGTCGGCAACCAAAGTGACTGCAGTATTACAAACCCATGCTCAGAAAGGAAGGTATGCAAGAAAAAGAATCCTACATTGGTGTTAGGGGTGGATAGAAAAATCCGTTCCTCGGGGTCACTTTCCGCAAGCCTCGTGATGCCGGACAGTGACCCTCAGGGCGGATTTTTTCCATCCACCCCTCACATCCGTGTAGGAATCTTATATTCTACTGAACTGAGCAAGAGAAGACTAAGGTTACAAACCGTCGTGTCAATATCCACCCCTACAGCATGCAGCGAAGACTCTAGTAAGACCGCGCGGAAAAGATGCTTCGTTGGGCGCTTAGGCTCCAAACCTTTTACGCTTGACACACAAAACAGGAAATTGATAAATGTGACAAGAAAATAAACCATTTAGCCGCGTATGTATGTGTATGTACCGCTTAATACCTGTCCGGTGCTTGTAAGCATATCAGCATAAACCTAGATCAAAGTTCTTGAATTCATAAGCTAACCCGAGGCGCAATTGTTTGGATCTTTTTTATAAAGTAATGAATATGAATATCAAATTAAAATTTATATGTTTTTGTCGCTCGTTTGCGAGAATAAATTTTGGTGAATATTATTTGCTTGTTTTGTCGAGTCCCCTATCCTGATTCATGATTGTCTTATTTCATACGGATTTTGGACGAGTTCTTACCGAGTCCAAGTCTCCATCTGAAGTTTGATCACACCGGAGCCGAAGGTTCCGATGGTGCTTACAGTATAGGCTGTGGTCCGTCGTCAGCGTCCGCGTCCTTGTCCGCGTCGGGTCAGCATTTGGTCGCATGTCCATGACGGCCGTCATGCCTATATATGGTAAAAACCTTTAAAATCTTCTCCGGAACAAAATAGCTGATGACCTTGAAACTTGGTATGCAGCATCGAAGGCTCGGGCCAAATGATGAACTATGGTTGCCCTTGACCTGTTTATCATCAAGGTCAAATTTGGTCACTTAGACGTTTGTATGGAAAAATGCCAAAAGAGAGGATTTTTCTGATTGCATGGTAGCTTTCGGCATCAGAAATGATATTTGCAATCAGCTGAATGGAAGCTTATCAATTCCAAAGGTCAATGTCATATTTACTGACCTTTGTCTTGGATGGCTATGATTCAGTATTTTTATCTTCCTCTACACATAAACTGTTTGGTTGATTAAAACCAAATTACATTTGGACCCTCTATGTATAGGGGGAACGAAAGTTTGTTCGTAAGAATTGGGAAGCATGACAAATGTGGTCTCCATGCCCGTGGAAATAATAATAATAATAATAATAATAATAATAATAAAGTCTTTATTTCAAGAGGATTACATATTAAGCATAAACATATACTTATCTAATATATGGTCCTCTATAACAAAGCATTAATAACATATTTACATGGTACAAACATTATACACAAACATCATTTCTTGATAAGGTCTAGGAAACATTTTAGAGAAGTATGATTAAAATGGTCCTTCTAAAAGAATACGTAGCATATAAGAAGCATAATGGCATCATTAACCTTAAGACCAGTAGTTAGATTATGTCATGTAAAAACTGTTCGAGATAAAATAATTATTTGGCAAATATACCTGATATAAGAATTATATCTGATTGATCATCTGTGCCGAGCATGCACCCGCAACAGAGATACGCAGCAAGGCAGGGAACATGTGGTAGACACCAATGTCCAAACACCATGTCCTCTTCAACGACAGCAAAACGAATCGCAGGGACGCTCGACACTGCATTAAAATTGTCCTCTGTTCAGTAAAAATAAGGTAGTAAATACATTTGTAAGATTCAGTTGATTTCATAAGACTGTATGGTTGAAATTTAGTTATAACTTAATTAAAAGTGAATTAAAAACAGTTAACCGATCTATGACAGTGTTCGATCACAGAGGTTTGATGAATACTTCAGGGGTAACCAAATCATTTTTCCTTGTAGCAAAACAAAACTGTCCTGTAGCAAAAAGTAATCAATGTCTAAAAACAAGAGTCCCATGGGCCACTACACTGACCATTGGCCATGTGTTGTTTACCATATACAGGCATAGCCTTCATCTTGGTCATGTGACTACAATCCCGCGAATAACATTTCATTGCCTCTCCCACAGAGGCTCTTCATGTAATTTGATTTCAATCAGCACAACAGTTTTAGTGGAAAAAGAAGATAAAAAAATACTAAATCTACGTCATCCAGGACAAAGGTCAGTAAAAAACCTTGACGTTTGGAATTGATAAACTTCCATTGAGCTGATTGCAAATATCAATTCTGATGCCACATGCTACAATAAAATCAGAAAAATCAGATGTTTTACTTTTTTCTATACAGATGTCTAAGTGACCAAATTTGACCTTGACGTAAAACAGTTCAAGGTTAACCAAAGGTCATCATTTGAATAAACTTGGTAGGACCCAAATCCCTTACTCTATACCAAGTCTGAAGGTCATTGGTCATTACGTTCCGGAGGAGAATATTCTTAACTGGTTTTTACCATGTAAGGGCATGGTGGCCGTATGGATCATGTGACCCAGTCCTTACGAACAAACTTTCGTTCACCCTTCCCAAGTATCATTAAAATATTTCAAACGGTTGAGCAGTTATGCCCCGGGAAAGAAAATGGAGTAAGCGTTCAAGGAGGCAGACAAGCAGAGTTGTCATTCTTGCATGCAACACTCCGCACTGTAATCCTGCCAAGTATATTAAAATATTTTAGCGGGTTGCGTAGTTATGCTCCGGAAACTAAAATGAAGTACAAATAGGGATCAGGGCAGATAATTCGAAAAGGAAGACAAGCAGAGTTGTCAGTCTTGCACGCGACACACCACATTGACCTATTCTATAAGCCTACCAAGTTTCATATGAATATTTCAAACGGTTACGGAGTTGTGCTCCGGAAAAGAAGTGTTGAAGACCGCGAGCCCGCCCACCGACGTACGTCATTTTAATAACCAGAGATTTCCATTGAAAACCTGGTTAGAAATACTAATCTGAGCCATCCAGGACAAAGGTCAGTAAATGACCTTGACCTTTGGAATTGATAAGAGTCCATTCAGCTGATTATGTCGTGTTTTATTAGTTCGCCTGTCACGTAGTGATAAGGCGAGCTTTTGTGATCACATTTTTTCCGTCGTCCGTCGTCAGTGCAACTGAGTTTGCTTTTGATTCCGACCAGCAAAAATGAGAATTTTAGCCAATTGCGGCAAAATGAAATGGTCCGTGAACATAAAAGTCGGCCAGATCGGCATTTTTTTTTTTTTTTGCCTTCATTGTAGGTTCACAGTGTCAGTATTGTTTTATTATTCGTTTTTACTCACTGCGAATGAGAAGCGCTCTACGGGATAAAATCTTTTGACAAGGAGTTTGCAAAAGGGTCGCGATTTTTTTCGCAAATTCGCATTCATATCGCGTAAAGAGCATTCACATTTTTGCGACCCTCCATTCGCAAAAAAATGCGGAAATGCGACAGATGGACAACCCGGAATTATTTGCACATTTTAAATTTCATCGTTGCCATTTGCAGTCATTTTTCTCCGCAAATCCTGATGGTCAGTATACTGTCGCTGAAACAAACTGCAGAAAGCCAGTATAATTGTTAAGCAAGCTGAATTCCAAAGTCTGTGTAATTCACTGACCTTTTGTCCTGGATGGCTATGATTCAGTATTTTTATCTTCTTCTACACTTAAGCATACCAAATTACATTTGGAGCCTCTTTGGATAGGGGTAACGAAAGTTTTTTTCGTACGAATGAGGTGACAAATATGGCCTTTAAAAAACCTTTAAAAATCTTCTTCTCATGAACCAAACGGCCCAAGACTTTGCAACTTGGAACGCAGCATCGGGGACTCGGGCCAAACCGACTTTGTTCAAATGATGACCTTTGGTTGACCATGACCCGTTTTACGTCAAGGTCAAATTTGATTCGTATGACATTCGTATGGAATAATGCAAACCAGTAGATGTTTCTAATTGCATGGTACCCTGTGGCATCAGAAATGATATTTGCAATCAGCTGAATGGAAGTTTATGAATTCCAAATGTCATGGTCATTTACTGACCTTTGTCCTAGATGGCTCAGATTCAGTACTTTTATCTTCTTCTATACTTTAACTGCTGGGTTGGTTGAAACCAAATTACATTTTCGAGCCTCTTTGAAAGGGGGGAGGGGCGAAAATTTGTTCGTAAGAACTGGATCCCATGACCAATAAGGTCACCATGCCTATATATGGTAAAAACCTTTAAAAATCTTCCTCTCATGAACCAAAGGACCCAAGACTTTGAAACTCGGAAAGCAGCATCGGGGACTCGGACTAAACCGAGTTTGTTCAAATGCTGACCTTTGGTTGACCATGACTCGTTTACGTCAAGGTCAAAATTGGTCAATTGCATGGTACTTGTGTATCAGAAATGATATCTGTAATCAGCTGAGTGGAAGTTTATGATTTCAAAGGTCATAGTCATTTAGCGGCCGGTGTCCTGGATGGCTCAGATTCAGAATTTTTTATCTTCTTCTACACTTAAACTGCTGGGTTGATTGAAACCAAATTATATTTGGAGCCTCTGTGGGAATGGAGAAAGAAAGTTTGTTCGTAAGGACTGGGTCACATGACTAATAAGGTAAAGGACATTTACTGACCTTTTTCCAGGATGGCTCAGATTCAGTATTATTATCTTCTTCTCGACTTCAGCTGCTGCGCTTATTGAAACTAAATGACATTTTGAGCCTCTGTGGGAAGTGGAAACGAAAGTTTGTTCGTAATTACATGGCCACTGTGGCCGCCATGCCCACATATGGTAAAAACCATTAAAATATTCTTCTGCGGAAACACAATGACCAATGACCTCTTGACTTGGTTTATAGAATAAGGGACTTCATTCCCACCAAGTTTGTTCAAATGAATTTGGTAAACATTGACCAGTTTTACGCCAAGGTCAAATTTTGTCACTAAGACATGTGTATGAAAAAAGGCAAAACAGTGGATTTTTCTGATTCTATTGCAGCCTATGGCATCAGAATTGATATTTGCAATCAGCTGAATATAAGTTTATCAATTCCAAAGGTCAAGTCATTTTCTGACCTTTACCCTGGATGACTTTGATGCAGTATTTTGTTTCTGCTCCACGAAAACTGCTGGACTGATAGAACCCAAATTACATTAAGAACATCTATAGGATGAGGCAATTAAAAGTTATTCAAGAGATTGTATGCATATGACCAAGATAGGTGTCATGCCTGCATATGGTAAAAACAACATGGACCTCTGGTGAGCATAGTGGCCCATGTCCCTTGTTTTATCGCAACACGTAAACAATACTGGTATTTATGTATGTCTTACCTCCGTTATGACACTGCTGTGCTAGAACTCTTCCATGCATATTTGTTACATGTATTATGTACATGTACGAATCTGCATTGCAGTTGAAGGCGATGTTAAAGCTTCCCCAAACATACACTGTCATGCCATTGTCAGAGCTATGAATGACAGCACTGTTTCACACGGACGTGTTTTCCTATTGCCTGATAAATTACCGAACTTTCAAATCATTGTACATTTTAAGTTATAACCATATCTTTTCTGACAGATGAGAAAATCCTTACGAAGCTTATATGCACGAATCTAATCCAGGTATGCGCAGCGACTCCTCTTGCATTACGATAACACAAACGTGCGACACTGTGCACTTTTTACATCTCTATAAAGGCTACTTTTCTGATGAAAATCCGTGACATGTTTTTTCTTATTGATCCTGCAAACATAGGCCGTGGGGGCTCGTTAGAAAACCTCCTCATTGCGGCGGTTCTTACGAGTACCCGCAACCTATGAATTTGAGTAGAAATAAGAAAAAATTAATGTATACTACCGTGAGCCCCAGTTTTCTGTATATCAATGGGCGTTATGGTGGTGTTCATTTCACGTATTTGTTCACGTGATGCCAGCTCGCCAGAGCCTTTGCTGGTCTGCTAAGCGATAAGTATTCTATTCTTGTGAGCCAGTGACGGTGGTCGTGGTGTTTGAGCTTACGTCAAACCAACAGCTAAGAACATACGGAGAAGGGTCCAAAGTTTAAATCTGGAGATGCCCGGAGTCGCACCCATGGCCCCTGGTTTAAAAGGCAATTAGTATAATCACTAATCCACTGGTGTGTGTGTGTGTGTGTGTGTGTGTGTGTGTGTGTGTGTGTGTGTGTGTGTGTGTGTGTGTGTGTGTGTGTGTGTGTGTGTGTGTGTGTGTGTGTTTAGGCAAATGTATATTATCTGTTTTAGTATTTGTCACACAATACTATATGAGAAGAGCAAACAAACCGCTTAACCGCATTTTATGTAGTCAATTAGAAACCATAAATCAAGAGGTTCAGAAAAGGTACAATTTGGCTTTTGCGACCAGTAAAACTTACGCGCAGACTTGTTTGTCTTTGTTGGTCGTCATGTGATGATAAGTACATTGATAGTCCGCTAAAATTAAGACACGCTAAAATTAAGGCTAGTTCTGCTCTTAACCCTTATCTTGCTGAATAGTCATTTAAGCCCCACCCATTTCAGTCTATCAACCAATCACATAACTTGATGTAATTTATTGCTACAAATTAATAAACTGAATGCCAAACAGTGTAGATCCTGATCAGATGGCTTCTTCAGAAGCCATCTGATCTGGATCTACACTGTTTGCAAAGATAGGGGTTGTCGTGAACAGCAAGAGAAGGGTTAAACGAATATTCAAAAGGTTTCAATTGGTCTTTTTTTCTACAGCCGGTGTCCTCTGGTAAGAGACCACCTTTGGGACTGTTCAAAAGTTGAGCAGTCCCAAAGGCGGTCTCAGTAGACATCAAGCCTTGGCAGGAACCATCATTTTAGTCATCATGGCGATTGAGATATCAAAGTTTGGAAGTCGAATGAAAATAACAGATATTCGAGAAAAAGCCGTCTATCGGATCCCAGTTTTTTACCATGTCTCACAGCTGGTCAACGGCAACCTGGGTCATTATTTAACAAAGGCAGTGCTCGGTCACCCAATGCTATATACCAAGTTTCAAGGCAATCGACCCTGTGGTTACGGAGATTTCTTTTCGCTTTCCCATATTCTGGCATAGCGGTTATCTTGATCGCTTGGTAATGCTTTGTTTATGCCAAAATGTAACCCTTATGACAGTTTTTTTCTACTTGCTTCTCATCCGTAAACTACAATACTGTTTTCAAATATAGCCACATCTAAATTCTGTTAGTTATATTTAAAATACCGGTTTATGCATACAGACAACTGAATTTGGTCTGACCTCGTTGGATATCAATGACGTCATTAACTACTGTTAGCACCATGACGTTAGCAAGCCGCTAAACTAGACTTTAAATCCAATCCTCAAAATTAGTTTTCGTTCCATTTTGTAGCAGCTAAACAATGTGCATGTATATTACTGTTTACACACCCCGTAAAATACACTCAATTTATCAAAAAGATGCATCATTTGAATACTTTAAAAGTTGTAAATTTGGAAATTTGAACCGTGGTTGGTCGTTTCAATTTATAAAACCATAAACATCGGGGGATTATCTATAATGGTTAATACAAGGTAGGAAACTCTTACCTGTCCTGTCGCATTTTCAAACTGGGACTCGGTAGGCCTCGCCCCTAGATGAAATTCCTTCCCCATCGGGTAAGAGTGTTTATGTTTACTGGACACAAATAATACAGTTATTTCATGGCCGTTTGGAGTACAGACAAAACTATTACCCGTCGGTACTGTGGACAACCTGGTGACATTGCCCGAGGCCGAATCAGTTAGAGTATAGTCAAAGCTACCCCTGGGTAATGTGGATGACCTGATGCACTATTGCCCGAGGCCGAATCGTTTGAATATAGTCAAAGTTATTACCCCTGGGTGATGTGGATGACCTGATGCACTATTGCCCGAGGCCGAATCGTTTGAATATAGTCAAAGCTACCCCTGGCTAATGTGGATGACCATATGCACTATTGCCCGAGGCCGAATCGTTTGGAGTATAGTCAAAGCTACCCCTGGGTGATGTGGATGACCTGATGCACTATTGCCCGAGGCCGAATCGTTTGAATATAGTCAAAGTTATTACCCCTGGGTGATGTGGATGACCTGATGCACTATTGCCCGAGGCAGAATCGTTTGAATATAGTCAAAGTTATTACCCCTGGGTGATGTGGATGACCTGATGCACTATTGCCCGAGGCCGAATCGTTTGAATATAGTCAAAGTTATTACCCCTGGGTGATGTGGATGACCTGATGCACTATTGCCCGAGGCCGAATCGTTTGAATATAGTCAAAGTTATTACCCCTGGGTGATGTGGATGACCTGATGCACTATTGCCCGAGGCCGAATCGTTTGAATATAGTCAAAGTTATTACCCCTGGGTGATGTGGATGACCTGATGCACTATTGCCCGAGGCCGAATCGTTTGAATATAGTCAAAGTTATTACCCCTGGGTGATGTGGATGACCTGATGCACTATTGCCCGAGGCCGAATCGTTTGAATATAGTCAAAGTTATTACCCCTGGGTGATGTGGATGACCTGATGCACTATTGCCCGAGGCAGAATCGTTTGAATATAGTCAAAGTTATTACCCCTGGGTGATGTGGATGACCTGATGCACTATTGCCCGAGGCCGAATCGTTTGAATACAGTCAAAGTTATTACCCCTGGGTGATGTGGATGACCTGATGCACTATTGCCCGAGGCAGAATCGTTTGAATATAGTCAAAGTTATTACCCCTGGGTGATGTGGATGACCTGATGCACTATTGCCCGAGGCAGAATCGTTTGAATATAGTCAAAGTTATTACCCCTGGGTGATGTGGATGACCTGATACACTATTGCCCGAGGCCGAATCGTTTGAATATAGTCAAAGTTATTACCCCTGGGTGATCCGGATGACCTGATGCACTATTGCCCGAGGCAGAAGCGCTGTGGTGCAGTGGTAAAGCATCGGATTGAGATCGAGAGGTAGCCAGTTCGATCCTCGCAAGCCCCACGTGTTGTTTCCTTGAGCAAGAAACTTTATCCACATTGCTTAGTACTGGTTCCTACCAAGGAAAAGAGGGCCAGATGGAAGAGTAGTACTAGTACTAAATGTGTTACCCTCTATGAATAAGGTCGATTATTATTATTATTATTATTGGAGTATCGTCAAAACTGTTGCCCCAGGTGCTATGGGTGACCTATTGCCCGAGGCCGAATCGTTTGGAGTATAATCAAAACTGGACTATACTCCAAGCTAACATGAACTAACTGCTGTTTTATTACCCAAATTCATAGAATGCATAGTATAAGAGATCAATGAACATTTTTGAAGAGATATGATACTGTCAGATCTAGAATACCACTTTTGTCACATAGGTTATAGGGTGAAGCAAATTTTCTACGCTCGCCCCACCGGCTCAATCGGGTACGGGGCCGGCAACATAGAGTCCTTTCACTGATTTATGAAGGGCAGTTGTCAGTTTCTGGTGAAATATGTACTGATTGCCCGCAAGAACCAGGCCTGCCAAGGAAAAGTGTTATAAGCTTAGCTCGACATAACCAAAATAGTAGTGAATAGACATGTGAGGAAATTGTTGGCTGTCGTAGTTATAGAGCTATCTACAGGCAGTTCACTCTTTGCCCACATTATTTTTGAACGGTCGGTTCATATACTACTCTGACGGTAAATCCCTTTAGTGGTAAGTGGGCTGACTCTGAAAAAAGTGTCTCCCGTCGCTGTATGCTCATACTCACCGCTCGCTGTAGGCTCGCTCTCACCGCTGTAGGCTCGAGCCCCATTTGAATCACATGTCAAACGCTAAGTTCTGCAACCGAAGGTTATGTGGTTTCTCTGGTACAGGTACTCCAGTTTTCGCCCATCGACTCGATATAAGTGAAATAATACAGGAAGGGCCGTAACAAGTAAAAAAAAATAATAATAAATAAATAAAAAGATAGATCAAATTAAAATCTGAAGATCCGTCTCATTTGTCTAATATAATACTTGACTGCACGAGTCTGTATGAATTCCTGAAAAAGAGTAGTGTCACGTGAACTGTGTATGCAATAATGTGCACCCCACCAAAGGTCAGATTAGCCCACGCATCTGCACAGTCTTGAGAGCAGGATATGCTGTGCCTCTTAATGTTGTCGCATGACGAGCCCGTGCACCAAACATTTACAATTTGACTGCTGACTTCACTTGTGCAAACAGCGAATATTATAAAAATACTAATAATAATTAATAAAACACCCGCACAGCCACGTCGGAGTCTTTGATATTTGCACAGATGCGCAGTCTGAACTGGAAACACATGTTAACTTGTAGTATTTACTTTCAGCAGACTAAAATCTGAATTGTCAACAGACACGACTGCTGTGCTACATTAAGATGCATGCTTGAGACTGGCAAATATCATTTTGATACGCTTGTAGATCCAGGGCAGAAACAGCGTTATTGTCTACACATAGACATTATAGACATTCGGTTTAACACGGAAGTACAGTCATTAATTACCCACAATGCCGGTTGACCTTTATATTAAATGCAAAAACAAGTATAAGCTTTCACAAGCAGAAAAAAGCGGCCCATAACAATAATAAGCTTTAACGCCAACAAGAGGCTCACGGGCAGAGCTCTTACACAGAATTGCTATCATATTTGTACAAGCCCATATTTGCTGTCATATTTGTACAGGCTTATACAAAATACACATCTATAAACTCTCAACCAGACGGATTACTGCCAATCTTATAAGCTCCCCAGTGTTTAGACTAGCTACTGATCTGATCATTTTTGAGGTATTTTTATTGGTTTAAAAATGTATCACCTTCTTAGTAATGGCAAGTCTATTTGGTAGAGTCTCAAATCGTTAAAATTGAGCCAGAGAGACTAGACTAGCTAAACTTTTATACACTGTTCATTTTAGTGCAAAATATTATTTTAATTCCATATTATTCATTTTAACACCTAGTGGCTAGGCTACCCAGTGGTGTAAAAGTCACTGTCTCTATCTTGCGCGCGTGATTACATCCGGAATGAATGTTCGAGAGCATTAAATAAGCTTGGAGCTTTCATCGCAGTCGAACTAAAATAAATTAGAGTCAACTAAACAATGCTCCCTAGGAGCCTTCGGCTCTGTGAGTTACAAAATTTGCCTCGCAGTAAGCAAAATGTAGGAAAGTTGTCTGCGTAACTTCTCCAACAGTTTTTAAGCATTCCACTTAATAACATGTTGCAGGCTTATTGACGTTGCACTTGTGCCTTTTAAAAGATGAAAGGGTACTTTTTGACAAAATTACAACATTTGCGACGACATTTCAGCCATTATACCTCAGTCAGCAGGATCCTGGGTGCATACTGGCAATAAGAATATTGCCAAAGACAGTTAATTGTATAAAACACATTTCAGGGATATAACTCTAGACTGTGATAAGCATAGCCCTAGCGTTTTGTAAAAGCTATACTTGTAGACGTAGGGAGCAACAGCAACTATAAGCTTTCACAAGAAGAAGAAAAAAACGGCCCATGACAAGTATAAGCTTTCACACAAAAAGAGGCCCACGGGCAGAGCTCTGGCACTGAACTGCTATCACATTTGTACAAGCCCATATTTGCTCTCATAGTTGCACAGGCTAATGCTAAATATACATCTACAAACTCTCGACCACGGCGGACCACTCTCTAGGAACCTTCGGCTCTTGTGAGTTAAATGACTTTCCCCGCCGTTAGCAAAATTTTGGATTAATCTTCAATTAGTCTTCTGTGAGGTGAAGGAAAGTTGTCTACTTATCTTCTTTAACAGTATTCACGCATCCCATTTGATAAGATGTTAAAAACTTATGGAAGTTGCACATGTGCCTTTTTAAAGATTAAAACATACTTTTTGACAAAATTACAGCATTTGCAACTTTGACATTTTAGACATTATACTTCAGTCGGTAGGATACTAGGTGGAGACTGGCTATAAGAATGTTGTCAAAGACAGTAAAGTGTATATAGCACATTTCTGGGATTCAGTATTACCTTTTTATATATTATATTAATTTTATAATTTTAACTTATGGCTGGCTGGTCCTTATTGCGGAATTTTGTTCTCTCTCTCTCTCTCTCTCTCTCTCTCTCTCTCTCTCTCTCTCTCTCTCTCTCTCTCTCTCTCTCTCTCTCTCTCTCTCTCTCTCTCTAAATAGTTTAAGTTGCGGACAGAAACAGAAACAGACAGCGATCTCTTTCATTTCGCTGAAAACGTTTTCCTCATAAAAAAAATACGATTTTCCCTTATCACTATGAAAACACACCCAAGTGCTAGAATGGCGTACTTCATATCTCTTGAAATGCCCCTTTTTTAGAAGAAAATGTTATATATTTTTCTTATATCAAGTCCAAACAAAGATCATTGGTGCCCGTTGACGAGTAACGACCTATTTTGTTTAGCATATCTACAGAAAATAATGCATAAACTTTAAAGCCCTTTTTTCTCTATAATAAAAATAAGGGTTTAGAGGGATGTCCTTTTCATGGAATTGTTTTTCTTACGTGTCTTAAATTCTTCAAACTGTTTGATAGTGAACATGGGTGGTTAACTCTTCCATGTTCTTTAATGCATAAAAGATATTTACTGTTGGCTCGGTGGGGGACGCCTATAAGTCCGCGGGTGGGTGTCTCTTGCCTGATGCCTCCAGTTGACCTGTCTCATGAGCTACGTTGGTCGGTGTGTGCTCGGAGGGGGATGTGCTGTGTTTGCCGGGTCTTGTCAGTCATCCGTTTCGGTTTCAAATTTTGGGATTGAGACACACTGATGAAGATTAAATATCAGAAAGGCCTCGGTGTCACTAAATTGGGTATAGTTACGCCTTAATTACTAGGTGAATACCAAAAATATTTCATCGAGTGTGTTGGAAACATCAGAATTTTCAAGAGTGCGACGCATGAGTGAAAATCATGATATTTACAACACACGAGATAAAATATGTTTGTTATTTACTTGGTATTTACCTAAAAAGGTAATTATACGCGACTTGGGCTTGAAAACAGTAGTCCTTCTGCAACTGTGAAACTAACATGGTCATGTTATTAATAAATCTTTTCACAGTGTGAACATATCATTTTTATTAGCAAGCCCTTGAGCAAAATACTTTATCCACATTGCTTAGTACTAGTTTCTGCCAAGAAAAAAGAGGGCCGCATGGAAGATGAGTGCTAGTACTAAATATGTTACCCTTTATATATAAGGCCGATTATTGTTATTATTTGTAAGGTTAATACACCAGAGACAGTCCTTTTTGTATTGTATCTCAACAAAGCAGAAACAAAGTTCATAATTACAGTTTCCTTCCGCCAATTTACTGTTATTTGTATTTATGAATTAAATGATCTTCTTAACTTTATTAATTTAATTTTGCGTGTACTCTCTCTCTCTCTCTCTCTCTCTCTCTCTCTCTGTCTCTCTCTTTCTCTCTCTCTCTCTCTCTCTCTCTCTCTCTCCAATCCACGTGCATATTTTTCAAACTTTTACGACTGGCTAGTGAATGCTTTGTCTCCCTATCTGGTAAACTAACTATGACGTCGTGATGATCTCGGACTTTTATTGGATTTAGCTCAAAACGAGATAGGCCAAGACAAGCAGTCTCGCTTTAGGACTGCGTTATACTAAATACATTAAAAGGTATATCTTCAGACAACCTTCTTGACTGTTCAAATGTGGTCTTGAAGACTACTTTTGAACACTCGTAAAGCTGGTCTCCGAATAAAGGATAATGTACATATAGAACACAAAAAACATATATTTATTTACTGATTATTTTTTTAGGGTTAACGACATCTCAACCCTTGTGAGTCATTATGTCTCGTCTCCCGGAGAAAGGGAGAAAGAGATAGTAAATATAGTAGAAGTGATCAGAGAGCGATGGACAGAGGAGAAAGAGGAAAATGAATGGACGTGTAGAAACAGAAGAAATAACAACCCCCACCCCCTCTACCCTTACCTGCTGCAAGGACAGCAGACCCTATCAGCTGGACGCCCCAGTGACGCAAGATACACGCCCAAGTGACGCAAGATACACGACACCTTCCCCTCACCCCCACCACACCATTACGAAAACACACCTATACTAATACATTGTTAATTTTACCACCGAAAAACGAAAATTTTAAGATGAAAATTTGTAATATTTTTCTTATTTCTGCTCAAAATATAGATTGTGGCGGTTCTAACCAGTACCCACAATTTACATTTTAGAGCAGAAATAAGAAACATAATGCATATCCTTGTAAACCCCAGTTTTACTAAATAAAAGTGGGGTTCAAGGGGATCAAAATTATATAGGCGTGCTGTCGTGGTGGCCTAGGATAATGCCTACATCAAACCCAACGAAAACATAGATATACATGTTTGATTGTTTGTTTGATTTGAGGTTTAACGTCCCCGTGAACACTGTAAAGGTCATTTTGGAGACGTTGCTTCCAGTTTTGTGGGACTTTTACCCGACATTGAGATGAAATGACTTCTCAAGCCCTGTCACCCAATGAAACCAATACGGTTTATTAGCATGGACGGTCCGCCTCGCACCGCGGTTCCTGGACAGGCTTAGATCCTCTAAGCGGTTTACCAGTACTAGAGTGCGGGCCGAATTCAGCTCTGCGTGGAAGCATCATGCAGCTCATATATTTCTTCAAGCTCCTATGGGCGGGGGCTTCATAGATATACATTGTACTTTTATAAACGTAACTAAACTTAATTTTTAGTTTGTCTTCAAGTTGTACTGGAGCTTCATTGTATTTTATGTCGGCAGGTAGGTTTGGGTCTGCGTTAATACACATCCTCCATGACTCTCATTACGATAACACATCCGTATGATACAGTACATTATTCAAACCTCCAAAAAGGCAATTTTTTATGATTAAATTTGAGATATTTTTCTTATTTATACTACAAACATAGGTTTTGGGTGCTCGTTAGAACCGCCTCACTGAGGCGGTTCTAACGAGTACCCACAACCTATGTCTAGGAGAAGAAATAAGGAAAATAATGTATACCCCCGTAAACCCAAGTTTGCTATATATAAAATGGGGTTAAGGGGGGTCTTTATTTCACGGACTTGTTCACGTGATGTTTTGTTTGCCGTGGCGCATTTATTTAAGTGGTTATATTCACTTTTACCGCATGCATGCGTTTTATGTACCATCTAATGCCGGCAGCCGTATCGCAGCTAAATGCACAATAACATGTTAAATTAAGTGTATTCTCATTTCATTGCCGCGATTAAAACTATGCCACAAGGAGTCTGTAGCTTTATAAGACAAATCTGCTGCGAAAAAGGTTCAAGAATTCCATTACATATTTGATACATTTGTACTTTTATCTTGAATATGCGAGGATAATTTCAGACGTGTTAATTGCTTCCGTTTTCTTATCCCTTATCCGGCTGATCGCGACGACCCCTACCTTTGCAAACAGTGTACATCCAGATCAGATGGCGTCTGGTCAGTATCTATACTGCCATGCAGTTTGTGATTTGAACCAATATACTGTATTGTAACATCACGAAAACATGCCTATATAATTTTGACCCCCTTGGGCCCAACATTTATATAGTAAAACTGGGGTTTACAGGGGTAAACCTTTTTTTTCTTATTTCTGCTCTAAAATACAGATTGTGGGTACTCGTTAGAACCGCCTCGTCGAGGCGGTTCTAACGAGTACCCACTATCTATATTTTGAGCAGAAATAAGAAAATCATCACAATTTTTCAGGTTAAAATTGTCCTTTTTCTGGTGGTAAAGTGTACAATGTATACGTATAGGCGTGTTTTCGTAATGAATTGATTGGTTGATAGTGGCTAAATTAAATCATTCAGCAGGATAAGGGTTAAACCTCGTAATCAAGAGTAATAAAGAGTATTCCTCAGTCTTTGAACCTAGACCATTCATCACGTTAACAAGTCCGTGAAATGAACACCCCCTAAACCCCACTTTATATAAAGAAAACTGGGGGGGGGGGGGGAACTGGCTTAGTTTTGCTCTAAAACATAGATTGTGGGTACTCGATAGAACCGCCTTATTGAGCACCCACAATCT
Organism: Lucinisca nassula; assembly: GCA_963580285.1. Taxonomy (NCBI): domain Eukaryota; kingdom Metazoa; phylum Mollusca; class Bivalvia; order Lucinida; family Lucinidae; genus Lucinisca; species Lucinisca nassula. The sequence goes on along the minus strand of OY757017.1, from coordinate 114,038,186 downwards.
ATGTTGAAAGCAGAAATAATAAAGATATTTTTATTTTTACCTAAAATGTGTCATTTCTGACACCATGTTGGACGCCATTATTACACACGGTCATGGTTGCCAAATGTCTTGCAAAATAAAGGGGGTAGTAATAAACGGCAATCTCCTCTGGTTCCATTACGAAAACACGCATATACAAATACACTGTAAATTTTACCGCCGTAAAAATGAAAAATTTAAGATCATAAAAATTGTGATATTTTTCTTATTTCTGCAGAAATAAAAAGTAAGGTTCACCCCTGTAAACCCCAGTTTTTCTATATAAAAGTGGGGTTCAAGGGGGACAATTTCATATAGATGTGTCTTCGTGATGTACATTGTTTTCAAAATAGAAGTGGAGGCAATGATCAGGAATCGATACAATCAACCCACAGCTCCCATCAGAGACACCAAAGGGAAAGAAACCAAACATGAAACAACAGACCCTAATGGAAACATCAATATCGGAAAGCCAAAAGGACAGTTACTTTCCCACAAAATAGCCAGTCGGCTATCCAAAATAAACTAGTATAAGCGACACAAACACCTAAAGACAAACCATAACAAAAATAAACCGCGACAGAAGAATCGCCTTGGAATGGTCAGCGGAAACTCCGCTGGGTGGGTTTGGGCGCTTAAATCGATTTTACGTGGCCACAATCCTCGCCCTTACTTCCGTCGCGATTAAGACAAATAATTTATTCAGTCCGCATGAAGGCCTTCTATATATATAACTCATCAGTGCAACATCTGCGTGAACACAAAAAGCAAACAACCGCAGAGATAAAACAACGGTGAGGACTCGACAGCAAGAAACCACTGAAACACTTAAGCAAAAGAAAACCAACAGTTAGACTCCGATGAGCCCGACCAGAGACAGAGCATCAGGTACTAACCAACATTAGCCTTTTACGCTGGAACCGTCATAGAATCTGAGGCCTGACCCACTGGCGTGTAATTAAAGAAGGAAGCAAAGTTGTTAACCTACCATGCATGCAGTCTGTCGTATAACATTTATGTTGTACTCAATCGTTTTATATCGAAGAATGATTTTACGAAATTGGGTGCTGCAGTCATTGCGGTTATATAATTTTCTGAATTTATATACTAAGTCACCATAAAATTCGGGTTCCGATAGACTTTGTTGCAGAAGAGATTTAAGTCCAATATTGAATTTTGAAATTAAATCAGAATGACGTCTATACAATTTTGAAAAGGCTTTGCGTAGTTTATGGTACCGATAACCCTGATTAAGAAGTTTAGCCGTTAACAATTTATTACGAGTGTTGAAGTCAGTTATATGACTACACACTCTGGCAAATCTAATATATTGCGAAATATAAACGCCATAGGATGGCGCACGAGGAACATCCCCATCCAAAAAGGGGAAATTTAAAATCTCAAAATCAAAATCATCGCGTTTATGTTAAAGTTTGCAAGAAACAAACCCATCTACAATAGATAGATATAAATCCAAAAACGGGGCCTCGATATCAGAAGAATTTGTTTTATTTAACTGAAGTTCTGGTGTGTGTGTGGGGAGGGGGGGGGGGTAAATTTGACTGATCAAACCATCTAAATAGGTATTATCAATATTTAATAAATCATCCAAATATCTAGAAGTGGAGCTAAAGGCTTCAATGATTTCAGACTGGTTTTCAGCAGAAAGGGACATCATGAAGTCTCTCTCATAACAAAACAAAAACAGATCAGCCACAAGTGGTGCGCAATTAGTACCCATCGGAATACCCACAACTTGTCTAAATAACTTTGAGGTTTAACGTCCCCGTGTCAAAACTGTATGGGTCATTTTGGAGGTGTCGCTTCCAATTTTGTGAGACTTTTACCCGACATTGAGATGAAATGACACCGCAAGCCCTGTCGCCCAATGAGACCAATAGGGTTTATAAGCATGGGCGGTCCAACTCGCGCCGCTTTGCCTGAGCAAGCTTAGCTCCTCCATGCGGTTTACCAGTACTTGTGTACGGTCGGTTTCTGCTCTGCGTGGAAGCATCATGCAGCCGATCTGTTTCTTTAAGCTCCGATGGGCGGGGGCCTACCAAATCTTATGTTAATATTGTCAAGTACAAAGGTGAGAGCTTCGATCACTTTCTGACATGACCATAAAGTATAATTTTTATGCTCTTCAGAAGTGAAAAAAAGCATTTCTTACATTACATGCAAGATAGAGGGAGTCTTCCTTATGAAACGTCCATTCAATTAAATCATTAAGTTTTTTTTTCTTTTATATGATTATGGGGAGATTGGAGAGTGGAAAAATCATAAGTGGACAGACTTGAAGCATGAAAATGCCTGGATTTCAAGTGAATTAAAATTTCATTAGAATTTTTATAGACGAAAACAGATTTCTACCTGATCTTTCGAAGACTTTGTCGCAATATTTTATCACATGTTTTTTTTTATGGCAGTAAAACCTGAAATTAGTAATTTGGAGAGTTCAGTGGTGGTACAAGAGCTTGAAGTCTCCTTGTAACCGAATGAACCCTTTCACTTATATATTGAGTCCAACTTCAATTTTTGTGTGTCAGAATGAATTATTTAAAAGAAATGGTTGCACTGTAAACATTGATGGCTCTGCGGCGCCTGATCAGGGCCTACAGTGACTGTCAATGTCCCTTTCGGGTCTTTTATTCTAAAAGGGTTAATAAGGCAGCTATTTCAAGTTCCTTTTTCAGCTCCCTTGTTCGGGGTGCATATGTATCCATCACCATAACAAGTCCATGAAACGAAGACCCCCCTAAACCCCACTCTATACTATATATATAGAAAAAAGTGGGGTTTACGGGGGTATACATTATCTGCCTTATTTTTGCTCAAAAACATAGATTGTGGGTACTCGTTAGAACCGCCTCATTGAGGCGGTTCTAACGAGCACCCAACATCTATGATGAAAGCAGAAATGATAAAAATGTTATCATTTTTATCTGATATTTATCATTTTCTGACACCATGTTGGACGCCATTATTTCTTACGGACATGTTTCCCTAATGTCAACAAAGGCTGACATTACGATAATACGCCCGTTCAATGTTTATATTTATGACGAAAATGTGTGGTATTTTACTTCATTGTTTGTTTGTTTTGGAGTTTAACGGCCCAGTCAGCACTTTTTGAGGTGATTTTTGAGCCCACATTTTTCCTGGGCGTCTTATACGTAAGCGGTTAACCAGTACAGTGCACATTCTTTCGCCAGAAACTGACAACTGCCCTTCTTGAATCAGCGGAAGGGAGAGAATGACCGTAGAAAAGATTTCATGATCAATCTCCATTTTTCTTCATAGATTGTTGTGGGTATGACCTAGAACAGAAATTAAGAAAATAATGTATACCTCTGTAAACCCATGTTTTCGCTGTATACAGAGTGATTTAGATGGGTTCTTCATTACACAGACTGGTGACTTTAAAAGCTTATAAATCAGGTCGTATACAATGCTTTCATTGAACTCGATACGCAACCGATTTGTATACACATTTTGTTCAATCCCCGCCCATCGGGGCTTGAAGAAATAGATGGTCTGCATGATGCTTCCACGCAGAGCTGAAACCGACTCGCACAAGAGTACTGGTAAACCGCTTAGAGTATCTAAGCCTGTCCAGGCAATGCGGGTGCGAGTCGGACCGTCCATGCTTAAAAACCTTGATGGGTTTCATTGGCCGGCAGGGTTTGAGATGTCATTTTATCTCAATGTCGGGTAAAAGTCCCGCGAAATTTGAAGCAACGTCTCCAAAATGACCTTTACAATGTTAACGGGGACGTTAAACCTCAAATCAAACAAACAAAAATACACATTTTGTCGGTGTCGCTGTGCCCGATTCAATTCAAAAAGACGGAAGGAAGTTAAATACCGTTGTAAAGATAAACGACAAATTTAACAATTGGGCCCCGTCAAGCGATTTTGGTACTTATCGCCTATGCGAGCAGCGAAGGTTCAGGCGAGCCTGCGCAACCGCGCAGTCTCGCCAGAACCTTCGCTGCTCGCTCATACAAGCAGTGAATCAAGAGGAACCTTCAGACAGAAAGCCATATCCCTGGCCCCTCTGAATGGCTGGGCATGCGCAGTTAAAATTTGTCATGACGGAATGCTCGAAGACACAAATTCGCTTGGCGGGGCTCAATTATAGAATGGGTACACCAAGTCTTTATTCAAATAATTAAATACTTTGATAGGTACTTGAACTACTGTGTATTACTTTATTAACGACATTGTAAAATCCCATGCAATCGGGGAGTTGGAGTTATTATTGGAATATCTTGATCCCGATTTTTCTCACACGCCAGACAGACATACATACACCGAGAAGGTATGTTCTTACGTGTTTCCCATCCTCGAATTTGGACACGCATCATAATTGAGCCCCGCCAAGCGAATTTGTGTCTTCGACCATTCCGTCATGACAAATTTTAACTGCGCATGCCCAGCCATTCAGAGGGGCCAGGGATATGGCTTTCTGTCTGAAGGTTCCTCTTGATTCACTGCTTGTATGGGCGAGCAGTGAAGGTTCTGGCGAGACTTCGCGGATGCGCAGGCTCGCCTGAACCTTCGCTGCTCGCATAGGCGATAAGTACCAAAATCGCTTGACGGGGCCCAAATAAAGTAATGCTTTTACATATCCCATATATGGCAGTGGAATCTTCCATCTAATAAGTTTAGTTTGTTCTATTTCCAAGTATAGGGATGCTAGGTTTGTTTTTGTCTGTGGCAAAAATACCAAAGTGACTGTTCTTTCAGCAAACAGTGTAGACCCTGCGGTGTCTGATCTAGGTCTGCATTTTTTGTCAGTGTCCCAGACAAGGACCGCTAGGAATATATGGGTAAATATCTTGTCAGCAAGTCCGTCCCTGTAAAACATCCCCGTGAAACCATCTTTAAATAGACGAAATTGGGGTTTACAGGGTTATGCATTATTTTCTCTTCTCTGCTCGACGGCATAAGGTATGGGTTTGGTTGGTTGATTTGAGGTTTAACGTCACCGTCAACACTGTAAAGGTCATTTTGGAGACGTTTCTTCCAATTTTGTGGGACTTTTACCCGACATTGAGATGAAATGACATCTCAAGCCCTGACGCCCAATGAAACCAATAGGGTTAATAAGCATGGACGGTCCGCCTCGCACCGCGGTTCCTGGACAGGCTTAGATCCTCTAAGCGGTTTACCAGTACTAGTGGGCGGGCCGGATTCAGCTCTGCGTGGAAGCATCATGCAGCCCATATATTTCTTCAAGCCCCTATTGGCGGGGGCCGGCATAGGTTATGGGTACTCGTTAGAACCGCCTCAGTGATGCGGTTCTAACGGGTACCCACAAGTACTCGTTAGAACCGCCTCAATGAGGCGGTTCTAACGTGTACACACAACCTATGTTTGAGGTATTGATCAGAAATTTCTCATCCAAAAACGACTTATTTTTTTCTTTTTTTTACCTATGACAGAATGCACTGTGTCACACGGTTGTGTTATCGTATGCAGTGTGCGTCCTGGGGAGAAGGCACAGTGTGAGACATCACATCTGGATCTATACTGTTTGCAAACGTATCTGCTTTAAATGGATATAAATAAGTTCCGAATAGTTAGATCCTTTCGAAGCATAGAACAAACCAAATAAACGAAAATAGCAGACTCGGTTTTAGTGAGTCTGTTCATGACCATGGTACTAAAATGTGCAACATTGGCCACGCCCTCTAGCACCTGGCTTAAGCAGAACTCTATTTTCAATATGATTAGATACCAAATGACCAGACAATATAATCTGCACTATAATGATGTACGGGTAGACGTTTTACGGCCGCAACACGACACAACATGGCCTTCGGTGAACTGATGAACACCATAGCTCTAAAAAGAATAAGTTTGGAATAAAGTTCTTTTTTTTTTTTTTTTTTTTTTTTTCTTTCTTTTTCATTTAAATTTTATGAAAGGGACAGTCGAAGAGGCGATTATAACAACTACTCACAACGAGCAAACGTCCTTGTTATAGCATATTCAAAGATTCAAAATTTATTCTGCCATTTGGAAAACACGCCTATAAAAATACATTGTAAATCTTATCACCGAAAAAGCGAAAATTTTTAGATAAAAAATTGTGATATTTTTCGTATTTCGGACAATAAGTTTTACCCCTATAAACGCCAGTTTTAGGCGCTTGAAGAAATAGATGGGCTGCATGATGCTTCCAAGCAGAGCTGAAACCGACCGCACACGAGTACTGTTAAACCGCTTAGAGGATCTAAACCTGCCCAGGCAGAGCGGTGCGAGTCGGACCATCCATGTTCAATAAACCCTATTGGTTGCATTGGACGACAGGGCTTAAGATGTCTTTTCATCTCAATGTCGGGTAAAAGTCACACAAAATTGGAAGCAACGTCTCCAAAATGACCTATACAGTGTTAACGGGGGCGTTAAACCTCAAATCAAATTATAACAAAAACAGTTTTATTATATAAAAGTGGTATTTAAGGGGGTCAGAATTATATAGGCATATGTTCGTGATAATCCATTCCAAAAGCAAACAGCCTATATGTACTGAACGGCCAAAGAAACGCGAAAAACGATTTCATTTTAATATATATATTTTTTTTAAGTAAAAAAAGGTGCATGGTACACGGTTATAATGAATAAATTCAGCTGAGCAGAGTTGTGTGCAAAATCTGAACAAACATTTCGTAGTCATCCACACAGGTTGCTGAAATTCAAGGTTTAACAATGCTACTGAAATGCTAAAATGAAGAAAAAAAATTGGTTTCGTATGTGAGAATTTCCAGTTCTTGGACAGCCTAATATCCGCTATGACCTCCACCAGCGTTTACCACGGCCATACAACGACGTCTCATGGAGTTAACAAGCCTAATGATAAATACCTGCTGTATTGTTGTTCCGGTCTTGAACGCGCCTTGGAGTTCCTTGACGTTCGTAGGCTGTCTTCGTCGGTTGTGGATACGTCTCTCCAACTCATCCCAAATCTGCTTTAAATTATGAGAGCGAGATTGAGGGAGACGTCTGTAACACAACCGACCCTGTGTTAACATATATAAACCGAATTTCGGGTTATCGTATGCAGTGTGCCTTATCACCACCAAGAGAATCCGTGAGAAAATACTGTTCAATATTCAAACCAATTACAAAAGTTCCATAGAAACGGCGGAATAACTTATATGTTTTATCAGTTTATTTTATGGACAGGCATGTCTTTCTGCTTACTTTTCAATAATAACAGAATTCGTCATGTAAAAAAATATATGAATTCGTCATGTAAAACAATATATGAATGAAAAACATTGTTGAATTTGTGGATGAATACAAGCAACGCAAAAGTGACGTTTCGCCAAACCGGTCTAAACAGTAACCGGTTTGTCCCAAGACGTTTCATTCCTATACTGTGCAGGTGTTCAAACGGGTAATATTTAGACTCCTGGTCGCATGGATGCGAGCCTGAGTTTCGGTTACTTCCTAAAAACCTGCTAATCATTACGAAAACACGCCTATATAAATACATTGCAAGTTTTATCGCTGGAAAAAGGAAAATTTTAAGATGAAAAAGTGTAATACTTTTCTTAGTGTAATACTTCTCAAAATATACATTGTGGGTACACGTTAGAACCGCCTCAGCGAGGCGGTTCTAACGAGTACCCACAATCTATATTTAGAGCAGAAATAAGAAAAATAAGTTTCTGAAACAACGTTGAAAACGCTGTTTCAACGTTAGTTCAACATTGAATCAACGTTTTGTGCATGCAGGGTAGTCTTTGCCAAAATCAGTGGCATTGGCTCGAGTTAGCAACTGTAATTGCCAAGAAAAGTTTATAAGAACTGCTCAGTGAAAGAGTGGAACAATTCATTTGAACAACATTTGAAACCAGGAAATTCCGAAATTGATCTCGCTTCCAATGTTACTTTATATATTACATCTATTTGAAACAAGAGTACAGAAATTTGTGTTGCTTCCATTGGACAGTAATTTTCATTTAATATACGCGTGTAATTTAACAGCAACGTCAGTGTTAGGAATATCAAAATGTTGCAGTTCGGTATCAACAAAATAGAAGTGAAGGCAATGATCAGGAATCGATACAATTAACCCATAGCTCCCATCAGAGACACCAAAGGGAAAGAAACACAAACATGAAAGAACAGACCATAATGGAAACATCAATAGCGGACAAAATGGCCAATTGACCAACCCGCGAAACACTTATTAAACATTTAAGGAAATTCCGAAATTTACGCGGCAAGTTCATTTGTTTATTACACCGCCCCATTCCCGCCCTTGTAAAGATAGAAACTATCTTATTTTATGTTAAATGTTTTTCTACGTCGGCTTTGCTCAGCAAAATCAAAATGTTACAGCTCGGGTATTTTACAATTATAAACAAGCAGATTAACAACGCTGGGAAACCACCTTTCTTGAATTGCCCAGTCCAATAGATTCTGTGTGTCATAAATGGGTTGATAAATTATACAGTTACATCTAACATGCAGCTGTTCTACACACGACATTCAGCTACAGAAACGTGAGACACACACAGGTGTAATACCACAGTTTTTTTTTTTTTTTTTTTTTTTTTTTCGCATGGTAGTCACTTTTATCTTCAGCAATATTTCATGGACACCTTACTGGGCCCTTCTTTAAGCAACAAAGAAGGGTACCATGACAATCTCGTTTTTTTTTATTGTTTCGTTTTCTTGTTTTTTTTGTGCGTGTGTTCTGATACACTCACCATCAGTTATCACACATATGTGTCACCTGGACGCCAGAATCTAATGCTCGTGCACAATAAATAATACTGCACAAGCACCACCAAACTTTATTTTCTGAAAACTGAAAAGAAGACATTATTTATAAACCTTAAGTTAAAACTAGGCTTAACAGAGCATCTTTAACAAAAACATGTTTGTCATACATGCAAGCCAATGACCAGCATCCTATTTTTTGAAACATTGACATACATCAGACGCCGTTCTAAAACAAGGCTGAACCTGACATGCTAATAAAAATATTCCTGGTACATGTACTCAGTACATTGATTGATTAATTGCTTGTTTGGGGTTTGAGGGCTAGAGGAGAGTGAGTGAGTGTTTGCGTTTTACGTCTCAACAACAGCTAATGTCATACGGAGACGGGACCTCGGTTTAAAGACTCATCCGAATGTCTGGAGAAGCCCGGGATCCATCCTGCGACCCCTGGTTTACAAGGCGACACCACGGAGGCTACTAGGGCTAGAGGAGAAAGTGGAAAAGGAATGGAAGTCTAGAAACAGAAGAAATAACAATATTCCCCCTCTATCCTTTCCTGCTGAAGGGACAGCAGGCCTTGCCCAACTGTAAGCCAATATCTGTATAACGCCCCAATGACGCAAGATACACGCCATCTTTGGCTCATCCAACCATCTCAATGTATTCGGTACATAATAGGGAAACTTAAGAGGCCTTACTTCCCTTTTCTTTCTCCTTATTCTGCGATCGGTCACATCCTACCATTACTCGCACGTGTACTACACGTACGCACCAGGTTTCCAGGATGAAAGTCTACACAGTAATCATGTAATTATGGCAGGGTCTTTAACCTGCACAGGGCATGACTCCTCCTGTACGGGGGGTGGGGGGAGCTCCAGCTAACGTCCCGATCCGAAGGACGGTGCACTGTATGACATTCATCCCTGCAAATGATGCCAATGGAGCGTGTTCGGACAACGAAATTTTATCGCCGCTGCCTGGGATCGAACTCGGGAGCTCTAGCATCAGATGCAAGTGACACTTGAGTGTTCGTGTATTATTGAATTTATTGGAGCTGAGGAAAAGGGATAAAACGCTCGGCTTTCCCCGAACATTGTATCCCTTTCCCTCAACAGGTTCATTAAATTGAATAATACATAAGCACATATGCAAGATTCTATTTATCACATGCCATTAAAAACGCATTTTATTCGACGTGTTTAATAAAAATGCCAGCATTCCGCCATTAGTAAGCACGACGGCGTTAAGGACCATGTATGTGTAAAGTTACGGGGCTTTTCTAACTAATTTGCATAGGGGAGTTCCGAATTTAACGCATTTTGTACGAGAACCCCCAAAACAGGTACCGTGGCAAACAGTGCAGGCCCAGATCAGACGCCACAGAACGGGACGTCTGATCAGGGCCTGCACTTTTTGCAAAAAATTGAGCTATTTTGCAAATAAATTTTGAAATGGACTCCTGAATGATAACACAACCTGTCATCCCTAAATTATGAAATGGAATCCTGCTGTATATAAGAAAAAAGATTCCATTTCATCACGAAAACAAGCCTATATAATTTTGATCCCCTTGAACCCCACTTTAATATTGTAAAACTGGGGCTTCCGGGGGTATACCTTATTTTTCTTATTTCTGCTGTAAAATATAGATTGTGGGTACCCGTTAGAACCGCCTCGCGGTTCAAACGAGTGCCCACAATCTAAATTTTGAGCTTAAATAAGAAAAATATCACAATATTTCATCATGAAATTTTCATTTTAATCGGCGATAAAGCTGGCAATGTATTGGCATAGGCGTGTTTGCGTAATGGGTACAAAAAGGGGTTAAAACCATAGGGGCTATGGTTAAAACAAAGCGTTATTACATTCTTAGACGCGACGTCATAAAGCAGCTGCTCTTAAGGGGAATGAGTACGCCTTCAGGGGAGGCAACTCTTGCAAAAGTATTTTTGTCTCCCATGTAAATAAGGGTCCTTTAAGAGTAGACTCCCTTTTCAGTGGGAGAGGGGCTTATAGAAAAGTGAACAGGAAGTCCCGAAAGATGTCTCCCTTTGAAAAATTACGGACATATCTGTCGGGTGTTCCCATTTCCCTTAAAAGCTAATAGCAAACTGCCATTAGACTAGCGCAGTTAAACCAGCTGATGAAGAACAAGGAACAAAAGTTCAAAAGAAAAACATCTGTGGTGAAAATGTCAAGGAATAAAATTAAGTGGAGACCTTTAGAAACGAATAATATTAATACGATCTTTTCTGGAAAAAAAATCGTGTTCAAAAGATTAAGATTAGTTTAAACCTACGCGCGTTTCTCGTGCCTGTGCTTCCGCTATTGTATAAAGTTCTAATATGAGCCCCGCCAAGCGAATTTGTGTCTTCGAGCATTCCGTCATGACAAATTTTAACTGCGCATGCCCAGCCATTCAGAGGGCCAGGGATATGGCTTTCTGTCTGAAGGTTCCTCTTGATTCACTGCTTGTATGAGCGAGCAGCGAAGGTTCTGGCGGGACTGCGCGGATGCGCAGGCTCGCCTGAACATAGGCGATAAGAACCAAAATCGCTTGACGGGCCCATGTAATGATTCCATTAGAAGGAATAAAACCCTTCGCAAGGAAGATTTTTGCGTGATTTCATCCTGTTACCGATTGACGGGTTTTTAATGTCCGTTTCCGCTTAAAGGATGAAACCAAATATCTGTACAAAGAACATATGCTACAAAGGGAAGATTATTTTTACACTGGCAAGACGCAATAAAATCTACAAGTAGGCATGTACGATAATGAATGCTGACAAACAAAAAAATATCAAAGTACTGTCCGCACTGGTGAGTCGATTGTCTTTGATTGCAACAGTACAGAAACACGCCTATATAAATACATTGTAACTTTTATCGCCGAAAAAAATATAAAATTTTAAGATGAAAAATTGTGATATTTTTCTTATTTCTGCTCAAAACAAAAATTGTGCTATTTTTCTTATTTCTGCTCAAAACGTAGATTGTGGATACTCGTTAGAACCGCCTCCGCGAGGCGGTTCTAACGAGTATTCACAATCTATGTTTTTGAGCAGAGTAAGAACATAATGTATACCCTTGTAAACCCAAGTTTTACTGTATAAAAGTCGGGTTGGTTGGTTGATTTGAGGTTAAACGTCCCCGTGAACACTGTAAAGGTCATTTTGGAGACGTTGCTTCCAATTTTGTGCACTGTAAAAAATTAATGGAAACATTACACCAAAACTGGTGGCAGCTGAGCTGCCACCACTTTTGGTGTACTGAGTTATTTCCATTGTATGCTCGGTAACTTTTCACCGAATAGTCGGCTATTAATCCAGATAAATGGTGCAATTACGCACCTGGAAATCGACGGAAAGTTTACACCATAGTGTAACTGATCTTCATTACCGGTGTAAATGTACCATCATATTTGGAAGGAAACGTTTCCGAGTGTTATGTTTCCTTCATTCAGTCGGTGTAACATTACACCAATAATTAAGACCAGCTACACCACAGTGTACATTTGTGTAGTGTAATTATTTATTCATTTTTGTTTGTCATTGGTATAGAACTAATCATACTCTAATACCCCTTTCTTAGGGTACCTTTGATACACTTCTTATAGGGTATCAGTTACCATTTTTCAATGGTAATGTTAGAGCTTCCGTAAAATGCTGGTGTTAAAATTTGCTTTTTCCATTAGATTTTGTATACATTCTTTATTAAACAGAAATTGTGTTTATACTGAAATGGAGTTTACCTCATTTTTATCCCCCGACCGAATAGGTTCGGGGGATATAGCGATCAGCCTGGCGTCCGTCCGTCTGTCCGTCCGTCCGTAGACGCAACCTTGTGATGGCCATAACTCCTATACCCTTTGAGATTCATTGATGGTTCTTGGCACAATTGTTCACAAGGCCGAGACGGCGTGTCATGCGCAAGAATCAGAACTCTGGATGCCATACTTTTTTAGTTATCTCCCCTTTTAATAACATAGAGTGACTACTTTGTGATGGCCATAACTCCAATACCCTTTGAGATATATTGATGGTACCTGGCACAGTTGTTCACAAGGCTGAGACGGCGTGTCATGCACAAGAACCACAACTCTGGTTGCCATGGTTTTGGAGTTATCTCCCCTTCCAATAAAATAGAGTGACAACCTTGTGATGGCCATAACTCTTATACCCTTTGAGTTTCATTGATGGTTCTTGGCACAATTGTTCACAAGGCTGAGAAGGCGTGTCATGAGCCAGAACCAGAACTCTGGATGCCATACTTTTTAGTTATCTCCCCTTTTAATAAAATAGAATGACTACTTTGTGATGACCATAACTCCAATACCCTTTGAGATATATTGATGGTACCTGGCACAGTTGTTCACAAGGCTGAGACGGAGTGTCATGCACAAGAACCACGACTCTGGTTGCCATGGTTTTGAAGTTATCTCCCCTTCCAATAAAATAGAGTGACAACCTTGTGATGGCCATAATTCTAATACCCTTTAAGATATATTGATGATACCTGACACAGTAGTTTACAAGGCCGAGACGGTGTGTCATGCACAAGAACCACAACTCTGGGTGCCATGGTTTTTTAGTTATCTCCCCTTCCAATAATATAGAATCACTACCGTGTGATGGCCATATCTCCAACACTCTTCGAGATATATTGATGATACTTGGTTCAGTTGTACATGAGGTTAAGCAGGTGTGTCACGTGCAAAAACCACAACTCTGGGTGCCCTGGTTTTTTAAATATCTCCCCTGACAATATAACCTTGTGATGGCCATAACTCAAATACCCTTTGAGATATATTGTTGGTACTTGGCACAATTGTATACAAGATTGAGATGGCGCTTCATCCTAAGAACCACCACTCTGGGTGCTATGATATTTGAGTTATCTCCCCTTCCAATATAACAGTATGACAACCTTGTGATCATCGTACCTCCAATACTCTTTGAGACATATTTGTGGTACTTGATGCAGATGAACATGAGGTTAAGCATGTGTGTCATGCTCAAGAATTACAACTCTGGGTGCTCTGTTTTTTTAGTTATCTCCCCTTGCAATATAACCTTGTGATGGCCATAACTCCAACACCCTTTGAGATATATTGAAGGAACTTGGCACAATTGTATACAAGGTACAGAAGGGATGTAATGTGCAAGAACCATATTTGTTGGTGCTGTGGTATTTGAGTTATCTACCCTTTCAATATAACAGTATGACCTGCTTGTGATCACCATATCTCCAATACCCTTTGAGACATATTGATGGTACTTTATGCAGAAATACATGAGCTTAAGCAGGCATGTCATGCGCAAGAACGACATTTCTGAGTGCCCTGGTTTTTTAGTTATCTCCCCTAACAGTAAAATCGCCAAAGGAAAAGAACTCTACAAGCTTTGAGCTTTCGTTCTAATCCTTGATATTGTACTTTTATGTATCGTATGTATGTACTATATTAGTAATCAAAATAAATATGTTTAAACTAACAGTATAATCTTGTGATGGCCATAACTGCAATACTTTTGTGATATATTGCTGGTTTAATTCTGTTGCACTTTCTATTGATTAACAATCTTCTGAAGGCCATATTGGCTTTTGGTCGGGGGATTTGCCATCTCTTCCGATGGCTATTTTAATCTTATTTAGCAGGATTTTCATAACGCATGAAACCACCCTATAATCAATATTAATAATTATATAAAATGTGTGATATTTATGCCGTTTTGAGCTATATGACACGAAAGAGGAACAAAATAGTATACATGTATGTCGAACATATAACGCATCTTATACGACTAGTTACACGATTCGACAAGAAACGTTAACTTACGTTACGATGAAACAAAACACCAGTATTGGTGCAGCAAAGCACCGATAAGCTGGAGAGATAACGCTTCCAGAGTGTAATTACTTTTTTACACTGAACATAACAAAATATTATCCATCATTTGAAGAAATATTACACGGATATTTAGTTACACTGAAAAAAGTGTAATGTTCAAAGTTACACCGGCCTTCAAAAAAAATGTTACCCTGTAGTACGACTAAAAATACCCTATTTAGTAGCAAACCTTACGCCATAAATAGTGTAATTATATCAAACACCAATTGATACGAAACGTAACACTTGTTTTACATAATCGTTACACCAAACACCGACTTTGCAGCGCTACACCAAATTTTGAGTAAACTGTACAAGTTATCAGTGTATTGTTACTCAAAGTTACATTTTACACCCAAAATGGTGTATGGTTAGAATTTACACGAGTTTTAGTGAAAACTTTACTCTGCCTTTAGGTATAATTAACACTCATTTTTTACAGTGTGGGACTTTACCCGACATTGAGATGAAATGACATCTCAAGCCCTGTCGCCCAATGAAACAAATAGGGTTTATTAGCATGGACGGTCCGCCTCGCACCGCGGTTCCTGGACAGGCTTAGATCCTCTAAGCGGTTTACCAGTACTAGTGTGCGGGCCAGATTCAGCTCTGCGTGGAAGCATCATGAAGCCGGATTCAGCTCTGCGTGGAAGCATCATGAAGCCCATATATTTCTTCAAGCCCCTATGGGCGGGGGCCAAAAAAATCGGGTTTAAGGGGGTCAAATGTATATTGATGTGTTTTCGTGATGCTGGGAAAATGCTCCTGAAATGGGACTAAGACCTTAAATGAGCCCCGCCAAGCGAATTTGTGTCTTCGAGCATTCCGTCATGACAAATTTTAACTGCGCATGTCCAGCCAATCAGAGGGGCCAGGGATATGGCTTTCTGTCTGAAGGTTCCTCTTGATTCACTGCTTATATGAGCGAGCAGCGAAGGTTCTGGCGAGACTGCGCGGATGCGCAGGCTCGCCTGAACCTTCGCTGCTCGCATAGGCGATAAGTACCAAAATCGCTTGACGGGGCCCAAATGCTTGTAACTTCTGCAATCAGTTTGGATCCTAGTCAGCCGCATTTTGTGGTGCCTGATCTGGGTCTACACTGTTTGCAAATATCTCAGTACAAGAGCTCAGTCCAGGTTTTACATTTTACACTGCGCTCTGACTTCACAGGGAGAAAATTGCAACAATAAATAATGGTCACGTGAGAAATAGCAGGCGGCAAGCTTCTGTACTAAGTAACTTCGTGTCGGTACCCCTTACCATCGGGGCTTTCAGAAATAGATTGGGTTGCATGGTGCTTCTACACAGATCTGCGACCGACCGACATGGGTACTGGTAAACCGTTAAGGTCTAAGCCTGCCAAGGCAAAGTGGTGCGAGTCGGACCGTTCCTGCATATAAACTATTATATAGCGCAGTGGTTAGCGCGTTCGACTCATGATCGAGAGGTTGTGCGTTCGAATCCGCCACCGGTATCGAGGTGTGTCCTTGGGCAAGTCACGTAATGACACTGCCCCACTCCACCCAGGTGTAAATGGGTAGCAGTGGTGTAAAAGCCCCTGCCTCTCTCTCGCGCGCGCGTGAAAACACCCGGAATGAGTGTTCGAGAGCGATTCAATAAGCTTAAAGCTTTCATCGCAATCGAACTAAAATAAATTAGTATAAACTAAACTATTTTGGTTTGTTCGAGCGGTAGGGCTTGAAATGTCATTTCATCTCAACCCGGGTAAAAGTCCCGCACAGCTGGAAGCAAAGTCTCCTTAACGTTTCAAATTGTGTCGGTGGGTAAAACAACAGTTCAAGCAAAACAAAAAAAAACTTTGGGTCGAGTGATCATAAAATGAAAGGCTGTCCAGAAAGAGCAACAACCCATTATTGGTTATTGGTACTAAAACACCTACCGCTTGAACAACTGTGTGTGTAATGAACACCCTTTGTAAACCCCACTTAATATAGGAAACCTGTGTTTATTTTTTTTGTTATTTCGGTTTCAAGACATATGAGCCCCGCCAAGCGAATTTGTGTCTTCGAGCATTCCGTCATGACAAATTTTAACTGCGCATGCCCAGCCATTCAGTGGGGCCAGGGATACGGCTTTCTGCCTGAAGGTTCCTCTTGATTCACTGCATGTATGAGCGAGCAGCGAAGGTTCTGGCGAGACTGCGCGGATGCGCAGGCTCGCCTGAACCTTCGCTGCTCGCATAGGCGATAAGTACCAAAATCGCTTGGCGGGACCCATATGTTGTGGGTTCTCGTTAGAAACATCTAAATGAGGCGGTTCTAACGAGTACCCGCAATCTATATTTAAGAGAAGGAATAAGAAAAATAATATTTACTCCTGTAAGCCCCAGTTTTTCTATATAAAAGTAGGTTTCAAAGGGGGTGTCAAATTTATATAGACGTGTTTTCGTGATTCACCTTTTATCGTTATGCATGACTCGAGGATCGATGGGTTGATTACAAGGGTTATATAATGATAGCACACTCGTGCGACATAGTGCATGTATTCGTATATACAACATGGTTTCTTATCTGATGAAAATATGAGATATTTTTCTTAATGATACTGCAAACAAAGGTTGTGGGTATTCGTTGAGGCGGCTCTAACGAGTACCCACAACCTGTTCTGGAGCATAGATAAAGAAAATAATGTATACCCTGCAAACAACAGTTTTCTCCATATAAAGTGGGGTATAAAAAGGTGTTCATTACACGGACCTCTTTACAGGTGTTATTTCGAATTCGTTCTTGAGTCCTTACAGAATTCTTTCCTTAACTCCAGATACCATGTCTCTTGTAAATTCAGTTCGAAATCAGTGAAATAATCTTGAAAGTACCGTAAAACTACATTAAATAAAAATAAAACAAAATTATCTTCAAAGTGTATGTTTCGAATGTTCAGTAATACAAATGAGTACACAGAACATAAAGAAATGTCGTCCCCTGTATTTCTCCCGACCGTGCGCTTTGAATAACCCTCGGTCTTTCAAATTACTCCTGCGTCGAACAAATTTGCATGGCCCTTAAGATGCTCAAGCTATTTAAAATAAACTTTAGGATATACAGAAGAACTTCGATGGCTGAAACACCGATGGCTCGTTTACCATGGCTGTCGAACCCGTTCTTGAGTCCCTAGGCAATTTCTGTACATAAAATGTAGTGTGGGTCTGGGCAAAAGCTCATAAGCTCCTTGGACTGGGATAATTGGGGGCATTTTCGACTTTTATCTTGCAAATGTATGCTGTGCGTACTCGATGAGGCGATTTTAATCGGTACATACAACATAAGCCTACATTTCATTATAGAACGCTGGAAAGATGTCCAAAAGTATTTCGTCATGCCTCCTGGCAGTAACCCACAGAGTTCTCCCATTTCGAACAAATTTTCGAGGTCCCAGCCATTCAGTGAAGCTCGTCTGAAGCCTGGGAGGGGAAACAGGCTACATTCACTTTAATAGTCCCTTATCTATACATGTAGGTCTCTACACTTAAAAGAAAGAATTTACAGATTAGCAAATCCATTACATTATGAGAACCCCCTTTTTCAGAGGGGAACAGAAATTGAAAGCGAACAGGTCGTCCCTAAAGCTGACTTCCTTCTAACCTTGCCGAAACCCATATTCCATGTTTATCCATTCACCTACAGATAGATTTCCCACCGTTTTAACAAACAGATGAAAAATATCGTGAGTTTTTTGTATGTATTTCCTTTAACGCATATATTTAAATGGAATCTTTCTTTATGTACCCGCCAATCGAGGCATGGGAGAAATAGATTGGCTCCATGGTGCTTCCACGCAGAGCTGAAATCGACCGAACATGAGTACTGGTAATCCGCTTTGAAGATCAAAACCTGCCCAGCCACTTAGTTCAAGTTCGACTGTCCAAGCATATAACCCCTGGCGGTAATCATTATTTTTATTAGTAATAGTAGTAGTAGTAGACTAGTAGTAGTTAGTTGTGGTAGAAGTAGGAGTAGTAGTAGTAGTATTAGTAAAAGTAGTAATAGTAGGTAGTAGTAGTAGTAATAGTAGGTAGTAGTAGTAGTAGTAGTAATAGTAGGTAGTAGCAGTAGTAGTAGCAGTAGTAGTAGTTGTAGTAATAGTAGGTAGTAGTAGAAGTAGTAGTACTAGAAGTAGTAGTAGTAGTAGTAGTAGTAGTAGTAGTAGTAGTAGTAGTAGTAGCAGTAGTAGAAGTAGCAGTAGTAGTAGTAGTAGTAGCAGTAGTAGTAGTAGTAGTAATAGTAGGTAGTAGTAGTAGTAGTAGTGGTAATAGGAGGTAGTAGTAGTAGTAATAGTAGTAGTAGTAGTAGCAGGAGTAGTAGTAGCAGAAGTAGTAGTAGTAGAAGTAGGTAGTAGGTAGTAGTAGTAGTAGTCGTAGTAATAGGAAGTAGTAGTAGTAGTAGTAGTAGTAATAGCAGTAGTAGTAGTAGTAGTAGTAATAGCAGTAGTAGTAGTAGTAGTAATAGGAGGTAGTAGTAGTAGTAGTAGTAGTAGTAGTAGTAGTAATGGGAGGTAGTTGTAGAAGTAGTAGTAGTAGTAGTAGTTATAGTAGTAGTAGTAGTAGTAGTAGTAGGTAGTAGTAGTAGTAGTAGTAGTAGTAGTAGGTTGTAGGTAGTAGTAGTAGTAGTAGTAGTAGTAGAAGTAATAGTAATAGTAGGTAGTAGTAGTAATAGTAGGTAGTAGTAGTAGTAGTAGTAGTAGTAGTAGTAGTAGTAGTAGTAGTAGTAGTAGAAATAGTAGTAATAGTAGGTAGTAGTAGTTGTAGTATTAGTATTAGTAATAGTAGAAGTAGTAGTAGTAGTGGTAGTAGTAGTAGTAGTAGTAGTAGTAGTAGTAGTAGTAGTAGTAGTAGTAGTAGTAGTAGTAGTGGTAGTAGTAGTAGTAGTAGTATCTATCAAGTTTGCAGCTGTCTATCTCCAGGAACAGGGGTGTCAGATTTGATGAATGTTCTTTAAGCAAGCGGTATAGATTCAGATCCGTCTCCGCGTTCTACGTCTACAGAGATTGTAAATGTCCCCAGAAATGGTCGCTAGGCAAATATAGGCTAACCGGAATCCCTCCCGGCCCATTTAAAAATGAATGGTGTCCATGGGACACTGATGTCCCCGCTTCTTGACATAGAAATGCGTGTGCCCTTGGAGATACGAATCTGAATTTAGGGCGCGACATATCGTCTCATGGTGCAAAAAAGTTTTACAGAGTAATTTCAAAATCCAACAAGGAATGGTTCTTTATAAAACAAATTGCCCCAGGGGTTAATCCATTTTGACCCCGGGGCTATTTTTTGAACCATCTTGGTAATAGCCTAGTTAGTAAATCTATGTGAACAATCTTTGTAATAGCCCAGTTAGTAAATATATGTGTCTGTGCCTTCTGATATCAAACAAAAATGTTTTCTGTCCTATAAGGACCATTGTAAAACAAATGATCCCTGGGGTGGTTTCACGTTTGGTTCCAGGGCTATAATTTGAACATTCTTCACGTTAACAAGCGTTTATAAGTTTGACCCTCTTAAATCCACTTTCAAAAGTAAAACTGGGTTTACAGGGGCATTCATTATTTTATTTGTTCATTTCTGCTCAAAATCATCTATTTTGAGTACTTGTTAGAACCACCTCGGTAAGGGATTCTAACGAGTTCCCATGATCTATGATTTGAGCAGAAAAGAGAAAAATATCCGATTTTATTTTCCTGCAAATTTTCAGTTTTTAGTCCTATAGGTTTCACTTTATTTGTATAGGCGTGTCTTCATAATGTGATAGAGTTCTACAAAATTTTAAATATTCTTTCTGCCTGTTACAACATATTACCCCAGGGTCGGGCCCTTTTCTGATCTTAGGGCTATAACGTTAAATAACTTTGGAAATGGTCAATTAGATAAGGCTACAAAGCAAATATCCTCTTCAGAAACTAAAGAAGGTTTTTAAGGTTTTACTCCCATATGTGTCTATATAAGTCAAGAAACACCTGTGGTTGAGCCATATTTAGCTGCCCTGAGCTAAAGGCTCCGGGGGAGCTTATAGGAATGTAGGCCGCCGTCGTCCGACGACCGACCATCAACTGTTTTCAAAATGTCTTCATCTCTGAAACCACTGGACAAATATTAATCAAATTTCATATGCAACAAGTAGGGGGAAGAAAGTTTGCGCGAATGGTCCAAGGTCACATGACCAAGATGGCCGCCATGATCAACATGGTAAAAACTTCTTCTCTTCTCCTGAACCACCGGGCCGAGTGTCTTGAAACTAAGTATGTAGCATCGAGTGAATGAGTACTACCAAGTTTGAAAAAGTAATGTCCCCAGGTTGACCTTGACCTCACCACGCTAACAAGTCCGTGAAATAAACACCCCCTTACACCCCACTTTATATAGAGAAAACTGGGGTTTACCGGGTATACATTATTTTTCTTATTTCTGCTCCTAGACATAGGTTGTTGGTACTCGTTAGAATGAGGCGGTTCTAACGAGTACTCACAACCTATGTTTTGAGTATAAATAAGAATAATATCACAAATTTTCTTCGGCAAATTGACCGTTTTGTAGGTCTGAAAAATGCACTATGATGCACGGGTATGTTATCGTAATGTATTTTACGCCTAGGTAAAATTTGGTTCCTTTGGCTTCTCAATGGGAAAAGGTAAAACAATGCATTTTTCGAAAACATACTGTAGTCTATGACATGAGAATAGATACAAAACGAATGTCCATGAATGCTAAAAAGTCAGGGTCATTTGGTAACAGCCTCCAGACAATTGTGGAAAGAAAGTTGGCAAGAATTGTTTAGGTCACATTACCAAGATGGCCGCCATGCCTAAATATGGTAAAAACCTTGAAAAATCTTCTTCTTTAGAACCACTAGGTCTAGTGTCTTTAAACTTGGTATGCAACATCTGCAAACTAAGTACTGCCGAGTTTGCAAAAATGATGACACAGCTATGATCTTGAATGTTCTTAATGGCACTAAGCTGCGTCCGCTAAGTACATGCAATAGCTCGCCACACAATCACGCTTATTTCACCCGATATGTCATGCTCTATTACGCACGCGTCGCCTCGGTATACCTTACACCTATACATCGAAACATCGGCGTGATTCACGCTGAAGTGCGATTTGTCACTGAAACGCATATGTCGGTCGCTTAGACGCCAATTAACGTATTTCATGCACCAGCGTAAGTGTTCCGTACCGTGTCGACGCGTTAACTTTGGTTACGACAGGGACGTCTAGCTCTCAAACGTGCATCGCATAAGGGCGACGAACAGTGTCAGTGCTTATTAGGCGGTAGTTGAGACCTCTTGTTTATCTACAGGTACAGTGTAGCAGCTGCCGGCGGAAATCTGTTTCGCATATGCGTCTGACGGTCGACTCGATCTTGACGTACTCACGTCGGTCTTCCGCTACGTCGACGTCCACTAGCGTCTTCTGTATATAGTAAGATGTCGCTCCAATAGACGATAGATCATACACATGTGACATCACACACATGTGACACCCAAAATCAGAGTCAACGTCATCCGCTTTCCGACCAGCTTCTAACTGTCCAGGGGCACGCTTACGATACTTTAATGAAAAATGTTGCAATACGCTTTCACTAAATGCTTTTTTGAGAACAAATTTCAGTTTCTTCTTTTCTAGGCACGACCTTACATTACGCATCAAAAATATACCCGTCGCATGATGCAGCTGATTCATATGAAATGCTGAATCGTCAAGTCGTCTGCTTCAAAAATTTGTATTCCGCTTACAGGATAACTAATACGCTGGTACAATTTTGATGACTGCGCCAAACCGGACTACATTTTGTACGGACTCATATTTCTATGGCGGTCAAAGCCGGCAGAAAGCCCGAATTGCTTTAAGCGTGCAACTCAGCATGAATAGACAGCTGGAATCTGTCATCAAAAATAAGGTTCATGTTCAAAGTCAACCATTGTCTAGTTCCGATGTATATCACTGACTTAATACAACCCTTGGTGAGGGACGTTTCAAGCTACCCTTTAAGAAACATGAATGATTACTCAGTTCAATATGCACGCACTGAATATTTCAAAAAGTCTTGTATCCCATCAGCAGAATCTTGCTGACAACACTCTTAAAAATTTGAATACCTGTTCGTCTTTTAAGTATCATTTAAAACGCTCAAACGAAAACTATTATACAATATCTTAATATATTTATTATTATTATTATTATTATTATTATTATTATTATTATTTTGTTGTTGTTGAAAGACATGTGGCAGTTCTGCATGCAAGAATCCGCAATTATTGCAGTAATCTGAATGCTTACCTGCATGACAACTTCTTAGGCCCAGATCCTACTTGAAGCTGTTTATCTGAAATTGAAAATGCAGAACACTTTTTCTTTCGATGTTACAAACATAAAAATAACCAACGCTTGGCTCTATTTAATTCTCTACGAACTTTTCAGCCTCTTAGTGTTGAACTATTGCTGTTTGGAAACAACCCAACCTTAACACTGAAGACAATAATTTCATATTTGCATCTGTTCAACGTTTTATCAAAAGCTCAGACCGATTTACGTAAATAACATCAATTGATAAAAATCTGTTGATTTCAAGTATAAGTGTACCCACCCCCGGCAAGCGTCCCTGTAAAGTTTTCTCATCCTCTCCAATGTTCATTATCATCCACCTATTATCCGTTTCTGTATTATGCTCATGTGTCTTGTTAATGACGTGATCGCTATTATTGGCTTAATGCTCTGTTTGTGTGTTGTAGGGGAAGGGCCGTAACTAATGTTGAGATAACTTGTGGCCCGACCCTTGCTTGCAAATATATGCAATAAATATGTTTAATCTAATCTATATGACAAATGGACTTGTCCAACATATAGCAACGGAAGAGTCCACTAGCATACAATGGGTTAAACTTACTCGTTACAGCCTTTGTTTCTCGTTCGTTTGTTTCTTTTAAGAGATATAGTGTTCTGATTTCAGTCTTAAAAAGCAGGAAGCCCTGCCATTGAATTAATATATATACTGTTCACAAAAAGTAGGGGGTATTCGGGATTCTTCGAGCCAATCAGCCTGAATATTAGGTCTAATCAAATATCGGGTATTCCATGTCAATTGAATATCATGCGTGTATATTCTATCACTGAGCAGTATGATATATATGCTTGAGTGGCGTAGCACGGGGGCATAATTTGTACATAGGGTAGCACGTGAACATATGTTACGAGCCAGGCTAGCAGAAAATAAAGCAAACATGCCTTTTGGAAAAATTTAACAAAGTTTATTTATAAGGTATCTTTAACCTGTAGAAGTAAGAAAATTAAATGTACTTAGCTCTATTATGCAATATCTTTGAATGAATCTATTTTCCTTGATCCCACATAAGTCACAGTCCGAAATGAAAAATAATATCCTTTAACAACCCAACACAGAATTATAAACCAAAACTTCAAACTCCAAATTCTGACTCAAAGAGAAAAATCAAGCTCTTTTATAGACCCTAAGCTTTCTCTAGAAAGTTCCAGAGGGCTGTGGAATAAGATTACTACTAGTAGGTAATTTTCAAAAAATAATGCAACCCTGCACTTTCTGGAAGATTCCAAAGTACTTTTCCTTGTAAACAAGTTATTTACCAAATGAAATTAATCTGTGGCTCATTTTTCCAGAAACTTCTTTAAGAAGAATAAAAAAGATATTAATAGCACTATTAGATCACCCAGTGGGGTGAAAGTGGGAATTAGAAAAATAAATTCATATGCATAACACATAACATTAGTGACACATTGGTTTATTGTTGCGAGATTTCGATAAAACTTTCTGTATCGACTGTTGAAAGTGTTGTATGAAACGATTTCATAAACAAATTCGTTATTACTAACGGAGGCTCAATGTTGGAGAGCCGTTGGCATGCACAGACCGGAAGTGCACAGTTGCAGACTGCAAATGTTATTAATACGTCACAGTGAGTTGTCAGTCGACTGTGGGCATGCTATCGTAGGACAGAAGCAGTAGAGTATTGCAGAGAAGTGGACACCCGAAGAGTACCAACGGACGCGTTGACCGCCTTCTTGTCAATCGAGCGTTACAAACCCGGAGACTGATGTCAACAGTTCTTCTGTAATACCTGCGCCGAGTAAGAGGGGCTAATGTCTCTAGACATACGATCCGCAATCGCCTTCACTCGAGTGACCTTACGGCACGGAGTCCGCAAGTCGTACTGCTTTTGAAATCTAGGCACCGTAGAGCACGTTTTGCGTGTTGTACACAGCGCAGACGTTGGGACATTAATCGGTGGTCTCACGTTATATTCAGTGCCGAATCCCGGTTTAACTTGGACTTTCGTGATAGTCGTAGAAGAGTCTGGCGTCGTGCTGGTGAACGTTATACAGACCCGGCTAGAGTTGCTTATGACCGACATGGAGCAGGTTCTTTAATAGTTTAGGTGGGATCTCCATGACTGGAAAACAGACTTACATGTGTGCCAAGGCAGCGTTACAAGACTGTACCACCGTGATAGCGTGTTGGCGTCTCACGTGATACCGTTTGCTCGACGCCATGGTCGTGGATTCATCTTTAAGGGCTCATCGGGAACGCGTCAACACTGAGTACATTTAACGGCAAAATATTCCGACAATACCATGGTCTGCGACGAGTCCAGAATTATCTTCCATCGAACACGTATGGGACATTCTCGGAAAACGGGTCCGAAGCCGCGATCCGCCTCCAATGACCCTGGTTGAGTTTGGTGCAGCACCTCAAGAAGAGTGGCCAAGGATCCCTCAGTTCACGATTCGTAGACTAATTGGAAGTATACGACGACGATTCATTGCCTGCTGTGACAATCGAAGCGGTCCAACAAGTTGAGGGCTTGTGAAAAATAATGTTGACGCTAAGAAGATTAGTCGCCGTGTCGCTACCATAATGACGTGTTCATTGGAATTAATGTGTGGTTTTTGTATATTTCCCAGTAATCAGCCTGAAAGCAAAATATCCCCTACGTTTTGTGAACAGTATATATTCTAGGGTGTTTTGTTGTTGTTTTTTCAGTGTTTTGGAACATAACTACTGACACACATGCCACCGGCCAATGGCGTAGCAGTCTAACATTGTTGACATTTTAATATTATCACGACAAGAGGATGTGGAATGGCTACAGAGGCAAACGCCGATCAACTGTAGGTGGACCTCCGAAATTCAAAATAGTTCTGCTCGGAGAGACGGGTGTTGGGAAATCATCCTTGTTTATGCGACTAAAAGATGATATATTTGGATCTGATGTACAACCGACTGTCGGCATAGACAGCTGTTCGAAACTGGTAGATATTGAAGGGGACCAGATAGTTGTAAGTATGCAGCTCTATCACCATGTTAACATGTCGGCGTAATAAACACCCCTGTAAACGCTACTTTATATACAGGAAACTTGGGTCTACTAGGGAATACATTTTTTTTTCTTATTTTATGCTCCAAGACATAGACTTCATGTACTCGTTGGAACAGCCACAATGAGGCGGTTCTGTTTAGCACAAACAACCTTTGTTTTGATGAATAGCCGTTTTAGAGGTATGAAAAAGGCACTATGTTACACGGGTGTGTTATCGTAATGGCATCTGAATTTTAACACGCCCGAATGAGTTTCTATCATATCTGAAACAGAAGAATATTTCTGATATTTCAGTTATTTCTCTGGGTGTTCGTTAGAACCGTCTCATTTATGTGATTTATCGAGAACTCGCAATGTATGTTTTAAGTAAAAATAAGGAGACCGCAACATAAAACCCATCTTTTCAAGATAAAATGTGAGGTGTACTAGGGTATTCACTGCACCAATTTGGTGATGTAATCATGTGTATAGGTAAGGGAAATTGCACTAGCGCTGGCCAATATCAGACGCAACAAAACCAGACATTTATTCAAGGCTTTCACTGTTTGCATAAAGCTCATTCATTTTAAATTGCATTTCTAAATCAACCTAACCCACTCAGTTTCGAAACACAGCGTTATTTGAATTCAGCGACAATTGAAACTAAAACTTGCTGATGGTAATTGATCAGTACTGATCCTGAGAAAAAAAATCACTGCATGCGAGGCCTGTTCCAAAGATAATGTCAGTGTTGTTTTATTTTGCACCAGTAAACCACCTCTTAATGACAGAGTGAGCTCTAAAGATTGTTTGATTGGTTTTGTGTTTAACGACACGCCAACCCTTGAAAGTCATTTATTGTCGTTACTCAGAGAAGGAAGAAAAGAGATGGAAAATATACTAGAGGAGGTGAAAGTGAGGGACAGAGGAGAAAGCAAGAACAAATGATTGGAAGTGTAGAAACTGAAGAAATAACAACAATGCGCATCTACCATTAAATGCTGCAAGGATAACAGGCCTTGTCCATCAGTTGGACACAGTTGGGCGCCCTAGTGATCCAAGGTACACGTCACATTTGCCTCAACCAACCACACCATGAGCATTCAGAGACACATTGATAAAAATATTGCTCCCGATTTCTGTGATCATTACATAACCCTATACACAAAGTGACTGAAAAAAGAGCTAACAACATATTTAAAATTACGGCCTATATAAAAGGTAGGTCGCAACTCTTTACAAAACATGAAATATGAAGACATACATCGTGAGGTATGCGTAATCTATGGGAAGGATCAAATGTCTTAAAGGACGATGTACAGGTGGCAAGCTAAATATAGAAGCGGGCAGCAGCAACTGAAAGGCTGCTCACACAGGTCACCTTGAAACAACAACAACTAAAAGTAACATCGAAAAAATCCGCAATATCCAGGTTGATAAACTTATTGTTAGCAAAATTCCATTGTATTTTGAAGAAGCATTTACAACTTGAGAAAACAAATGCAAGATAGATACCCGATTTAGTGACAGATACTCGTAAGCAAGAGAGGAATCATACAGCCAAAGAAAACGAATATCCGAAATATAACAAAACAGCTTTCAAGTAAGGGCGAGGATTGTGGCCACGTAAAATCGATTTAAGCCCCCAGTGGAATTTGTTTCAAATATTTAATGTCCAATATTGAACTTTGAAATTAAATCAGAATGACGTCTACAAAATTTTGAAAAGGCTCGCATAGTATATGGTACCGATAACCCTGATTAAGAAGTTTAACAGTTAACAATTTATTACGAGTGTTGAAGCCAGTTGCGTGACTACATACACTGGCAAATTGAATCAATTGTGAAATGTAAACGCCATGGGATGGCGCACGACAAACATCAGCTTCCAAAAAAGGAAAACATACAATCTCAAAATCAAAATCATCGCGTTTTTCATTAATATTGCAAGAAACAAACCTATCTACAATAGATATGTGTAAACCTAAAAACGGGGCCACGGTATCAGAAGAACTTGCTTTATTTAACTGAAGTTCTGGTGGGGGCTGTAAATTTGACTGGTCAAACCATCGAAATAGGTATTGTCAATATTTGGTAAATCACCCAAATATCTAGAAGTCGAGCTAAAAGCTTCAATGCTTTCAGATTGGTTTTCAGCAGAAAGGGACATCATGAAGTCTCTCCCAAACTGCTTTCCTTAACTGCATTACTATTATAATCTGCGCGACAGAAGAACCGCCTTGGAACGGTCAGTGAAACGAATTCCACTGGGGAGGTGGTGGGGGGGGGGGGGGGGCTTTAATCGATTTTACGTGACCACAATCCTCGCCCTTACTTCCGTCGCGATTTAGATAAATAATTTGTTCAGTCCACATGAAGGCCTCTTAACTCATCAGTGCAACATCTCCGTGAACACAAAAATTCAAACAACCACAGAGATGAAACAACGTCAGGGCTCGACAGCAAGAAACCACTGAAATGGTAGAGCAAAAGAAAACCAACAGTTAGACTCAGTTAGACTCCGATGGGCCCGACCAGAGACAGAGTATCAGGCACCATCCCACATTACATAGAATTAGATTCTCTCTAATTCTCAGTAAGCCTTTACACTGGAACCGTCATAGAATCTGAGGCCTTACACACCGGCGTGTAATTAAAGAGGGAAGCAAAGTTGTCAACCGTGATTGTGTTAACTACCATGCATGCAGTCTGTCGTATAACATTTATGTTGTACCCAATCGTTTTATATCGAATAATTTTACGAAATTGGGTGCTGAAGTCATTGCGGTTATTTATTTTTCTGAATTTATATACTAAGTCACCATAAAATTCGGGTTCCGATAGACCTTGTTGCAGAAGAGATTTAAGTCCATTAATAAATTTTGAAATTAAATCAGAATGGCGTCTATTAAATTTGGAAAAGGGCTTTGCGTAGTTTATGGTACTGATAACCCTGATAAAGAAGTCTAACAGTTAACAATTTATTACGACTGTTAAAGTCAGTTACATGACTACACACTCTGGCAAATCGAACCAATTGCGAAATATAAACGCCATAGGATGGCGCACGAGGAACATCGCTATCCAGAAAATTTACAATCTCAAAATCTAAATCATCGCCTTTATCATAAATCTTTTAATTGAAGTTCGTGGGGGTGGGTAAGTTTGATTGATCAAACCATCGAAATAGGTATTTTCAATATTTAATAAATCATCCAAATATCTAGAGGTCGAGCTAAAAGCTTAAATGATTTCAGATTGGTTTTCAGCAGAAACGGAAATCTTGGTGTCTCTCTCATAACAAAACAAAAACAGATCAGCCACATGGGTTGCGGAATTAGTACCCATCGGAATACCAACAACTCGTCTAAATAACTTAGCATCAAATCTTGTATAAATATTGTCAAGCCTGTGATCCCGTTTGCCCTTACTTCGAACGTTGAAATAAAAAATGTGATGCTTGTGTTGAATGAGGATGCATAATATCTTGCTGCGAGCTGGCAGACGGAATAATGTGTTTGAGATAAGCAGTGCATGCTCTGCACATTTCCTAAAAGGGAGGGGGTCCTTTCCGTTGTACATTGTTACTCCATCAGTCCAAATCACTCCTTCCCATGTTTGATCATAGCCTTCACTTCAATTTTGGTGGTCTTGCCAACTCGATGATTGAAGCCCACCCGAAGGATTTTGTCTGTCTGGATCGTAGTGAAATCATTGAATTCAGATCATCATAGCACTTGTCTTTGACCGCATCTGGGTTGGTCATTTTGGATGCATATGAACTAACAACAGTTGCATGCCTCTTACCAGATAAGAGAAGTCGCAGCGTCATCAGGTGGTCAGTTATGCCTTATAGCATTCGTTGCCTCATATTCACTTGCGCTTGCTGACAATGTGCGCTTTGATTGGGACACATTGTCCTGCTTCAAACCACTCTTCTACCTTTTGTCCACTCTAGTAGAAAGCTACAGCCGGCAACGGCTTCTTTTAAAATTCTTCCTCTGCAAGGCAAGTTTCACTAAGGACTGCAATGTCGACTTTGTACCGGAAAAGGTCTATACCAACTAGAGCTGTTCTTCTGAACCAGCACTGTCCGTGAAAATGGGCCTGTTTTCACTGGTATCACCTCTGTCTCGCTAAGTTGGATTGCCGCTAATGACTGTTTACCAGGAAGGGGTTTCGAATAGGGCACCTTTACTAGCTCCTTACACATGCTTAAGGGAATGAGCAGTGCGATCCTAAAAAGGTCTCTCAGTTCGGATGCCGAAGTCCCCAAACTGCTTCATTCATTTAAGGTCATATAAAAAGGTATAGAAATCCATTTAATTTAAAATTACATTGATATTATCCTTAATTATACTCAAAACATAGGTCGTGGGTGCTCTAACGAGTACCCACAACCTATGTCTAGGAGCAGAAATAAAGAAAAAATGTATACCCCCGTCAACCCCTGTTTTCTCTATATAAAGTGGGGTGTAAGGGGGTGTTCATTTCACAGACTTGTTAGCATGGTGAATAAAAGCATTTAAAATGATCAGCACCAAGCAAATGAAACCACTAGAGTACCGCGAAAGTAATGTATACAACGACAAGACAGAAAATTGTTTGACAAATATTTTGCCTCATTATCATTAGTTGTATTCTCAGTGGAATGAAAGAACCACGTCTTCGTAAAATTTCATTAGAAAATTGTAATCGCAAAACATATTTTCCTTGTGGCAAAATATGCCATGTGTCCATTCTCTAGGAGATAATTGGAACATATTCGGTGGCATCAGTAGATTTACCCTTGTTGGTAGAAGATCTGTCCTATAATAATATAGACTGTATATTGTATGATTATATGAAACCTTAAACGGCATGTTCCATAATTAAACAGATGTGACCTGTTCTAAATCAGGCATAAATCGCCAAACCGAGTAGATTGTATTTCGCAGACTGTTCGAAAAATTTAGGATTATATGTAACTGAAACGCTGTTTTAATTAATTACACTGACATTGATCTTTTATGGGCGGCTAAATTATTCATACTCGTTTTATCTGTGTTGAGCGTGATAGCTCAGTGGTTAGTGCACTTGCCTCTAATGCTAGAGGTCCCGGGTTCGATCCCCGGCAGCGGTGTGAAAATTTCGGTGTCCTGGCATCATTTGCCATAAAGTGCACCGTCCTTCGGATTGGGACGTTAACTGGAGGCCCCCTTGTGCAGGGAGAACCATCCCCTGTGCAGGTGAAAGAACCCTACCGTAATTACATGATTACTGTGTAGGCTTTCATCCTGCAAAACTGGAGTGTATGTAATATACACCGTCTGTGTCCCCCCATGGGGTTGAGGCGAAACCGGAAGAAAGAAAGAAAGAAAGAAAGTTGTTCAAAACGGGTATGAACCTGAGTATGAGAGAGTCGATATTAATATCATTTTTATTAGGATGGCTCTAACTGTTCCTACATTTGCCCTCCTATTTTTTTGCTATAACATGTCGAACATTTCTGTTGTGGGCCCATTGTTGATTCGACGGTCATCTATCTATCTATCTATCTATCTATCTATCTATCTATCTATTTATCTATACTGAGTCGGTCATATTTGGCCATTACCTCACCTATGAATGGTCTAAAAACCATAGAACTGAATATTGTTTGCTTTACCTGACCAACTACACGTTTGCACAGCATTTAACAAAAATTTTGGGAAGGGATATGTAAAGAAAATAATTACGGATTTCATGGCTCGTTTAGATGAGATTTAATGGTTTAATTTTCGTAGCAAGCAAATATATAATATAGCAAACATGTATGGGGCGTCGTTTTACTATTTAATCCATATTTATAGATATCAATAAATCGAATTATGGAATTCGATTGGTGGATATCCATAAATCAGCCGAATAGTGGATAACCATATTTCGAATAATGGATATCCATAAATCACCACCAAAGATTTCGGTTTAATAATTCGATTAATGGATATCATTAATTCAGATCGATTTATGGATATTTATAAATCGATTTATGTTTATCTATAATTCGAATTATGGATATCTATTATTCGATTTATGATATCCATTATTCCTCTGATTTATGGATATCCATATTTCGAATTGTGAATATCCATAATTCGATTTATGGATATCCATAATTCAGATCAATTTATGGATATCCATAATTCGATTTATGGATATCCATAAATCACCACCAAAGCTTTTGGTTTAATGATTTCTCCCAAAGACACGTGATTGCTTATAAGATGCCGTGTGCAGTTAAATATCGGAACCAGCCGTAAGATCTGGAAATTCCGGCCATCGGATCCGGTCCCTCTGGAATCACCTCTACGGGGACTGCGCACCTAAGGAGACTGAAAGTCGGACGTAAGACTATAATGATCAAAATAGGCAGTCCGTGCATGCTTTCTGGAGAAAAATGCTTTGTTTGTTTGTATACGAGTTTAACGGCCCAGTCAACACTATTTAGGTCATTTTTGAGCCGGTCAGTTTACCTAGCCACACTTTCCTGAGCAGTCTTATACGTAAGCAGTTAACCAGTACAGTGCACATTCTTTCGTCAGAAACTGACAACTGCCTTTTTGAATCCGAGCGGAAGGGAGAGAAGGACCGTAGAAAAGATTTCATGATCAATCTCCACGACCCCGACAGGTATCGAACCCGCGTCCTCCTGATCATCAGTCAGACGCGCATCTGGCTGAGCTACCGAGGCCGGCAGGAGAAAAAAATGCACATGGTTGTTATATAGTAGTAACATATATCCATATAATACTCTACTTGAGGTGTATGGAGTACCAGGCAGATTCAGATATATCTCCTGGCCCCAGCCCATTGCGACTTGGAGAAATAGATTTGGCTGCATGAGCTGATAAACTGGTAAACCGTTTAGGAGGTCTAAGCCTGTCCAAACAAAGGGGTGCGAGTCAATGGGCGACAGGGATTGAGATGTCACTTCATCTCAATGAAGGCTTAATGCCCCACATAATTGGAAGCAACGTCTCAAAAATGACCCTAATAGTATTGAAGGGGGCGTTAAACCTCAAATCAAACAAAACATATCTCTCCCACACAATAGCCCACAACTAAACCTACCCTACATTATGTAGCTCCACTTCCATCCCGGCTTTTATTACACACCTAAATCGGAAACCTGACGGTAATAGTCGAGTTTGTTTGTTTGTTTGTTTTTTGTTGTTGTTTTTTATTTTGTTGTTTTTTTTTTGTTTTTTTTTTTTTGTTTTTTGTTTTTGATTATTATTTTTTTTTTTTTGCAAAGGGAGCAGTCATTATTCATTAGGTTTATTTGCAGAGGAGAATTATGGATATCCAAAATTCGATTTATGGATATCAATAAATCAGCCGAATAATGGATATCCATAATTCGAAGAAAATGATATCCATAATTCGATTAATGGATAACCATATTTCGATCTAATTTAATGATATCCATAAATTGATTTATGGATATCCATAATTCGATTTATGGATGTCCATAATTTGATTAATGGATATCCATAAATCAGCGGAATAATGGATATCCATAATTCTATTTATGTATATCAATAAATCGAATAATGGATAGTCATTATTCGATTTATGGATATCATTAATTCAGATCGATTTTTTTTTTGGTTTGGGTTTTACGGCCCTTTCAAGATTATTTCACTCATATCGAGCCGATCGTTAATCAGAGGTGGGCGAAAACCGGAGTACCCGGAGAAAAACCACCTGACCTTCCGTTGCAGAACTTGGCGTCTCACACGTGGCCCGAGCGAGGCTCGAACCTACGGCGGTGAGAAACCTAATGACTAAGAGTCAGCGCTCTTATCCACTAGGCCACGGAGGCCCGTTCAGATCGATTTATGGATATCCATAATTCGAATTATGGATACGCATAATTCGAATTATGGATATCCATAGTTCGAATTATGGATATCTATAAATTCGGATTAAATAGTAAATCGGCGCCCCATAAACATGAGAATTATTAAATTTTAAATTTGTTCGACCAGCGACCTTCGCCCAAACCTAACAGATTCTTCATTGATCTGATGAATCCATCACAAAAACACGCCTGTATAATTTTGACCCCCATAAACCCCACTTTAATATAGTAAAACTGCGGTTTACAGGGGTATACATTATTTTTCTGGTTTCTGCACAAAATCAAAGATTGTAGATTCTTGTATATATAAAGAATATTAGAATTTTTATCTGAAAATTTTCATTTTTTGGTGGTATAATTAAGAAATAGATCAGCTCTAACTGTGATTTGTTGAGTAATAAATCACAGTTTGGAGGTCAGTTGTAAAGTAGACAAATCACAAGCGCGTAGCGCGCGTGATTTGTCTACTTACAACTGACCGACAAACTGTGATTTATTACTCAACAAGTCACAGACAAGAGCTGATCTATTTCGATTCTAACACGCTGAAAATCGGCAATAATGTTGTTGTTACCTTCAAAATCTCACAACCTTTCGCCATTGTTAGAAGAAATCCCGCTAAAATTATCGACTGAAACACATGCATTTATATCCTTTTCTTACGTTTGCGATGCGAGAAAATGACGTTTCACAGTCTAACGTCAAGCAAATCGACTAGTGACGTCATAAATTGGGAATTTTAATGACGTCACTCGTCACGCTCTTCCGAGCTGTGATTTGTTGCAGAATAAAACACAGTTATTTTCCATTGCCTATATAGGCGCACTGTGTTAGAATTTTCAATATACATGTATTTGAATTGGCGTGTTTTCGTAATGGTCTTTACCAAGGCTGTTACTGTAGTGCATGGATATACAGACCGATCTGAGAGTTATTTGGTTACAAAATTCTTATCCTAGTTTCTTACGCGCGCCTCCTAATATACATGTACACTATAATTAATTCACCTGAGCACATAGTGCTTGGTCAGTTATTCTTATAGGCTAGTTCTCCAGCGTCCGTCCGTCGTCTGTCAGCCATTGACATCTCCTCCTAAACTCCACAGGAATGACCCTGCGGAGGAACTAACTGAAAGTTGCCCCGGTTTTGATATTTGGTACACAGCATCGTCTAATAGATCTCTACAAAGATTGTTCAAATCATAGTCCTGGGATAAAAAATGCCCCGCGCTGGGGCCCACTTGTTTTTCATACACTTAAATAGGGGGACCTTTAAAAATCTTCTTTTCTGATACCAGAGGACCCGGGCAGTTGATATTTAGTAAACAGATATCGTCTAGCGGGCTCCTGTTCAAATAATAAGACTGGTGCAAGAATGGTCCCGGACAGAGGCTCACATGTTCCACATTAGCTCATAAACGATAAAGCTTTAAAATCTTCTTTTCTGAAAACAGAAGACCCGGGCCTTTGATATTTGGTACACAACTTCGCCTAGTGAACCACTACCAAGATTGTGCAAATTATAGCCCTTAGGCCAAACATTGCCCCGCCCGGAACCAAGATATTTTACATAGATTTATATCAGGGAAATCTTTAAAAAACCTTCTTGTCTGATATCAGGAGGCTCAAGCATTTGATATTTGGTACTCAGTATCGTCTAATGGACATCTGCCAAGATCGATAAAATAATAGTCCTGGGAACAAACCAGGCTACGCCAAGGACCCCATATATTTTCAAGTGACTAAAATAGGGAAAACCTTTAAAGATTCCGGAGCAAAAATAAGAAAAGTAATGTATACCCCCTTAAACCCCAGTTTTCTCTGTACCAATTGGAGTTAAGGGGCTGTTCATTTCTACGGACTTGGTCACGTGATGCGAGAACACGTACGAGGTCACATTATCATATTATGCTACGTAAATGTGGATTCCAGTTACAGGTATGGGACACAGCTGGTGTTGAAAGGTATCGAACTTTGACGCAGAACTACTACAGAAATACCCATGCCTCCTTTCTTGTCTACAGTGTTGATAACCCCGGCACACTTAACTACCTCCCGAAATGGATTCAAGATATTCATGACTCCGCTCCTAATGGTAAATACATACTTGACAATGGTCCAACTGCATGTCAACTACTTTGTTCATGCAATGCATTAAATTTTTATATCTAAATTTCTACTTATACAGCTATGAAAGTGAAAGCATCGAATGTCTCTGAGTGCATGCAGGCTGGGAAAATGGCCCTAAGACGCAATCGGGAATTGGACCGTTTCGTTATTTTAAGCACTTAAATTCCTGAACATCAAGTCAAGAGGCACTCACCATTCGGGGCTTGGATAGATAGATTGGGATGTATGGTGCTTCCACGCAGAGCTGAAACTGACCACACATGAATACTGGTAAACCGCTTAGAAGGTCAACGCATGCCCAGGCAAAGTGGTGTGAGTCAGACCATCCAATGCATATAAGCCTTTTGCTTTCATTGGGTAGCAGAGCTTGAGATGTCATTTAAAAATGCTACATAAGTAATGTAATTGACGGCCCCTACTATCGCAGCTTAAAGAAATATATTGGGCTGCATGATGCTTCCACACAGAGCTTAAACTGACCGCACAGGAATACTTAAAAACTGCTTAAAGGTTCTTGGCCTGCCCAGGAAATGTGATGCGAGTCAATGCATATAAACCCTAATGGATTCATTTGGTGGCAGAGGTTGAGATGCCATTTCACCTCAACGTCGGGTAACAGTCCCACACAATTGGAAGCAACGTCTCCACAATGACATATACAGTGTTGATGGGGACGTTAAACCACAAATCAAACAGAAAACTACAATCATTGATGTTGTTAAAATCAATAGTAGCAGTATTTTACTTAATCGCGACGGCAGTAAAGGCGAGGAGTGTGGCCACGTAAAATCGATTTAAGCCCCCCCCCCACCCCCCCCCCCCCCCCCCCCCCCCGGTTTAAATCGTTTCCGCTGACCGTTCCAAGGCGGTTCTTCTCTTGCGGTTTATTTTTGTTATGGTTTGTCTTTGGGTGTTTGTGTCGCTTATATTATTTTATTTTGGATAGCCTATTAGCCATTTTGTGGGAAAGTAACTGTCCTTTTGGCTTTCCGCTATTGTTGTTTCCATTAGGGTCTGTTTTTTTTTTTTTCATGTTTGTGTTTCTTTCCCTTTGGTGTCTCTGATGTGGGTGAATTGTATCGATACCTGATCATTGCCTCCACTTCTATGTTGTTGTTGTAGCAAAATAATTATTATTACCATTGTTGCCATCATTATTTTAGTAGTAGTTTTTGTTGTAAAGTTATCATTATTATACCCGCTTTTTCCAAGAAAAATCAGGTAAATTGTTTTCGTCGAGTATGTCAGTCCGTGGGTCTGTGCGTGCGTACGTGCGTGCGTGTGTGTGTGTGTGTGCGTACGTACGTCACGTTTCTTTGGAATGGATCTCCTCTGAAACCGGTAAAGGTACACTTTTCAAACTTTGCCTGTGGATCGTACAAGGGATGTAGATGGGCCCCCACCCATCGGGGCTTGAAGAAATAGATGGACTGCATGATGCTTCCGCGCAGAGCTGAAACCGGCCGCACGTGTACAGGCGCTTAGAGGATCTAAGCCTGCCAGGGTTAAGCGGTGCGAGTAGGACCGTCCATGCTTACAAACCCTATTGATTTCATCGGGCGTCAGGGCTTGAGATGTCATTTCATCTTAATATCGGGTAAAAGTCCCACACAATTGGAAGCAACGTCTCCAAAATGACCTATACAGTGTTGACGGGGACGTTAAACTTCAAATCAACATCAACAACAACAAGGGATGTAGATGGCACTGGGCTACTTTTGGCGTGACCTTGATCTCAACATGATCCCAAGGTCAAAGGTCAAAAAGTATGATTTTGCCATATCTTCTAACTATTGGAGTTACACTTCCTGAAACTTTAGTTATTGGATGGCCTTTGGAATATGGAATAAATTGGGCTACTTTAAGTGTGACCTTGACCTCGGCATGACCCCAGTGCCAAAAGTAAAAGAGTATGACTTTGCCATATCTTCTAAACTATTGGAGTTAAACTTCTGAAACTTGGTTATTGGATGGCCGTTGGAATATAGAATAAATTGGGATACTTTTGGTGGACCTCAACATAACCCCAATGTCAAAGGTCAAATAGTATGAC
The DNA here is from genome assembly GCA_963580285.1 of Lucinisca nassula. Classification (NCBI taxonomy): domain Eukaryota; kingdom Metazoa; phylum Mollusca; class Bivalvia; order Lucinida; family Lucinidae; genus Lucinisca; species Lucinisca nassula. Next base: position 114,000,126 of record OY757017.1, on the reverse strand, counting down.
TTTGCCATATCTTCTAAACTATAGGAGTTACACTTCTGAAGCTTTGCTTATCAGTTAGAATGTTATTTGCAACTGTTTTTAATCTACATGTAGTTTTGGCTAGCTAAAACATAGTAATTAGAATTATTCATAGAAAAAGCGGGTATTAGCGATGGTATACCATGGACTGCGCGATCTAGTTGTTAAATATGTTATCATAGTCATCTCAAGATTAACTGATTTGTTTGTTTGATTTGAGGTTTAGCGTCCCCGTCAACACTGTATAGGTCATTTTGGAGACATTGCTTCCAATTTTGTGGGACTTTTACCCTACATTGGGGTGAAATGACAGCTCAAACCCTGTCGCCCAATGAAATCAATAGGGGTTATAAGCATGGACGGTCCGACTTGCACCGCTTTGCCTGGGCAGGCTTAGATCCTCTAAAATATTTAACAGTACTCGTGTGCGGTCGGTTTCAGCTCTGCCTGAAAGAACCATGCAGCTCATTTATTTCTTCAAGCCCCGATGGACGTGGGCGTTAACACTAATTGAATCATTGTTAATTGTATTTTAGCTCCGCTGGCCGAACCAGCGGGGCTTATGTTATGGCCCTGTGTCCGTCGTGCATGCGGCGTTATTTTCTTTTCTTTAAAAATCTCCTAAACTACTTGGCTGACTGTAACCAAACTTCACAGGAATGTACCTTTTAATATAAAGTCCTCTTCTAATTTCCTTCAAAGCAGAACTCTGGTTGCTATGGCAACAAAAGCAAAAACAAAAAAATAAAACCAAAAATAATGTTCCTTTGGTGCACCTCTGTCAGATTCCTTGAAAAAAATGATCAGACAAAAAAACATAGCCGCCATGGCCACGCCCCTTGGCAAATTAGTTTCCATAGACTTATAAAGGGAAAAAAATCAACAGTCTTCGTCTCTGAAACCATAAGGCCCAAAACTTAGATATTTAGTATGTAGCAACGTTAAGTGGTCACCTACATAAATCCTGCAAATTATGCCTCTGGGGTCCAAACTGGCCATGCCCCGGGGCTTATTAGCTCCCATAGTCTTATAATGAAACAAAAAATACTTCTCTGAAACTCTAAGGCCAAGAGCTTAGAAATTTAGTATGTAGCAACTTGAATAGTTCAACTACATAAATTCTGCCAACCATTCCCCTGGGGTCCAAATTGGCCACACCAAGAGGCTCATTAGCGCCCACAGACTTCATGGGAAAACTTAAAACAATTCTTCTTCGAAACCATAAGGCCAAAGCTTAGATATTTAGTATGCAGCTACAGCAAGTGGTTACTCACATATGTCCTTCCAACCATGCCCCTGGGGGTCCAAATTGGCCACGCCCAGAGGCTCATTAGCTCCCATAAACTTATAATGGGAAAACCCTGTCTTCCGCTCTGAAAACATAAGACCCAAAACCTAGATATTTAGTATGCAGCAACGCCAAGTGGTCACTCACATAAATCTTGCCAACAATGCCTCTGGGATCCAGATTGGCCACGTCGAGAAGCTCATTAGCTCCCATAGACTTATAATGGGAAAACATTATCTTCTTCTCTGAAAACATAAGACCCGAAGCATATATATTTATTATGCAGCAACGTAAACTGGTCATCTAAATAAATCCTACCAACCATGCACCTTGGGTCCACATTGTCCATGTTCCTAGGCTCTTTATATCCCATAGACTTATAATGGAAAAAAAAAATGAATCTCTGAAACCATTTACATATTGAGTACATGTATGTAGCAATTTTAAATGAAGAATTGGAAATGTGGGTTTACGGCGTCCCGCAAACCCCCATGCTGACAAGACAACCGAGCGTGATCTCTGACAGGTGTACGGGCAGCTGTGGGGCAAGGCACAAGAAAGATATTAGATAAATGACATGAATTATTTACAGTATCTACATTTAACACTTACTAACACAAAACATCACAAATTGTTGCTTCTGTAGCCAACTCACGACGTCCGCTCCGAAAGCAAAACAATGTTCTGTGCTCGGAACGGGTGACGTGAATACCTACAGAAGCAAACAACAAAAACAACAACAAAAACAAAAAAAAGAAACAACTCAAGACGCGACTGGCCAGTTTATAACTTAGGGTGAATCCCCCTCTCGCGAGAATTTTCCTCTCGCGAACTAGTGCAAACTAGTCTATCGACATAGTTGCCGATCACAGGTTTAGCGATCACAGGTTTGCCGATCACAGGTTTAGCGATCACAGGTTTGCCGATCACAGGTTTAGCGATCGTCCGAATCACCTGCAGGTTATTTAGTTGACCTCTTCCATGCTCTCACATTTGTTTACAATGGACATTGGTATACGCAGATTATGGTAGTCTGTCCGCCCGTGCTGGACCCTAACCCCAAGCGTCGTACCAGTACCTGCTGCTATATCGCAGGGAGCAGCAGGTCACCACACATTGTTGTGCCTGCAAATTACGATAACTGGACTAAGACACAAGTCACAAAACATACATGCTATATCATGATCCCCCTCCCGGAGAAGTAAGAATATGTTCATGCATATACCGTTATTGCGCATGCGCCGACCAGACATACAGGCTGATTAGTGCATGCGACAAATAACCGTACAGCAGAACTCAACTTGACTTTGCATCAAATTATCAGCACCCAGCGCTTGACACAATAACACTCAAAGTTCATGTTTCCTTACTGAGCACTACAGAAATCAATTAATGCTCACTACTACTGAGCATAATACTCATCAAATTTGTGCTCACTACATTATCACAAGTAAGAGGCAATTGAACAGACCACGCCTTTGCGCTACCTGGTCAGCCGCCAATTACAGGAAACATAACAATCTCTATTTCATATCCTTCTCCGCGACACGGCTCACAAATATAGCTATTCACAAATTCATTACATTAATAACAGATAGAAACTACAACAGAAGATTTTCATCTATATACCACAGCATTTGTTAGTGTCTCATAAGGGCCAACACTGTTTGCCGTAAATTCTCTCTGTATTTGGTAGGCACCCCGTCACAACCGTCCTCGCGACGCCGATGACGCAGCTGACGTCATCCCCGCCGCTCAGGCCGTTATGACGTGTGGCGACCAAATACTCCCACTTATTATCATCACGTTCTTTATATGTACATACATGCACAAACTGAGTTATCAGACAAAAACGGCATCGTTACAAAATGAACTTATAATTCTTCTGGAACAAAATTATTTCTAATCAACGTGAACACGCTTGTAAAATAAAATTCATTACGATTCATCATCACGGATAACCCGACAGGCTCTTGTAAGAGTTCGCCCTGATGATGAAGATATGGTTAAACCCGTCTTAAGTTTACGTCCCCTCTACACCTAATATCATATTGGGACGGAACCACGGTTTTCTAACCACAGCTAGTCAAAAGTCATGGGTCAAACAAGTGACCCGGCGTGTATTAATTACATTCTACAAAAGAGGTCTAAAAGCCTAAATGAATCTAGAATGAGCGGGTGTCCAAACTTTACGTCTCACCAACATCTAGGGTCAGAATGAGACAGGACCTCACTTAGAAAGACTCATTCCACTACTGGAGAAGTCTGGGATCGATCCTGCGACGTCTAGCTGGCAAAGCTAGTAGCCTAATCACTACAGGCTTCAACAGTGAATTCAGAATAGGCTTCAGAAAGTTGGGGTATACTACAAGTAAACCCCTCCAAAACCTACAAGCGTGTTCATACAAAAATAATACTAAACATAGATTTAACATACCTTTCAATATACTTTCTCTTTTCCCGTCACAATGTTGTGTACACTCTTACAACTTGACCTGCTGCTAAAGTGTTCGTTTTTCTCAGGGTTTTTATATCTATGAATACTACCGGAAAATCATACATACTCATATTAGCTTGCTAAGATCGTGGCGAGGTGGAGATACCGTCCACAAATAAAGCTAGATAGCAAAAATCGAGTAGATAATGGATTTGCGTTCAAATAGTATATTTCCCATAGGAAAAATTGATGAAACGACCCTATAAATCAATGCCATGACTCCTGTCAAAACGAACACCCACACAACACGTGACGGGAATGAAAATCATATATGGCATAATTTGGCGGTTGGCGATTTTTAGGCAAATTTTATAGAACTCAGCCTTATAGCGGCCCCCTGTATTGTAAAAACAGATCTCTATAAACCACTCATGCATACATCGTATGATATGTGCATGACTTGTTCATGGAGCAGCATAGTTTGCGTATCATATTTCACCTAAAATATTTCACTCGCACCGCCCTACCATATATCTACTAAAATAATTTAGATGTGCATAAGCACCAGAGAGGTTTCCTATTCCATCTCGTAACAAAGGTTTCCCCTTTCAGAGAAAAAACAATCAGAAATGTTTTTTTCTTTGTGTACAGAGATGGAATAGGATGAACCTATCTAAACAAGACAGCTATTTACACAACAACCGTGCGAAGAATTACCTACTAAGGTAGTCTGCCCCCAAATTTTTTGGGGCCCGAATTGCAATAATCCGAAATCTATACGGCTGTAGTTTCATTGCCCAACGCATAATTCGAGGATTGAGAACTTTTGCTGTTTGCATATAAGACAAGGGCTTGTGGTCTGTCTCAAGCAAGAATTCTACTCCGTAAAGATACTTGCGAAATTTCTCAACACCCCAGATAATAGCCAAACATTCCTTCTCTATCACAGAATAGTTTTTCTCACGAGGCAAAAGTTTCTTGCTGGCATAAGCAATGGGAAGTCGTCCTTCCCCTTCAAATTCTTGGAGCAAAACGGCTCCTATACCAACATCAGAAGCGTCCGTCCGGAGTATGAACGGATTCCCATCATGAAAGATAGGAAGACGAAGAATAGGACTAGACGTGAGTCTATTCTCCAGGGTCTGGAAAGCCTTTTCATGATGGTCCTGCCAGTCTGTGATCTTGTTAGGTCTACTTTTCTTAGTTAAATCTGTCACAGGGCAGCAATAGATGAGAAATTTGGAATGAAACGGCGGTAGAAACCAGCCAACCCAAGAAATGACTTTAGTTGTCTCTTAGTGGAAGGTCGAGGAGCATCCTTTATAGCTTGTATCTTGTCTTCTTGCGGTCTAACTGACTGAGCAGCTACACTGTGACCAAGACATTCGATACTGCTATACCCAATCATACACTTGGAAGGTTTTGCCGTCAACTTGGCTGTCCTAAGTCTATCCAAAACTTCACGTAATGACGTCAAGTGGTCTTTCCAAGTTTCGGTAAAGATCCACATATCATCGACGAAGCTATCAACGTTAGAAAGTTCGGACAGAATCATTCTCATCAACCTGCAAAATGTTGCTCCTGAGTTTACCAAACCGAAGGGCATAGTTTTGAATTGAAACAAGCCTTTGGGGGTTTCGAACGCAGTTAGGGGTTTTGCCTTAGACGTCATTTTTACCTGCCAATAACCTTTTGACAAATCTAATTTGCTAAAGTATTTGTGCCCCGACATTCTATTTATAACCTCCTCCATATTTGGCATCGGTTCTGCATCGAACTCCGTCACTTTATTAAGTTTACGGAAGTCAATGCAGAACCGCACCGAACCATCTTTTTTAGGGTCAAGTACTACAGGGGATGAGTATGGAGATATTGATGGCTCAATAACTCCTAAATCTAACATATCTTGAATTTCCTTTTCCATTACATCCCGTACTTTATATGGTATGGCATAACCTTTTGACCTCACTGGGTCCGACGTCAGCAACTTTATGTCGTGTTCTATTTGGTCAGTTCGTCCTGGTACACTGGACAGTACGTCCGGGTATTCTTTTATCAACGTCTCTATTTCTTTACGCTGATCCTGCGTTAACATTTCTGAAATATTGACGTCCTTAAACGTCTCTGGTTGCTTTGCTGTAGGAAAAGCGCAATCTTCCAATGAGAATTCGTCAACGTAATCATTTGCAGTTGACGGAATGGACTCTACAGAAAGCAAGCAATCTGACGTCACATTTTGACGTTCCACATATTGCTTCAGTATGTTAGCGTGATATGTGTTAACATTTCCATTGACGTCAATCTTATAATCCATTCTGTTCACTACCTCAACCACTTCATAAGGACCTTTCCATTGAAACAATAATTTATTACTGTCTGTCGGTAGTAACAACAGCACTTTATCACCGACGTCAAATTTACGCGACCTCGCGCCTTTATCATAATAAGCTTTCTGCTTAATCTGAACCTTCTTTAAATTATCACGCGCTAATTTGCATGTCTGCTCTAACCGTTCCCTAAGCTCAATAACGTATTGATACGTCGAAAGAACTTGCTCATCGCGTACCTCTTCAGCCCATAATTCTCTTAATATTGCCATTGGACCTCTGACGTTACGTCCATATAACAACTCAAAAGGGGAGTATCCTAAAGACTCTTGTGGGACTTCCCTAACCGCAAATAATAAAGCTGGAAGATATTTATCCCAATCTTTTGGACGTTCAGCACACATGCGACGTAACATCTGCTTTAACGTAGCGTGGAAACGCTCTATCAAGCCGTTGCAAATTGGGTGTCTCGGACTACACGTTAACTGTTGAAGAGAAAGAAGTCTGCTGACTTCCCTCATTACCTCAGCAGTAAACTGTGATCCACAATCAGTCAACATTTCATCAGGAATGCCAACCCTACTAAACATTTCAATAAGCGCTTCCGCGACACGTTCCGTCTCAATACTCGGTAAAGCTATCGGCTCTGGATACCTTGTCGCATAATCTATCATGGTTAAAATATACCGAGATTTCCTATCAGATCGAGGCTCAATTGGACCAACTATGTCCACTGCCACCCTCTTAAATGGCGTATCAATCAATGGCATTTTCCTAGAGGTACTTTAGTGACCCGACCTTTCTGAATGGTTCTCTGACAAATATCACAAGATTTACAAAATCTAGCGACATCACCGCAAATACCGGGCCAGTAAAACTCAGTTACAACTCTATCCAATGTCTTCCTAATCCCCATATGTCAAGACATAGGCGTTTCATGAGCCAGTTTCAACACCTTTCCTCGGAAACTTTGAGGGACCACAAGTTGGAAAGAGACTTTGTTACCCTTGGTGAACTCCCTATATGCCAAACCCTTTTTCTCAATAAACCTAGTTTCACCTCGGTTTAAACCACGACTCACAGTCTTGTTCCCATATACACCCCTTTTCCTGATGTTTTCCAAAGTTGGATCATCAACCTGAGCTTGCTTGAAAGCCTCCTTGTCAGCGTTAATGATCTGATCGGGAACCTTAAGTTTTCTGTAAGGCTTCTCATCCTGCTTAGTTTGAGACCTAGTTACAGCCGTAGCTGAGAAATGAGACATATCAGGAAGTTTTGATCCATCAATGTTACCGATAACCAAATCGTACAACGTATCATCCATACACAAAGCTTCAGTTTTCCCAGTGAAAAAAGGACAATCAATATCAATCATTGCCAAAGGATACCTTTGTGTGGTTTCATCAATCAACGTAACATTTGATTCCTTCCCTATTAACTGACTATCCGAAACCAAACTTCTCCGAACGACACAGCCTGTACACCCAGTATCTCTTAATACAACCACCTTTTTATTATTAACCAATCCTTGTGCCGTCGTTAACCTTGCCTTTAAGAAGTAACAGACACCTTCCCTAGTTTCCTTACTACACTCCTCCCTATCCGAAATCAAAGGATCACCAACCTTATTTTCAAAAATACTTCCAATCTCATCACCTTTCCTAGTTACTTCCGTTTGACAAAAACTAACTTGGTGTGCTGCGCCACGTGGTGTGCTATTATTTTTACCGCGTCCGCGAAAAGACCCACTAAAATTACCACGACCACGTGTATAACCACGACCTACATTCTGCGTATTCTCATTCTTAACCTGAGAACCTTGAGTCTCTACGCGCGTGTTAAAATTTTCCTTAACACCGCTATCCCCAACTCCAGTTGCTCCTACCTCTGCGCTATACAATTGTTTCCTGTCGGGGTTCTTAAAACATTTAATTGTTAAATGCCCCTTACCGCATATGCTACACTTGATATCCGATCTACCACTCGGTTTGTTCGAGTCAACTTTGTCCTGTTTACCCTGTGCTGCGCCTCTATTATCGCGTTGCCCCTTATTAATGCAACTATATACGCCCCCGCGCGCTTCTGCAAACAAATCTGCCTCCCCAGCCATTTCATCTAAATTACCAAACTGTTTTGGCTTCAGATGTACATACAGTTCTCTATTACATGACTCCAGGAACTGATCCCTTGCCATGAAATCACAGACAGCCGGAAAAGATTTTTCTATCTTTGCCATTTTAAGCCATTTTTTCTAAATAACTTCTCAGTCTACTACTGAACTGTATGAACGTTTCTGATTTCTCGGGCCTACTATAACGAAACTGCTTCCTAAATCCGCGCTCTGTCATGTCAAAATTCTTTAATAAAGCGTCCTTTAACTTTTCATAATCCGCCGCATCCTCATTTGACAACCGGTCATATACATCAAGTGCGCGCCCTTTGAGCAATGCACTTAAATACGCGGCCCAAACACTCTTATCCCATTTATTAGCCGTAGCATATTTCTCAAACCTAGATAAATAACTATCCATTTTATCTTTACCCTCTTCAAAATAAGGTAACTTAGGATCCCGGGCATGCGCCACCTTCTCAGCTTTTTGCTTTTCAAATTCTAGCTCGAGCTTCGTTCTCTGCATTTCTAATTGATTCCTTAATTCTTGGTGCTGTAGCTCAAACCCATGTTTTATTTGTTCTAAATGGGCCTCACTAATCTCTTTTGCCTCCCTTTCGCTCTTAATGCGTGCCATTTCAAGTTCCTTATTAACATTCAACATAGCTAGTTCATGTGCCCTTTCCTTTTCCTTTTCCTCCCTTTCCTTTTCTTTTTCTGCCCTTTCCTTTTCCTTTTCTTCAGACCTTAACCTTTCTAAATCCCTTTGCTCTTGCCTTTCTGCCCGCTCAATATCTTGCTGCTCTTTAACAAAACCTTGTAACGCCTTCCCCTCATAACCTAAGTCCTTTCCCATTTGCATTAAACGCTCCATTATTGATAACGTAAATCTCACGTTACTATCAAAACCACTATAAACCGATCAGTTATGATCAGTGATGATTGAATGGGCTTAACTAAAACGTTAAGATATGTGTTATACGCGTTAATCTAACTAAAACGTTAGTTATTAAAGCACACGCGATTTGAAATGTCAAATGCTTTCAGCAAAGTATGACGTTGCGTACTGGCAGTCTAATATGACGTCATAAACTTACGACGTTTACAGTAAAATGCTACAATCCGAAGTTTCATCACATTACAAAACTCCGATCATAACAAGTCACCATTAATGTTTCTATTACGTCATACCCAACCTCAAGCCACTGCGTAAATATTAACGCTACCGTTATTTCAACGTCAGTAAATTGTTAACGTCACTACGTCAGAACCATGTGTGGGTAAGATCAATTAGTAACTCCAGTTTAACTTAGTAGAATGTCAGGTAACACAATTAAGTGGGGTCTACTTAAATTTTTCGTTACCAAGAAAAAGTGGGGTTTGCCTTGCCTTCCTGCTCAGAAATTATCAACTTGTCAGTATCCATTCAGTTGAATACATGGGTTTCGCACTTCATCAACGCAGGAAGGAAGATTCAAGTTAATTTCTAAAGGTGGCTGTCAATACATTTTTTTTAAATTGATGATTCAGAGTATCAATGTGCTGTTCCACAGCCGGGAACACCAGCCAGAGATCAAATCCTCACTTCTCTGACACCAAATGTTACATGTGGGTTTACGGCGTCCCGCAAACCCCAATGCTGACAAGACAACCGAGCGTGATCTCTGACAGGTGTACGGGCAGCTGTGGGGCAAGGCACAAGAAAGATATTAGATGAATGACATGAATTATTTACAATATCTACATTTAACACTTACCAACACAAAACATCACAAATTGTTGCTTCTGTAGCCAACTCACGACGTCCGCTCCGAAGGCAAAACAATGTTCTGTGCTCGGAACGGGTGACGTGAATACCTACAGAAGCAAACAACAAAAACAACAACAAAAACAAAAAAAGAAACAACTCAAGACGCGACTGGCCAGTTTATAACTTATGGTGAATCCCCCTCTCGCGTGAATTTTCCTCTCGCGAACTAGTGCAAACTAGTCTATCGACATAGTTGCCGATCACAGGTTTAGCGATCACAGGTTTGCCGATCACAGGTTTAGCGATCGTCCGAATCACCTGCAGGTTATTTAGTTGACCTCTTCCATGCTCTCACATTTGTTCACAATGGACATTGGTATACGCAGATTATGGTGGTCTGTCCGCCCGTGCTGGACCCTAACCCCCAGCGTCGTACCAGTACCTGCTGCTATATCGCAGGGAGCAGCAGGTCACCACACATTGTTGTGCCTGCAAATTACGATAACTGGACTAAGACACAAGTCACAAAACATACATGCTATATCATGATCCCCCTCCCGGAGAAGTAAGAATATGTTCATGCATATACCGTTATTGCGCATGCGCCGACCAGATATACAGGCTGATTAGTGCATGCGACAAATAACCGTACAGCAGAACTCAACTTGACTGTGCATCAAATTATCAGCACCCAGCGCTTGACACAATAACACTCAAAGTTCATGTTTCCTTACTGAGCACTACAGAAATCAATTAATGCTCACTACTACTGAGCATAATACTCATCAAATTTGTGCTCACTACATTATCACAAGTAAGAGGCAATTGAACAGACCACGCCTTTGCGCTACCTGGTCAGCCGCCAATTACAGGAAACATAACAATCTCTATTTGATATCCTTCTACGCGACACGGCTCACAAATATAGCTATTCACAAATTCATTACATTAATAACAGATAGAAACTACAACAGAAGATTTTCATCTATATACCACAACATTTGTTAGTGTCTCATAAGGGCCAACACTGTTTGCCGTAAATTCTCTCTGTATTTGGTAGGCACCCCGTCACAACCGTCCTCGCGACGCCGATGACGCAGCTGATGTCATCCCCGCCGCTCAGGCCGTTATGACGTGTGGCGACCAAATACTCCCACTTATCATCATCACGTTCTTTATATGTACATACATGCACAAACTGAGTTATCAGACAAAAACGGCATCATTACAAAATGAACTTATAATTCTTCTGGAACAAAATTATTTCTAATCAACATGAACACGCTTGTAAAATAAAATTCATTACGATTCATCATCACGGATAACCCGACAGGCTCTTGTAAGATTTCGCGCTGATGATGAAGATATGGTTAAACCCGTCTTAAGTTTACGTCCCCTCTACACCTAATATCATATTGGGACGGAACCACGGTTTTCTAACCACAGCTAGTCAAAAGTCATGGGTCAAACAAGTGACCCGGCGTTTATTAATTACATTCTACAAAAGGGGTCTAAAAGCCTAAATGAATCTAGAATGAGCGGGTGTCCAAACTTTACGTCTCACCAACATCTAGGGTCAGAATGAGACAGGACCTCACTTAGAAAGACTCATTCCACTACTGGAGAAGCCTGGGATCGATCCTGCGACGTCTAGCTGGCAAAGCTAGTAGCCTAATCACTACAGGCTTCAACAGTGAATTCAGAATAGGCTTCAGAAAGTTGGGGTATACTACAAGTAAACCCCTCCAAAACCTACAAGCGTGTTCATACAAAAATAATACTAAACATAGATTTAAGATACCTTTCAATATACTTTCTCTTTTCCCGTCACAATGTTGTGTACACTCTTACAACTTGACCTGCTGCTAAAGTGTTCGTTTTTCTCAGGGTTTTTATATCTATGAATACTACCGGAAAATCATGCATACTCATATTAGCTTGCTAAGATCGTGGCGAGGTGGAGATACCGTCCACAAATAAAGCTAGATAGCAAAAATCGAGTAGATAATGGATTTGCGTTCAAATAGTATATTTCCCATAGGAAAAATTGATGAAACGACCCTATAAATCAATGCCATGACTCCTGTCAAAACGAACACCCACACAACACGTGACGGGAATGAAAATCATATATGGCACAATTTGGCAGTTGGCGATTTTTAGGCAAATTTTATAGAACTCAGCCTTATAGCGGCCCCCTGTATTGTAAAAACATATCTCTATAAACCACTCATGCATACATCGTATGATATGTGCATGACTTGTTCATGGAGCAGCACAGTTTGCGTACCATATTTCACCTAAAATATTTCACTCGCACCGCCCTTCCATATATCTACTAAAATAATTTAGATGTGCATAAGCACCAGAGAGGTTTCCTATTCCATCTCGTAACACATGAAAACATATATCTCCCATAGAATAGAATCCTTGTTTCAAGTTCTGCAGGCTGTATGTCAATTATTGTTTGGAAATATATTTGAAAACTTTAAAACAAAAGATGAGTTTTATCACTTTGTGTACTAATAATTTAGATAGATCTTTTGTTTGGTCCTTACAGTATAGATAATTCCTGTGAGGCTTTTCTGTTCGTTATTTTTCATAACAGGAAAACAGAAAACAAACCTTTTTTTTCAGATTAGTTTCTATTATGTCACGAAGAAAAAAACTAAAAAAAAAATGCAAATGCCTGGAAAGATGTACCTGTGCTGAAGACTGGTGGCTGCAATTTTCCAGCCAACCGTTAACCTTCATCTGTTTCAGATGCTAGGACATATGGGGCTTTAATGTGCAATTTAGTTATAAATACCACCAACCATGCCCCTGTGGTCCGAATTGGCTGCAAAAAAAAACTTATAAAAGGGAAAAACTAAAAAGAATATTATCTGAAACAATGGGGCCCGCAGCTTATATTTTTATTCCCACTTCTGAAAAGTGTGTGGGGGATACTGATTTACATCTGCCCTTCTGTCTGTCCAGCTGTGTGTCCATCCATCTATCATTTTGAGCTTGATCCTTTGAATGCAGGCCAATCTTGATCAAAATTCATGTGGGGCTTAAGTGGGTGGGAGATTGAGGTTTTGGACAAGGTTTTCTCATCAAAACCCTGGAAAATCATGATAAAAATTTAGAAAAAAAAAACAATCTTCAAGATGATCGATTGGATGGTTTCTATTGTAATTTGGAATGAATATTCCTTGGGTTGATCACTTGTCTTTTTAATATGATAAATACGACAATCGATTGAATTTAGCCAGTGGGACGACAGGCCCTGTGGGCATCTTTTTACTGTTACTAATGTCATGTTTACCACAGAACTGGGGGTTGTCCATTCAAACATTTTTCAACTGGTAAAATTTACTAATTATTTTTTTCATTGAGGATTTCTCAGATTTCGAAATGATCGAATCCGTTGTTCGTTATAAATGCCACAGTCAAAAAAGTAATGATCGGCACTTTCGATTGGAAACCCACAGCTGCAAATGGGGTTAAGTATATTGTGCATACTGATAAGGTGTGATTGCAAACGGCTACATCTCTGTCTTACACGGGTTAAAATTATATTATATTTTCGTTCACCTACGGTTATAGCGTCTGCTACTCAATAAGGTATTATTTTAATGTTTGATTTAAATTGTGAGATTGTTGGCAGCACATGAGTTCCTATATTAAGTTCTTTCCCCAGTTTCAATGTTGACAGGAAAAAAATATGATTCAAAAGAACAGTGACTGAAAAATGGTATTTCCAATAAACTCTATTTATAAGATTGTAAAAGCTTGTATCATTTACTTTGCTCAGTAAAAGATCAGTTAAATAAGAAGGAGCGTTTCCATTTACTATTTTATACATGCGTATTAATTTTCTTTCTTTCCTTCTACCCGCCAATGTTTCCAGATCAGTTTCATAATACAGAAGCCAAAAATAATGTGTGCTGCATTTATTTGTACCTGCTCTACCATAACCTAAATTTATTTGAATCAGTTATTTTGCACCCAGCCCAAACACCAGGTCCAATTTGTTCAAAGCATCGTTAGTTTAACGAGCTCGTTAGTGCATTTGCAAAAGCTGCTCACATTTTCTCAGCAAAAATATTAACATATTTGCCATAATAAATGATCAAAGTTTTAACGATACGTTAACTAACGACGCCGTTAGTTTTGAACAACTGGCCCCAGGACCATATTTTAATAATGGTCTTATATAGGCGGAATAAAGTTGTCAGTCATTTCATCTCAATGTCGGGTAAAAGGCCTCCTAAATTGGAAGCAACGTAGCGGTGGTTTTGTGAGGCAAAGGTGACGCGTATCTTGCGTTTCTTGGGCGCCCAACTGATATTGGCTTACAGTTGGCTTGCAGCAGGTAAGGGCAGAGGGGGAATATTATAAGAATCTAATATGGGGTTCTGTTGTAGATGAGCGTTTCCAACCCGAGGGATGACCGTGCTGAGCGGAACCGAGGCTACTCGGTTCCGCTCAGCACGGTCATCCCTCGGGTTGGAAACGCTCATCCACAACAGAACACCATATTGGATTCTTTTTCTTGCACAACACCTCCAGTTACTTTTGACAGCTCGCACATGTATATTGTTTACAAAATAAAAGTAGCGCGGAAGTAGTTCCAGCAGTTGAATAAAATTGAAGCGCATTTATGTTAGTTGCCTGGGTCGGAACACCAGGGTCAGAACATAAATTTCTATCCCAGGGTAAAATCACGGTTTTCCTTGTCTGGTGTGCAAGAATGTTATTTCTTCCAGTCCAACTCTTCTATTCATTTTCCTCTTTCTTCTCTGTCACTCACTTTCATCTCCTATGTCTTTTCTTCCGTTCTCTGGGAGACGACACAAAATGACCCACCAGGGTCGATGTGCCGTTAATCATTCAATGGGGGCAACGTTGCTAAAATGACATAAATAGTGTTTACAGGGATGTAAAGTCCTATTTCAAACAAACAGATCTGTAAAACAGAGGCATGTTGTTTTATATGTTAGAATCGCCTCTATGAGAAGATTAAAGAGTATACGAAACATATACAGTAACAGTCCTATATTACGAACACCTTTGGGACTGTTCAGAAGTGATCTTAACCCTTCTCTTGCTGAATATTCAGTTTAGCCACACCCATTTCTGACTTTGAACCAATCAGATTACTTGATGTAATTTATTCCCACAAATTCATAAACTGAATGCCAAACAGTGTAGATCTTGATCAGATGGCTTCTTCAGAAGCCATCTGATCTGGATCTACACTGTTTGCAAAGATGGAGGCTGTCGTGAAACAGCAAGATAAGGGTTAAAACTTATGAACAGTCCCAAATGTGGTCTCTGACCAGAGGACCCTGTGTGCAGAAAACACAAAGAAATAATAACTGCAGCTTACTAAATAAGCTTTTTAAAGCAAAATTAGCCTTAATTTTAGGTGGGCTTAATAGAGGAAATTCACTGTGTATTATCAAGACACTTACGAAAAAATACTTAAAGGCTTCAGATAAATGCTTTCTGGATCTATGGAAAGTCTTGATTAGAAACTGAAGAACAAATTTGAGTCCGTCATGAGAAATAAAGTCATCGGTCTTCGAGTCAAAGAGGATCTCACACAAGTCCTCATGTCATATAAAATTTGTAAAAAGAGCCTCCGTCGAGTTTCATACAGTTTACTTGAAATAACGGCAAAAGTGAGGTTCTTTACAACAAAATAACAAGTATGTAAGTGTAACGAACACATCAAACGTCACGTTAAACAGAGAAAACTGGGGTTAACAGGGTTTGCTGTACATCTCATAACTGAACTCCCCTTCTCTTCTCTTCAGCTTTGCGGTTCCTGATTGGCAACAAAGTAGACCTGGAGAAACTGGTATCTGACGAGAGTGTGGCAGACTTCGCTGCGGCTCACGACTGTGATAGTGTTTTTCTGGTCTCCGCTAAGACAGGTAAACCAGTGGGTGGAGGGTGTGGTGGGGTGGGCAACAAACCTTGAAATAAGCTACTTTTGGAACATAGCAAAGCTTTTAAAGAGCCTGGCACACCCACAGTATGGTCATAGCTTTTGGTTAACCCTTTTTGTACCATTAAAGAATCTTCCTCCTTATATATGGCAGGAGTCCATTCCGAATTTAAGGGATGACCGGTTGTGCTATCTTATAAATTTATTTGGAAAATAGCTGAACTTTTTGCAAAACGTGTGGCCCCTGATCAGACGCCGCATTTGCCAGGCAACTCGTTTTGGGGTTTCCGGTACAAAATTGGTTAACCAACATCTTGGGACAAGCACACACTATGCCCCCACTTGCAGTTTTTTTTCTCCATCGACTTTGACACCACATTAACATGTCCGTGAAATGAACACCCCTGAAAACGCCACTTTTACACAGAAAACTGTGGCTTACAGGGCTCTATTCTATTTTTAGCTCACCTGTCACGTAGCGACAAGGTGAGCTTTTGTGAGCACATTTTGTCCGTCGTCCGTCGTGCGTGCGTCCGTAAACAATTTCAAATAAGTATATCTCTAATACCCCATGCCCAATCTCTATCAAATTTCATGAGAAGCATCATCAGGTACACTGTAGGGGGAAAGGCTCCATAAGGTTAAAGGGCTGATCAGATTGGAATTCTGGTTGCCATGGAAACAATAAGGTTCCATAGACCTATAATGGGGAAAACGACGCCTCCACTTTTCCTCGGCCATTTCTGATCCGATCTTCATCAAACTTGCAGATAACCAGGAGGGGCTTACAGTCTACGTCGAGTTTGAATTTGGGCTGCATGGGTCAAACGGCTTTGGAGTTTCTGCCCTTGGGCATAAATATAAGTGAAAATGATGTCTCCAGCTTTTCTCAGCCGTTTATGATCAGATCTTTTTAATTCAACTAAGCCGAAGGCTCACAAGGTGAGCATATAGTATAGGTAGGCATCCATCATCTGCACGGGACAAACAGCTTTGGAGTTACCTACCCTTGAGCATCAGTATAAGAAAAAATGGTGTATCCAGCTTATCTCAGCCGTTTATGATCTGATCTTTTTGTAACTTTCCATAAACGAGGACAAGCATAAAATCTCGGACGAGTTCGAATTTGGTTTGAATCTGACCAGCGGTTTTCCAGTTACATCCCCTTGAGCGTGAAAAAAATTCCGATAGATTTATAATGGGGAAAACGACGTCTCCACTTTTTCTCAGCCATTTCTGATCCGATCTTCATCAAACTTGCAGATAACTAGGAGGGGCTTACAGTCTACGTCGAGTTCGAATTAGGGCTGCACGGGACAAACAGCCTTGGAGTTACCTGCCCTTGAGCATATATATAAGTGAAAAATGATGTCTCCAGCTTTTCTCACCCGTTTATGATCTGATCTTTTTGTAACTTTTCATAGACGAGGACAAGCATAAAATATCGGACGATTTCGAATGTGGTTTGAATCTGACCAGCAGTTTTCCAGTTACATCCCCTTGAGCGTGAAAAATTTTCCCATAGACTTATAATGGGGGAAAACGACGTCTCCACTTTTTCTCAGCCATTTCTGATCCGATCATTATCAAACTTGCAGATAACCAGGAGGGGCTTACAGTCTACGTCTAGTTCGAATTTGGGCTTCACGGAACAAATAGCTTTGGAGTTACCTGCCCTTGAGCATAAATGTAAGTGAAAAATGGTGTCTCCAGCGTTTCTCAGCCGTTAATGCTCTGATCTTTTTGTAACTTTGCATAGACAAGCATAAAATCTCGGAAGTGTTGTAATTTGGTTTGAATCTGACCAGCGGTTTGCCAGTTACATCCCCTTGAGCGTGAAAAATTTTCCAAAAGACTTATAATAGGGAAAACGACGTCTCCACTTTTTCTCGGCCATTTCTGATCCGATCTTCATCAAACTTGCAGATAACCAGGAGGGGCTTACAGTCTACGTCGAGTTCGAATTTGGGCTGCACGGGTCAAACAGCTTTGGAGTAACCTGCCCTTGAGCATAAATATAAGTGATAAATGGTGTCTCCAGCTTTTCTCAGCGGTTTATGATCTGAACTTTTTGTAACTTTTCATAAACGAGGACAAGCATAAAATCTCGGACGAGTTCGAATTTGGTTTGAATCTGACCAGCGGTTTTCCAGTTACATCCCCTTGAGGGTGAAAAATTTTCCTATAGACTTACAAATGAGAAACGATGTCTCCAACTTTTCTTGGCTTCATCAAACTTCCAGTCTATGTTTAGTTCGAATTTTGCCCGCATGAGACAAAAGGCTTTCAAATTACCTGCCCTTGAGCACAAATACTAGTGAATAATAGTGTCTCCACCTTTTCTCAGCCGTTTCTAATCTGATCTTTTTGAAACTTTCAGTAAACGAGTACAAGCATAAAACCTCCGTCCATCGTCCACACCTTTGAACTTGAATATCTAAGTGACTTGCTGGCCAATCCCAATCAAATTTTATGTGCAGCATCACGAGGTTGGGGGATCGACTGCATTAGGTTTTGGACCAGTTTTGATCAGAACTGTGGTTGCAATGACAACAAAAAGGTTCCATAGACTTATAATGGGGAAAACGACGTTTCCACCTTTTTCTCCGCTATTACTGATCTGATCTTCATCAAACTTGCAAATAACCAGGAGGGACATACAGTCTACATAGTTTCGGCTGCATGAGACAAACAACTTTGGAATTACCTGCCCTTGTTTATTGATTTGAGGTTTAACATCCCTGTCAGCACAGTGTAGGTCATTTTGGAGACGTTGCTTCTAGTTTTGTGGGACTTTTGCCCGACATCGAGATGAAATTATATCTTAAAAGCCCTTTCCATCCAATGCAGCCAATATACATGGACGGTCCAACTGGTACCACTTTTCCTGGGCAGGCTTAGAACCTGTTTTCCAGTACTCATGTGTGGTCGGTTCCAGCTCTGCATATGGTTAAACACGAAATCATCATTATCATCATCCAGCTCTGCATAGAAGCACCATGTAGCCCAGTCAATTTCTTCAAGCCCCGATGGGCATTCTTAAAACATCATTAATGATTTTCTGGTACACAGGTGAGCGATATAGGGCCATTTGGCCCTCTTGTTTCTTATTTCTGGTCCAAGACATAGGTTGTGGAAAGAGGAATTTCTAACGATTCCCACAACCCCACAACCTGTTAAGAAAAATATTACAATTTTTCATTGAAAAAAAAATAGCCTTTATATGATATAAAATATTGCACACTGTCTTATGGGTGTCATAATATGGTGCACCAACCTGAATAATCGATGACTTAACCCTTATCTTGCTGTTCACGACAATCCCTAACTTTGGAAACAGTGTAGATCCAGATCAGATGGCTTCTGAAGAAGCCATCTGATCAGGATCTACACTGTTTGACATTCAGTTTATGGATTTGTAAGAATAAATTAAATCAAGTAATCTGATTGGTTCAAAGTCAGAAATGGGTGTGGCTTAACTGAATATTCAGCAAGAGAAGGGTTTAGCACCTTCCAGCGATAGCAACAAATAAGGTATTTTGTGATAATTAAAGGATAGTTTTCCTTATTTCTCCGCATGAACCTATGTTGTGGTACTCATTAGAACCGCCTCTGCGACCTACAACATGGGTTTCTATGGAGAATTGACAGAAACTATCCTTCAAAGATGACAAAATACTTTCCTTATGTGTTCCTATGCTCCCGGCATTAGATAAAAACATGTCATTACGCAAACACGCCTCTACAAATACATTGCCACCTTGCGGTCGGTTTGATACCAGGTAAAACAGACGAGCTTGCTGACAAAGTTTCGACAAATATTAAGACACCGTCAGTCTGCGCTGATGTTAAGACTGCTCTGTACCTTTGTCTGTTTGTTTGATTTGCGGTTTAACGTCCCCGTCAACACTGTAAAGGTCATTTTGGAGACGAAGCTTCCAATTTTGTGGGACTTTTACTCGACATTGAGATGAAATGACATCTCAAGCCCTGCCGCCCAATGAACCAATAGGGTTTATAAGCATGGACGGGCCGACTCGCACCGCTCAGCCTGGGCATGCTTAGATCCTCTAAGCGGTTTACCAGTACTCGTGTGCGGGTCGGTTTCAGCTCTGCGTGGAAGTTCGTAAAAAGCATAAAACAGGTTCTCTCACGACAAGGGCCAATTATCATTATCATTACTTAAGCAAATTCGTGTCATGAATAAAATTATGGCGTTATTCATACCTCTACTTTTTTCAGATTTATGGGTTGATTTTTAATTCACACGCCACGAAGTGGGCAGGAGCATATAGTATTGCCCTTTTCCGTACGTCTTTATGTGTTTGAGTTTTACGTGTCACCAACAGCTTAAGTCATACAGAGACGGGACCTCGGTTTAAAAACTCATCCGAAAGTCTGTCCGTACGTCTGTAAGTCACACTTTATTTTACTATTCTTCTCTCCGCAACTCCTCCTGCAGTATTTGATGCAGGGCATTTAAACTTGAAATTTAGTTCAGACATGCATTGTTCATGTGCACAAAGGAAACAGGATCCTGATCCTGCAACATACTGTAGAATTATGTCCTCTTAAATGACTTAAACATTTTGGCCATATCTGTAGCAAAGGAGGTTAAATAGTACATACTGTTCTTGTCTCCGCAACTCCTCCAACAGTATTTGATACAACAGAGTTCTGATCCAGTCCCTTGTTGCAGACAGAATTATGTCCCCTTGAACAATTTTTGGCCATATGTGTAGCATAGCATAAGAATGGGACGTTAAACCTCATATCAATCAAAGATAATACTGTTAGTGTCTCCGCAACTCCTCCTACAGTATTCGATGCCGGACACTGAAACTTGACATGAATTGAACATGTGCATTAAGGAAACAGGATTCTTATCCAGGCCTTTATTGCAGAATTATGTCCCTTTCAACGACTATGTCAAACAAATTACTCTTCTTCTAATCCGCATGGTGTGTGTGTGGGGGGTGGGGGCGGCATTCTTTGTCCTTAGTTAATGATTTTCTAATCTTATACATGTATATATAGTATATCTCGTCCAAACACGGATTGCGGGTGCTCGTTAGAACCGCCTCATTGATGCGGTTCTAACGAGTACCCACAAGCTATGGTTTTGAGCAAAATAAGAAAAATAACGTTGATCTCTGTAAACTCCGCTTTGCTCTATTTAAATGTTGGGTAAAGAAGGGTGTTCATTACACTTGTTACCATGATGGTCACGGTTGCCTGTTTGGACGTCTAACGCTGAGCACTGAAAAGCGCCGATCGAAAATAAATGTTAGACATTACGGGTATACATAAACTAAAACAGCATTTTAAAGGAACGCAAGTAGGTTTTTATGGCAATCAGTTTTGCTGTGCCTCGAAATATTTTCAATAAATTGTAAACAGATCTCGCTATTGTCTATTAAATATGCAATTTTCAGACCTCTAAAATGTCATTTTAATTAACCCCTGACATTTATTCTTGATCTGCTTTTTTCAGTGCTCAAATGGCGTCCTATGACGCAACTCGGCGGTTCAGTATATACGTGTACCTATAAACTGGCATTTTAACTAATGCAACCCGCCCATCGGGGCTTGGAGAAATAGATTGGGCTGCCCGATGCTTCCACGCAGAGCTGATACCGACAGCCTGTGATATGAGTACTGGTAATCCGTTTAGGAGGTCTAAGCCTACCCAGGAAAATTGCTGCGAGCCGGCCCGTCCATGCTTATGAACCCTATTGGTTTCATTGGGCGGCAGGGACTGAGATGCCATTTCATCGCAATGTCGGGTAAAAGTCCCACGAAATTGGAAGCAGCGTCTCCAAAATGACCTATACAGTGTTGACGGGGAGGTTAAACCTCAAATCAATCAATCAGTCAATTAACTAATGCGCCCCTAATGCCTGAGATTTATTTTGATCAGCGTTTTTCAGTGCTCATTGCATCACGAAAACACGCCTATAGTATACACTTCTGATCCCCTTAAACCCCGATTTTATAAAGTAAAACTCGGGTTTGCGGGGGTATACATTATTTTTCTTATTTCTGCTCAAAATATAGGTTGTGGATACTCGTAAGAACCGCCTCGCCGAGGCGGTTCTAACGAGTACCAACAATCTATGTTTTAAGCAGAAATAAGAAAAATATCAGAATTTTTCATCTGAAAATTTCCATTTTAGTGGTAAAATTTACAGTGTATTTGTATAGGCGTTTTCGTAATTGGCATTCGATGCAAGTCGGCGATTCATCTTTTACCGCTTCATCAATAATTTAACCTTCTCTTGCTGAATATTCAATTAAGCCACGCCCATTTCTGACTTTGAATCAATCAGATTATTTGAAGTAATTTATTCCTACAAATTCATAAACTGGATGTGAAACAGTGTAGATCCTGATCAGATGGCTTCTTCAGAAGCCATCTGATCTGGATCTACACTGTTTGCAAAGATAGGGGTTGTCGTGAACAGCAAGATAAGGGTTAAGAAACCCCAAAGTCTTGCTTCTGTGTGGTCTTATAATATCAAACCTCTTGGACGTTTATTATGACAGATTATATTTGGTACATGGTACTACGTATTGGCACTTGAAGCACTGAGAAGTATAATACACGGCGTGGTACAAAGAAATACAAACCGAGAATCAAAAAGGCGTATGAATTAAAACGAAACAACAGCGAAAAAAACATGCATTCACCAACCAGTAACGCAAAATGAAAAGAAAAACATTAATTTATGTCTTTTTACCTCTAAAATGTCATTTTAATTAGCACACACATTATGCCTGACATTTATTCTTGATCTGCTTTAAATTTATAAAGTGCTCAATGGCGTTCTGAGACGCAACTCGGTGGTTCAGTATATACATGTACCTATAAAATGACATTTTAACAAATGCATCCCTGATGTCTGAGATTTATTTTGATCAGCGTTAATCAGTGCTCATTGCATCACGAAACTACGCCTATAAATCTGACCCCCTTAAACCCCGCTTTTTTTTAGAAAAATTGGGGTTTGCGAGGGTATACATTATTTGTCTTATTTCTGCTAAAAATATAGGTTGTGGGTACTCGTTAGAACCGCCCACCGAGGCGGTTCTTACGAGTATCCACAATCTATGTTTTAAGCAGAAATAAGAAAAATATCAGAATTGTTCACCTGAAAATTTTTAGCTCACCTGAGCACGAAGTGCTCATGCATGGTGAGCTATTGTGATCGGTCAATGTCTGTCGTCCGTCGTGCGTCGTCCGTCGGCAACAATTGCTTTAAAAGACTACACCTCCTAAACTCTTGGACCAATTTCATTTAAACTTCACAGGATTGTTGCCTAGGTGTCTCTCTACCAAAATAGCTAAAATGGTTCCGCTCTGATGAACAAGATGGTCGCCAGAGCTAAACAATAGAAAAAAATATTTAAACGACTACGCCTTCCAAACCACTGGGCCAATTTCATTCAAACTTCATAAGAATGATGCTTAGGCGACCCTCTACCAAAATAGTTAAAATCGTTCGCTCCGATGAACAAGATGGCCGCCAGAGCTAAAAATAGAAAACAACTATAAACGACTACTCCTCCCAAACCCCTGGGCCAATTTCATTCAAACTTCATAGGAATGATGCTTAGGTGACCCTCTATCAAAGTAGCTAAAATCATTCTGTTCCGATAAACAATATGGCCGACAGCGCTAAAAATAAAAAAAACGTAAATTTGCTTCAAACGCAACCTCCTCCTAAATCCTTGGGCCAATTTGTTTTAAAGTTCACAGGAATGTTGCCCAGGTGACTCCATACCAAAATAGCTAAATTCGTTCTGCTCGGACAAACAAGCTGGACACCAGAGCTAAAAATAGAAAAAAAATCTTTAAACGACAACTACTCCTGTACCCTTGGGCCAATTTCATTCAAACTTCATAGGAATGTTGCATAGGTGACTCTACCAAAATAGCTAAAACGGTTTTGCTCTGGTGAGCAAACTGGCCGCCATAGCTAAAAATAGAAAACACCGTAAATTTGCTTCAATCGCAAACTCCTCCTTAACCCTTAGGCCAATTTGATTCAATCTTCACAGGAATGTTGCGTAGGCGACACCCTACCAAAATAGCTAAAATATTTCCGCTCTGATGAACATGATGGCCACGAGAGCTAAAAATAGAAAAATATTCAAAAGGACAATTCGTCCTGTACCAATTTCATTCAAACTCCATAGGAATGTTGCTCAGATGACTTAAGTACTAAAATAGCTAAAATGATCCGGCTCGGATGAACAAAATGACCACCAGAGCCAAAAATAGAAATCAAATTAATTTGCTTCAAATTTCTCCTGAACCCATGTGCCAATTAGATTCAAACTTCACGGGGATGTTGCCCAGGTAACTTCCTACCAAAATAGCTAAAATCATCCCGTTCTGATGAAAGCTCCGCCAGAGCTAAAAAAAAAAGAAAATATCTTCAAACGACAACTCCTCCTGTACCATTGGGCCAATTTCCTGCAAACTTCATAGATGACCCTCTACCAAAATAGCTAAAGATGAATAATATGACCGCCAGAGTTAAAAACAGAAAAAAAAAACATTGCAAATTGTTTTTTAAATGCGAACTCTTCCTAAACCCTTGGGTCAGTTTGATTCAAACTTCACAGGAATGTTGATTAGGCCAAAAAAAAAATAGGTGTGTTTCAGGTTTCCCGACCCTACCTAAGTTTTAGGCCCGACCCTAAATTTTTTACTGCCAAAAAAAAAAAAAAAAAATCGCGGGGCAAAACGACTCGTAAAAAAAATCGCGGGGCGAAAGGACTCGGAACTACGCGAGCGGTTGAGTGCTGTTTATTTGTTCTAATTCGGTCAGTTTCCGAGCGTTTCGGTGTTTACTACTACTATTTCCGCAGAAATGCTGTATACAGTGTATAAACAAAATAAAAAATTAAGATAAAAAAAGAATTAAATCGACCTTCCCCACCTAATTTTTTTCAAGCTGAAACCTGAAACACACCTATTTTTTTTTTGGCCTTAGGTGACACCCTACCAAAATAGCTAAGATTGTTCCGCTCTGTCGAACAAGATGGCCGCAAGAGCTAAAATTAGAATGTACTGGAGACCGTGACATACAGGTGAGCGAATCAGGGTCCTCTGGGCCCTCTTGTTTAGTGGTAAAATTTTACAGCTTATTTGTATAGGCGTGTTTCGTAATGGGCATTCGATACAAGTTGGCGTTTCTTGCTTTAATGCTCCGTCAATAAGGAGGTGTACTCAGTGTTCCAGTTTCTTGCATGGAATAGAATAGAAATACACGGGGTACCTTTCAGTTGTTCTTTAGAAGGTCTGGAATTGCGATTAAAAACATGAAAGTCTTGGGCTTGGCCCAGGAGCATACAAAAGCATATGTTCTGTACATCATGTTAACAAGTCTGTAGAACGAAGAGCCCTGTAAGCCCCATTTTATAAAGAGAAAGGGGGTTACTTTCCTTATTCTTGATAAAACAACTACAGTCGAACTTCAATGGCTCGAACACCTTTGGGACCTCGAAAATCTGTTCGAGAAAGGGGTAGTTCGAGCCACTGAGGGTTACTGTCAGGAGGCATAACGAGATACTTTTGGACATCTTTTGGGTGTTTTATAATGAAATTGTATGATGTGTGTACTCATTAGAATCGCCTCATCGAGGCGATTCTAATGAGTACACACAGCATTCATTTGCAAGATAAAAGACTAAAATCTCTTTAATTATCCCCCACTATTTCTTATGTAGAGGATTTCCCTAGGGGGCTCAAGAATGTTTTCGACACATCCATGGTAAACGAGCCATCAGTGTTCGAGCCATCGAAGTTCTACTGTATATGGGTACTTGTAAGAACCGTCTCCTAAGGCGATTCTAACGAGCACCCACAAGTTATGTTGAGAAGAAGTTACAAATTTACACCTGAAGAATATTATTCATTTATTGCACTTGTGTGAGTGGGATATGATAATTTGGTCACCCGAGCAGGTAGTATTGCCCTCGCAGGTAATACAACCCGTCGAGAATGAACAAGTCGTCTTATTCCCCTCGCACAAGGCATCGCGTAAACAAGTCCGTGAAATGTATTCCCCCTAAACCCCACTTTATATAGAGAAAACTGGGATTTACGGGGATGTACATTATTTTACTTCTGATCCAAGACATAGGTTGTGGGTAACGGTTCTATCGAGCACCCGTAACCTATGATTGGAGTAAAATTAACGAAAATATACATGTAATACAATTTCATCATTTCGCCCCCGCCCATCGGGGCCTGGAGAGGTACATTGGGCTGCACGGAGCTTCCGCGCACCGCTGAAACTGACCGAACTTGAGTACTGGTAAACAGCTTAGGTTTAAGCCTGTCCAGGAAAAGTGATGCGAGCTGGGCTTGCGGTTTCTATGGGCGTCAGGGCTTGAGCTGTCATTTCATCTCAATGTCGGGTGAAAGTCCCACAAAATCGGAAGCAACGTCTCCAAAATTACCTTAATAGTGTTGACGGGGACGTTAAACCTCAACTCAAACAAACAAAACAATTTCCATCACGAAAACACGCCTATATAATTTTGACACCCTCGAACCCCACTTTTATTTAGTAAAACTGGGGTTTGCAGGGGTAAAACTTATTTTTCTTATTTCTGCTCTAAAATATAGATTGTGGGTACTCGTTAGAACCGTCTATATTTTGAGCAGCAAGAAGAAAAATATCACAATTTTTCATCTTAAAATGTTCATGTTTTCGGCGATAAAGGTGGCAATGTATTTGTATAGGCGTGATTGCATAATGAACTTGCAGATAACAAAGAGTGGTATACAGTGTATGTCCAGTCTGAATTTGGGCCTAACGGGACCAACGGCTTTGAAGTTACCTGTCATTGAGCATAAAAATAAGCGACAAATCGGGTCCGCGCCTATTCTCAATGATCGATCATTCTTCGTAATGATCGGAAAAGAAGCCATTTCGGAGATATGAAAAAATGCACTATGTCACACGGTGGCGCTATCGTAATGGGCAACAAAACATCACGAAAACATACCTATATAATCTTGACCCCTTCGAACCCCACTCGATGAGGCGGTTCTAACGAGTACCCACAACCTATATTTTGAACAGAAATAAGAAAAATAGCCATCGGAAGAGATGGCAAATCCCCCGACCAAAAGCCAATATGGCCTTCAAAAGATTGTTCACCAATAGAAAGTGCACCAGAATTAAACCAGCAATATATCACAAAAGTATTGCAGTTATGGCCGTCAAAAGATTATACTGTCAGGGGAGATAACTAAAAAACCAGGGCACTCAGAAATGTAGTTCTTGCGCATGATATGCCTGCTTAAGCTCGTGTATTTCTGTACAAAGTACCATCAATATGTCTCAAAAGGTATTGGAGATATGGGGATCACAAGCTGGTCATACTGTTATATTGGAAGGGTAGATAACTCAAATACCACAGCACCAACAGTTGTGGTTCTTGCACATGACATCCCTTCTGTACCTTGTATGCAATTGTGCCAAGTTCCTTCAATATATCTCACAGGGTATTGGAGTTATGGACATCACAAGGTTATATTGCCAGGGGAGATAACTAAAAAACCAGACCAAAGAGTTGTAATTCTTGAGCATGACACACCTGCTTAACCTCATGTACATCTGCATCAAGTACCACCAATATGTCTCAAAGTGTATTGGAGGTACGATGATCACAAGGTTGTCATACTGTTATATTGGAAGGGGAGATAACTCAAATATCATAGCACCCAGAGTTGTGGTTCTTAGGCATGAAGCGCCATCTCAACGTTGTATACAAGTGTGCCAAGTACCATCAATATATCTCATAGGGTATTGGAGTTATGGCCATCATAAGGTTATATTGTCAGGGGAGATAATTAAAAAAAACCAGAGCACCCAGAGTTGTGGTTCTTACACGTGACACACCTGCTTAACCCCATGTACAACTGTACCAAGTATCATCAATATATCTCAAAGAGTGTTGGAGATGTGGCCATCACAAGGTAGTGATTCTATACTATTGGAAGGGGAGATAACTAAAAAACCATGGCACCCAGAGTTGTGGTTCTTGTGCATGATACACCGTCTCGGCCTTGTGAACAACTGTGCCAGGTATCACCAATATATCTTAAAGGGTATTGGAATTATGGCCATCACAAGGTTGTCACTATATTTTATTGGAAGGGGAGATAACTCCAAAACCATGGAAACCAGAGTTGTGGTTCTTGTGCATGACACACCGTTTCAGCCTTGTGAACAACTGTGCCAGGTACCATCAATATGTCTCAAAGGGTATTGGAGTTATGGCCATCTCAAAGTAGTCATTCTATTTTATTAAAAGGGGAGATAACTAAAAAGTATGGCATCCAGAGTTCCGGTTCTTGCGCATGACACGCCGTCTCAGCCTTGTGAACAATTGTGCCAAGAACCATCAATGAATCTCAAAGGGTATAGGAGTTATGGCCATCACAAGGTTGTCACTCTATTTTATTGGAAGGGGAGATAACTCCAAAACCATGGGAACCAGAGTTGTGGTTCTTGTGCATGACACGCCGTCTCAGCCTTGTGAACAACTGTGCCAGGTACCATCAATATATCTCAAAGGGTATTGGAGTTATGGCCATCACAAAGTAGTCATTCTATTTTATGATAACTAAAAGAGTATGGCATCCAGAGTTCTGGTTCTTGTGCATGACACGCCGCCTCGGCCTTGTGAACAATTGTGCCAAGAACCATCAATGAATCTCAAAGGGTATAGGAGTTATGGTCATCACAAGGTTGCGTCTACGGACGGACGGACGGACGGCCAGACGGACGGACGGACGGACGCCAGGCTGATCGCTATATCCCCCGAACCTATTCGGTCGGGGGATAAAAATATCACAATTTTTCATCATAAAATTTTCATGGTGTTGATAATGGTGGCAATGTATTTGGATAGGCGTGTTTGCGTAATGGTTATGCCGGATTCTGACAGCTAGATATCTTTCAGTGGATGCGCTTGTACTTTTGAGTAGTGACATCAGAGGGGAATTTTGCAGAGGAATTTATTGCCCTGCGCGTGACTTGTACTTTTGAGCAGTGACATCAGAGGGGAATTTTGCAGAGGAATTTATTGCCCTGCGCGTGACTTCTAGAGATCGTTTCGGTACACTTGTACTGTCGAGCAGTGACGTCAGAGATGAATATTCCAGGGGAATATAATAATATAAGCCCCTGCGCGTGGCATGCTGTCGACTAATCAGAATTCAAGAATAGCTCATGATTGTTAATAAGGTATAATGAAAGCTCCTGACCAAAGAAAGCCATCATAACTGTCACATGGATAAAATGCAAATATTTTAGTCGCAGGATCAATCCCGGTTTTCCGGACGAGTCTTTAAACCGAGGTTCCGTCTAGATACAAGATCCGTCGGATATGAATATAACAAATAACATTAGCTGCAAGGGCTATTTTCCGACGTATGACCTATTGCTGTTGGTGAGACGTAAAAATCACTCAGCGAATATTTCAATACAAAGCTTTGGTAGATTCTCGTCATATTCGGTTTCAGAAGTGTCTGATAAGAGTATTCTATTTGCATATACTTAAACATGCGAAAACCAAGCCACAGGAACCTGGGTGGGACAGAAGTCGATGATACGACTGGCATTTTAAACTTAATGTCATTGTTTTGTGTTCATGTATCTTAGCAATACTATCACATAATGTTTTTAACCCTTATCTTGCTGTTCACGACAACCCCCATCTTTGCAAACAGTGTAGATCCAGATCAGATGGCTTCTGAAGAAGCCATCTGATCAGGATCTACACTGTTTGGTATTCAGTTTATGAATTTGTAGCAATAAATTACATCAGGTAATTTGATTGGTTGATAGACAGAAATGGGTGTGGCTTAAATGAACATTCAACAAGGGTTAATATTACCTTTACCATGGTGCTAAGAAACCCCAAAGTCTGGCTTCTGTGTGGTCTTCTAAGACGTTTTACATTGACCCTTTCAGTACCAATTGGAATCTTCCCCCTTATATATAGCTGGAGTTTATTTCAAAATATAGCGGTGTCAGGTTGTGTTTTCATCAAAATCTATTTGGAAAATAACTGAACTTTTAGCAAACAGTGGAGGCACTGATCAGACGCCGCGTTCTGCGGCGTCTGATCTTGGTCTGCACTGTTTGTCAAGTACCCTTTTAGGGGTTTCTGGTACTAAATGGGTTAATATCAAAGTTCTTGGAAGTTTATTACGACAGATTCTCTGAAATACAAACCGTAAATTAAAAAGGCGAATGAATTAAAAAGAAACCATGACGACAACAACAACAAAAACACGCATTCACCCACAAGTAACGCAAAATGAAAAAAAAAAAAACAAAAAAAAAAAAAACATTATTTTATGACTACGTTTACTACGGAACCCCGGAGGGGACATTTCATATCCGATAGGTATTCAAAAAAGAATTCTTAGGGCGTTAAGTTCCAAAACCATGAAATGTAGGTCAAGGTCAAACATAGATGCTTGTATAAAAGTAGCCATCCCTAGATGCAAGTTTGTACCAAGTATCAATAATGAATCATATATAATTTTTGAAGAAATTGAGTCGTATGTTAGTGCAAATGATAGGGTTCATAACAAAAAATACATATTCAGTGAACCATGAAATGTAGGTCAACAGTACAAAGACCATGAAATGTAGGTCAAAGTTAAACATGGATGCTAGTATAAACTTAGCCATCCCTAAGACATAAGACATTAGACAAATTTTATTTAAAGTCGGAGAAAGTATATAACAGTACAACATTAGCTATGTATAGCTATTTACCGACTTACAAAATAAAGACATGCACATATTAAATGAATATCACAGTATCATATTTACATTATTTCATTTAGCAAAATAGCAATTAATAGCCCTGAAATTAAAATTTTATTAAACCTGAAATATTAAAACTTATTAAAACTTGGCTTTACTTTAAGAGATTAAGCATCGACCTAAAAATGATAACATTATAACAGAATGAAAAATGCAAAAGGTAATAAAGGAGAATATAGTAAAACACTGAACAGAAAACAAAACTACTTGTATGAACAGAAAGAGCAGGAACAGGTCCCCCCGCTCCATGCATTTACCTGGTTCTTAAACATGTTTAAATCTGAAATGTCCCTCAAATGTTGCGGGAGGAAATTCCAGATTTTGGCAGCAGCGAAGCGGAAGGACCTGGTACCATACTTAACTGTTCTTACCTGAGGCACCTCGACTGTCTTCGTATACCTAAAAGAATAATGATGATGTTTAAATTTTAAAAGATCATTTAGATAAACTGGAGATAAATTATTTAAAATTTTAAAAGCTTCAAGTGCTACTGTCCTCTGGCGCCTGATCCTCAGTGAGGGTAGTTGAGATCTTATCAACAGCGAATCATAGCTAGAGCTATAGTCGCTGTAGATAAATCTCAACGCCCTTTCCTGTATTTTCTCAATTTTCTTTGTATTTGTTTCCCCACAGAAGTGCCATACCAGAGGACAGTAATTAAAATTTGACAATATAAATGAATAATACACATTCAGTTTGCCTAGTCTACACAGATGCCTGCCAATCCTCTTCAAATGATGCACGTTTGTCCCAAGTACCTTAATGAAGATCTTTTAGTTTTTGAGAAATGGAGTCTTATATTAGGGCAAACGCTAGGGTTCATGGCAAAAAATACAAAGTCTGTGAACGGCCAAATTAATAGCAGCCGCGACAAAAACAGAAATTTAATAATAAAAATGAACGGAAACTAAAGCAAAAGTTCGAAAAGCACGAAGTAAAAAGGATGAAAAGCGATGCTATCAGGAATCGAAATAATTACACGGACTTTCAGTCGTCGTCACACACAACATTACGAAACTATGCCTATTCAAATACAGTAAAATTCTTATATTAAGACCACATTTGGGACTGTTCAATTTCTTTCTAATAAATATCGGAAAAGAAATGTCCCTACCAGGGTTCCGTAATTACAGACAAGTGACGCAGCTGAGACATTACTGAAAAGAAAAGAACAGTGTTCGTAAAAGGAATAAGTGGGCGCCTTTAACTGGGCCACGTCAACCGATTTTGGTACTTATCGCCTATGCGAGCAGCGAAGGTTCAGGCGAGCCTGCGCATCCGCGCAGTCCCGCCCGAACCTTCGCTGCTCGCTCATACAAGCAGTGAATCAAGAGGAACCTTCAGGCAGAGAGCCATATCCCTGGCCCCTCTGAATGGCTGGGCATGCGCAGTTAAAATTTGTCATGACGGAATGCTCGAAGACACAAATTCGCTTGGCGGGGCTAAACTAAACTGACACTAAAAGAAGACAGAAGAAACTAGTGATCGAATTACGAGATGCCGACCTTGTAAAAGTACTCATTTGGCTTAACACGGATGCTTACGATTGGGTTTGTTCACCATTACGATAACACATCCGTGTGATATAATGCATTTTTAAAACCTAAAGAAATGCAATTTTTCTGATGAAAATTTGTGATATTTTTCTTATTTATTCTCCAACATAGGTTTTGGGTGCTCGTTAGAACCGCCTCATTGAGGCGGTTCTAACGAGTACCCACAACCTATGTCTTGATGCAGAAATAAGGAAAATAATTTTTACCCCCGTAAACCCCAGTTTTCTCTATATAAAGTGGGGTTTATGGGGGAGGGGTCTTTATTTCACGGACTTGTTCACGTGATGCCCTGCTGCAGATTGTTAGTCTGAATTGAAATATTTAGGAAAGTAGCTATAAATATGATTTTAGGCCTATGGCTCATTTTACTGGTTCCCATGGAAACCAAAAAGAAAAAAAAAAAGAAAAAAAAATCTTAAAACTTCATCTACTCAGAAACCATATACTCTATGAGGCTGAGAGTTTATGGAAATATTCACCATATTTGCCTATACAAGTTTTGTGTTTTTTTTTATGAAATTCAGCTATTTAGTTTGGTTGCTACGGCAACTTAGATTTTCCATTGATTTATGATGGGGTAAAATTGAAAAATGGCATTTACTACCACGCCTTTGCAGATGTTTTGACAAAACTTTCATTAAGGCGGTTCTAACGAGTACCCACAGTTTATATTTTAGAGCAGAAATAAGAAAAGTATGTTAACCCCTGTAAGCCCTAGTTTTACTATGTAAAATGGGGAAAAAGGGGGTCAAAATTATATAGGCGTGTCTTCGTAATGTTTGGCATTCTTTGGACCATTTGGAAGGACATCTGCCGTAAAATCCCCTTTATTTTTGTTTTGGATTTACGGCCCATTACAAGATCATTTCACTTATTGCGTGCCGATCGTTAATCAAAGGTGGACAAAAACCGGTGTAACTGTAGAAAAATAACCTGATACATTCCGTTGCAGAACGTGGCATTTCACACAGGCTGAGAGACCAAATTTAAGGTCATTTATCACGGTGTTTAAATCATTACGAATTAAAAGCACAATGCTTCAGGTAAGTGAAATCTGAAAACCGGATCAAACCATTAGCCCGTCCGTCATCCACACCTTTGAGCTTCTATATCTAAGTTACTAGATGGCCAATCTTGATCAGATTTTATGTGCAACACCACTATGTTGGGGGATTGGCTGCATTAGGTTTTGTACCAGTTTTGATCAGAACTGTGGTTGCCATGGAAACAAACACCTTCCAAAGACTTATAATGGGGAAAACGACGTCTCCAACTTTTCTCGACCGTTTCTGATCCGATCTTTATCAAACCTGCAGATAACCAAGAGAGGCATACAGTGTATGTCCAGTCTGCCAGTGAATTTGGGCCTCACGGGACCAACGGCTTTGAAGTTACCTGTCCCTGAGCAAAAACATAAGCGACAAATCGGGTCCGCACTTCTTCTCGGCTGTTATTGGCCTCATTCTTTTAAAACTTTTAATAAACAAGGAACAAGGACAAACATAATATGTAACATGAGTTCGAATTGGTCTTGAATCTGACAAACAGTTTCGAAGTTACGTTCCCTTGAGCGTGAAAAAAAATTACCATAGGCTCACAATGGAAAAACGTCTCCAAATTTTCTCAGCCATTTCAGATCCGATCTTTATCAAACTTGCATATAACTAGGACAGGCATACAGTCTACGTCCAGTTCGTATTTGGGCCCCACTGGACCAACGGCTTTGGAGTTACCTGCCCTTAAGCATAAAAATAAGCGAAAAACGGTGTCTCCACTTTTTCTCAGCTGTTGTTGATCCGATCTTTTTGAAACTTTTAGTAAACAAGGACAAGCATAATATCTCAGATCAATTCGCATTTGGCTCGAATCTGACAACCAGTTTTGCATTTACCGCGTTCCCTTGAGCGTGAAATATTTTATCGTAGGCTTATAATGGAAAACCTACGTGTCCAACTTTCTTATCCATTTCTAATCTGATCTTTATCAAACTCGCAAAAATCCAGGAGAGGCATAAAGTCTACGGTGAGTTCGAATTTGGGCCTCACAAGACCAGCGTATTTGGAGTAACCTGCCCTTGAGTATAGCAATAAGCGAAAAATGTTGTCTCCACATTTTCTCAGCTTTTATTGTTCTAATTATTTTTAAACTTTTAGTACTTGAAACAATGACAAGTTCGAATTTGGATCGAATCTGACAATCGGTTTCGCAGTTACGTTCCCTTGAGCGTTCAAACTTTTACCATAGGCTTACAATGGAAAACGACGTATCACACTTTTCTCAGCCATTTCTGTTCCAAACTTTATCAAACTTGCAGATAACCAGGAGAGGTCTAGTCTACGTCCAGTTCAAATTTTGGCCTCACAGGAAAATCAGCTTTGGAGTGACCTGCCCCTTTTTTCTTTCTACTAATAATGCGTTGGTCACATTTGACCATTACCGCAGGTGTACATTATATACACGCCAGGTGTTGCAGGATGAACGCCTACACAGTAATCATGTTATTACGGTAGGGATCTTTATAGTGCACAGGGGCTGGTTCTCCCTGCACAGGGGGCCTCTAGTTGACGTCCCGACCCGAAGGACGGT
Organism: Lucinisca nassula; assembly: GCA_963580285.1. NCBI lineage: Eukaryota > Metazoa > Mollusca > Bivalvia > Lucinida > Lucinidae > Lucinisca > Lucinisca nassula. The sequence goes on along the minus strand of OY757017.1, from coordinate 113,965,243 downwards.
GCACTTTATGACATTCATCCCTGCAAAAGATGCCAATGGAGCGTGTTCGGACACCGAAAGTATTCACTTTTTCTCAGCTCTTATTGGTTTGATCTTTTTGAAACTTTGAGTAAACAAGGATAAGCATATCTCAGACGAGTTCGAATTTGGCTCCAATATGAATACCGGTATTGCAATTACGTCCCGCTGAGCGTGAAAACTTTTACCATATGCTTACAATGTAAAGCACGTCTCCAAACTTTTCTCAGCCATTTCTGATCCGATCTTTTTCAAACTTGCAGATAGCCAGGAAAGGCATAGAGTCTACGTCCAGATCATGTTTGGGCCTCACAGGACCAACGGCTTTGGGATTATCTGCCCTTGAGCAAAAAATAAGCGAAAAATGGTGTATTCACTTTTTCGAAGCTGTTTTTGTTCGTATCTTTTTGAAACTGTGTTTAGGTTTCCATTATGGTCTGGTCGCTTAATGTTTGTATTTCTTTCCCTTTGGTGTCTTTGGTGGGTGGAGTAAGTTAATTGTAGCGATTCCTGATCTTTGTTTCACTTCTACTTTAAGTAAACAAGGACAAGCATTATATCTCAGACGATTCCGAATTTAGCTCGAATCTGACAATCTGTTTCGCAGTTACCGTCCCTTGAGCGTGAAAATTTTTCCCATAGGTAAACAATGGTAAAACGACGTCTCCAACTTTACTCAGCTATTTCTAATCTGATCTTTATCAAACTTGCAGATAACCAGGAGAGGCATATAGTCTACTTCCAGTTCGAATTTGGGCCTCACAGTACCAATGGTTTTTGAGTTACCTGCCCTTGAGTATAACAATAAGCGAAAAATGTTGTCTCCACATTTTCTCAACTTTTATCGTTCTGATCTTTTTTTAATCTTTTCGTACTTGAAAACAATGACAAACATAATCTCTCAGAGGAGTTCGAATGTTGCTCGAATCTGACAACCGGTTTTACATTTATGTTCCCTTGAGCGTGAAATATTTCACCATAGGCTTACAATGGAAAAACGTCTCAACTTCTCTCAGCCATTTCTGATCCGATCTTCATTAAACTTGCAGATAACCAGAAGAGGCATACAGTCTACGACTAGTTCGAATTTGGGCTTCACAGGACCAACGACTTTGGGATAACCTGCCATTGAGCATAAAAATAAGCGAAAAATGGTGTCTCCACTTTTTCACACTGTTATTGGTCTATCTTTTTGAAACTTTTAGTAAACAAGGGCAAGCATAATATCTCAGACGAGTTCGAATTTGGATCGAATCTGACAATCGGTTTCGCAGTTACGTTCCCTTGAGCGAGAAAACTTTTACCATAGGCTTACAATGGAAAACGACGTATCACACTTTTCTCAGCCATTTCTGTTCCAATCTTAATCAAACTTGCAGATAACCAGCAGAGGCATAGTCTACGTCCAGTTCAAATTTTGGCCTCACAGGAAAACCAGCTTTGGAGTTACCTGCCCTGTTTCTCTTTCTACTAATAATGCGTCGGTCACATTTGACCATTACCGCAGGTGTACATTATATACACGCCAGGTGTTGCAGGATGAACGCCTACACAGTAGGGATCTTTATACTGCACAGGGGATGGTTCTCCCTGCACAGGGGGGGGGGGGGGGGCTCCAGTTAACGTCCCGATCCGAAGGACGGTGCACTTTATGACATTCATCCCTGCAAAAGATGCCAATGGAGCGTGTTCTGACACCGAAATTTGGTCGCCACTGCCGGGGATCGAACCCGGGACCTCTAGCATCAGAGGCAAGTGCACTAACCACTGAGCTATCACGCTCCACGTAATTGCCCTTTAGCATAAAAATATTAGAAAAATGGTGTTCTCACTTTTTCTCAGCTCTTATTGGTCTGATCTTTTTGAAACGTTGACTAAACAAGGATAAGCATATCTCAGACGAGTTCGAATTTGGCTGCAATCTGACAACCGGTATAGCAATTACGTGACCTTGAGCATGAAAACCCCTTTACCATTGGCTTACACTGGAAAACATGACGTCTCCCAACTTATCTCAGCCATTTCTGATCCGGTCTTTGTCAAACTTGCAGATAACCAGGAAAGGCATTCAGTCTACGTCCAGTTCATATTTGGGCCTCACAGGACCAACGGCTTTTGGGTTACCTGCCCTTGAGCATAAAATAAGCGAAAAATGGTGTCATCACTTTTTCGCAGCTGTTTTTGTTCGGATCTTTTTGAAAAAATTTTAAGTAAACAAGGACAAGCATTATATCTCAGACGAGTTCGAATTTAGCTCGAATCTGACGATCGGTTTCGCAGTTACCGTCCCTTGAGCGTGAAAACTTTAATCATAGGTTAACAATGGTAAAACGACGTCTCCAACTTTACTCAGCTATTTCTGATCTGATATTTGTCAAACTGGCAGATAACCAGGAGAGGCATACAGTCTACTTCCAGTTCGAATGTTTGGCTTCACAGTACCAATGGCTTTGGAGTTACCTGCCCTTGAGCATAAAAATAAGCGAAAAAAGGTGTCTCCACTTTTTCTCAGGATCGTTTTGAGATGTAGTACAACAAGGACAGGCATATCTTTGACAGGTTCGAAGTTTCTCAAATCTGACAGCCGATTTCGCATTTACGTTCCCTTGAGCGTGAAAAATTTTACCATTGGCTTACAATTGAAAAACGACATGTCCAACCTTCCTCAGACAACAGCTTTGGAGTTACCTGCACTCGAGTATAAATATGAGCGGAAAATGGAGTCAGTTTTTCTCAGTTGTTTTCGATTGGATCTTTTTGAAACTTTAAGTAAACAAGGTAAAGCTTATCTCGGATGAGTTCGAATTTTACTTGCATCTGACAACCTGTGCTATTTCCCAGGTGAGCGATCGTTGCCCGCTGGTCGACTTGTCTTTGTTAGTTTCTGAGATAATTGCAATTTGAAGTCTGAAATATTTCAAACGGAGAGAACAACTTCAAACCGCCTTACTAATATTAATGAAGAATTACATGATGTCAAAGTTGACTTTAAATTAACAGTCAATGTATCCGACATTTCCGATAAAAATTGTGATATCTCAAAATATAGATTGAGCGTACAAACCGCCTCATCGAGGCGGTTCTAATGAGTACCGAAATCTATATTTTAGAGTAGAAAGAAGAAAGTTTACCCCTGTAAACCACCGTTGTCATCACGAAAACACACCTATATAATTTTGACCCCCTTTAACCCCACTCTTATATAGTAAAACTTGGGTTTCCGGGGGTATACCTTATTTTTCTTATTTCTGCTCTAAAATATAGATTGTGGGTACTCGTTAGAACCGCCTCAATGAGGCGGTTTTAACGAGTGCCCACAATCCATATTTTGAGCAGAAATAAGAAAAATATCACAATTTTTCATCTTAAAATTTTCATTTTTTCGGCGATAAAGGTTACAATGTATTAGTATAGGCGTGTTCTCGATTGTTTGTTTGTTTGATTTGAGGTTTAACGTCCCCGTCAACACTGTAAAGGTCATTTTGGAGACGTTGCTTCCAATTTTGTGGGACTTTTACCCGACATTGAGATGACCGCGGTTCCTGGACAGGCTCAGATCCTCTAAGTGGTTTACCAGTACTAGTGTGCGGGCCGGATTCAGCTCTGCGTGGAAGCATCATGCAGCCCATATATTTCTTCAATCCCCTATTGGCGGGGGCTGTGGCGTGTTTTCGTAATGCTATATAAAAGAGGGGTTCAAGGGAGTCAGAATTGTATATGCGTTGTTTCGTGATGCTTTTCATGTTGCTGTGAGGTCAGAGTGTTGCAAAAGAGGAGTATCTATAGAATCTGGACTGGATATATTTTCGCCTGAAATGGGAAACTACAGCAACAAAATGATGAAAATTTAATATTAGGCAGGGCAGTTTTAACTAGGCATTCACACTATTTGCAGAAAAGCAAGCCTTTCTTGCCTTCAGTTTTGAGGCAAACTTTGCGACTGTCGGTCTATCAGAGTCGCAACTTCCTGTTTCGGTCACTGCCCGAATGTCACGTGATTAAATTACGCCCCGTAACCGTTACACTTACGACGCAGCGTTTAATTAGGCAGGATATTGGCATTTATGTTAAAAAAAATCGTGCATAAAATGCGTTTTAAATTTCATATGAAAATCATGTATTAGCAAATAACTCGAGGAAAAGGCATAAAATGCTGGGAGAAATCTCTTATTTTATCTTTGTTTCCTTGTTTGAGAAAAATCAATAATACATCATCATCAAACATTTAAGATCCCCTATCTGTTACCTTTATTCTCTTACAGGTGAAGGACTAAATGATGTTCTAGTGAAGATGGGCGAAAAATTGCTGGAAATGTTTAAAGTCTCATGGACAGAAAACGAGGGAACTACGTTTGATAAAACAATTCAGATTAGTGCCAATACAAAGAAACAAGATTCAACATGTGCCTGTTGATTTAAGTCACTTAAGGGGAAAAGATACACCTTCAGGGGAGGCAACTCCTGCAAAAGTATTATTGTCTCCCATGTCAATAGGGGCCGACTCTTAAAGGAAAGAATTTGCTCCTGAGGAAAAACTTCTTTCCCTTAAGATTTGACTCCTTTTTCTGTGGGACAGGGCTTATAGAAATGCGAACAAAAACTTCCGAAAGTTGTCCTCCTTTGAAAAATGGCGGGAAAATCTACAAGGTGTTCCCATTCCCCTTCACGTACAGTTTACTCTAGTTACCTATAACTTCTTCATCCACTTATTTTAGCAGTGTTGGGGAAGATCTTTGAAAATGGGGTGTGGATGAATGATGGAGTGAGTGAGTGAGTTTTAGTTTTACGTCCCACCAACAGCTAAGGTCATACGGAGACGGGACCTCGGTTTAAAGACTCATCTGAAAGTCTGGAGAAGCCCGGGATCGATCCTGCGATCCCTGGTTTACAAGGGGAGTAGCGTAACCACTGCACCAAGGAGGCTTCTAGGATGAATGGTGGATGGGGGAGACCATGATTATACTATAAGCTCAACAATAAGCCTGAATGCTCAGGTGAGCTGAATATCGAGGGATAATTAATATCGCGAAAACACGCTTATATAATTTTGATCCCCTTAACCCACATTGTGGGTACTCGTAAGAACCGCCTCACCGAGGCGGTTCTAACGTGTATTAACAATCTATATTTTGGGAAGAAATAAGAAAAATCTCAGAATTATTTATCTGAAAATTTTCATTTTTTGGTGGTAAAATTTTCAAAGTATTTGAAAAGGTGTGTTTTCTGAAGTTTATGCTGAAACTGTACATCGTGTGTGTATCCCATTTCAAACATCTCACTGAGGCAATGCTAAAGAAAAATTATTTAATAGAAGATCGATGAAGATGACTACATTACTGACACGGTCCTTAGTATTTGGACAGACAGGCCTAAGCAAACAGTGCAGACCAAGATCAGAATGCTCCTGCTGGATCATGGAACAAATTTGTCAATTGTTTTGGACAATTTGAGCATGACCTCAAGGTGTCCAAATTTACAGGACTTTTATGGTGTTCAAATGCCTTCATGAACAACCATCAGTGGTTGAACTAACCCTGACAAGAATTTTCATGGTGTGAAAGGTGTGACAAATTGAGAATTGATTGTATTTTTTTCACATTTATATTCAAAAGTTGCCAAACACAGATTATATTCAGAGCCCAGTTGTTCAAGCATCGTTAGTTAAACGAGCTCGTTAATGGTCATATTGTTAAGTGTCCTAGCAAGTTCAATATATAAAATTGTGGTATTTTTGCTGAAAAAAATGTGAGCGAATGCAAAAGCTGCTCACATTTTTTCAGCCAAAATATAAGCATATTTGCCATAATAAATGATCAAATTTTTAACAATACGTTAACTAACGAAGTCGTTAGTTTTGAACAACTGGCCCCAGATCGAAATTGCTTCCTTCATATAGCTCTGATGTGTCCCCGCAATTTATGTTTTGAGCAGAAAGAAGAAAACTAATGTAAACCCCTTATAAACATGTACAATTGTATATTAAATTATTTATTTAGTCCGTTTGGTATGTCTGTTATACCCCCTCTTTATTGGACAGGCTCACAAGTAATGAACCAGTAAGGTACACCCTTTCAACAGAAAATGGCAACTTCGCTTTCGAATCGGAGGTATGGAGAAAATGACCATAGAAAATATTTCCTTATCAAACGTGAAATAAATGTTGTCGGAACCAGCGGGAATTGAACCCTTGACACCCTTGATTACAAGTCAGACCCGCATCTGACTACATCACTAAGACATGACTCAATAATTCGGACCCCTTTGTGGTGTTATGTAGTAAAACTGGGGGTTTACATGGATAAACGTTGTTTTTTCAGGAAAACTAAATTTTCCATCTTGAAATTTTAGATTTTAGGCGGTAACATTTATAATATATTTGTGCGGGCATTTATGAAGCCACCCAGATCAACCCATATGCTCTTGAGATGCTGCTAGATATTGTTGTTTGTTTGTTTGTTTTTGTCTGTCTCTAAACTGGCCTATTGGAACTTTTGTGGTAAGCTTTAGCCTGTCAGAAAATCTGACTTCAACCAAACATGCCCAATGCAAACTGTTACAACCGACCAGACCATGTGCTTCATAGAACTTTCTATTGTTCGTTATTAGCTCACCAGAGCACGACGAGCTTAATGTGAACTCTCATTACGATAAAACACCCGTATTTTTCACATCTCAAAGATTGCTACTTTTCTGATGAAATCAGTGATATTTTTCTTATTTATACTGTTAACATAGGTTGTGGGTGCTCGTTAGAACCACCTCAGTGAGGCGGTTCTAACGAGTACCCTCAATCTATGTCTTGGCGAAGAAATAAGAAAAACAATGTATACCCCAAAAAACCCAAGTTTTCTCTATATGAAGTGGGATTGGGGGGGGGGGGGGGTCTTCATTTCACGGACCTGTTCACGTGATGTGTGAACACCCTGTGTCCATCGGGCGTCCGTCGTAAACATTTACCTTGTGCAATTTCTAGGGCCACAGTTATTAATACAATCTTTATGAACTTTAATCAGAAAGTTTGTCTGAAAAATTGTTGAAAGCGACGTTAAACCCGAATTCACACACACACACACACACATTGTCAGGATAATATCTCAGTCACCTTAGAATATGGGTCATTGCAGGTAAAATAAAACTAGGTCACTATGTCCAATTTTGTTACGATCTTGTGTGCACTATAGGCTACAGTTTTTGGCACGCTATAACCGCTTGAATAGGAGTTTATACTACCCGATATCAATGTTTTAAGCAGAAATAGGAACAAATATCATTATTTAATGCATAAAATGGGATTTACTGTGGTTTTAACTAGAACAACATTAATATGTTAATGTATTTTGGTAGTGGAGATGTCATTTAAAGAGTTGCAAGAGGGCCACCATGACGACCATCTTGGATATAGGAACGTAATGATTTAAGCAAATCTGAATCTCACTGTCATGCCGATGCCCCCACCCCTTTCATCAAGTTTCAGTTTGATCATGCCCTTGGTTCGAGAGGAGATGTTGTTTCAAGAATTTTAAAATGGCCACCATGGCGGCCATCTTGAATACAATAGAACTTCGATGGCTCGAACACCGATGGCTCGTTTATCATGGATGAGTCGAACCCGTTCTTGAGTCCCTAGGGAAATCCTCTACATAAGAAATATTGGGGATGATTAAGGAGATTTTAGTCTTTTATCTTGCAAACGTATGCTGTGTGTACTCATTAGAATCGCCTCGATGAGGCGATTCTAACGAGTACACACAGCATACATATTCATTATAGAACACCGAAAAGATGTCTAAAAGTAACTCGTTATGCCTCCTGACAGTAACCTCAGTAGCTCGAACTACCCCTGTCTCGAACAGATTTTCGAGATCCCAAAGGTGTTCGAGCCATTGAAGTTCGACTGTATTTTAATGGAACAATTTTAGCAATTCTTAACCTCTATGTCACCCCAATGCCTCCCATCAAGTTTTAGCTCAATCTGACTTTTGGTTTGGGAGCACATGTTGTTTTAAAATTTCAAGATGACAACCATGGTGGCCATTTGGATATCAGATGTGAACTATTTTAGCAAATCTGAATCTCGACACACCAATGCCTCCCACCAAGTATCAGCTTAATCCAACTTCAGGTTCTGGATATGTCGAAAATGTGAAAAATTAACGCTGGATGGATTGATGAACGATAGATGACGGACAATTGGTCAAGGCATAAGCTAACTGAGCTTTGCTCCAGGTGATATAATAACTACATACAGGAATTAGAAAACCTTCATTAAAAACACTTATTTAGAAAAGCTTAATTGAAAACACTTATTTAGAAAAGCTTAATTGAAAACACTAATTTAGAAAAGCTTCATTGAAAACACTTATTAACCCTTTTAATGTTTTTTTTTTTTTTTTTTTTTTTTTCATTTTTTATGAAAAAGTAGGGATAGTAGGGCATTTTCAGAGAAAAGTAGGGAAAAGTAGGCGCAACAAAGAAAAGTAGGGAAAGGTAGGGCCCGCTTGAAAAGCCTGGGACCCAGATCAGACTGCTCCTCTAGGAGCAGTCTGATCAGGGTCCACACTGTTTGCCTGTATGCATAAATATGTTTTAAAAGTTTGCCAGAAGATTCAGCTGAGGACATAAATATTCATTTTCAGATGCAGTTTTTTTCTTGGCATCTTAAGGATTAACCCTTAAAAAACTACATGCAAAGCACTAGCAGCACTGGCAAGTCTAGTACTGTCGTGTTGGCTGGTATGTGGTCCTGGAGCTCAGCATAGACTTTTTCAATTAACTCTTAAATTCCTGAACTTTTAAGAAGACAGTGTTGACCTTGATAGCTTAATCACATTCCCCAGAATGTGACATCTGATCTGGCCTACATTGTTTGCCAATAACCTAACACATGAGCCCAGTCAAGATTTTACAGACAACCTATTACGAAAACACGTCTATATAATTCTGACCCCCTTCAACCCCACTTTTATAGAAAAACTGGGGTTTACAGGGACAAACCTTATTTTTCTTATTTCTACTCTAAAACATAGACTGTGGGTACTCGTTAGAACCAGATCTATGAGGCAGTTCTAATGAGTACCTACACTCTCTGTTTTGAGCAGAAATTAGAAAAAATATAATTTTTTCATCTTAAATTTTTTTTTTCGGTGTTAAAATTTACACTGTATTAATTTTTTTTGTATAGGCGTGTTTTGTATTGCCTGAATGAGACACCTGGTCTACACTTTTTGCAAATAACCAAGCACATGAGCCCAGTCAGCCTATCGTATAAAACAACAACAAGCAAAGCTGCTATAGATACTTTGAGGAATGATCAAATTCATACCACTTTACTTTGGCAGGCAAAAACCTTCTAAGCGGTTTACCAGTACAAAAAAAAATCGGTGCGAGGAAAACACCATACAGCTCATTCTAACATGAGACTGTTACTCGGATTTCATAAAAATGCAATGTACAATAATGTTCAACTGTATTCATCACAAGGACAATTTCTGGAAAATTTCTAGAAAAAAAAAATAGTTATTTTGGAATCAACTGAAAAACAATGCAACAGACTTGAAATAAAAAGCTGGAAGACATTTCAATTCAATCAAACAAGAGGGCCAAGATGGCCCTGGATCACTCGCGTGATTTCAAGATGTCATATAGCTAATCATGTGGATAACTGGTAACAATTTTATTCCATAGAGCATAACAGCTGCCATAGATAGAAATGAAGATTTTTCATTTTTTAAGTTTGCCGGGCATTTTCTCCATTAAACATAAACAATTTCGCAGAAGGTCACCTAAACAACCTTGTAATTAAGTTGGAATGAAACTGAACAAAAGGAATAGGAGTGATCATTTAAATGTATTTCTTTTTTTAGCTCGTGCTGCCATTTTATTCATTCATTCCTATGAAGTTTGATTGAAATTGGCCCAGGGGTATAGGAGGGTCTCCTGTATTTCTATTGCAAGTCCTGGCAGCCAGCATGTTATCCGAGCAGAACCGCTTAGCAATTTCTGTACAGTCATCCAAGTGTCCTACGATAATTGTATGAGAATGGACCATATGTATAGGAGAAGTCGTCACAGGTTTTCTATTTTTAACTCTGATTGCCATCTTGTTCATTGGAGCAGAACATTTCTAGCTAGTATAATAGAGGGTCACCTTTGCAATATTCCGGTGTGTGTGTGTGTGTGTGTGTGTGTGTGTGTGTGTGTGTGTGTGTGAATTCGGGTTTAACGTCGCTTTCAACAATTTTTCAGTCATATCACAACGGTGTCTGGTTGCGACAGGGAGCTCAATGCTAACTTTTATTGTGCTGCCTCACTGAAGTATCATGTCTCAGACACATTACATGATACCACACCCAGTCACATTATCCTGACACTGGGTCGACCAGTCCTAGCTCTACCCCGTGAATCTGAGTGCCAAGCGAGGAGCAGCTAGTACCGTTTTTAACAACTTTGGTATGTCGCGGCCCGGGATCGAACCCGTGACCTCCCGTTCCCCGGAGCGGACACTCTACCAACTGAGCTATCGGGGCCGGTGCAATATTCATGTGAAGTGTGGATTTAATGTGACCAAATACATGTATGAAGAACTTGTCATTCATTTACAGTTGTTTATTTTTCTATTTTTAGCTCTAGTGGTCATTTTGTTTGTCTGAGCAAAAACCTGTTTTAGCTGTTTTGGAAGAGGGTGACCTAAACAACATTCCGATGAAGTTTGATTGAAATTGGCCCAGGGGTATAGGAGGAGTACTTTTTTGGCCTCTTGCAGCCATCTTGTTCACTGGAGCGGAACCAGGTTAGCTATTTTGGTAGGACCGGCAACTTCCCTGTTACATTTGAAACAAAAGGGTCAACAGTTGTTATTTAAAGCAAATTACTGAAGTGTTTCTATTTTTAGCTCTGGTGGTCAATTTACACATCGGAGCAGAACCATTTTAGCACTTTTGGCAGGGACCATTCCTGTGAAGTTTTAACTAAATTGGCCCAAAGGTTATTTTAGTAGATGGTCCTAGAGCAAGATTCGTATGAAGTTTGAATCAAAGTGGCCCAAGGGTATAGGAGGTGTTTCTGTTTAAAGATTTTTTTCAATATTCAGCACTGGCAGCCATCTTCTTTATCCAAACAGAACCATTTTAGCTTCTTTGGTTCAAGGATTTAGGAGTTAACAAACAAACTGTTGACACCGCGCAACATACGACATACGCCACACCTTGACTGATCACAACAGCTGGAACTTGACTGACTTTTGTCAAGGACACCACTACGAGAAAGTCTGAAGATGCATAGGCTGAAAATCTGGTCTATACAATGCTTGAAAGGCAATCTTGACAATCAAGGGGACATGACTCTTCCATCACTGGTCAAATCTTCCTCATTTTCAAATTCACCCAAGATTCTATGCATGCCATCGTTATCAGCAAGTTTCAAGAAGATTCAACAAAAAATGAAGAAGCTACGCTGTTCACAAGGTTGATTATGGCCATTTTGACAATAAAGGGGATGTACATATAGCTATAAATGGGTCAATCTGGCCCATTTTCGAAATTGTCCGAGATTGTTAACTTTGTCATTGTTATCTGCAAGTTTCAAAACGATCCAACAAAACATGCAGAAGCTGCGCTGTTCAAAAAGTCAAAATGGCCATTTTGAGAATCAAGGGAATGTACCTCTGCTATTGCTGGTCCAATCTGATCCATTTTCGAACTAGTATGAGGTTTTATGCATGGGATTGTTATCTTCAAGTTTCATTTAGATTCCCCTTCCCCCTTCCCCCCCCCCCACCACCACCCGAAAAAAAATAATGAAAAAGCCCTGCTGTTCTCAGGTTAAAAATGGCCATTTTTGAGACTCAAGGACAACAAAGGTATTGACCAGACACATGGAAAAGACACTTTTCTTTACCGTTGCCCTCTATGAACTTTACCTTGGCGGTACCGACCTTGGTTTTGTGAACGACACATCGCCTCATGATGGGACACATTTCTGCCAAGTAATTTCAAAATTCATTCAGGAATAACAAAGTAATTGACCAGACACAAGCGAAAGACCTTTTTTACCTTTGACCTCTAAGTTGGTTCTTGCGCGACGCCCTCGTCGTGGTCTAATACATATTCTCATAAAGTTGAATAAAGATATCCCTTATGGTTACCCAGTTATGGTGCGTACAAGAATGTTTATAAAGAATTAATCAAAGGGACATAACTCAGAAATTAAGAAAGGGGGGACACTCATTCTTGTACGTGACATATCGTCTTGACATAATAAGAGGGCTGATTGATATTTTGTGAGCCCCATATTGAAGGATTTGAATTCTGTCGGACATATTGTATTATTTTTCAACATAATCCCCTTCAGCATCTATACACTTTTGCCAGCAGTGTTTAGTGGCCTCAATACCACTTTTATAGAACTCCTTTTCTTGGCTGCTCAGAAAGCCGTCCGCTGCCTGTATGACGTCATCATCGGACTGAAAGTGGGCACCTGAAACAGCCATTTTCAGTTTGGGAAATAAATTAAAGTCACATGGACAGAGATCAGTTGAATAAGGCAGATGCTCAATCAAATTAAAGCCACAATCATGATTGGCAGCCATAGCAATGACAGACTTGTGAACAGGAGCATTGTTCTGATGGAACAACACACCTATAGTGGGCTTTCCGTGGTGTTTAAGTTTAATATTTTCTCATAATTGCGTCAAAAGTGAAGCATAGTATGTGCCATTGATTGTTTGTCCCTTTTGGAGATAATCTATCAACAGAATACCATCTGCATCCCAGAAAACCGAGGCAATAACCTTCCCATCAGATCGAAGTCTTTGCCTTCTTTGGCGGGGATGAGCCAGGTTGCTTCCATTGTTTCAATTGTTGTTTGGCCTCTGGGGTGAAATGATGGACCCATGTTTCATCCATAGTGAAAAGTATCTGAAGAAAGCTCAAAAAGGTTAGGTTAAGCATGTGATCATGTGCCCCTGGTGTGCTTCTGATCAACTGTCAAAAGACTTGGTACCCATTGGGCCGAAAGCTTTCTCATTGAAAGATAATCAGTCAGAATGTAATGTACTCTTTCCTGTGAAATGCCATCTCTACTGGCTATATATCTTTCTGTGACTCAGCTGTCAGTCCTAACAATATCACTGACCATTTCTGGGGGTGGCAACACTGACAGGCCTTCCAGGATGGGGGTCATCCTCAAGGCTCTGTCTGCCGTGCTTAAATTCCGCCACCCACCTTTTCACTGTAGCATATGAAGGGGCATCTTCCATAGTGTTGCTGTCTAATCATTATGTACATCCTCAGGTGTTCAACCTTTTTATGCAAATATTGGATCACTGCTCTTTCACCGATTTTGTACATTTTGTGAAGGCTGCTCGTCTTGTTCACTTTAGAGTGCTACCTCGTCGATATATAACTGACCAAATGAGACCAGTCCTTGGGTACACGGCCCTATAAAGTCAGAGAATAGTAGGACTTAAAAAGGACTGGCCTCGGTAGCTCAGTCGGATGTGCGTCTGAATGGTGATCAGGAGGACGCAGGTTCGATACCTGTCGGGTCGACAACATGCTTTCGTGGAGATTGATCACGAAATCTTTTCCATGGTCATTCTCTTCCTTCCGCTGATTCAAGAAGGGCAGTTGTCATTTTCTGGAGAAATAATGTGCACTTTACTGGATAACCGCTTATGTATAAGCTCGCCCAGGCAAACAAAGGACTTAAAAAGAACATCCCTGCAAACCTCCTTCAATACAAGACTCACAACATATCAATCAACCCTCCTACATAATCCTATAAAGTTGCACGGAGATATCCCTAATGGTTACTGAGTAATGGAGCATACTAGAATGTTTATGGACGGGCGGCAGTTTGTGAGTGTGGATGGACAGAACCACACCATAATATGACCGGGTGATTAAAAATGGCCATTTTTGACAATAAAGGGGACGCAACTGAACTATTTTTGATCTGATCTGATCCATTTTCAAACTCATCCGAGATGTTATATATGTCATTATTATCTGCAAGTGTCATTAAGATCTAACTAAACATGAAGACGCTAGGCTGTTCACAAGGTCAAAAATGATCATTTTTGAGAATCAAGGGCACATAACTCTGCTATTGTTGGTCCGATTTGACCCATTTTCAAACTCGTCCGAAATTTTTTATGCATGTCATTGTTATCTGCAAGTTTCATAAAGATCCAAAGAAACATGAAGAAGCTACGCTGTTCACAAGGGTTTTCCCATAGTGAGCCTATTGGACCTATCAGTTGCCATAGCAACCAAAGTTCTGGAGCAATTTTTCTAAAATGCATTTGCAAGCAATACCCCACCAAAGCCGTTACGTATAAAATTTGGTTGAGATCTGCCTGCAAGCTGCAAAGATCTTCAAATTTGAAAGTGTGGACGACGGAAGAAGACGGAGGCTGCCATCCTATAAGCTACCCCTAAGTTTCATAAAGATCCAAAGAAACATGAAGAAGCTACGCTGTTCACAAGGGTTTTCCCATAGTGAGCCTATTGGACCTATCAGTTGCCATAGCAACCAAAGTTCTGGAGCAATTTTTCTAAAATGCATTTGCAAGCAATACCCCACCAAAGCCGTTACGTATAAAATTTGGTTGAGATCTGCCTGCAAGCTGCAAAGATCTTCAAATTTGAAAGTGTGGACGACGGAAGAAGACGGAGGCTGCCATCCTATAAGCTACCCCTAAGAATTCATCTTATTTGAGCTAAAAAGCAAAGGCTCCAGACAAGTTTCCATTTTTATTTCCAGCTACAGGGTTTTGGAAGTGGGCAGCAAGTTAACAAATGAAAGCATTAAGTCTGTTCTCAAACAAAAATGGTATCAAGTTTTAAGTACTTCTGTTGACAAAAGATCATGTTTCCTCCATTTTAATTATGACATTTATGTTACTGGATTCATGGCACCTGCTGCTTGTCACGCTGAGTTTTTCTTGTATCAATGACACATCAACCGTTTCATGCATAAAAGGTCTTCTCCATATTTTATAAAACCCTCCTATGTTTATGTGTGGTCTTTTTTTTTCAGACTACTTCCCTAGAGCCTAGATCTCAGTCTGATAATGGGTGTGAACAGCAACTGTGAAGTCTTGTCTGTATCTTTTCTATTCATATCCCGGGGTCCACATCTGTACTAAAGAAATTTAATTGGCTACCAATATCAAAAGTTATTTTATGATACAAAAACCATTCAAATGGATAAAGCAAGGAGTGGCTTTATGAACTCAAGCACCTGCTTCCGGACATCAGTTCTAATTAACCCACTTAACAAGTCTGAGTAATGAACACCCATCTATAGATAGAGAAAAGTGGTGTTTGCAGAAGTAAATATTATTTTCATTCCTTTTGCTCCAGGACAAAGGTAAGAAGCGGTTCTAATGAGCACCAACAACCTATGTTGAGAACTGCCTCAATGAGGTGGTTCTAACGAGCTCTAACAACCTATGTTGTGAACAGAAATAAGAAAAATAAAATTAACCATTTTGGAGATAAGGATGCACAATATTGCATGTAGTGTTATCCAAATGTCAATTAACACATAAAACACCCAGCATAATAATAGCAGATGGAAAGTTTAATTTTTAAGACTATTTATCAGAGAAATCAGGCTTGACATTTCATGTGAATGATCATCCAGTAGATGACCTCCATGAAATATTGTGCACAAATATACTGTAAGATTCCCAAAAATTCAGACACCTTGAGGACTTGCTGTAATTCTCCTAAAATTTTAACGAATTTGTTTCTTGATCCAGCCAGGAGTCCAAATAGTGAAGACGGAATGGCAAAGAGTGCTGACACTGATCAGACTGTTCCTTCAGGAGCAGTCTGACCTTTATCTGCACTTTTGGCTTAAGCCTGTCTGTTTCAATACATAGGATCAATAGGGTATTACTTTCTCTGAACAATTAGATGAAATATTTCTATTTCTGTTTTAATTGGTACTTTAACTCTTATCCTCCTGTTCGAGACAACCCTTTTCTTTGCAAACAGTGTAGATCTTCTGAAGAAGCCATCTGATCAGGATCTACACTGTTTGACATTCAATTTAAGAATTTGTAGGAATAAATTACATCAAGTTATCCAATTGGTTCAAAGTCAGAAACGGGTATGGCTACATTAGGACAACTCAGCCGTGCGACATTGTGCATTTTTCACATCTCCAAAATGGCTACTAATCTTATGAAAATCCGTGATATTTTTCTTATTTTTCAATGAGGCGGTTCTAACGAGAGGTTGTGGATGTTCGTTAGAACCGCCTCAATGAGGCGGTTCTAATGAGTACCCACAAACTATGTCTTGGAGCAGAAATAAGAAAAATGATGTTCAAACAAGTAAACCATGTTCAAACAATTAAACCCCAGTTTTCTCTATACAATGTAGGGTTTAGTGGGGTCTTCATTTCAAGGACTTGTTCACGTGATGAAACTGAATATTCAGCAAGAGAAGGGTTAAGAGTAAAGACCAATGGGTACATCTGAACAGCCTTCACATAGCACACTGAAAAACCATGACTCCCTCATAAAAGGAAGTTATTCTGAGAAAAAAAAATGAATCCGACATACCATATTTACCATTTGTATTCAGACAGTTAGGCCTGAACAAACAGTGTAGACCCAGATGAGATGTAGCCTGCGGCATCTCATCAGGGTCTACACTGTTTGCAATTCATCCAGCTATTTTTAGACACAATATCTGGTCATAAAATTGTTAATTTTTAAATTACAGAAGAAATATGCATCACAAAAACACACCTATATAATTCTGACTCCCTTGTACCACAATTTTATATGGTAAATCTGGGGTTTACAGGGGTAAACCTTATTTTTCTTGTTTCTGCTCTAAAATATAGATATTTTGTGCAGAAGTAAGAAAATTATCACAATTTTTCATCTGAAAATTGTCTTTTTTTCGGCGGTAAAATTTACAATGTATTTGTATCGGCGTGTTTTTGCAATGGTAAGGGGTTGAGGTCTCCGTAAACTAAGGGTAAATACAGTAGGTTCCGGACAAAGAAAACTTCAAAATAATCAGATGTGTTTTAACCCTTGTCCTGCTGAGCCCAGATATGTCTTATCTTTCAAACAATGTAGATCCAGATCAGATGGCTTCTAAGAAGCCATCTGATCAGGATCTTCATTGTTTGCCATTCAGTTTATTAATTTGTTGCAAAAAATTGCATCAAGTAATCTGGTTGGTTGATAATCAGTAATGGGTGTGGCATATTTAAATATTCAGCAGGACAAGGGTTAAATGTTCTACAGGAAGGTAATCCTTTGGAAGCAAGGACTACAACACAGAAATGACAAACATTGAGCGTTACGATAACACATCCGTGCGACATAGTGCATTTTTCACATCTCCAAAATGACCGTTTTCCTGATGAAAATCCGTGAAAATTTTCTTAGAAATACGGCAAACATAGGTTGTGGGTGCTCACGAGTACCCACAACCTATGTCTTGGAGCAAAAATAAGAAAAATAATATATACCCCTGTAAACCCCAGTTTTCTCTATATAAAGTGGGGTATAGGTGGGTCTTCATATCACGGACTTGTTCACGTGATGGTGTACAGGCTTTTTTTCTGGGCCAGACTAGCTACATGTAATCTTAGCCAGATTGGCCTCAAGAGTGTCCTCAAATAATTTAAATTTCCACAGTGGATTTGATGATCCCTAAAGACTAGAAAACATAACCCACATCTTGATGAAGGGCAGTGGGACTTTTTAGGCCCCCACATCACGTGAACAAGTCTGTGAAATGAACATCCCCCTAAACCCCACTTTATATAGAGAAAACTGAGGTTTACGGAGGTAAACAGTATTTTCCCTATTTCTGTTCCAAGACATAGGTTGTGAGTACTCGTTAGAACCGCCTCAATGAGGCGGTTCTAATGAGCACCAAAAACCTATGTTTGGAGTATAAGTCAGAAAAATATCACAAATTTTCATCAGCAAAGTAGCCATTATGGAGATGAGAAATATGCACAATGTTACACGGGTGTGTTACCGCAATGAACATGGAGTGTACAGGCTTTTTTTCTGGGTCAGACTAGCTACATGTAATTTTAGCCAGTTTTGCCTCATGAGTGTCCTCAAATATTTTAAATTTCTGCAGTGGAATCGATGATCCCTAAAGACTAGAAAACATAACCCACATCTTGTGAAGGGCAGTGGGACTTTTTAGGCCCCCACATCACTTGTACAAGTCCGTGAAATGAACACCCCCCTAAACCCCACTTTATATAGAGAAAACTGGGGTTTAAGGGGGTAAACATTATTTTTCTAATTTTTACCCCAGGACATAGGTTGTGGGTACTCGTTAGAACCGCCTCAATGAGGCGGTTCTAACGAGCACCCACAACCTATGTTTGTAGTATTTGAAAGAAAAATATCGCATATTTTAATCAGAAAATTAGCCATTTTTGAGATGTGAAAAAATGCACTCTGCCATATGGGTGTGTTATCGTAATGACACAGTCCCTTTAACACAAGCTGTGTGTAAGCCAAGGTTACAACACAGAATTGAAAAACATGGAGTATATATACAAGTATTTTTCTGGACCAGACTAGCTAGTTTTAATCAGTGAGGCCTCATTAGTGATCCTGAAATATTTTAAATTTCCAGAGTGGAATCGATGATCCCATGGAACTAGAAAATATAGCCTACACCTTGATGAAGGGCTGTGAGACTTTTTAACCCTTGTCCTGCTGAGCCCGGATATGCCTTATCTTTCAAACAATGAGATCCAGATTGGATGGCTTCTGAAGAAGCCATCTGATCAGGATCTTCATTGTTTGTCATTCAGTTTATGAATTTGTCACAATAATTTGTATCAAGTAATCTGACTGGTTGATAATCAGTAGTGGGTGTGGCATATTTAAATATTCAGCAGGTCAAGAGTTAATGTCCTTTTACACTAGCTGTGGTGAAGTTATATATTGTATAAAACAGTAATCCTTTGGACGCAAGGACTACAACACAAAACTGTAAACCGTGGAGTATACAATTTTCTTTCTGGGCCAGACAAGCTTGGTTTGGCCAGTTAGGCCTCATCAGTGACCCTAATTTTTTTTTTATTTCTGCAATGAATCAATGATCCCAAAGGACTAGAAACTATAACCCACATTTTAATGAAGGGCAGGCAAAGACTACAAATGAGGCATATTTAACCAATAAAGACTAGAATCATCTTGCATGTCCACCAAATATGACAAGAGTTATCCCCCCTTTTTGGAAAGGAAAAACAAGAGGCCCATGGGCCACTATGCTCACCAGAGCTCAGGTGGGCACTGCCAAATTGCAGCCATGTATTTTAACATGATATCATTTTAATCTGCCAAATGAACCCCCATATCCAAATGAGCCTCCATGTGGACTCAGTATATGAAACAATAGGCCTTTTATGAAGTAGAGGGGGTGGGGTATGGACCCAATGGAGCCCTGGTTGGTATCACTAAATGTGTCTTATCACAAAGAACAAGAATATATATGGTTTAGCAGTGGGGATCTGCATGGTTGGAGATATAAGTGGAGGGGTTGGAGCATGCCCTGTCGTTCCCAGGAAAGCCCAAGATTGTTGTCCCTAAATGTGTCTCATCATAAGGACCAAGTATATATATGGTTTAGGGGTGGGAATCTGAACAGTTTCCAAGATATCCTTTCAAGAAGTGGAAAGGAGAGGACTGGCCCCTGCGGACACCCCTACAGTAGGTGTGCTAATAATAAGGAACAAGAACATATATGAATATGGGGTGGGGATTTGAATGGTTTCTGAAATATATGGCCTTTTATGAAGTGGAAGGGCGGGGCACATTGCCTCAGCACAAAGAGACCCCCAAGTTGGTGTGACTGAATGAGTCTTATCATAAGGAACAAGAATATATATGGTTTAGGGGTGGGGATCTGAACTATTTCTGAGATATGTGGCTTTTAATGAAGTCAAGCGGTGGAGCAAGGCCCGGGAATGCCCCAGGGTTTCACAAGCTGGTGTCAATGAATGTGCCTTATCATAAGGAAGATGAATATATATGGTTTAGGGGTGGGGCTCTGAACAGTTTCTGAGATATAAGGCCTTTTGTGAAGTGCATGGGTGGGGCAAGGCCCAGGGAGACCCCCAGGTTGGTGTCACTGAAAGTGTCTTATCATAAGGTACAAGAATATATATAGTTTAGGGGTGGGGTCTGTAAGGTTTCCGAGATATTGTGATATTATGAAATGGAGGGGGTGGGGCATGGCCCCAGCACATCCCTGGGGACCCCCAGGTTGGTGTCACTGAATGTGTCTCATCATAATGAACAAGAACATATATGGTTTAGGGGTGGGGATCTGAACAGTTTCTGAGATATATGGCCTTTTGTGAAGTGAAGGGACGGGGCATGGCTCCGGCGCACCCCGGAAGACCCGCAATTTGGGGTCAATGAATGTGTCTTATCATAAGGAGCAAGAATATATATGGTTTAGGGGTGGGGATCTGTAAGGTTTCCGAGATATTGGGCCTTTAATGAAATGGAGGGGCGGGACATGGCCCCGGCGCATCCCGGGGGACCCCCAGTTTGATGTCACAGAATGCGTCTTATCATAAGGAACAAGAGTATATAGGGTTCAGGGGTGGGGATCTGAATGGTTTCCGAGATATTGGGCCTTTTATGAAGTGGAGGGGGTGGGGCATGGCCTCGGCACATCCCGGAGGACCTCCAGGTTGGTGTCACTGAATGCGTCTTATCAATAGGAACAAGAATATATATGGTTTAGGGGTGGGGATCTGTAAGGTTTCTGAGATATAAGGCATTTTATGAAGTGGAGGGGGCGGGGCATGGCCCCGGCACAACCTAGGGGACCCCCAGGTTGACATAAAAGCATATGGCTGAGAGAAGTTTACTCAAGGAACATGTTTATGTAAGTTTTGTCAAAATATCTGCAATGACTTGGCAGTAAATGCCATTTTTCAGTTTTCCCCATTATAAGTCAATGGAAACTCTAAGTTGCCATAGCAACAAAACTAAAAGGCCAAATTTCATAAAAAACACAAAACCTGTAAAGGCAAATATGGTGAATATTTTCATATAGTCTCAGCCTCCTAGAGCATATGGTTTCTGAGGAGATGATTTTTCAAGTATTTTTTGTCTATTTTTTTATTTTGGTTTCCATGGCAACCAACAAAAATGAGCAGAAGGCCTAAAATCATATGGCAGATAGTAGATCGCCTATGGAACATTTCTTTGAAAGTTTTGTCAAAATATCTGCAGAGGCTTGGCAGTAAATGCCATTTTTCTATTTTCCCCATTATAAGTCTATGGGCACTCTAAGTTGCCATAGCAACCAAACTAATGAGCCGATTTTCATTAAAAACACAAACTTTCAATCCCCCTGCCCAAGGATGCTACAGATGAAATTTGGGCTGAATCGGCCCAGTGGCTTCAGAGGAGATGTCGTTTGAAAATGTTGACGAAGACGCAGACGCAGACGACGCAGACGACGACGGACAACTGCTTATCCTATAAGCTCCCCCGGAGCCTTCGGCTCTGGTGAGCTAAAAAACGCTATATTATTTTCATCATGTATGTGCGTCTGGACTTCCATCCGTTCGCCCATCATCTGTTTGACAAACCAAGTGAATGCAACGATTTCTTTTGGCCTATTGTGACCAAACTTGGTACATATATTGCACAGGGACTGCAGATGGGCACAAAGGTATCCAAATTTGGATCTGACCCCTTGGAACATGGTGTGAGGTCAAATGTCAATTTTTAAGAAAATGCTTGAGAATGCAACCACTTTTTCATTTCTTGGTCTATGGTTACAAAACTTGGTACACTCTTGCTTAGGGACTGCAGATGCATGTGCAGGTATCCAAATTTTGATCCGAACCATCGGGATAATTAGGTGATGTCAAAGGTCAAGTTTTGAACAAGAGGACCATGATGGTCCTATATCGCTCACCTGAGCAGGGCAGGGCGATCTTTGGCCACAGGTCCATAAATTGAACAATTTTGGTAGAGGTCAACTAAATGAAGCTTAATAACAAATATCAAAGTCCTGGGCCTTCTGGTTTCAGACAAGAAGATTTCTAAAGGTTTAACTATATAAGTCTATGTAAAACCAGTGGGCCCTGACGTGGAGTGAATTTTGCTTCATACCAAATATCAAAGACCTGGGCCTTCTGGTTTCTGACAAGGAGATTTTTAAAGGTTTTATCCCTATATAAGCCTATGTTAAACCTTTGGGCCCCGGCACGGGGGCATTTTTGGCTCCAGGGCTTTAATTTGAACAATCTTGGTAGAAGTCCACTAGATGAAGCTTCATACAAAATATCAAAGACCTAGGCCTTCTGATTTCAGAGAAGATTTTTAAAGGTTTTTTTTTTATTCATTTTCCCCTTTTTGTTGCCATTGCAACCAGAGTTCTGCATGGAATGGAATTCTTTGAACAAAATTGAGAGAGGACCATCCAAAGATCATTTCTGCTAAATTTGGTCAAAATCTGTTCAGTGGTTTAGGAGGAGATGTTGTTTAAAGGAATTGTGGACCGACATCCGGACGGACGACGACAACGGACGGTGACTTATCACAATAGCTCCCCCGGAGCCTTCGGCTCAGGTGAGCTAATAAGCGGGTATTTGTGATGGTCACCATCCACTGCAGGATCTAGTTCTCTTTGGGTAGTCTATACACTGTAGAAGGTTTATGCAATCACTCAGTGAAGAATGCATTGATGAGCAGGCTGATCTGTCTTCACTAGTTGTACAATTCTTATTTTGGGGTTTTGTCACATCTGTGTGATAAAGTGTCACTTTTCTGTAAAAAGTTTTAATATTTTTCTTGTTTATGTTGTATGTGCTCGTTCGAACTGCATGTATACACTTGAAAAAACCTGTTTTCTCTTCATAAACTTGGGTTAAGAGGGGTGTTCATTACAAAGACTTGTTAGCATGCTGAACATATGGCTCAAAAATGAGCCAAGTAAATACTTTAAAGCTTGAGCTACCGTATTCGCCCTAATTACCGCACCGTGCGCTTAGTTTTTTCAAAATTGTGTCAACAAATCGTGGTGAAAAATCGACCTATTAAGCGCACACAAATCATTCTGGTAACTGTATTGGCAGGTGAACTGTCTTGTTCCCCGCTTCACTGTTGAAGAAATAACGGTAAGTTTTTATAGATTTCCCGTGAAAGCTTCAATGGGAGGTTTCTGTAAGGTGTGCGCTTATGCATATTTTTTCAAAAATAGCTTTGGTGTGCGCTTATAGGAGCATGTGCGGTAATTAGGGCGAATACGGTATCTCCTATTCTGTCTTTGGAAAGAACAACAAGACAAGAGGTGGCATTTGTTTGTTTGAACTGAGGTCTTACATCGAAGTCAAACACTATATAGGTCATTTTGGAGATGTTGCTTCCACTTTTGGTAACGTCTCAAGCCCTAACACCCAAACAAACCAATTTGCTTTAAATGCAGGGACTGTCTGACTCGCACAACTTTGCCTGGGCAGCCTTAGACCTTCTAAATGGTTTACCAGGAAGAACTAATGTGAGGTCAGTTTCAGCCTTGCATCGATGCACCATGGAGCCCAATCTATTTCTCCAAGCCCTAATGGGTAGGGGCCCCATTGTACTCACCCCCATGCAGAGGAAAGGAAAAGCCTAACATATTTTGTGCGATTTCAGGGAGACAACTCTGGGGACTACCTGTTTTCTGCTCTTCTGCAATCTTTTTTTTGCAAACTGGTAGTGCAGCAATTTATTTATTTATTTATTAACTCATTTATTTAAACCCTTTTTTAAATGGAATAAAATCTTCCCCGTTATACAAACCAAGAATTCATTTCGAAATTAAGGGGTGCTAGGGCAAGTTATTCTTTCAATTCCATAAGACGATTGTTTTTGAAAAAACTATAGGGTGTCTGATATTGATCTGCACTGTTAAATAAAAGTAACCACTTTGAGGGTTCTTGTCAGGTTGATATAATGTATTTCAAGATCCTAAAATTCTACAGATCAAAGTCATCTACACGAGAGTCATCTATGCCCAATATCACTCACATGACCGAGTTTGCATGTTTGTGTCTACTTGTCCAACAATAATTTTAGTCCTAACACGGCCAAGTAATGACCTTCAAGACTTCTATATCACCAATTAAACTACCAATTAGGTCATTTGCATACATTATTTCAAACGTTCTAAAACTGCCTCCCTATAAAAATAGTGGAAGTACACCGATATCTCATAAACACTATTGCTGGGGGGTGTAAACAAGAAAACAGTGGTACACAAACAACCTTGTTATATCTTACAAAAATGTACAGATTGTATGGAAAAATGAGCATTCATGGTCATTTCTCTATACAATCTCTACATTTTAAAAAAAGGTCATTTTTTTCTATATAATCTATTCATTTTCAAGATCCAGCACTAAACCCTGCTATATCCCAAACCATAGTCTAACAAACCATGATTTTTCCGTGTATGCCGAATATACATATTCGGATTATTCCCCTTAAAAAGGTCAGATCAGTGGCTCTTAGAAGCTTTATCACAGTTCTTCACCTTTATAGAAAGTGTTATTTCCCATCGACAGACTCATTGCATTCAATTGTATCTTTCTTTTGGTGGTTCAAGGCAGTTTCCATCTGGATATTTTTCTTTGAATCTAGTCACTATTTCTGGATCTACTAATCTAACACCTTCTAGCTGATTCCCAAGTGTGATCCTGTAAATAGAAGTAACATAAAAATGAGCCAGCGCATGAAAAAACCTACAATAAGAGATGTGCACCCAACAAGACTCAGCTCAGCCTGCACATCTACGCAGCCTGATCAGAGTCTTCGTTGTGTGCTCTTAGGATAGATAAGGGACCAATGCTTCTTCATGCAGCAAGAGAAGTCTCTGGTTAGGCTATATGGATGGGCAGGCTGATCTGAGTCTTCGATAGGCGCACATGCCTTATCGTAGGTTTTGTCGTACGCTGGCTCAAATAGAAATAACATATAACAACACCATGAACTTAATTATTAATATGACTTAGCTAAAATGCAAATACCATAATGGTTCTATGTACATGTTTAAGGACAGACTGGTCTCAGCAAACAGTGCAGACCCAGATCAGACTGCTCCTTCAGGAGCAGTCTGATCAGGGTCTACACTGCCATTCTGTCTGCAATTTTGGGGATTCTTGCTGGATCAAGAAACATTTTTAAAACTTTTTGGAGAATTACAGCAAGTCCTTTAGATGTCTGAATTTTTAGGATTTTTACGGTAATTCTATAAATATGGATAGTATACAACACTTTATTTGTGACTCACATAATGACAAACATGAAATGTGCCAATCAAAGGCAGACAAAAAAGAACTGTGAAAAGAATGACACAAATAACCTTCAACTGTCCTGCTGAACTTCGATGACCCCTACCTTTGAAAACAGTGAAGATCCAAATCACTGGACCCAGCCCATCGGGGCTTGGTGAAATAGATGGGCTACATGATGCTTCCATGCAGAGCTGAAACTGATCGCACACGAGTACTGGTAAACCACTTAGAGGATCTAAGCCTGCCCAGGCAAAGCTGTGCGAGTCGGACGTCCATGCTTTTAAACCAAATTGGTTTCATTGGGGGACAGGGCTTGAGATGTCATTTCATCTCAATGTTGGGTAAAAATCCCACAAAATTGGAAGCAACGTCGTCAAAATGACCTATACAGTGCTGAGGGGGATGTTAAACCTCAAATCAAACAAAACAAACCAGATCCAAATCAGATGGGTCTACACCTGTTGTCATTCAGTTTGCGAATTTGCAATATATCAAAGAAACTGATTGTTTGATTATCCAAAATGGGTGCGGCAAATTAATTTATTCAGCTGGATAAATGAAAAACAAATAAACAAATGGATAACAAAATAACCCCAAAACAATATGCCTGCTCAAGTGTTTCAAAGTCGCTGACACAATATATAGCAAGAGGTGGTGAGAAGTATACCGGACAAAATAAACAAGAGCTGTCGCAAGACAGCACAGCTTGCCTGTTTCGCGCCTTCAAGATATAAGGTAAAACTATTGAACCATGAAATATGGGTCACACTCACCTACATATATTTTGAGGTCAATCATCAGGTCACATGGAACATATATTCCAGATATTACATTTCAGAATCAAATAGTGTCTGAATTATAAGGCAAAATCACTGAACCACGAAAATAGGTCACACTGGCCTAGATATATTTCTATGTCAATCATCTGGTCACATGGAAGTGATTATTCAGATATGAAGTTTCTCCATCAAATAGTATTCAAGATATAAGTCAAAGTCACTGAACCATGAAATATAGGTCACACTGACCAACATATATTTTGAGGTCAATCATCTGGTTGCATTGAAGTAATATCCCAGGTATAACATTTCATTATCAAACTAGAGAAAGCGACCAGTGGGTCACGTATACCCCCGGCCAGCACCACCCTCTGATATCTGATATCTTTCGAGCTTGTATGTAATATGAATGAAGAAGTGAAGAAGCTATAAGAATCTATAAATGTGCTTGTAAAAGCTAAACCAAACATAAAAATTCTAAATAGACCAAGCGGGGAGGGCATCAAAGTCACTGAAGGGGTGGAGGCATCAATGTTACTGAAGCAGCAGGGTGGGTATGCATCAATGAAATCTTTGGACTGGTATGCAACATTGATGCAAGTATCAATTGAATTTGTCTTAGAGTTTAGAACATACAGGCATCCATAAACTTTGTCATAAAACTTTAACCAAATGTAAAATTTCTAAGTCCATGACCTTGAAGCTGAGGTAAAGGTCACCATGAGTGGGAAGGGAGATGCATCACAAAATCTTTGGACTGCTATGCAACACGGAATCAAGTATCAACTGAATTTGTCTTAGAGTTTAGAACATAACAGGCATCTATAAACTTGTCATAAAACTTTAACCAAAGGTAAAATTTCTAAGTCTGTGACCTTGACCTCAAGGTCACCGTAGGGGATGAGACATGCATCAATGAAATCTTTAGCCAGTATGTAACTTCAGTGTAAGTATCAACTAAATCAATCAAAGGGTTCAGAAGATACAATCTCTTAGAAACTTAACGCAAAACTTTAACTACAATGTTAATGGATGGATGGAAAGATGGATGGATGGAAGGACGGGCGGAAGGACGAAAACTATATACCCCCATAGCATACTTCATATGCCGGGGGCATAAATAGTATTCACGATAAAAGGCAAAATCACTGAACCATGAAATATAGGTCACAATGACTTAGATATACTTTGAGGTAAACCATCAGGACACATGGAACTAATAAACCAGTTATGACATTTCTCCATTAAATAGTATTCAAGATAATAGGCAAAATCACTGAACCATGAAATATAGGTCACACTGACCTAGATATATGTTGAGGTCAATCAGCAGGTCACATGAACTAACAAGAGGCCCATGGGCCACTATGCTCACCAGAGCTCAGGTGGGCACTGCCCATTGACAGCCATGTACATGTATTTTAACATGACATCATTTTAATCTACCAATTATAAATAAGTTCTGAATAGTTAGATCCTTTGGAAGCAAAGAATACACCAAATAAACAAAAATAGCAGACTCGGTTTTATTGAGTCTGTTCATGACCAGTACTGAAAAGTGCTACACCGGCCACGCCCTCTAGCACCGGCTTAGGCAGAACTCTATTTTCAAAATGATTCTAAATGAACTCAATGATCCCAAAGGACCAGAAAATATAATCTGCACTATGATGGATAAAGTCTCCCAAATGAACCCCTATATCCAAATGAGCATCCATCTGGACTCAGTATCTAAAACATTAGGCCTTTTATTAAGTAGAGGGTGTAGCGCATGGACAAAATGGAGCCCTGGCTGGTATCACTAAATGCGTCTTATCATAAAGAATAAGAATAAATATGGTGTAGCAGTGGGGATCTGTATACCAGAGTTATAAGGCCTCTTAAGCGGTGGAGGGGTTGGGGCATGTCCTGTTGATCCCAGGAAAGCCCAAGATTATTGTCCCTATAAGGACCAAGAATATATATATATATATGGTTTATGGGTGGGAATCTGAATGGTTTCTGATATATGAGGCCCTTCTATCACGTGGAGAGGAGAGGAATGGCCCCTGCGACCCCCAAGTGGGTGTGCTATTGATAAGGAACAAGAACATATATGATTATGGGGTGGGGATTTGAATGGTTTCTGAAATATATGGCCTTTTAAAGTGGAGGGGCGGGGCGCATTGCTGTAGCACAAAGTGACCCCCAGGTTGGTGTGACTGAACAAGTCTTATCATAAGGAACAAGAATATTATAGTTTATGGGTGGGGATCTGAATGATTTCTGAGATATATGGCTTTTAATAAAGTAAAGCAGTGGGGCATGACCCAGGCAGTCCGGATGACTCCCAAGCTAGTGTTATTTGAATGTGTCTTATCACAAAGAAGATAATTATATATGGTTTAGGGGTGGGGCTCTGAACAGTTTCTGAGATATATAGCCTTTTGTGAAGTGGTGGGGTGGGGCAAGGCCCTGGCTTGACCCGTAAGACCTCCAGGTTGACGTCAATGAATGTGTCTTATCATAAGGAACAGCAATATATATGCTTTGGGGTGGGGATCTGTAAGGTTTCCAAGATATTGGGTCTTTGATGAAATGAAGGGGTGGGGCACGATTCCGGCACATCCTGGGGGACCCCCAGGTTAGTGCCAATGAATGCGTCATATCATAAGAAAGAAGAATATATAAGGTTTTGGGATGGGGATCTGAATGGTTTCTGAGATAGATGGCCTTTTGTGAAGTGGAGGGGTGGGGCAAGGCCCCAGCGCACCCAGGAAGACCCCTAAATTGGTGTCAATGAATCAGTCTCTTCATAAGGAACAAGAATATATAGGGTTTAGGGGTGGGGATCTGTTAGGTTTCCAAGATATTGGGTCTTTTATGAAATGGAGGGGGTGGGGCATGACCCCGGCACAAGCCGGGGGACCCCCAGGTTGGTGTCACTGAATGCGTCTTATCATAAGGAACAAGAATATATATGGTTTTGGAGTGGGGATCTAAATGGTTTCTGAGATATATGGCCTTTTGTGAAGAAGAAGGGGTGGGGCAAGGCCCAGGCACACCCTGGGAGACCCCCAAGTTGGTGTCAGTGAATGTATATTTTCATAAGGAACAAGAATATATATGGTTTAGGGGTGGGGGTCTGTTAGGTTTCCAAGATATTGGGCCTTTTATGGAATGGAGGGGGTGGGGCATGACCCCGGCACGTACCGGAGGACCCCCAGGTTGGTGTCACTGAATGCATCTTATCATAAGGAACAAGAATATATATGGTTTTGGGGTGGGGATCTGGATGGTTTCCGAGTTATATGGCCTTTTATGAAGTGGTGGGGGTGGGGCATGGCCCCGGCTTAACCTGGGGGACCCCCATGTTGGCATTGAAGCATATGGCTGAGAGACATTTACTCAAGGAACATTTCTATAAAAGTTTTGTCAAAATATCTGCAATAACTTGGCAGCAAATGCCATTTTTCAATTTTCCCCATTATAAGTCTATGGAAAATCTAAGTTGCCATAGCAACCAAACTAAAGAGCCGAATTTCATTAAAAACACAAAACCTGTAAAGGCATATATGGTGAATATTTTCATAAACTCTCAGCCTCATAGAGCATACGGTTTCTGAGGAGATGATTTTTTAAGTATTTTCTTTTTCTATTTTTTTCAATTTGGTTTCCATGGCAACCAATACAAATGAGCAGTAGGCCTAAAATCATATGGCAGATAGTAGATTACCTAAGGAATATTTCTATGAAAGTTTTGTCAAAATATCTGCAGCTGCTTGGCAGTAAATGCCATTTTTCAATTTTCCCCATTATAAGTCTCTGGAAACTCTAAGTTGCCATAGCAACCAAACTAATTAGCCGAATTTCATAAAAAACACAAACTTTCAATCCCCCAACCAAAGGATGCTACAGATGAAATTTGGGCCCAATCGGCCCAAAGTGTTGACGTCACCAGACGCAGACGACAACGCAGACGACGGACAACTGCCTATCCTATAAGCTCCCCCGGAGCCTTCGGCTCTGGTGAGCTAAAAATCAAGGTGTGTGTGTGTGTGTATGTGAATTCAGGTTTAATGTCGCTTTCAAAAAATTTTCAGTCATATCACGACGGTGTCTGGTTGCGACAGGGAGCTCAGTGATCACTTTTATAGTGCTGCCTCACTGAAGTATCAAGTCCCAGACACATAACATGACACCACACCCAGTCACATTATCCTGACACTGGGTCGACCAGTCCTATCTCTACCTCGTAAATCTGAGTGCCAAGCGAGGAGCAGCTAGTACCATTTTTAACGACTTTGGTATCGAATAGCAAAGGCATGGGCCTTCTGGTTTTTGTCAAGAAAATTTTTAAAAGTTTTCTCTATATAAGTCTATGTAAAACATAAAACCAATGGGCCCAAGGGAAGGGCCATTTTTGGCCCCCATGCTATGATTTGAACGATCATGGTAGAGGTCCATAAGATGAAGCTTCATACCAAATATCAAAGACCTGGGCCTTCTGGTTTCAGACAAGATTTGTTTGCTTGTTTTATTTGAGGTTTAACATCCCCTGTATAGGTCATTTTGGAGAAGCTGCTTCCAATTTTGTGGGACTTTTACCCTACATTGAGATGAAATATCATGTCGCCCAATGAAACCAATAGGGTTTATAAGCATGGACGGTCCTGCTCACACCGCTTTACCTGGGCAGGCTTAGGTCCTCTAAGCTGTTTACCAGTACTTGTGTGCGGTCGGATTTCAGCTCTGTGTGGAAGCATCATGCAGCCCAATCTATTTCTTCAAGCCCTGATGGGCAGGGCCAGGTTTCAGACAAGAAGATTTTTATATGTTTTCCCTATATAAGCCTATATAAAACCGTTTTTGGCCCAAGGGCTATAATTTGAACAACCTTGGAAGAGGTCCACTAGATGAAGCTTCAAACCAAATATCAAACACCTGGGCCCTCTGGTTTCAGACGAGAATATTTTTAAAGATTTTCCCTATTTAAGTCTATGTAAAACCAGTGGGCCCCAGCGTGGGGGCATTTTTAGCCCCAGGGCTATAATTTGAACAATCTTGGTAGAGGTTCACTAGATGAAGCTTCATATCAAATATCAAAGACCTGGGCCTTCTGGTTTCTGACAAGAAGATTTTTAAAGGGTTTCCCTATATAAGCCTATGTAAAACCAGTGGTCCCCGGCATGGGGCATTATTGGCCCCAGGGCTATAATTTGAACAATCTTGGTATAGGTCCATTAGATGAAGCAACATGCTAAATAGCAAAGACCTGGGCCTTCTGTTTTCAGAGAAGAAGATTTTTAAAGGTTTTCACTATATAAGCCTATGTAAAACCAGTTGACCCTTGGCCGGGGTCATGTTTGGCCCCAGGGCTATAATTTGAACAATCTAGGTAGAGGTCCATTAGATGAAGCTTCATACCAAAAATCAAAGACCTGGGCCTATTGCTTCAAAGTAGAAGATTTTATAAGGTTTTCCCTATGTAAGCCTATGTAAAACTTACTAAAATCAATGGGCCCCGGCGTGGAGGCGTTTTTGGCCCCTGGGCTATTTTTGGAACAATCTTGGTAGAGGTTCACTAGATGAAGCTTCATACCAAATATCAAAGACCTGGGCCTTCTGGTTTCAGACAAGAAGATTTTTATATGTTTTCCCTATATAAGCCTATGTAAAACAAGTGGGCCCCGGCGCGGGCCGCTTTTGGCCCCAGGGCTATAATTTGAACAATCTTGGTAGAGGTTCACTAGATAAAGCTTCATACGAAATATCAAAGACCTGGGCCGTCTGGTTTCAGACAAGAAGATTTTTATATGTTATCCCTATATAAGCCTATATAAAACCAGTGGGCCCCTGGGCTGGGCTGTTCTTGGCCCGAGGAATATAATTTGAACAACCTTGGTTGAGGTCCAGTATATGAAGCTTCATACCAAATATCAAAGACCTGGGCTTTCTGGTTTCAGACAAGAAGATTTTTAAAGGTTTTCCCTATATAAGCCTATGTAAAACCAGTGGGCGACGGCGCGGGGGCATTTTTGGGCCAAGGGCTATAATTTGAACAATCTTGGTAGAGGTCCA
Source organism: Lucinisca nassula (assembly GCA_963580285.1). Lineage (NCBI taxonomy): Eukaryota > Metazoa > Mollusca > Bivalvia > Lucinida > Lucinidae > Lucinisca > Lucinisca nassula. The sequence continues at coordinate 113,933,072 of OY757017.1, read as the reverse complement.
CTAGATGAAGCTTCATACCAAAAATGAAAGACCTAGGTCTTCTGGTTTCAGGGAAGAAGATTTTTAAAGTTTTTTTCTTATTTTCCCCTTCTCATTGCCATGGCAACCATAGTTCTGCATGGAATTGAATTCTTTGAACAACTTTGCGAGAGGACCACCTGAGGATCATTTCTGCCAAGTGTGGTCAGAATCTGTTCAGTGGTTTAGGAGGAGATGTTGTTTAAAGAAATTGTGGACGGATGGACGATGACGGACGGTGAGTGATCACAATAGCTCCCCCGGAGCCTTCGGCTCAGGTGAGCTAAAAAGGCTTCAAGAAGTACACAGAAAACTTACTAAGCGAAACCGAACAAGCAATATGTTCAAAGATCCGAAAAGAAGGAATATTAATCTATGCCATGCTGACATTTCATTCAATTTTGACAGTTTATAACAAATGTATCAAGTGTAGAGTTTGGGATAAAAAAAAGGTAAACGGGAATATTACACTGAATGGGTTTTTTTTTATTTTTGTCCAGTATACTTCCAAGGATCATTTTTCTAGCTTCTTCCTCCATTAACTCTTATCCTGCTGAATAAATTAATTTAACTACACCCATTTCTGACTTTCAACCAATCAATCTACTTGATGTTATTTATTTATTTATTCAAACACAAAAACTTAATGACAGTGTAGATCCTGCTCAGATGGCTTCTTGTTTGGATCAACACTGTTTGTTAAGATAAGGGTTGTATTAAAACTAACAATAATAATTGCTTTCATTTACAGGGAATAATACATTTAGGAAACTAGTACTAATCTTCCATGTGGCCCAGTATTTTCCTCCGTAGAAGCCAGTACCAAGCGATGTTGATAGTCTCTTGCTCAAGGAAACAACACTTGATTTTAGTGGAGATCGAACCCTGTACCTCTAGATCTCGAGTCCAATGCTTTACCCCTGCACCACAGTGCTACTTATTCAGGAAGGAAAAGGATCCAACATATACTCTCTCAATTAAAATGCATAATCTAAACACTTGCTAAAACTGCTTTCTCCACATGTGCCCAACCTCCTTGAGGCAATTCTAACAAGAACCCATAACATATGGGCCCCGTCAAGCGATTTTGGTACATATCGCCTATGCAAGCAGCGAAGGTTCAGGCGAGCCTGCGCATCCGCGCAGTCTCGCCAGAACCTTTGCTGCTCGCTCATACAAACAGTGAATCAAGAGGAACCTTCAGACAGAAAGCCATATCCCTGGCCCTTCTGAATGGCTGGGCATGCGCAGTTAAAATTTGTCATGACGGAATGCTCGAAGACACAAATTCGCTTGGCGGGGCTCATATAGTTCTAACAAGAAATAAGGGAAATAATCCCTTAATTATCTTCCTTACTCCACTTTTTCTTCAGGCATGATAAAAAGTTGGTAGACCAGTAACAATATTACAGTGTTATTATTCAAGTAATTTCGTATTGACCAAGTTATAGACTCGAGGTCTGCAGTATTGGACTGAGGTCAAAGGCCGAGGCCAATACAGCAGACAGAGGACCTGTAACTTGGCTAGTTATTATATGGACACGATTCTAAACATAAACGTCCAAAATCCACTAATATTTCAGATAGAGTATATAATGCTTTTGTGCACTGCACTTCTAGATAATGCCCTTTACAAATGGGTGAAGTTTCATTTGGATACCTAATGCCTTTTCAGTTATTGTCCAGACAAAATTCTGAACAAAACAAAACAAGAGGGCCCAGAGGGCCCTGGTTCGCTCACCTGATCCAATGTAAAACAAGTGGGCCCCGGGCAGGGTCAATTTTGGCCCCAGGGCTATAATTTGAACAATCTTGGTAGAGGTCCACAAGAAGAAGCTTCATATCGAATATGAAAGACCTGGGCTTTGTGGTTTCAGAGAAGAAGATTTTATAGGTTTATCCTGCATATAGAACTCTTTGTAAAACAAGATTTTCCCTATATAAGTCTATGTTAAACCAAAGGGCCCCGGAGCGGGGGCATTTTTGGCCCCAGGGCTATAATTTGAACAATCTTGGTAGAGGTCTACTAGCTGAAGCTTCATAACAAATATCGAAGACCTAAGCCTTGTGTTTCAGAGAAGATGATTTTTAAAGATTTTCCCTATATAAGTCTATGTAAAACCAAAGGGCCACATGGCGGGGGCATTTTTAGTCTCAGGGCTATAATTTGATCAATATTTATAGAGGTCCACTAGCTGAAGCTTCATAACAAATATTGAAGACCTAAGCCTTGTGGTTTCAGAGAAGAAGATTTTTCAAGATTTTCCCTATATAAGCCCATGTCAAACCAAAGGGCCCCGGGATGGGGGCATTTTTGGCCCCAGCACTATAATTTGAACAATCTTGGTAGAGGTCCACAAGATGAAGCTTCAGACCAAATATCAAAGACCTGGGCCTTGCAGTTTCAGAGAAGAAGATTTTTAAAGATTTTCCCTATATAAGCCTATGTAAAACAAAAGGGCCCCGGTGCGGGGGCATTTTTGGCCCCAGCACTATAATTTGAACAATCTTGGTAGGGGTCCACTAGATAAAGCTTCATACCAAATATCAAAGACCTGGGCCTGGCGGTTTCAGAGAAGAAGATTTTTCAAGATTTTCCCTATATAAGCCCATGTAAAACCAAAGGGCCCCAGTGTGGGGGCATTTTTAGCTCCAGCACTTTAATTTGAACAATCTAGGTAGGGGTCCACTAGATGAAGCTTCATACCAAATATCAAAGACCTGGGCCTTTCGGTTTCAGAGAAGAAGATTTTTAAAGATTTTCCCTATATAAGCCCATGTAAAACAAAAGGGCCCCGTTGCGGGGGCATTTTTGGCCCCAGCACTATAATTTGAACAATCTTGGTAGGGGTCCACTAGATGAAGCTTCATACCAAATATCAAAGACCTGGGCCTTGCGGTTTCAGTGAAGAAGATTTTTTAAGTTTTCGGTGAAAAAAATCTATTTTTGGCTACTGTGACCTATATGTGCAACAGACCGGAACCATTTGAACAACTTTGAAAGGGGACCACCCAAGGATCATTCCTGTGAAGTTTGGTCAAAATCCGATCAGTGGTTTAGGATGAGATGTCGTTTGAAGAAAAAGTTTACGGACGCACGGACGCACGCACGAAGGACGACGGACAAAAAGTGATCCCAAAAGCTCACCTTGTCACTACGTGACAGGTGAGCTAAAAACAAAACAAACACAAAGTCCAATAACTCCACTGATAATGTTGATAGAGTTATGGCTAATGTGCACTGAATTTCTGCACAAAGCCCTTTACATGTGTGTGAAATTAATAAAGAATTGTCTTGACAAAACTCTAAACAAAAAGCACAAACTCTGCTTCTAATGCAGATAGAGTTATGGCCCTTATGGACTGCACTTCTCAGTCCCAGTTACAGGTGTTCGACGTTTCATTTGGATATCTCAAGCTGTTTCCGAGTTATTTTATACGGACAAAATTCTAAACAAACTACACAAAGTCCAATAACTCTGTTCATATTGCAGAGTTATGATTCTTGTTCACTGCAATTCTACTCCGCTCCATTTACAAGTACATGTATGTGACGTTTCATTTGTATACCCCAAGCGTATTTTAGTTATTATCCAGACAAAGTTCTGAACAAAAAACACAAAGTCCAATACCCCCACTAATATTGCAGCTATAGTTATGGCCATTGTGCACTGCACTTCTCCACTGTGTTCTTTACAAGGGTGTGGAAATTCATTTAAATATCTCAAGGAGTTTTTGAGTTATTGTCCGGACAAAATTCTGAACAAAAAATCCAAGGACCAATAACTCCACTGACATTGCAGAAAAAGTTATGACCCTAGTGCATTGTACTTCCCCACAGTACCCTTTTCGAGTGTGTAAAGTTTCATTTGGATATCTCAAGCGGTTTTCAGGTCCGAACAAAAGTCTAAATAAAACAAAAGGCCCATGGGCCACTATGCTCACCAGAGCTCAGGTGGGCACTGCCCAATGACAGCCATGTATTTTAACATGGTATCATTTTAATCTACCAATTATAAAGTCTCCCAAATGAACCCCTATATCCAAATGAGCATCCATCTGGACTCAGTATCTAAAACATTAGGCCTTTTATTAAGTAGAGGGTGTAGGGCATGGACCCAATGGAACCCTGGTTGGTATCACTAAAAGCGTCTTATCATAAGGAATAATATAGTGTAGCAGTGGGGATCTGTATACCGGAGTTATAAGGCCTCTTAAGTGGTGGAGGGGTTGGGGCATGTCCTGATGATCCCAGGAAAAGCCCAAGATTGTTGTCCCTATAAGGACCAAGAATATATATATATATGGTTTATGGTGGGAATCTGAATGGTTTCTGATATATGAGGCCCTTCTATGACGTGGAGAGGAGAGGAATGGCCCTGGCGACCCCCAAGTGGGTGCGCTATTGATAAAGAACAAGAACATATATGATTATGGGGTGGGGATTTGAATGGCTTCTAAAATATATGGCCTTTTAAAGTGGAGGGGCGGGGCGCATTGCCCTAGTACAAAGTGACCCCCAGGTTGGTGTGACTGAATGAGTCTTATCATAAGGAACAAGAATATTACAGTTTATGGGTGGGGAGCTTAATGATTTCTGAGATATATGGCTTTTAATGAAGTACGAAGCAGTGGGGCATGACCCAGGCAGTCCGGATGACTCCCAAGCTAGTGTTATTTGAATGTGTCTTATCACAAAGAAAATAATTATATATATGGTTTAGGGGTGGGGCTCTGAACAGTTTCTGAGTTATATAGCCTTTTGTGAAGTGGTGGGGTGGGGAAAGGCCCTGGCTTGACCCGGGAGACCTCCAGGTTGAAGTCAATGAATGTGTCTTATCATAAGGAACAACAATATATATGGTTAGAGGTGGGGATCTGTAAGGTTTCCAAGATATTGGGTCTTTAATAAAGGGGTGGGGCACGACTACGGCAAATCCTGGGGGACCCCCAGGTTAGTGTCAATGAATGTGTCATATCATAAGAAACAAGAATATACATGTATAAGGTTTTGGGGCGGGGATCTGAATGGTTTCTGAGATAGATGACCTTTTGTGAAGTGGAGGGGTGGGGCAAGGCCCCAGCGCACCCAGGAAGACCCCCAAATTGGTGTCAATGAATAAGTCTCTTCATTAGACAAGAATATATAGGGTTTAGGGGTGGGGATCTGTAAGGTTTCCAAGATATTGGGCCTGTTATGAAATGGAGGGGGTGGGGCTTGACCCCGGCACAACCCGGGGACCCCAAGAGTGGTGTCACTGAATGCGTCTTACCATAAGGAACAAGAATATATATGGTTTTGAGGTGGGGATCTAAATGGTTTCTGAGATATATGGCCTTTTGTGAAGAAGAAGGGGTGGGGCAAGGCCCAGGCGCACCCCGGGAGACCCCCAAGTTGGTGTCAGTGAATGTATATTTTCATAAGAAACAAGAATATATATGGTTTAGGGGTGGGGATCTGTAAGTTTCCAAGGTATTGGGCCTTTTATGGAATGGAGGGGGTGCGGCATGACCCCGGCACATACCGGGGACCCCAAGGTTTGTGTCACTGAATGCATCTTATCATAAGGAACAAGAATATATATGGTTTTGGGGTGGGGATCTGGATGGTTTCCGAGTTATATGGCCTTTTATGAATTTAAAGTCCAATAACTCTGCTAATATTGCAGGTAGAATTATGGTATGGTCATTGTGCAATGCGCTTCTCCTCAGTGCCCTCGTTTCATTTGAATACCTCAAGCTGTTTTCGAGTTATTGTCTGGGCAAAATTCTTGCAGACAAACAAACGGGACAACAAACTGACTCCTTTTGGGTAGAATAAATTCAACATCAGAGAAGACAACTAAAAAATATTCTACATCACAAAAACACGCCTATATAAATTTGACCCCCTTAAACCCCACTTTTATATAGCAAAAAAACTGGGGTTTGCAGGGGTATACATTATGTTTCTTATTTCTGCTCAAAAACATAGATTGTGGGTATCCACAATCTATGTTTTGAGCAGAAATAAGAAATATCAAATTTTTTCATCTGAAAATTTTCATTTTTCGGTGGTAAAATTTACAATGTATTTGTATAGGTTTGCCTGCACTTCTATTTTGATTTCGTAATGTCTCTGACATTATTTGGGGACTATAGGAAACAATTTGCTCTGGAGTAAATTCTTTCTTTTAATCCTTTATCCTGCTGGAACCAAGAACACATTGTAGATACAGAGGACCCTCATTATAATGACAGTACTTGTCCCCTATTATTGTGCCGGTATAAAGCATTTGCTGTTGTAAAGAATCCCAGTTTCGAGTATGAAAGGTAATAAAGTTATAAGGTTATAAATGCATTTTCCCCTTTATTATTCCAAGAAACAAATGTTATAGACATTTGTTCGGTGAGGCGATTCTAACAAATATCTATAACATTTGTTTCTTGGAGTACTAGATTACAAGACCCTTTCATGACTATAGACTCGATTGGTGCATTTCCAGCTCGAGGGAAGCCCACGCTGTTCGGAATCCCAGCTAAGCCTTTAGCTAAGTAGTCAATTCATTCAAATTGCCAATATAATGAGTTTTGCCATTATAACGAATGTCCGTATAAAAAGGGTTGACTGTACTAATCAGATTGGATTGCTTCTGATCAGGATCTTCACTGTTTGTCATTCACTTCATAAATTTGAATGAATACATTATATTAAGTAATTTGATTGGATAAATGTGGGGCAAAACTAATTTATTCAGCAGCAGCTGGATAGGGATTAGGAATTAATACCTTTTCCAAAATGGACTTGTTTAATACCAAAGTTAACAGGAATGGTGGAAAACATTAAATGTGTATCTATCCCCCTAAAATTACATGAACCCTTGGTATTTAATCACCCTTTTTTAAAGTACAAAATAGGAATCATTGAAATCTTTATTACGCCTAGTTTTCTAATGTCTTCTCTTAACACAACTGTGTGTTTAATTGGTTATTTAAAACCACCCACAGTCAGTATCAGGAACATAAATAAAGAAGACACCTATAAAACCTCATGTGGCCATGTCAAAAAAATAACCAAAGCCTTTTAGAAGATTCTGAAGCTAATGCAGATTTCTCATTGCATTATTATCGTTGCTTAAGGAGGCCGACCTTAATTTTTACTGGTATACCTGTGCTAAAGAATTTTCTCATATATTAACATAGTATCCAGCAAAGTCTTAACTTTAGATTAAAGCCAAAATGTCACTGGATCGCTCACCTGATATTTATTTTAGAAATGAAATGGTAGTTAATATAAAGTGCAGTGGGTGGTTTGATTTGTTTTGTTTCATTTGAGGTTTAACGTCCCTGTCAACACTGTAAAAGTCATTTTGGAGACCTTGCTTCAATTTTTAGGACATTTACCCGACCTTGAGATGAAATGACATCTCAAGTCCTGTCACCCAATGAAACAATAGGGTTTATTAGCATGGACAGGCCGACTCGCACCCCTTTGCCTGGGCAGGCTTAGATCCTCTAAGCTGTTTACCAGTACTCGTGTGCGGGTCGGTTTCAGCTCTGCATGGAAGCATCATATAGTCCATATATTTCTTCAAGCCCTGATGGGCGGGTGCCGATGGTTTGAGCATCCAAGAAACATTTCTGTGAAATTATTTCAAAATCGGTCTAGCTATTTAGCAGAAGAAGTCATTTTAAGGGTTGTATTTTTTTTTAGTTATCGTGACTACCATGTTCAGTGGAGCGAAAGGATTTTGAGCAATTATATCAGAGGGTCATCCATGGCAATTCCTTTGAAATTATTTTCTTTTTGTGTTTAAAGTCTTTCAAAAGTTCCCACTGATAATACAGAGCTGACTTGTATGTCACTATCTGACATCTTGTGGACATTGAGGGTCAGGTCCTAGTGCACCAGATGTAGATGAACCGACTTTGTCTAACTTACAATGTCTCGTGGTGACAAGGTGGGATTGAGGAGGGGAGTTGGCATCAGAAGCTAGACTTATGAGTCAGTAGTTCCCTTTGACAATACAGAGCTGACTTGTATGTATGTTACTATCTGGGCACCTTGTTGACATTGAGGTTCAGGTCCTACTGCACCAAACACCAGCTCAGTGTAACTTATAATGCCTCTTGGTGGCAAAGTGGGGCAGGGTGGGCATCTGAAGCTAAATATCGAGTTCAATTGTTTCTTTAAAGTTGGTCAAAGGTAAAGGTTACAAGTCAAAATTTTGTATGAGCGGGAAGCCCTTTCGTAAAGCAACCTACAGGCCAAATATGAAGGCTCTCACTCGAATGGTGCAAAAGTTAGGATAAAGTTGGTCAATGTCACAGATAAAAATTTTTTGTATGTGTGGGAAACCCTTGTCATAAGGAACCTACATTCCAATATGAAGGCTCTATTCCAAATGGTTTAAAAGTTATGATAAAGTAGGTCACAGGTCAAGGTCACAGATCAAAATTTTTGAAAGGGTTGGAAGCCCTTGTTACAAGGAACCTACATGCCAAATGTGAAGGCTCTGTCCCAAATGGTTCCAAGTTAAAATAAAGTAAGTCAAAGGTCAGGGTCAAGGTCACATGTAAAAAAATAGTATGAGTAAAAAGCCTTTGTCACAAGAAATCTATATGCCAAATACGAAGGCTCTATCTCAAATGGTCTAAAAGTTATGATAAAGTAGGTCATGGTCACAGGTCAAGATTTGTATGAGTGGGAACCACTTGTCCCCAGAAACCTGTATGCCATATATGAAGGCTCTATCTCAAATGGCTCCAAAGTTATGACCAATATCAACAGTTATTTTTTTTCCTTTAAAGTAGGTCACTGGTCAATGTCAAACTGTTTGTAAGATTGGAACGCCATTGTCACAAAGAACCTACATGCCAAATATGGAGGCTCTATCTCAAACGGTTCAAAATTAAGACCAGTATTATCTTTCTTTAAATTTTACCACAGGTCAAAGTCAAGACCACAGGTAAAATCTGCAGTGTTCAATCCAGGATTTGGGGTTTGGGGACCCTCTGGGCCCACAGGCCTTGGAAAAGGGGGCCATTTGGAAATTTAGGGGGCCCTTAAATTATACATTATAAAGTTACCAGATTTATCTTAAGGTTTTAGCTGAATGATAAAAAATGGACACAAAACAAGTTTAACAGCACAGACAAAATCTATTTAGTTTATCTATCCATCTTCTAATACTGAGTTGGTCACATCTGCTCATTACCTCATTTAACCAGTACAAAACAATTTGGATAAAGTGTCTTGCTCAAGTGCTAAATGCACGTTTTATCTGGAATGAATGCCATTAAAATTATTTCTGGAAGAGAAGAACTCTATAATAAATAGCGCCCGCCTCGGTATAATGCGGTATTTCGGTCCGGTATTTAGCGTAAGCCGCACGGCGCACACGAATTTGGCGTAAGCAGCGCGGCGCACACAAGTATACCGAATATGGCCGCATCCCCGGTAAACAAAACGTCGATTTTGGTTTATAAAAATAAGAATTGTTACTAGTTAAACAGATGAAACAAAATGTTTTTCTACGTTATTTTGATCAGGCAACATGCGGTTTTTGATCAACTCAACAATACGCAACAAGCAGCCGAAAAACCGCGAGAAAATCGCAAAAATGAACTCCAGAAGAAACAGTCTCTAAATTCTACAGTTGCGCCCGACGGGCCCATGGAATGATCTCTAGTGCGCCCCTCATGTAAAAAGCGGGCCCAGGGCGCAATGGCGCAGCCTAGATTGAACACTGAATCTGTATATATATATATATATAGTTCCAAATAATGTGAATATTCCACAATACGGGTTTTAAATACTTTGATAAATAAGATAAAGTGCAGATGCACATTTTTTTTTATTTTTGGCTAACTGGTTTCATGACATTAGTCACTTTTCCAAGCCTTTATTGAATTGCAGTGATGTCCATATAATGGCGACTTGTTACTAAGGAAGTTGGCGTAACATAATGCAACGTAACATAACGTAACGTCAAAAACTTCTTTCCGGTCGGTATGTGTTATGTAATATGATCCGTCAATAAACGTTGGAAAGAAGTGATAGCATAACTGGCGTCTCCACTATCTACAAGCTTTTTATGTTGAATTAAGTTCTGGTTTATATTGTTGTATAAAATACTTTTCTTTTTCTTTTCTTTCAATTATGATGCCTGTATTCATCTTGTAGAATGGAAACATGAAATATTTCAGATCTTGTTTCGACCAAGAGGCAATGTGTCCACTAAGGAGTATCATTCTCAAGTTTTCATTTCCTATGTGCTGGTTATGTAGGGTCGTTCTTTTTCTCAAATTGTTTGTTTCTCCAATGTAATATTTGTTACATTCCCTGCATTCTATAACATATATGACATTTTTAACGGTACACCACATGTCACAAGTCAAAGTAAAGATTTTGCTGCTAAAGCTGTTTGTCGAACCTTCTTTTATATATTTGCACAACCCACATCTTGGTTCGTTGCATGTTGTTACTTTTGTTATGCTTGTTTGTTTGTTTGAAAAGTTAGCTTTTGTTAATAGTTTCTTTAAATTTGGAGATTGACGCTTGCTTTTTAAAAATGTTTTACTTTGAAAAATGGATTTTAACCTGTCATCTCTCAGGAGAAGTGATTTATTTTTCTGTATTTCTGGGTAAATCTCTGGGTTGTGAGGATGAACATTTAATTGACTGATTTGCTAGCTATGGTAATGTAATTCATATAGATTATGTATATATAGTGCTCAAAACAATTAAAGAAGCAAACACATATTTCCTTATAGTATTAAGATGTTGGATAATGATGATGAAACAACAATTCAGAAAGATGAATAACTTTATCTGCAACCGTATGGAGGGAAACTATTTTTTGAAAGTAACTAATCAAAAAACGATCTGGACATTATTATCCAAAACAACAACTTTTTCAAAGACATTTTCGTAGCATGGTGCAGCTGTAATGAAAATAAAAGTATAAATAGTTTCAGAAATGAAACGATATGGAACAATAATAACATAAAACCTGCAGGACGTTCGATATTTTATTCTAATTGGTATCAGAAAGGAATAAGGTATTTTAAAGATTTATAAAATGATGCAGAAAAAAGATGTAATTCATTTTCAGAACTCAAAGCTGTATATGACTTGTCTAGTGGCGATTTTTTAAAATATATGTGTTTATTGCCCAGTATACCTAATACATGGAAACAAAACATTTGAAATGAAAATGTTAATATTCCGATAGACCAACCTCTTATAAAGCAGCTGTTGAATACGAAACAAGGGAATAAATACATGTATGATAGATTATATACGCAAGAAACAAGCCAGCAGTGAAAAACGTTCAGAAGCAAAATGGAATGAGTTATTTATGGGAGAAAATTTATGTTGAAAACAAATATATATTAAATTAATATAATAAAAGCAACCACTGATATTAAATTACGAAATTTTCAATATAAATATCTATTACGCATTATACCAACAAATAAATATTTAATAAAATGCAACATAGCAACATCATCTTTATGTGATTTTTGCGTAATGGAAATAGAAACAGTCAACCATTTTATCTAGGAGTGTATACGTTCTCAACGATTCTGGAGACTACTATAAGATTTCTTATTAAAACACTGCTATATTGACCTCCCATTCACACTTAAGACTATTACTTTTGGTATAACTTTTAACATTAAACAAACCAAAATGCAAGTGAAAAATTTTATTATATTAGCTGCAAAGTATTTTATCTTCAGAAACAATTCGCCCCCGCCCATAGGGGCTTGAAGAAATATATGGGCTGCATGATGCTTCCACGCAGAGCTGATTCCGGCCCGCACACTAGTACTGGTAAACCGCTTAAGAGGATCTAAGCCTGTCCAGGAACTGCGGTGCGAGGCGGACCGTCCATGCTAATAAACCCTATTGGTTTCATTGGGCGACAGGGCTTGAGATGTCATTTCATTTCAGTGTCGGGTAAAAGTCCCACAAAATTGGAAGCAACGTCTCCAAAATGACCTTTACAGTGTTGACGGGGACGTTAAACCTCAAATCAAACAAATCAAACAAAAATCTTCAGAAACAAATATAATAAAACAATTCCTTGTTTCGACAATTTTATGTCCTTTTTTGAGTTATTGATTAAAAAAAGAAAGAGAAGTCTATTTCCTAAAAGACAAATTAACCCAGTTCTCACAAAAATGGAACAGTTTTATAGCTGGGTTAAATAATACCGACTAAATTATATATGTCCAAAAACTTAAGTGCAGCAGATTTTTATTTTTGATTTTTATTTTTGTGTTTATTTATATTTTTTTTTATTTTTTTTTTTACTCTGTATTTTATTTTGACCAAATTTGTTAGTTTTGTTGTGTTTGTTATATTATGAACTTGATATTATTTATTCATTATTTATTTATTTATTTATCGAAGATTTCTGGTTATTCATGATATATAGTATTAAATTAACGGATCTGAAAATATGTATACTGAAATACAAATGTAAAATTTTTTGGAAACTTATGCCTACTGATATTTGTATATCTGCAAAACACTTGATATGTCAGGCGGATAGATAGATAAATGTACATACTGCATAATTATGCTTGTGTTAGTGTGATATTATGTATAATGTTTTGTCCAGAAATAAAAGTTAAACAAGGCATCGCATGCGATACAAATCCCCTCGCACAAGACAATTTCGTGTGTGGAAAACACTGAAATGGCAAAAGTCTAACTTGCTTGAGATATTATCATATGCAACATTTGTGTAAAGTTTGTTTAAAAATCCATCAATAAATGTAGGTTCTAGAGTGATGAGAATATTTCTCTAAAAATAGTCATAGGGACCTTGACTTGAGGCCATGGCTGCGAAAGTAGATCTTGCTCAAGATATTATCATAACATCTTTTGTGTGAAGTTATATTAAAATCATAAATGTAGGTGGTAGAGTGATGACAATTTTTTTCTAAAAATAGCCAGTGTGACCTTGACCTTGAGGTCATGACCTTCAAAGTCAAAACAACTCGAGATATTATCATAAGTTCTATTAACATCCATCAATAAATGTAGGCCCTAGAGCGATGGCAAAGTTTTTCTAAAAATAGCCACAGTGACCTTGATCTTGAAAGTCAAAACAGCTCGAGGTATTGTCATAAGGAACATTTGTGTGAAGTTATACTGAAATCGGTGAAGAAATGTAAGCGCTAGAGCCATGACAAAGTTTTGCTAAAAATAGCCACAGTGACCTTGACCTTGAAAGTCAAAACAGCTCGAGATATTGTCATAAGGAACATTTGTGTGAAGTTATACTGAAATCGGTGAAGAAATGTAAGCGCTAGAGCCATGACAAAGTTTTTCTAAAAATAACCATTGTGACCTTGACCTTGAAAGTCAAAATGGCTTGAGATATTGTCATAGGGAACATTTGTGTGAAGTTATATTGAAATCGGTGAAGAAATGTAAGCGCTAGAGCGATGACAAAGTTTTTCTAAAAATAGCCACAGTGACCTTGACCTTGAAAGTGTAACTCGCTAGAGATATTGTCATAAGGAACATTTGTGTGAAGTTATATTGAAATCGATGAAGAAATGTAGGCGCTAGAGGGATGACAATTTTTTTCTAAAAATAGCTACAGTGATCTTGACCTTGAGGTCTTGACCCTGAAAGTCAAACTAGCTCGAGATATTGTCATAAGGAACATTTGTGTAAAGTTATATTGAAATCAGTAAAGAAATGTAGGCGCTAGAGTGATGACAAAGTTTTTTCTAAAAATAGCCACAGTGACCTTGACCTTGACCTTGAGGTCATGACCTTGAAAGTCGAACTCACTCTAGATATTGTCATAAGAAACATTTGTGTGAAGTTATATTGAAATCAGTGAAGAAATATAGGCGCTAGAGCGATGACAAAGATTTTCTAAAAATAGCCACAGTGACCTTGACCTTGAGGTCATGACCTTGAAAGTCGAACTCACTCGAGATTTTTTTATATGGCACATTTGTGTGAAGTTATATTGAAATCAGTGAAGAAATGTAGGCGCTAGAGCGATGACAAAATTTTTCTAAAAATAGCCACAGTGACCTTGACCTTGAGGTCACGACCTTGAAAGTCGAACTCGCTTGAGATTTTTTTAATAAGGATCATTTGTGTGAAGTTATATTGAAATTGGTGAAGAAATGTAGGCGCTAGAGCGATGACAAAGTTTTTCTAAAAATAGCCACAGTGACCTTGACCTTGAGGTCATGACCTTGAAAGTCGAACTCGCTCAAGTTTTTTTTATAAGGAACATTTGTGTTAAGTTATATTGAAATTGGTGAAGAAATGTAGGCGCTAGAGCGATGACAAAGTTTTTCTAAAAATAGCCACAGTGACCTTGACCTTGAGGTCATGACCTTGAAAGTCGAACTCGCTTGAGATTTTTTTATAAGGAACATTTATGTGAAGTTATATTGAAATTGGTGAAGAAATGTAGGCGCTAGAGCGATGACAAAGTTTTTCTGAAAATAGCCACAGTGACCTTGACCTTGAGGTCATGACCTTGAAAGTCGAACTCGCTCGAGATTTTTTTATAAGGATCATTTGTGTGAAGTTATATTAAAATTGGTCAAGAAATGTAGACGCTAGAGCAATGACAAACAAACGTACGTACGGGACAAATGCTATATCCCCCCTCACAACTATGTTGTGCGAGGGGATAATAACAACAAAAAAAAATTATCTGCAACATGTTCATGGCAAACATTGGCAACCAGTTCAAACTGTTATGGAAGAATTTGCATAAATGTTGATAAATCGCCATCTTTACGTCAGTTTATTTCAAAAGCCATACACATGCCCAAATCAGTCACTTTTTCCTGTCAGTAATGTGTATGACCACCTCGAGCAGGACAACACTCCTGGCATCGCAAAGGCATGCTACGAACCAAATTTTGAACAGTTGTAAAGCTAGTGTTTCCCATTCATGTCTAAGGATGTTTGTGAGTTCTCGAATAGTCATTGGTGGATGATTGCCCTGTGAGATACATCTGTAAAGAATGTCCCAAACATGTTCTATTGGGTTTAAGCCAGGAGAATGTGCCGGTCAGTCCATTACTTCAATAGTCTCACGATTAAGGTAATCCATGCACTGTAGCAGTATGGGGGCATGCATTATCCTGCATCAGAATGAAATTATCAACGATTGCCCCAGCCAAAGGCCTCAAAATAGGATCTAGAATTTCATCTCGATACCGTAATGCAGTCAATGTACCTCCATTTATCACATACAAGTCTGTTCGGCCTTCATAAGAAATTCCAACCCATATCATCACTGATCTCCCTCCATATCTGTCTGTTTCCACAATTTTTTAAGATTTTCTCTATATAAGTCTATGTAAATCCAAAGGGCACTGGGGCGGGGACATTTTTGGTCCTAGGGCTTTGTTTGTTTGTTTGTTTGATTTGAGGTTTAACGTCCCCTTCAACACTGTAAAGGTCATTTTGGAGACGTTGCTTCCAATTTTGTGGGACTTTTACCCGACATTGAGATGAAATGACATTTGGTCCTAGGGCTATAATTTGAACAATCTTGATAGAGGTCCACTAGATGCAGATTCAAACCAAATATCAAACACCTCAGCCTTCTGGTTTCAGACAATAAGATTTTTAAAGGTTTTCCCTATATAAGTCAATGTAAAACCAAAGGGCCCTGGGGTGGGGACATTTTTGGCCCAAGGGCTTATAATTTGAATAATCTTGATAGAGGTCCACAAGACAAAGCATCATACCAAGTATCAAGCATCTGAGCTTTCTGGTTTCAGACAAGAAGGTTTTCCCTATATAAGTCTATGTAAAACCAAAGGGGCCAAGGGCGGGGGCATTTTTGGCCCAAGGGCTATAATTTTGACAATCTTGATAGAGTTCCACAAGATGAAGCATCGTACCAAATATCAAACACCTGAGCCTTCTGGTTTCAGAGAAGTAGATTTTTGAAGGTTTTCCATAAATGTAAAACAAAAGGGCCCTGTGGCATGGGCATTTTTGGCCCCAGGTCTATTATTTGAATAATCTTGGTAGAGGTCCACTAGATGAAGCTTCAACCAAAATATCAAAGACCTGGTCCTCGTAGTTTCAGAGAAGATGATTTTTTAAGTTTTCATGAAAAAAAATCTATTTTTCGCTCCTGTGACCTTGATAATGTCTCTGTCCATCCATAGAAAAAACCTTGTGATGATCATAACTCCAATACGTATTGAGTTATATTGATAGTAACTGGTACAATTGTACACAAGATTAAGGTATCACCCAACCCCCCACCCTACCCCGCCCATTGGGGCTTGAAGAAATAAATGGGCTGCATGATGCTTCCATGCAGAGCTGAAACCGACCGCAATCAAACGTTGGAAAACCTCTTAGAGGATCAAAGCCTGCCCAGGCAAAGCAGTGCGAGTTGGTCAGTCCATGCTTATAAACCCTATTGGTTTCATTGGGCGACAAAGCTTGAGATGTCATTTCATCTCAATGTTGGGTAAAAGTCCCACAAAATTGAAAGCAACGTCTCCAAAATGACCTATACAGTGTTGATGGGGAAGTTAAACCTCAAATCAAACAAATGAGATCAAGGAGACATGTCATGCGCAACAACTACAACTCTGGGTGCCATGAGTCCAATATAATAATATGACTACCTTGTCATCGCCATATCTCCAATACCCTTTGAGACATATTGGTGGCACTTGGTACAGTTATACTTGAGGTTTAGCAGGCATGTCATACACAAGAGAACCACTACCCTGGGTGCCCTGATTTTTTAGTTATCTCCCCTGACAATACAACCTTGTGATGGCCATAACTCCAATACCCTTTGAGATATATTGATGGCACTGGACACAAATGTACAAAAGATTGCACAATAACAACAACAGGTGCCAAGGTTTTTTTAATTATCTCTCCTTCCAATATATTAGCATGACTACCTTGTGTTCGCCATATCTCCAATACCCTTTCAGACATATTGATAGTACTTGGTACAGTTGTACATAAGGTTTAGCAGGCATGTCATGCGCAAGAACCACAAATCTGGGTGCCCTTGTATCTCCTCTGATAAAACAACCATGTGATGGCCAAAACGCCATAACACTTTTAAGTTATAGTAATGGTACTTGGCACGAGTGGTCAGCAACATACTTTTGTGGAGATTGAACATGAAATCTTTTCTACGGTCATTCTCTGCACAATAACAACTACGGGTGCCAAGGTTTTTTAATTATCCCTCCTTCAAATATAATAGCATGACTACCTTGTGTTCGCCATATCTCCAATACTTTCAGACATATTGATAGTAGTTGGTACAGTTGTACATGAGGTTTAGCAGGCATGTCATGCCCAAGAAGCACAAATCTGGGTGCCCTTGTTTTTGAGTTATCTCCTCTGATAAAACAACCATGTGATGGCCAAAACGCCATAACACTTTTAAGTTATAGTAATGGTACTTGGCACGAGTGGTCAGCAACATACTTTGTGGAGATAGATCATGAAATCTTTTCTACGGTCATTCTCTCCCTTCCGCTGTTTCAAGAAGGGCAGTTGTCAGTATCTGGCAAAAGAATCTGCACTATACTGGTTAACCGATTACATAGAATAAAAATAAAAAAAATGAGTTCCTTTAAGAGCAATGAAAACATTCATAAGAAAGAAGATGGGTCATACTACGTAGTTTCGGCTTATAAAGCCTCATCAGTGACCCTTGAACGTTCCGGCAAAGAAAGCCAGAGGACAAAAAATACTGCAATTTAGCGAATTTCGAATAGGCAGTCGATACAAAACTGATATAAATCAAAATGGAGTCCAAATAATTAAAAACCGGTCTAGAATATGAGTCTAAACCAATAATTTATTTCTGATTTCTCAGAATATTCACGCTGATCTCAAAGGACCAAAAGTAAAATATAAACTGCACTATGGTTGATGTACGGGGATACGTTTTACCGCCGCCACACGGCACAACACCAGCTGTAGTGAAGGCAAATAAAAATCAAAAAATGAGTTCCTTTAAGAGCAATGAAAGAAGAAGCCTGCCCAGTAAAAATGTGGATAGGTAAACTGACCAGCTCAAAAATGACCTAAATAGTATTGACTTGGCCGTTAAACTCCAATGCAAACTAACAAATAAACTTGGCATGATTTTACACAATATTGAGAAGGCTTGTCATGGGCATGAACCATAACCCTGGGTGCCATGTTATTAGAGTTAACTCTCCTTTCAGTATAATAGTATAACTACCTTGTGATTGCTGTATATCCAATATCTTTTTGGCATAATGATGGTACTCTGTATAAATGTACATTAGATTAATCAGACATGTCATTCGCACCAAGAACCATGGGTGTACTGATGTTATAGTTATCTCACCAGACAATATATACTCTTGATGACCATAACTCAAATACCCTTTGAGATATATTGATGGTACTTGGCACAATTGTACACAAAGTTGAGAGGGCATGTCATTGATAAGAACCACAACTCTCGGTGCAATAGTGTTTGAGTAATCTCCTCTTCACCTTGTGATCGCCATGTCTCCAAAACGCTTTATGGCATATTGATGGTACTCAAAACAATTGTACATCACGTTAAGCAGGCATGTCATGGACAAAAATCACGATTTTGGGTACCCTGGTTTTTTCGGTTATCTCCCCAGTCAATATAACCATGTGATGCCCATAACACCTGTACCCGTTGAGATATATTGATATACTAACTTGAAACACTTTTAAACAAAGTTGAAAAGGTTTGTCATGCGCAACAACCACAACTCAGTATACCAGTAATTTTATATTGAAAATCTTGGATTTTCATCATGTTGAGAAACAGTCCTTCATATCAATAGAGGGAGAATTCCAATAAGAATTACATATATAAAATCGTTCAGATGTCCCAGCAACACACTGTGAGGTTCCATGTACATTTCAATTCTGGTGCACTTTCTATTCTGAACAAACTTCTAAAGGCCATATTGGCTGTTGGTCGGGGGATTTGCCATCTCTTCTCATAGATATTTTAGTTCTTGCAGCCATCGTGTTAATTAAAGTGGAACGATATTAACTCTTTGGGTGGAAAGCCACCTAGGCAACATTCCATTAAAATTTGAATCAAATTGGTCCAAGAGTTCAGAAGTTAGTATTAAAGCAAATTGTTAACTTTTTATTTTTAGTTCTGGTGGCAACTTTAAAAATAGGAGCAGGATTATTTCAGATTTCTTTGGCAGAGGGTCACCTAAGCAACATTCCAATGAAATTTGAATGAAACTGGCCCAAGACTATAGGAGGAACTGTCATTTAAAGATTTTTCTATTTTTAGCTCTGGTGGCCATCTTGTTCATTGGAGGGAAACAATTCTAGCTATTTTTGTAGGGAGTTACCTAGGCAACAGTCCTAGCTCGAAAATTGGTCCAAGTGTTTACCCGGCCCCCCGCCCATAGGGGCTTGAAGAAATATATGGGCTGCATGATGCTTCCACGCAGAGCTGAATCCGGCCCACACACTAGTACTGGTAAACCGCTTAGAGGATCTAAGCCTGTCCAGGAACCGCGGTGCGAGGCGGACCGTCCATGTTAATAAACCTTATTGGTTCCATTGGGCAACAGGGCTTGAGATGTCATTTCATCTCAATGTTGGGTAAAAGTCCCACAAAATTGAAAGCAACGTCTCCAAAATGACCTATACAGTGTTGATGGGGAAGTTAAACCTCAAATCAAACAAATGAGATCAAGGAGACATGTCATGCGCAACAACTACAACTCTGGGTGCCATGAGTCCAATATAATAATATGACTACCTTGTCATCGCCATATCTCCAATACCCTTTGAGACATATTGGTGGCACTTGGTACAGTTATACATGAGGTTTAGCAGGCATGTCATACACAAGAGAACCACTACCCTGGGTGCCCTGATTTTTTAGTTATCTCCCCTGACAATACAACCTTGTGATGGCCATAACTCCAATACCCTTTGAGATATATTGATGGCACTGGACACAAATGTACAAAAGATTGCACAATAACAACAACAGGTGCCAAGGTTTTTTTAATTATCTCTCCTTCCAATATATTAGCATGACTACCTTGTGTTCGCCATATCTCCAATACCCTTTCAGACATATTGATAGTACTTGGTACAGTTGTACATAAGGTTTAGCAGGCATGTCATGCGCAAGAACCACAAATCTGGGTGCCCTTGTATCTCCTCTGATAAAACTAGAATTCCGCCGAAGGCTATGTCGCGCCTGTGGGGGTGCAAAGAAGTCACCCAACCATGATATGTAGGTCAAGGTCAAACATAGATGCTTGCACAAAAGTTTCCATTCTTAAATGCAAGCTTGTACCAAGTATCATTAATGTAGCACCTATAGTTCTTGAGAAATAAACTTGACCATTAGGGTGAACGGTAGGGTGGTCGCAATATTTTACAAAGTCAGTGAACCATGAAATATAGGTCAAGGGCAAATATGGATGCTTGCATTTAAGTTACCATACCCTGATACAAGTTTGTACCAAGTATCATTAATGAAGCTCTTATAGTTCTTGAGAAATAAACTTGAACCTCAGGGTGAACGCTAGGGTGGTCGCAATATTTTACAAAGTCAGTGAACCATGAAATGTAGGTCAAGGTCAAATACGGATGCTTGCATGTAAGTTGTCATCCCCAGATACAAGTTTGTACCAAGAATCATTAATGAAGCTCTTATAGTTCTTGAGAAATAAACTTGAACCTCAGGGTGAACGCTAGGGTGGTCGCAAATGTTGACGCCTTGACAAACGGACGGACGAACGAACGGACGAACAGACAAACGGACGAACGGACAAACGGACGGAAAACCGGGCGCCTATATCGCGCCATGCTAATAGCAGGCGCGACAACAACCATGTGATGGCCAAAATGCCATAACACTTTTAAGTTATAGTAATGGTACTTGGCACGAGTGGTCAGCAACATACTTTTGTGGAGATTGAACATGAAATCTTTTCTACGGTCATTCTCTGCACAATAACAACTACGGGTGCCAAGGTTTTTTAATTATCCCTCCTTCAAATATAATAGCATGACTACCTTGTGTTCGCCATATCTCCAATACTTTCAGACATATTGATAGTAGTTGGTACAGTTGTACATGAGGTTTAGCAGGCATGTCATGCCCAAGAAGCACAAATCTGGGTGCCCTTGTTTTTGAGTTATCTCCTCTGATAAAACAACCATGTGATGGCCAAAACGCCATAACACTTTTAAGTTATAGTAATGGAACTTGGCACGAGTGGTCAGCAACATACTTTTGTGGAGATAGATCATGAAATCTTTTCTACGGTCATTCTCTCCCTTCCGCTGTTTCAAGAAGGGCAGTTGTCAATATCTGGCAAAAGAATCTGCACTATACTGGTCAACCGATTACATAAAAGCCTGCCCAGTAAAAATGTGGATAGGTAAACTGACCAGCTCAAAAATGACCTAAATAGTATTGACTTGGCTGTTAAACTCCAATGCAAACTAACAAATAAACTTGGCATGATTTTACACAATGTTGAGAAGGCTTGTCATGGGCATGAACCATAACCCTGGGTGCCATGTTATTAGAGTTAACTCTCCTTTCAGTATAATAGTATAACTACCTTGTGATTGCTGTATATCCAATATCTTTCTGGCATAATGATGGTACTCTGTATAAATGTACATTAGATTAATCAGACATGTCATTCGCACCAAGAACCATGGGTGTACTGATGTTATAGTTATCTCACCAGACAATATATACTCTTGATGACCATAACTCAAATACCCTTTGAGATATATTGATGGTACTTGGCACAATTGTACACAAAGTTGAGAGGGCATGTCATTGATAAGAACCACAACTCTCGGTGCAATAGTGTTTGAGTAATCTCCTCTTCACCTTGTGATCGCCATGTCTCCAAAACGCTTTATGGCATATTGATGGTACTCAAAACAATTGTACATCACGTTAAGCAGGCATGTCATGGACAAAAATCACGATTTTGGGTACCCTGGTTTTTTCGGTTATCTCCCCAGTCAATATAACCATGTGATGCCCATAACACCTGTACCCGTTGAGATATATTGATATACTAACTTGACACACTTTTAAACAAAGTTGAAAAGGTTTGTCATGCACAACAACCACAACTCAGTATACCAGTAATTTTATATTGAAAATCTTGGATTTTCATCATGTTGAGAAACAGTCCTTCATATCAATAGAGGGAGAATTTCCCAATAAGAATTACATATATAAAATCGTTCAGATGTCGCAGCAACACACTGTGAGGTTCCATGTACATTTCAATTCTGGTGCACTTTCTATTCTGAACAAACTTCTGAAGGCCATATTGGCTGTTGGTCGGGGGATTTGCCATCTCTTCTCATAGATATTTTAGTTCTTGCAGCCATTGTGTAAATTAAAGTGGAACAATATTAACTCTTTGGGTGGAAAGCCACCTAGGCAACATTCCATTAAAATTTGAATCAAATTGGTCCAAGAGTTCAGAAGTTAGTATTAAAGCAAATTGTTAACTTTTTATTTTTAGTTCTGGTGGCCACTTTAAAAATAGGAGCAGGATTATTTTAGATTTTTTTGGCAGAGGGTCACCTAAGCTTCATTGGAATGAAACTGGCCCAAGACTATAGGAGGAACTGTCATTTAAAGATTTTTCTATTTTTAGCTCTGGTGGCCATCTTGTTCATTGGAGGGAAACAATTTTAGCTATTTTTGTAGGGAGTTACCTAGGCAACAGTCCTAGCTTGAAAATTGGTCCAAGTGTTTACGAGAAGTTGGTATTTAAAGCAAATTGCTGGCTTTTTCTGTTTTCAGTTTGCTAACTGTAGTGGAACTATTTAAGCTAATTTTGGTACAGGATCACCTGTGCAATGAAGTTTGAATGAAACTGGCCCAAGGGTATAGGAGGAGTTGCCATTCAAAGATTTTTCTATCTTTAGCTCTAGCAGAATAATTTTAACAACTTTGGTAGGAAGCCACCTAAGCAACATTCCTGTGAAGTTTGAACTTAATTGGCCCAAGGGTTTAGGAGGGGTAAAAATCACACTGTTGATGCCGAACAACAGACAACACATGACAGACCACAAACGTTCATTGATCACAACAGCTCACCATGAGCATAAAGAAAAGCTGATTGAGGTGTCAGATGAGATGATAGATAAAAATATTATGATGGAGAGGTGTCAGATAAGATGACTGAGAGGTGTCAGATGATATGATGAAGCGTTGCCAGATGAGATGACTGAGAGGTGTGTGTGTGTGTGTGAATTCGGGTTTAACGTCGCTTTCAACAATTTTGCAGTCATATCACGACGGTGTCTGGTTGCGACAGGGAGCTCAATGCTCACTTTTATAGTGCTGCCTCACTGAAGTATCATGCCCCAGACACACTACATGATACCACACCCAGTCACATAATCCTGACACTGGGTCGACCAGTCCTAGCCCTACCCCGTAAATCTGAGTGCCAAGCGAGGAGCAGCTAGTACAATTCTTAATGACTTTGGTATGTCGCGGCCCGGGATCGAACCTGTGACCTCCTGTACCCAGGAGCTGACCCTCTACCAACTGAGCTATCGGAGCCGGTATGACTGAGAGGTGTCAGATGGAATGATGGAGAGGTGTCAGATGAGAGGACTGAGAGGTGTCAAATGGAAAGATGGGAAGGTGCCAGATGAGATGACTGAGAGGTATCAAATGAAATGATGGGAAGGTGCCAGATGAGATGATGGTGGTGTGTCAGATGAGATAATGGAGAGGTGTCAGATGAGATCATGGAGGTGTGTCAAATGAGATGATGGAGAGGTGTCAGATCAGATGATTGAGGTGTGTCAGATGGAATGATGGAGAGGTGTCAGATGAGATGACTGAGAGGTGCCAGATGTGATGATGGAGGTGTGTCAGATGGAATGATGGAGAGATGTCAGATGAGATGACTGAGAGGTTTCAGATGGAATGATTGGAAGGTGTCAGATGAGATGATGGAGGTGTGTCAGATGAGATGATGGAGAGGTGTCAGATGGAATGATGGGAAGGTGCCAGATGAGATGACTGAGAGGTGTCAGATGGAATGATGGAGAGGTGTCAGATGAGTTGACTGAGAGGTGTGAGATGGAATGATGGAGAGGTGTCAGATGGAATGTCGGAGAGGTGTCAGATGAGATGACTGAGAGGTGTCAGATGGAATGATGGAGAGGTGTCAGATGAGATGATGGAGGTGTGTCCAATGAGATGATGGAGAGGTGTCAGATGAGATGACTGAGAGGTGTCAGATGGAATGATGGGAAGGTGTCAGATGGAATGATGGAGGTGTGTCAGATGGAATGATGGAGATTTGTCAGATGGGATGACTGAGGGTGTCAGATGGAATGATGGAGAGGTGTCAGATGAGAGGACTGAGAGGTGTCAAATGGAAAGATGGGAAGGTGCCAGATGAGATGACTGAGAGGTATCAAATGAAATGATGGGA
Source organism: Lucinisca nassula (assembly GCA_963580285.1). Taxonomy (NCBI): domain Eukaryota; kingdom Metazoa; phylum Mollusca; class Bivalvia; order Lucinida; family Lucinidae; genus Lucinisca; species Lucinisca nassula. The sequence continues at coordinate 113,908,568 of OY757017.1, read as the reverse complement.
AGGTGCCAGATGAGATGATGGTGGTGTGTCAGATGAGATAATGGAGAGGTGTCAGATGAGATCATGGAGGTGTGTCAAATGAGATGATGGAGAGGTGTCAGATCAGATAATTGAGGTGTGTCAGATGGAATGATGGAGAGGTGTCAGATGAGATGACTGAGAGGTGCCAGATGTGATGATGGAGGTGTGTCAGATGGAATGATGGAGAGATGTCAGATGAGATGACTGAGAGGTTTCAGATGGAATGATTGGAAGGTGTCAGATGAGATGATGGAGGTGTGTCAGATGAGATGATGGAGAGGTGTCAGATGGAATGATGGGAAGGTGCCAGATGAGATGACTGAGAGGTGTCAGATGGAATGATGGAGAGGTGTCAGATGAGTTGACTGAGAGGTGTGAGATGGAATGATGGAGAGGTGTCAGATGGAATGTCGGAGAGGTGTCAGATGAGATGACTGAGAGGTGTCAGATGGAATGATGGAGAGGTGTCAGATGAGATGATGGAGGTGTGTCCGATGAGATGATGGAGAGGTGTCAGATGAGATGACTGAGAGGTGTCAGATGGAATGATGGGAAGGTGTCAGATGGAATGATGGAGGTGTGTCAGATGGAATGATGGAGATTTGTCAGATGGGATGACTGAGGGTGTCAGATTGAATGATGGAGAGGTGTCAGATGAGACGATGGCGGTTAGATGAGAGGATGAAGAGGTGTCAGATGAGATAACTGAGAGGTGTCAGATGGAATGATGGGAAGGTATCAGATGAGATGATGGAGGTATATCAGATGAGATGATGGAGAGGTGTCAGATGGAATGATGGGAAGGTGTCAGATGAGATGATGGAGGTGTGTCCGATGAGATGATGGAGAGGTGTCAGATGAGATAACTGAGAGGTGTCGGATGGAATGATGGGAAGGTGTCAGATGGAATGATGGAGGTGTGTCAGATGAGATGATGGAGAGACGTCAGATGAGATGATGGAGAGGTGTCAGATGGAATGATGGAGGTGTGTCAGATGAGATGATGGAGAGGTGTCAGATGAGATGACTGAGAGGTGTCAGATGGAATGATAGGAAGGTGTCAGATGAGATGATGGAGGTGTGTCAGATGAGATGATGGAGAGACGTCAGATGAGATGATGGAAAGGTGTCAAGTGAGATTATAGAGAGGTGTCAGATAAGATGATTAAGAAATGGTGTCAGATTTCTGACAACTTTCCATCCTTATTTTCTATATCGTACATCCAGACCAGTGAGCTTTGTGCAGCTCACTCAGCTTTGGTGTGTCTATATCAGGTCATACTTTGTATTTCATTTCCCTTCGACAGTCATCTCTTTTCATCACATGACCAAGTCCACAAAATTAACACCATCCCCACCCACCACCCCACTAAACCCAACTTCATATGGAGAAACTGGGGTCACCAGGGTATTATTTTTTCTTATTTCTGTTCCAAAACCAAAGTTTTGGGTACTCATTAGAACTGCCTCAGTGAGGTGGTTCAAACGAGCACACACAATCTATGCAGTAAAAATAAGAAAAATACCACAGATTTTCATCAGAAAAGTAGTCATTTTGGTATTGTGAAAAAGAGCACTATGTCACATGGATGTGTTATCGCAGAGTGGGCAGCAAAAAGATGAATTTACCCCGTCATCACGAAAACATGCCTATATTATTTTGACCCCTTGAAACACCACTTGTGTGTGGAAAAACTGGGCTTTACAGGGGTAAACCTAATTTTTCTTATTTCTACTCTAAAATATAGATTGTGGGTACTTGATAGAACCGTCTCATCAAGGTGGTCCTTACTAGCACCCATGATCTATATTTTGAGCAGAAATAAGAAAAATACCATAATTTTTCATCCTAAAAATTGTATTGTTTTGGCGGTTTACAATGCATTTGTATAGGTGTGTTTTCGTAATGGTGTTGTTGATTAGCAGGGGAGACACTGTACATGTTTCAGTTCAGATCTTACCAGTTTGGTTGTACATTATGTGGTCTACCAAATAATTCTACTTTTCTAGTTCCAGGAGACAATCTTTCTATTATACCATAGATTTCATCTGGCTTGTGACTTGTAGCCCTAACCTAAAACATAAGCATAAAGTAAATATACCATTATAATAACCTGCCTGTTTAACACAGTTGGGGCCAGTTTTTCAAAGCATTTTAGCTGAGTGAGCTCGTTCATCACATGAACAAGTCCGGGAAATGAAGACCCCCCTAAAATCCACTTTATATAGAGAAAACTGGGGTTTACGGGGGTATTCATTATTTTTCTTATTTCTGCTCCAATACATAGGTTGTGGGTACTCGTTAGAACCGCCTCAATGAGGCCGTCCTAACAAGCACCCACCACCTGTGTTTGCAGTATTTATAAGCAAACTATCATGGATTTTCATCAGAAAAGTAGCCATTTTGGAGCTGTGAAAAAATGCACTATGTCGTATGGGTGTGTTTTCGTAATGATTGGTCAAATTGTCAACTGTTCTATTTAGTATAATATCTAATACACTGGTTTTTTTGCCATACTAAATGATCAAATGAACAACTTGCCCCTGAGTGCTGCAATGGCATCTTTCAAAACTGTTACCAGGCTAACAAGTCCATGGATTGATGACAGCTTTGAAACCCACTTTATATAGAAAAAAATAAAGGGTTTACAGGAGTATTAATAATTTTCCTCATTTTTGGTCAAAAACATAGATTATGGGTACATAATGAAGGGGTTCTAATGAGCACCCACAATCTATATTTGGACTAGAAATTAGAAAAAAAATCAAAGATTTTCATCTGAAAAATATACATTCTAGAGATCAGATGGATGCCATTTCAGTGCACAGGTGTGTTATCATAATGAAAACTTAAATTCTACAGATGATTAGTTTGACATTTTCTTTATTTCTGCCCAGAAACTAGAGTGTGGGTGGTCTTTGAGCCAGTTCTAACCAGTATCCACAACCATGGAATTTAAGGGGAATGGGAACACCTTCAGGGGAGGTAACTCCTGCAAAAGTATTTTTGTCTCCCATGTCAAAAGGGAGCAAATTCTTTTCTTTAAGAGTAGACCCCTTTTTCAATGGGACAGGGCTTATAGAAAAGCAAACAGGAAGTCCAGAAAGTTATCTCCCTTTGAAAATGGCACAAAAATCTGCCAGGTCTTCCCATTCCCCTTAAGCAAAAATATGGAAAATAATGTGTAGCTTTATTAACTCCAATTTTTCCTCTGTAAAGTGAGGTTTTCATTTTTTTTATTTCATTGAAGTTTAACAGCTCTGTCAACACTATTTAAATCACATTGAGCTTTGTTTGTTTTTGCTGTAGTTTTACTTCCCTGTCAATACTATTTGCAGGCCTTCTAGTGGCCCGCTTTGAAAATGTAAGTGTTTATATTGGTTTTTCTTACTCAATTATAGTTTATTTAAAGTTTTTTTCAATAAAAATTTAATAAAATCATTCTATATTAAATGACGTCAAGAGCATTTGATTAAAAGATAAGAATCTATTGAAAACATAAATGTTAGTAGAAAAATAATCTGAATTTAAATCCTTGACTTTTTTTTTCACTTAGGCTATTTCCAAGAGCGTTTGATTAAAAGATAAGAGTCTATTGAAAACATAAATGTTTGTAGAAAAATAAACTGAATTTAAAGACTTGACATTTTTTTTTTCACTTAGGCTTTTTCCAAAAATGGCAGCTTCTATCTGAATAATCATTCCGCAGTGGCGGTTTGTAAAGTTCATTCTAAGGCTTTTGAAAGAATTCCTAAAATTTTACATTTTGGTGACATATTTAACATTTCGATGACGAAGCTGGAATTATAAGGAATGAATCTGATGATAAATCTGTAATTATAATGAATGAATTATCATTTTTGTGGATTTTATTGATGTGTAAACTGAGGCGAAACACTCACAAACTGCATGAAGCCCAATTTTGCGGATTTTATTGAAGTGTAAACTCAGGCAAATCACTCACAAACTGCATGAAGCTGTGCTTCATGCAGTTTGTGAGCAATTTGCCTGAGTTCACACATCGATAAACAAGAGGGCCATGATGGCCCTGGATCGCTCACCTGATCCATAGAGTAACAAGTGGGGCCTGGGGAGGGCCATTATTGACCCCAGGGCTATAATGTGCATAATGCTGAGGGAGGTCTAAAAAGGTGAAGCTTCATACCAAATATTAACAAAGGCTATAATTTGAACAATCTTGGCAAAGGTCCACTAGATGAAGCTACACACCAAATATCAAAGACCTGGGCCTTGCGGTTTCAGAGAAGATTTTTTTAAAGATCTTCCCTACATAAGCCCATGTAAAACCAAAGGGCCCCTGGGCAGGGGCATTTGTGGCCCGAGGGCAATAATTTGAACAATCTTGGTAGAGGTCCACTAGATGAAGCTCCATACCAAATATCAAAGACATGGGCCTTGCAGTTTCCCTATATAAGTCTATATAAAACCAAAGGATCTCGGGGCGGGGGCATTTTTGGCCCCAGGGCTGTACATGTAATTTGAACAATCTTGATAGAGGTCCACTAGATGAAATTTCACACCAAATATCAAAGACCTAGGCCTTGTGGTTTCACAGAAGAAGATTTTTAAAGATTTTCGCTATATAAGCCAATGTAAAACCAAAGTGCCCCGGAGCGGGGGGCATTCTTGGCCCCAGCATTATAATTTGAAAAGCAAATGGCCCCGGGATGGGGGCATTACAATTTGAACAATCTTGGTAGGGGTCCACTAGATGGAGCTTCATACCAAATATCAAAGACCTGGGCCTTGCGGTTTCAGAGAAGAAGATTTTTAAAGATTTTCCCTATATAAACCAATGTAAAACCAAAGGGCCCCGGGATGGGGGCATTTTTGGCCCCAGCACTATAATTTGAACAATCTTGGTAGGGGTCCACTAGATGAAGCTTCATACCAAATATCAAAGACCTGGGCCTTGTGGTTTCAGAGAAGAAGATTTTTAAATATTTTCCCATATAAGTCTATGTAAAACCAAAGGGCCCCAGAGTGGGGCCATTTTTGGCTCCAGGTCTATAATGTGAACAATATTGGTATAGGTCCACAAGATGAAGCTTCATCCAAATATCAAAGACCAGGGCCTTGCGGTTTAAGAGAAGAAGATTTTTAAAGATATCCCCTATATAACCCTATGAAAAAACCAAAGGGCCCCAGGGCGGGGGAATTTTGGGCCCTAGCACTATAATTTGAACAATCTTGGTAGGGGTTCACTAGATGAAGTTTCATACCAAATATCAAAGACCTGGGCCTTGTGGTTTCAGAGGAGAAGATTTTTAAAGATTTTCCCTACATAAGCCCATGTAAAACCAAAGGGCCCCGGAGCGGGCGGCATTCTTGGCCCCAGCATTATAATTTGAACAATCTTGGTAGGGGTCCTCTTGATGAAGCTTCATACCAAATATCAAAACCTGGGCCTTGTGGTTTCAGAGGAGAAGATTTTTAAAGATTTTCCCATATAAGTCTATGTAAAACCAAAGGGCCCCAGAGTGGGGGCATTTTTGGCTCCAGGTCTATAATGTGAACAATATTGGTATAGGTCCACAAGATGAAGCTTCATCCAAATATCAAAGACCAGGGCCTTGCGGTTTCAGGGAAGAAGATTTTTAAAGATATCCCCTATATAACCCTATGTAAAAACCAAAGGGTCCCAGGGCGGGGGCATTTTGGGCCCTAGCACTATAATTTGAACAATCTTGGTAGGGGTTCACTAGATGAAGTTTCATACCAAATATCAAAGACCTGGGCCTTGTGGTTTCAGAGGAGAAGATTTTTAAAGATTTTCCCTACATAAGCCCATGTAAAACCAAAGTGCCCCGGAGCGGGGGGCATTCTTGGCCCCAGCATTATAATTTGAACAATCTTGGTAGGGGTCCTCTCGATGAAGCTTCATACCAAATATCAAAAACCCGGGCCTTGTGGTTTCAGAGGAGAAGATTTTTAAAGATTTTCCCCATATAATCCTATGTAAAACCAAAGGGACCCGGGGCGGGGGCATTTTTGGCCCCAGCACTATAATTTGAACAATCTTGGTAGGGGTCCACTAGATGAAGCTACACACCAAATATCGAAGACCTGGGCCTTGCGGTTTCAGAGAAGATTTTTTAAGTTTTCATTAAAAAAATCTATTTTTGACTCCTGTGACCTTGATGTGCAGCGGATCGGAACCATTTGAACAACTTTGAAAGGGGACACCTAAGGATCATTCCTGTGAAGTTTGGTCAAAATCCGATCAGTGGTTTAGGAGATGTCGTTTGAAGAAATTGTTTACGCATGGGCGCAAGCACCCACTGACAACAGACAAAAAGTGATCCCAAAAGCTCACCTAGTCACAACGTGACAGGTGAGCTAAAAAAAAGAAAAAAAAAGAAAAGTGTTTCTATAACATTTTGTGTGTTGTATAATATCAAGATTCAACAAACATCATAGATAGATCAAAGCTATCATCCAAATTTTTAGCCTACACTACTTCTGTGTACTGTTCAAAGTGAACACGAATGGAAGTACAATAAGCTTTGGTATCTTTGCAAGCCACATTAATGCAGAATCAACAAAGGTCCACAATAAAACAGATTTTCAGATCTACATTTCACCATTTGTTACATATTCTACTTTTACACGCATCTAGGTGGCACCTATTTCATATTGTGGTAACAACTGCAAAATGCCAAGATTTGCGAAAATTCTCATATTAATGATAAACAGATCTAATGTCAACACATTGCAAGCAGGAAACTCCTAAACTTGGCAAACAGTGCAGGCCCAGATCAGATGCCACAGAATGCGGTGTCAGATCAGGGCTTGCACTATTTGCTAACAGAATTTTCCATCAAAAATAGAACAAGAGGGCCCAATGGCCCTATATCACTCACCTGTGTACCAGAAAATCATTAGTACAGGAGACCACTTGACATTGTTACATACTAAATATCTAAGCTCAGGCAAAGCAGTGTCCATGCTTATAAACCCTATTGGTTTCGTTGGGCGACAGGGCTTGAGATGTAATTTCATCTCAATGTCAGGTAAAAGTCCCACAAAATTGGAAGAGACATCTCCAAAATGACCTATACAGTGTTGACAGGGATGTAAAACCTCAAATCAAACAAAATCTGTGCCTTTGGTTTTGGAAAAGAAGATCTTTTTTAAGTTTTTTCCAGTATAAGTCTATAGAAGCTAATGAGCCCTGGGGCTTGGCCAATTTTGACCCAAAGGGCATGGTTGGCAGGATTTATGTAGGCAGCCATTTTGTGTTGCTATACACTAAATATCTAGGGTCTGTATTTCATGGTTTCAAAGAAGATATTTGAAGCTTTTTTCCATTATAAGTTTGTTGGAGTTAAGGGGCCACAGGATTTGGCCAATTTGGACCCCAGGGGCAGAATTCATGAAGGCGACCCCTCGACATTGCTACATGCAAAATACCTAAGCACTTGGACTTATGGTTTCAGAGAAGAAGATTTTTTAAGATTTTTTCCCCATTTCAAGTTGTTTTTTTGTGTCTGTGTGTGTGTGTGTGTGTGTGTGTTTTTTTTATCATAAAGGCCCTGTGGTTTCAGAGAAGAAGATTTTTTAAGTTTTTCCAATTGTAAGTCTATGGAAGCTAAAGAGCCCTGGGGTGTGGCCAATTTGGATCCCAGGGGCATAACTGGCAGGATTTATGTAGGTGGCCACTTGATATTGCTACAAACTAAAAATCTAACCTCTGGGCCTAATGGTTCCATAGAAGAAGATTTTTTAAGTTTTTCTTCCATTATAAGTTTATTGGAGCTGATGAGCTTGGGCATGGCCAATTTTGACCCTAGGGGCAGGGTAGGGGTCAGGGGCAGGGTAAGCAGGATTTATGTAGCTGGCTATTTTATGTTCCTAGATACTAAATATCTAAGTTCTGTGCTTCACAGTTTCTGAGAAGAAGATTTTTGAAGCTTTTTTCATTTATGAGTCTATTGGAGCTAAGGGGCCCCGGGGCGTGGCCCATTTGGACCCCAGGGGCATGATTAGCAGGAAATATGTAGGTGATCACTTGTCGTTGCTACATGCTAAATATCTAAGCTCAGGGCCCTGTGGTTTCACAGAAGAAGATTTTTGAAACTTTTTTTTTCCAATATGAGTCTATGGGAGCTAAGGGGCCCTGGGCGTGGCCCATTTGGACCCGAGGGGCATGATTGGCACGATTTATGTAGGTGACCACTTGCCATTGCTACATGCTAAATATCTAAGCTCTGGGCCCGGTGGTTTTAGAGAAGAAGATTTTTGAAGCTTTTTTCCATTATGAGTCAATGGGAGCTAAGGGGCCCCGGGGCGTGGCCAATTTGGACCCCAGGGGCATGAATGGCAGGATTTATGTAGGTGACCACTTGCCATTGCTACATGCTAAATATCTAAGCTCTGGGCCCTGTTTTTCAGAGAAAAAGATTTTTGAAGCTTTTTTCCATTATGAGTCTATAGGAGCTAAGTGGCCCCAGGGCATGGCCCGTTTGGACCCCAGGGGCATGATTGGCATGTATTATGTAGGAGACCACTTGCCGTTGCTACATGCTAAATATCTAAGCTCTGGGCCCTGTGGTTTCAGAGAAGAAGATTTTTGAAGTTTTTTTCCATTATGAGTCTATGGGAGCAAAGGGGCCCTGGGGCGTGGCCAATTTGGAACCCAGGGGCATGATTGGCAGGAATTATGTAGGTGACCAATTGCCGTTGCTTCACACTAAATATTTAAGCTCTCGGCCCTGTGGTTTCAGAGAAGAAGATTTTTTAAGTTTTTTTTGTCCATTATGAGTCTATAGGAGCTAAGGGGCCCCAGGCGTGGCCCATTTGGACCCGAGGGGCATGATTGGCAGGATTTATGTAGGTGACCACTTGCCATTGCTACATGCTAAATATCTCAGCTCTGGGCCCTGTGGTTTCAGAGAAGAAGCTGTTTGAACTTTTTTCCATTATGAGTCTATAGGAGCTAATGGGCCCCAGGGCTTGCCCGTTTGGACCCCAGGGGCATGAGTGGCAGGAATTATGTAGGTGACCACTTGCCATTGCTACATGCTGAATACCTAAGCTCTGGGCCCCTAAGCTCTGTGGTTTCAGAGAAGAAGATTTTTGAAGCTTTTTTTTGCCATTACAGGTCTATGGGAGCTAAGGGGCCCGGGGCATGGCCCATTTGAAACCCAGGGGTATGATTGGCAGGAATTTTGTAGGTGACCACTTGCCATTGCTACATGCTAAATATCTAAGCTCTGGGCCCTGTGGTTTCAGAGAAGAAGATTTTTGAAGCTTTTTTTTCCATTATGAGTCTATGGGAGCTAAGGGGCCAGGGGTGTGGCCAATTTGGATCCCAGGGGCATGACTGGCAGGAATTATGTAGGTGACCACTTGCCATTGCTACATGCTAAATATCTCAGCTCTGGGCCCTGTGGTTTCAGAGAAGAAGCTGTTTGAACTTTTTTCCATTATGAGTCTATAGGAGCTAATGGGCCCCAGGGCTTGCCCGTTTGGACCCCAGGGGCATGAGTGGCAGGAATTATGTAGGTGACCACTTGCCATTGCTACATGCTGAATACCTAAGCTCTGGGCCCCTAAGCTCTGTGGTTTCAGAGAAGAAGATTTTTGAAGCTTTTTTTTGCCATTACAGGTCTATGGGAGCTAAGGGGCCCGGGGCATGGCCCATTTGAAACCCAGGGGTATGATTGGCAGGAATTTTGTAGGTGACCACTTGCCATTGCTACATGCTTAATATCTAAGCTCTGGGCCCTGTGGTTTCAGAGAAGAAGATTTTTGAAGCTTTTTTTTCCATTATGAGTCTATGGGAGCTAAGGGGCCAGGGGTGTGGCCAATTTGGATCCCAGGGGCATGACTGGCAGGAATTATGTAGGTGACCACTTGCCATTGCTACATGCTAAATATCTAAGCTCTGGGCCCTGCGGTTTCAGAGAAGAAGGTTTTTGAAGCTTTTTTTCAATTATGAGTCTATGGGAGCGAAGGGGCCCCGGGGCGTGGCCCATTTGGACCCCAGGGTCATGATTGGCAGGAATTATGTAGGTGACCACTTGCCGTTGCTACATGCTAAATATCTAAGCTTTGGGCCCTGTGGTTTCAGAGAAGAAGATTTTTGAAACTTTTTTTTCCAATATGAGTCTATGGGAGCTAAGGGGCCGGGGGCATGGCCCATTTGGAACCCAGGGGCCTGATTGGCAGGATTTATGTAAGTGACCACTTGCTGTTGCTACATGCTAAATATCTAAGCTCTGGGCCCTGTGGTTTCAGAGAAGAAGATTTTTGAAGCTTTTTTTTCCATTATGAGTCTATGGGAGCTAAGGGGCCCAGGGGTGTGACCAATTTGGACCCCAAGGGCATGATTGGCAGGAATTATGTAGGTGACCACTTGCCGTTGCTACATGCTAAATACCTAAGCTCTGGGCCCTGTGGTTTCAGAAAAGATTTTTTTATGAAGCTTTTTCCATTATGAGTCTATGGGAGCGAAGGGGCTCCAGGGCATGGCCCATTTGGCACCCAGGGGCATAATTGGCAGGAATTATGTAGGTGACCACTTGCCGTTGCTACATGCTAAATATCTAAGCTCTGGGCCCTGTGGTTTCAGAGAAGAAGATTTTTGAAGCTTTTTTTTTCCATTATGAGTCTATAGGAGTTAAGGGGCCCCGGGGTGTGGCCAATTTGGACCCCAGGGGCATGATTGGCAGGAATTATGTAGGTGACCACTTGACATTGTTACACGCTTAATATCTAAGCTCTGGGCCCAGTTGTTTCAGAGAAGAAGATATTTTAAGTTTTTCCCATTGTAAGTCTATGGGAGCTATATGTTGCCATCGCAACTAGAATTCCAATCTGATCAGCCCAAAAACCTTATGCAGCCTTTCCCCCTACCTGATGATGCTTCTCATGAAATTTGATCAAGATTGACCATTGGGTATTAGAGATATACTTATTTGAAATTGTTTACAGATGCACTGACGCATGGACAGACACACACACGCACGGACACACGGACGCACGCACGACGGACAAAAAGTGATCACAAAAGCTCACCTTGTCACTACGTGACAGGTGAGCTAATCGTGAAAATGTAAATATGTTATGTGTTATGTGTACTCATCAGAACAGCCTCTTGTCTTTTTTTTTTGTCTTTTTCTGTTTTAGTTTTACAGCCCTTTCAAGATAATTTCACGTATCGAGCCAATCAATAATCGGAGGTGGGCAAAAACCGGAGTACCCAGATGAAAACCACCTGACCTTCTATTGCAGAACTTGGCTTCTCACATGTGACCCGAGCCAGGCTCGAAACACAGTGGTTGGAGACCTAATGATAAAGTGTCAGTGCTCTTATCCACTAGGCTATGGAGGCACAATAACCTCTTGCTAAAGAACTTGGCATCTTACAAATCAAAGCAAATCTAATGTGTATCACAATTTACCTATATTTTATAGTACAATGAATGTTTATTTGTTTGGAGTTTAACAGCCTAATCAACTACACTTAGGTTATAGGGAGTTGATCAGTTTATCTGACCACACTTCCCGGACAGGCTTATATGTAAGTGGTTAAACAGTACAGTGTACATTTTTTTACCAGAAACCGACAACTCATCCTAATCAGTGGAAGGGAGAGAACAAGCAAAGAAAAGACTTCATGATTGATCTCCAAAGGAAGACTTAGGACTCAATCCTTGTGCCTGCTGAACATGACAACCCCTACCTTTGCAGACAGTAATAAAGATCCAGATCAGATGGCTTCTGAATAATGCCATCTGACCAGGATCTACACTATTTGTCTTTCCGTTCATGAACTGAACAAAGAAATTTAGTTACTTGATTGGTTGATAATCATAAATTGGGTATGGCATAACTGATTTATTCAGAAGGACAAGGGTTAAAAATCACTTTGAATTATTGATTACCGTATTGATCCTAAGTATTGGGGTAGATAGGCCTTAGCAAACAGTGCAGACCCAGATCAGGAGCAGTCTGATCAGGGTCTACACTGTTTGCCATTCTGCCTGCACCTTGTGGACTCCTTGCCGGATCATGAAACAAATCTGTTAAAATTTGGGAGAATTACAGCAAGTGGTTCAAACTTTTAGGACTTTCACGGTAGTTTGTATAACTGGAGCATGAATTATCAAGAGTATGCTGTAGGTTTCCTTATACTATTTGAGACGGGGTACAGCATTTCTTACAATTTACATCTGTGCCAAGTGAAGAATCAGATCAGCCTACGCATCCATACAGTTTGACCAGAAACTTCTACTGGGTCATGAAGGAGCATTAGGTCCTTGGCTATCCTTAGAGCACACAGCTAAGACTCTGATCAGAATGCGCCGATGTGCAGGCTGATTGGAGTCTTTGCTGGGCGCACATGTAATTGTAGGAAATGATGTGTCCCAGCTCATTTTATAAGCTTACCTCTGCTACAATAACATCACAGTCCAGACCTTTGTTCACACCTTTAGGGTTTCCTTTTGCACCTATCTGAAAAAGAATGAACAAAATATAGCTGACCCTAAACCTATTTTCTATTTGTGGACTCTTTCACTGTTACAGTTGGACAAGCACATTTGTTATTTAAAGGGTGTCAAGTCTATTTGTTTTAATTATACCCACATTTAAAAAAAAAAAAAACAACGAAAAAAAACTTCCTTCCATCTGCTGTCACAAACCTTGTGAATGCAACTTTGTTTTTATTTCTTGGTCTATGGTGACCAAACTTGCTTAGGGACTGCAGTTGCACATGACGGCATTTATGGAGAAACAAGAGGCCCATGGGCCAAATACTCTCACCAGAGGTCATGTGGTTTATACCATATACAGGCAAGGTGTCCATCTTGGTCATTGGACAACAATACCACGAATAATGTTTAACTGCCTCACCCCCATAGAGGCTTTTCATGTAATTTGGTTTCAATCAGCACAGCTCTTTTACTGGAGAAGAAGATAAAAATACTGAATCTGAGCCATCATAGACAAAGGTCAGTAATGACCTTGACCTTTGGAATTGATAAACTTCCATTCAGCTAAATGCAAATATCATTTTTGATGTCAATCAGAAATATCCACTGCTTTGCCATTTTTCCATACATATGTCTAAGTGACCAAATTTGATCTTGAAATAAAACAGGTAAAGGTCAACCAAAGGTCATCATTTGAACAAACCTGGTAGGGCCAGAGTCCCTGATGCTGCATACTAAGTTTCAAGATCATTGGCCATTCAGTTCTTGAGAAGAAGATTTTTTAAGGTTTTTCCCATATAAGGGGATGGCAGCCCATATTGGTCATGTGACCCAATCCTCATGAACAAACTTTCGTAACCTCATTCCATAGAGGCCCCACATGTAATTTGATTTCAATTCCCAAGTAGTTTAAGTGAAGAAGAAGATAAAAATACTGAATCTGAGCCGTCCTTGACAAAGGTCAGTAAATGACCTTGACCTTTGGAACTGATAATCTTCCATTCAGCTGATTGTAAATACCATTTCTGATGCCACTAGCTAATATACAATCAGAAAAATCCACTGTTTTGCCATTTACCATACAAATATCTAAGTGACCAAATTTGACCTTGACGTTAAACAGGTCAAGGTCAACCAAAGGTCATCATTTGAACAAACTTGGTAGGCCAGAGTCCCTAATGCTGCGTACCAAGTTTCAAGACCATCGGCCTTTCGGTTCTTGAGAAGAAGATTTTTAAAGGTTTTTACCATAAATGGGCATGGCGGCCATATTGGTCATGTGACCCAGTCCTCACGTAAAAACTTTTGTTCCCTCATTTCATAGAGGCTCCACAAGTAATTTGGTTTCAATTGGCCAAGTAGTTTAAGTAAAGAAGAAGATAACTAGAAAAAGTGTCCAGAGGACACGGATGCCCCCGCCAAATGCCATTCATAAAAATATTACAAATGTACTTCAAATCAATCATAAAATATATGCATCAAGGGCAGATAATCCAAAAACCAAAAATGCAAGAGTTGTCTACCTTGTTCGTGACACATCGTCTCAGTGTGATGAATGCACCTGTGAAGTTTCATGAATATATTCCATACGGTTTAGGAGTTATGGCCCGGGAGGTGATAATTAAAAATTTTTTAAGTCTGTGACCTTGACCTTGAGCTCATGGGCATGGGTGGGGGTATCGCTGAATAAAATGGACAGGTATCTAACATGATACCCAATATCAACTCAATCCATCGCACGATTTGGAAAATATCAACTCTTAAAATATCTAATTAAAAATTTCTAAGTCTGTGACCTTGACCTTGAAGCCATAGGCATGAGTGGGGGTATTGCCAAATAACATTTGGACCTGTATCTATCATCATAGCATACATAAGCCAAATTCATAATATAGTTTGGAAAATTTGAGCTCTTTAAAATCTTTCACATTAAAATTGTCTAAGTCTGTGACCTTGACCTTGAGGTCATAGGCATGGGTGGGGGTATTGCTGAATAAAACCTATATCTATCATCATATGAAACAAAGCCATCATAAAAGTTCAGGTTCTACCAGGTACAAATACCTTAACTGGAGTCTTTAACATGGAAAATTTCTAAGTCCATGACCTTGACCTTGAGGCCATGGGCATGGGTGGGGGTACCGCTGAATAAAACTTTGGACCTATATCTATAATGATACCAAATATGAACCAATTCCATCAAATGGTTTGGAAAATATGAGTTCTAAAATGTTCAAGTCTACCTGTTACAAAAACCTTAACCTGAGTCTTTAACATCGAAAATTTCTAAGTCTGTGACCTTGACCTTGAGGTCACAGGCATGGGTGGGGGTGTTGCTTAATAAATCTTTGGACCTATATCTATCATCATACCAAAGATGAACCAGTTCCATCAAATGGTTAGGAAAATATGAGTTCTAAAAGTTCAGGCTCTACCTGTTACAAAAACTTTAACCTGAGGTTACAGGATCACGTACGTACGTACGTACGTACACACACACACATACAGACGGACGTACACATGTACGCACGTACGGAAAACCGAAAAACTATATGCCCCCGGCAATAAAAATACTGAATCTGAGCCGTCCTGGACAAAGGACAGAAAATGACCTTGACCTTTGAAACTTATAAACTTCCATTCAGCTGATAGTAAACACCATTTCTGATGCCATTAGCTAATATACAATCAGAAAAATCCACTGTTTTGCCATTTTTCCGTACAAATATCTAAGGGACCAAATTTGACCTTGACATAAAAACAGGTCAAGGTCAACCAAAGGTCATCATTTGAACAAAACTGGTAGGGCCGAAGTCCCTGATGCTGCATACCAAGTTTCAAGATCATCGGCCGTTCGGTTCTTGAGAAGAAGATTTTTAAAGGTTTTACCATATATGGGCATGGCCACCATATTGGTCATGTGACCCAGTCCTCACCAACAAACTTTTGTTCCCTCTTCCCATAGAGGCTCCACATGTAATTTGGTTTCAATTGGCCAAGTAGTTTAAGTGAAGAAGAAGATAAAAATACTGAATCTGAGCCGTCCTGGACAAAGGTCGGTAAATGACCTTGCCCTTTGGAAATGATAAACTTCCATTCAGCTGATTGCAAATACCATTTCTGATGCCACTAACATACAATCAGAAAAATCCACTGTTTTGCCGTTTTTCCATACAAATGTCTAAGTGACCAAATTTGACCTTCACGTAAACAGGTGTAGGTCAACCAAAGGTTATCATTTGAACAAACTTGGTAGGGTCAGAGTCCCAGATGCTGCATACCAAGTTTCAAGATCATCGGCTATTCGGTTCTTGAGAAGAAGATTTTTAAAGGTTTTTACAATATATGGGCATGGCGGCCCATATTGGTCATGTGACCCAGTCCTCGCGAACAAACTTTCGTTCCCCCTTCCCATAGAGGCTCCACATGTAATTTGGTTTAAATTGGCCAAGTAGTTTCAGAGGAGATGTTGTTTGAAAATGTTGACGACGCAGACGATGGCGGAGCAATGCCTGTACTATAAGCTCCCCCGGAGCTTGCCTATACTATAAGCTCCCCTGGAGCCTTTGGCTCCGGTGAGCTAATAAGAAAATATATCCATAAATTTACTTCTCTTTATCTGTATCTTTGAACAATAAATGATGATTATAAGATTTTATTGTAACACACATTTTGTGGGGTCTGCAACCCAAAACCCAGAAAGGGATTGCATTGTGAAGTTTCAGTGAAAAAAGAGGATTCTTATTGCAAAGGCATGCAACAAATGCTAAGGCAAGTCTGCACATAAGTGCAACCTCATCAGAGCCTTTGTTGCATGCAGACATGTGGAGGAGACTTTCAGGTAGCTACATGCAAGCTGTGCTGAGCCATTTAAAGAAGCGTTTGATACAATGCTAAAGACCTTTTCTTCATTTATTGGCTCAAATAAATACAGAATCTTACATGAGTGTTAATGTATTATTGAATTTATTTAACAAGTTCAGGAAAAGGAATAAAATGCGAGGCTTCACCGAGAAGCCTAGCATGTTGTGCATTTTCCGCAACGAGTTTAATAAATTCAATAATATATTAGCATGAATGCAAGATTCTATACAACATAAGATATTTAAAGCACATTTATTCACTATTGTTTGATAAAAAGGTCCATTTTCACCATTAGAAAATGCAATGGCGTAAAAGACGTTGTACATGTTATTTGCATATTTAATCCACAAAGCAGATTACCAAATTTATCAGATGGCATTGTTACATTCTCAGAAGTGACGTCATATGATGTTTTATACGAGATTCTCCCTATAGGTCATGTGATCATATCCAAAATTCTTAAACTCTTATCCTGCTGATCATGATAAATCCCATCTTTGCAATGTAGATCATAAGAAGCCATCTGACCAAGATCAACTGCTTTTCATTCATTATGCAATTTTGAATCAAAACATATCATGTCATTTAATTGGTTGATCTTCAGAAATTTGAGTGGCAAGATTTTGTTCAGCAGGACAAAAGTTAAATTTGGACACATTTGTTTCACTTACCTTTTTGTCTAATTCTATATAATAAAGGAAAGCTTCAATTTGACAATTTGGCATGTGAGGACATTTAAGGGGAATGGGAACACCTTCAGGGGAGGCAACTCCTGCAAAAGTATTTTCATCTCCCATGTCAATAGGGGTCAACTCTAAAAGGAAAGACTTTCCTTTTAGAGTAGACCCCTTTTCCAATGGGTCTGGGCCTATAGAAAAGCAAACAGGAAGTCCCGAAAATTATCTCCTTTTGAAAAAGTGGTGGAAAATGTAACTGTTCTAACCATTCCCCTTAAGCTGAAATGCTCAATGTAAATCTCAACTGTGTAAACCAATGTCTTCCAAAATAAATTAATTTTGCCACACCCATTCTGCCAGACTATCAACCAATCAAATAACTTGATATAATTTATGCTTCCAGTTTACAAAGCAAATCACAGTGTAAATCCTGATCAGATGGCATCTGATCAGGATCTACAATGTTTGCAAAGCTAGGGTTGTTATGTTCAGCAGGTTTTGGCTGGTTGGTTAAATTGAGGTTTAACATCCCCGTCAACATTATTTGTCATTTTGGAGATGTTGCTTCCAATTTTGTGGGACTTTTACCCAACACTGAGATGAAATGACATCTCAAGCCCTGTCTCCCAATGAAACAAATAGGGCTTATAAGCATGGGTGGACCGACTGGCACCGCTTTGCTTGGGCAGACTAACATCCTCTAAGCAGTTTACCAGTACTCTTGTGCTGTCGGTTTCAGCTCTGCTAGGAAGCATCATGCAGCCCATCTATTTCTTCAAGTCCTGATGGGCGGGGCCCAGTGCAAAGATAGGGGTTGTAATGTTCAACAGGACAAGAGTTTAACTCAACAAAGCCTGGCTGAGGCCTTACCAAGCAATGTTCTTTCCCATGATTCATCCAGTGCCCTGTTCTTCCCGTTCTGATGATTCTTTGTAACTGATTGGTTTTCACCCAGATTATCTCATCTATTCTCTTGTAACCCCAGAGGTCTAAGCATTCTCTACCTAACTCCATAGCCCTGAAAACAATAAAGATTTGTTTGTTTCTTTGTTTGGAGTTAAATGGCCGTCAACTTTATTTAGCTCATTGTACTCTAGTGGAATCTTCGATTACTATATGTTGGACAAGTCCATTTGTCATATAAGGGGTGTCAGGCCTATTTTTTCGTTTTTATTCTAATTTTGATGGAAAATTCTGTTAGCAAATAGAGCAGGCCCAGATCAGACGCCGCATTCTGCGGCATCTGATCTGGGCCTGCACTGTTTGCCAAGGTACCGCTTTAGGGGTTTCCCACATACAATGTTTAGATTATATCGGGCAGTAGACCCAACCACATTTTGCCTGGTCAGATTTACAGAAAGCTGCACATTGTGGAGAAGTGTGAAATAAGCTTAAAAGCTTCTGTTCTAATCCAAATTATTCTATGTCATTGTGTATTTTGAACATGTATCAATATTGAAATAAAAATGTTTAAACTAAAGCTGCACATTGTTTCACCAGAAAATGACAACTGTCCTTAAATCAGTGAAAGGGACAGAATGACATAGAAAAGATAGCATGATCAATCTCCAATAAGAATGCTGTTGACCAGGCAGGTATCAAGCCTGGGACCTGATCAACAGTCAAAAGTGCATCCAACTGAGCTATCAAGGCTTTTTTAACAATGAAGATATAAGACATTATCTACCCAGGTCAAAACAGCTGTAAAAGGAAAGGTAGCCTGTAAACTGCCAATCTCAAATTTTGCTTACAGGTCATTGATACTAATATGAGGGTAACGGATATAAGTCAGGGGTCAAGCTCATAAAAGCAGAGATCAATTTGCATATACTGTATGGAGAAAGAAACGACAGCAGTATCATGTGGACTGATTTCTCTGTATGTATACTATATAGACACTTAGTTATAAAAGATGTTTCTAAATCTAAACTTATTAACAGAAAATCTCCAGATAAGGAGCTTTTTCTTTCCGAAAAATACTGATATTTTTCTTGTTTCTACATGAAAAAATATGTTGTGGGTACTCATTAGAAGTGCCTCATGATTTTGTTTGTTTGTGTTGGAGTTTAATGGCACAGTCAACACTATTTAGATCATTTTTGAGCCAGTCAGTCTACCTACCCTCACTTTTCCTGGGCAGGCTTATACGTAAGCGGTTAACCAGTACAATGCACATTCTTTCACCAGAAACTGACAACTGCCCTTCTTGAATCAGCAGAAGGGAGAGAATGACTGTAGAAAAGATTTCATGATCAATCTCCATGAAAGAATGTTGCCGACCCCGGCAGTTCTCGAACCCACCTCCGCCTGATCACCTGTCAGACATGCGTCCAACTGAGCTACCGAGGCCCGCGAAGCGCCTCATGAAGGCGCTTCTAATGGCCTCATGAAGGTGCTTCTAATGAGAAGCCACAACATATGTTTTTGTGCAGAAATAAGAAAAATAATATGCATATAACCCTCTTATCTGGAGCTAGGAATATTTATTTTACCTTCCTGTGACCCAAAGAAACAAAAAACCATCATCTTGCATCAGTGGTACTGGTAGCCGCCTCATCTCATCGTCAGACATGGTACCATACGGAAGTTCCATATGGATGTCCCAGGGTGGGTCAGCCATAATCACTGCACATTTACCAAGAACTGCCATGTCCAGGTAGCGCAAGTCACACTGGATCCACTGCGGAGTAGATAAACATACACGGTAACACCTCGTTATGACACTGTTATAGGGAACCATTACACAAAAAGCATTTGTTAATCCAAACAAAAAAGTATAAAAGACAATATAGGAAAATGATCATTTATTGTCCATTTTTTTTATGATACGAAGTACTGGGACAAACAGGCCTCGGAAAACAGTGCAGACCCAGATCAGACTGTTCCTGAAGGAGCAGTCTGATCAAGGTCTGCACTGTTTGCCATTCTGTCTGCACCTTTCGGACACCTGGATGGATTGTGAAATAAATTTGTTAAAACTTTTAGGAGAAATACAGTAAGTCTTCAAGGTTTCCAAATTTTAAGGATTTTCCTGGTATACATTTTAGAGATCAATCCATGAAAGATCTCATGAGTGGTGATTATTGGGTCAGTTATTTATCAATCAACCCAAAGTTATAAAGTGCTAAAGTGCAGTAGGTTTTAATGCTGGGGTCCAAGTGACTATAACAGACTTGTCAGAACTGGAGGTAACAGTTACAGTAAAATTACGCTATTAACACCACCTAAAATTAACACCACCTAAAATAAATTAACACCACCTAAAATTAAGACCACCTAAAATTGAGACTAAATCTGCTTTTAAAAGCTTAATGAGGAGGTTTCAGTTATTCTTTGTTTGTGGTTACTATATATGGTGTCTTGTAATAAGAGACCACCTTTGGGACTGTTCAAAAGTGGTCTTAAAGACCACTTCTGAACAGTCCCAAAGGTGGTCTTAATGTAGGAATTTTACTGTATTTATAGATACATCTGTGCAATTGTTATTACTGTGATATCAGTGTTGTGTAAGAGGGTTATCTATAAAATCTGGAATGGAATGAATCATGTGTTGGGTTTGACAACCAGTGTGGATGCAGATCAGACACCACAAAATGGGGCATCTAATCAGGGTCTACATTGTTTGCTTACAGCATAGGAATTTAGGGGTGAAACAAAACAGCCTTGTTTAGGACAATCACTCAGATGCATTCAACCAACCTAGGTTGTCAGCGCTTTGATTTATGGAAACAGCCAGAGCTCATATCCATGAAATGGCACTAACTGTGAGATATTGTTTATCATAATACTAGTGTTTCATCACATATTTAACCCCCCCACCCCCACCTCCAAAAAAAGACAACATCATGATGTTTCACAAAAGTGGTATATGTAATTATTGTTGTTAAATGGGATTTTAAATTTCAAACAAACTAACAGAATATAAAAAACAACTAGCATATAAAGCATTATTCATTAAACAGATGTCAAACTAGAAATGCGTCCATAGGACACAGATGCCCCCGCCTGAAAATATGTCTATGTTCGTATTCATCCATAGAAAATTTTGGACCCTTTTTTCACATTTGACGTCAAAGTATGACCTTGACCTTGGAGGTAAGGACCTTGGTTTTGTGTGAGGCAGATTGTCTCACGATGGCCAACATTTCTGCCAAGTAATTTCAAAATCCATCCAGAGATAAGAAAGTTATTGACTGTGTTTAAGTTTAGAACCATTTTTTTTACCTTTGACCTCTAAGTATGACCTCGACCTTGGAGGTACGGATCTGGGTTTGCATGTGACACATCGTCTCATGATGGTTAACATTTCTTCAAAGTAATTTCAAAATCCATCCAAAAATAAGTAAGTTATTGACTGCGTTTAAGTTTCGGACCCTTTTTTTTACCTTTGACCTCTAAGTATGACCTTGACCTTGGAGGTACGGACCTGGGTTTTGCATGTGACACATCGTCTCATGATGGTTAACATTTCTACAAAGTAGTTTCAAAATCCATCCAGAAATAAGAAAGTTATTGACTGCGTTTAAGTTTGGGACCCTTTTTTTTACCTTTGACCTCTAAGTATGACCTTGACCTTGGAGGTACGGAGCTGAGTTTTGCATGTGACACACCGTCTCATGATGGTTAACATTTTTCCTGAGTAATTTTAAAATCTATCAAGAAATAAGGAATTTATTGACTGCGTTTAAGTTTTGGACGCACGGACAGACAGGGGCAACGCTATATGCCCTTTCCACCATTCTTCGAATGGCGGGGGCATAAAAAATCCTTTAATAATCAACAGAATCTTCCACCAAATGGCTTTGGACAGAGGTTAGTTTCCATACGCAGGGTGTTAGGTTTATTTCATTTCCTGATTTTGTTTTTTGATTTGAGGTTTAACGTCCCCATCAACACTGTATTTGGAGATGTTGCTTCTAATTTTGTGGGACTTTTAACCGACATTGAGATGAAATGACATCTCAAGCCCTGCTGCCCAATGAAACCTCTTGGAGTAAGAATAGGAAAAATAATGTTTACCCCCGTAAACACCAGTTTTCTCTATACAAAGTGGGGTGTAAGGGGGTGTTCTGTTCATGTGATGTGTTTTTCAGGCTTAGGCCAATTTCTGAACACCAGCTTTACAAACTGTTGGTAGTTGATCAACATGATATTACCTGTGGAGGGAACATATTGACCTGTTCCCCATCTACTGTCTTAATACTGGTCAACTGTGCTTCTTTCTTCAGTGCTCCTTTATTCTCTTTTTCTGGGTAGTCTATCTCATAGTGTACATACTGAAAATTATACAAACACAATGGTAATATTACATATACATTGCTTCGAAACATTGTTTGATATAGCAAAGTTTTGCAAAACATGTTTTAAAGATGTACCCTAAAAATTAATATAGATTATAATTATACTGTAAAATTACCATGAATCGTTTTGTTTTATTTGTTTGTATTGGAGTCAAACGGACCAGTCAACACTATTTAAATAATTTTTGAGCCGGTCAGTTTTCCTATCCACACTTTTCCTGGGCAGGCTGATATGTAAGGGATTGACCAGTACAGTGCACATTCTTTTGCCAGAAACTGACAACTGCCCTTCTTGAATCAGTGGGAGAGAATAACTACAGAAGAAATTTCATGATCAATCACCTTGAAAGAATGTTGCCGACCCCGGCAAATATAGAATTTGTGCCCCCCTGGTCACCAGTCAGACGCGCATCTGACTGAGCTACCGAGGCCCACAACCATGACTGGAAATTCTAAATATATAATTAACCTTATACTGAAATGGACTGCCAAAATCAGTTGGTCAAGGGGACTTACCATAGCTTATCATAACTGATTCCAATTCAAATCAGTTGAAAAGAACATGGTTCAAGCGTATTTGAATCACCCTTGACTCTCAAACACTTGTTTCCGATGTTATCACGCACACAAGAGAGAGGCAGTGACTTTTACGCCATTGCTACCCATTTACACATGGCTGGAATGGGGCAGTGACGGTGACGGTGTAACGTCATATTCTCGCATCAAAAACGTTAGAAAAGGATATAAATGCATGTGTTTCAGTCGATAAGTTTAGCTGGATTTCTTCTAACAATGGTGAAAAGTTGTGAGATTTTGAAGGAAATAACAGCATTATTGCCGATTTTCAACCTATTTGAATCGAAATAGATCAGCTCTGCCTGTGATTTGTTGAGTAATAAATCACAGTTTGTCGGTCAGTTATTATAAGTAGACAAATCACGCGCGCTACACACTCGCGATTTGATCTACTTTACAACTGACCTCCAAACTGTGATTTATTACTTAACAAATCACAGTAAGAGCTGATCTATTTCTTAAATAAAGCACACAGTGAAAACTGAGATGACTGCAAATATGCACAGGTTCATCTGAGTTTTCAGGCCCCCAGGTTTTAAAACTTTCTTCATGCTCAACTCAGCTGAGCATGAAATTTGAAATGCTCATTATTATTAAAATACAAACAAATCAGGCAATTTTTCTGCTCAGATCAGCACAGAATGCCATTTATCCTGTTCATCAGTTTTGAAATGTCAACATAAGTTGTCATTTTAAATTTTATGAACAGGATAAATTTCATGCTCAAGTGAGTTGAGCATGAAAAAAGTTTTATAACCTCAGGGCTAGAGATACAATATTGCTTAACCTTTGTCCTGCTGAGCCCTGTCTGATTTTTCAAACAATGCAGATCCAGATCAGATGGCTTCTGAATCTGATCAGGATCTTCATTGTTTGCCATTCAGTTTATGAATTTGTTGCAATGATTTGCATCAAGAAATCTGATTGGTTGATAATCAGTGGTGGGTGTGGCATATTAAAATATTCAGCAGGACAAGGGTTAACATGGGTCATATGAAAACATAGAATTACCTTGCAAGTATCCATGTGAAAACAGGTGTTGAGGAATGAACAATCGCCAAGAGATTCTGAAATCAGAAAACGGCCTGTTAAAAGCAAAAAACAAAATAAAAAATCAGCCGTAAAAAATTTTAATACAGTGTTACCTATTTTTCGAATTTCAATTTTTCAAAAAATTAATTTTTAACAGATTCATTGGTCTCAATCAAAGAAATTCCTATTGAAACAGTCTGTGAAATTCCAAACTTTCAATCAAGGTCATGCATGATGATCGTGATTTCTTTCTTTGTGTAGCTATAATGATTGTTACAAATCCGAGTAATTTGAGGGGAAGGCAACTCCTGTAATATTATTTTTGTCTACCAATGTGAGTAGGGGTCAACTCTTAAAGGAAAGAATTTGCTCCTGAGGAGCAAATTCTTTCCTTTAAGAACTGACCCCTTTTTCCATGGGACAGAGCTTATAGAAAAGTGAACAGGAACAGGCCCCGAAATTTGTCTCCCTTTGAAAAATAGTGGAAAAATCTGCCAGGTGTTCCAATTCCTCTTAAAGAATTAATTCGCTATGTGAAATTGACAGCTCCCCTGGGTAACTGACACCTGATTAATGGTCGCACTAGCAAGCCTGCTAAATGCATATACGCCACGACTTTGTGCAGATCAGGATCTACACTGTTTGCAAAGATAGTTCTTGTTGTGTTCAGCGCACAACAGATTTACTTTCATCTGATTTGGATCTACTGTTTACAAAGACAGATTTGTTGTTTTCAGCAAGATAAGTATTAAGGACAATAAATGCACTTTCAGGGGAGACGTCCAATTTTGTAAAGTCTTGTCCAAAATAGTTCACAGGATGGTGAACTGGGTGAACAGTGTAGATCCTGATGAACACCTAGTAATGGGCTGTTTAATCTGGATCTACAAGTATTGAATCAGTATCTGTACCAGGCAGAGGATCTTACATAAGGGCTCATGTATTATTGAATTTATTAAACTATTTGAGGTAAAGGGATAAAATGCAAGGCTATTTTATTCCTTTTCTTGAACTCGGTTAATAAATCCAATAATACATGAGCACGAATGCAAGATTCTATTTATCATATGACATTTAAAACGCATTTTATTCACAATTGTTTTACAAAAATGACAGTATTACACCATTAGTAAATGCGGCAGCGTTAAGGACTTCGTACATGTAACATTACGGTGCTTATCTAACTATTTTGTTTGATTTGAGGTTTTACGTTCCCGTCAACACTGAAAAGGTCATTTTGGAGACTTTACTTCCAATTTCGTGGGACTTTTACCCGACTTTGAGATGAAATGACATCTCAAGTCCTGCCGCCCAATGAAACCAATAAGGTTTATAAGCATGGACGATCCGACTCGCACTGCTTTGCCTGGGCAGGCTTAGATCCTCAAAGCAGTTTACCAGTACTCGTGTGCGGGTCGGTTTCAGCTCTGCGTGGAAGCATCATGCAGCCCATCTATTTTTTCAAGCCCCGATGGGCAGGGGGCCTGCTTATCTAACTAATTTGCATATTTAATCCACTAGTGGATTATCAAATTTATTGCATGTCGTTTTACATTCTCAGATGTGACGTCATATCATAAAACTACAATGATGCTAAATAACACATGTTTATATCTGAATCATTATAGCATATTCACTAATATTTTTGCTGAAAAAATGTGAGTGACTTTTACAAATACATTTTTTTGTTTTGGCAAAAATAACACTGTATTAGATACTGTCTTAGAACAGTTAATATTTTACCACTTACTAGCTTATTAAGCTTTAAATGTCCTTCCAATGAATGAAATCGGGTAACCAGCAAAGTTTATAATTATTAGATATTGTCTTTTACTAGAACAGTTACTATTTCGACCACTTACAAGCTTGTTATAAAGCTAACATCCTTCCTATGAACATCATTTGTCTATTAGCAAAGTTTCGTGATGTACTTACTTTGCTTGTGGCCCAATGTTGTTCATACTTCAATGACCTTCAATTCTCATCACGAAAACATGCCTTTATAATTTGGACCTCCTTGAACCCCACTTTTATATAGTAAAACTGGGGTTTCAGGGGGAATACCTTAATTTTCTTATTTCTGCTCTAAAATATATTTTCAGCAGAAATAAGAAAACTAGAGCTGCCGCCTAACGGGCGCCAATTATACCCCCGCATGCGTTACAAGTATTTGACCTTGAGGAAGGTCAACGTAAAGGTCAAGGTCAGGTTTGTGTATATCAATCTTAAGTACTAGTGGCAAGGTGTGTGGTGTGTGAATATTAAAGAAATCGGTCAAAGAATAAGGAAGTTATGAGCAATGTTAAAGTTTTTTGTAACGGACCGACGACGACAGACGACAAGCTGACTCCTATATACCCCCTTCAAACTTCGTTTGCGGGGGTATAAATATCACAATTTTTCATCATAAAATTTTCATTTTTTCGGCGATAATGGTGGAAATGTATTTGTATAGGCGTGTTTGCGTAATGTTAATAATTCCTATTCTCCGTCATCATGTACATTTCCAGCGATTTGATTTGATGAAATAAAAGCTTTATACTTCAATAAATTACATGAGCAAGAATCTCAGAACTACATCACACAGTGACAGGTAGTTTTTTTTTTTGTTTGATTTGAGGTTTAACGTCACCGTCAACACTGTATAGGTCATTTTGGAGACGTTGCTTCCAATTTTGTGGGACTTTTACCCGACATTGAGATGAAATGACGTCCGACTCATGCGCACCGCTTTGCCTGGGCAGGCTTAGACCCTCTAAGCGGTTTACCAGTACTTGTGTGCGGTCGGTTTCAGCTATGCATGGAAACATCATGCAGCCCATTTATTATTTCAAGCCCCAATGGGCGGGGGCCGAGTGACAGGTAGTAATAAAATGTGAAATCAAACAGCACATTTAGAACCAGCATGTTATGTCACTGTATATAAAACAATGTCAACAGTGTTCAATTGAAAGATGGCAAACTATTGAAAATGATGTAAATGTTAGATGAAAATAAACTGCATTTGAAGACTTGACTTTTTTCGCTTGGGTTTCTTTCAAAGATGTCCGCTTCTAATTGAATAATCATTCCACCGTGCCCATTCGTACGTTCATTCTTATGCTCTCGAAAGAATTCCTAAAATCTACCATGATGTAGCATTATTAATGTTTCGATGACAAAGATGGAATTATAAGAATTGTCATTTTTGTGTATCACTAATGATATTCACCTTATTTGCATTACCTGCTGGTTCCTAGTCTGAAGGTTATCAGTGTTGGAAAAACAGGTAACCAGACCCCACTGACCTTAAAAGGTCAGGAGGGTCTGGTTACCTGTTCTTCCAATACTGACAATGTGCAAGCTGGGAGCCAGCAAATAATGCAAATATGGTGAATAGATATCACTCACAAACTTAGCTTTGGGCTCTATGCAGTTTGTGAGTGCTTCGCTGGTGTTTTCATATTGATAAAATCCGCATCAATGGACTTCATTCCTATATAAAACCTACCATCTGTGTGCTTCTTTATAAGTTTCCGGAAGTGGAGCTTTCTGCATTCTTCTTTATTCTCGCCGATTTTGGTACACTCTTCTCTTGTACCATACTGACAGAATTCCTGTAGCTGTGGACCTGTAAAAATTAATGAATACAGGAAAATTTCACCATTAAGACCACCTTAAATTGAGACTATACTGAATTAGAAGATTTCAGTTATTATTTCCTTGTGTTTTTACAACCCATTACCTCCTAAAGTAGACCACCTTTAGGACTGTTCAAAAGTGGTCTTA
The DNA here is from genome assembly GCA_963580285.1 of Lucinisca nassula. Taxonomy (NCBI): domain Eukaryota; kingdom Metazoa; phylum Mollusca; class Bivalvia; order Lucinida; family Lucinidae; genus Lucinisca; species Lucinisca nassula. The sequence goes on along the minus strand of OY757017.1, from coordinate 113,880,868 downwards.
AAGACCACTTTTGAACAGTCCCAAAGGTGTTCTTAATATAGGAATTTTACTGTTGTTATTCCATGACTTGAAACTGAAAGAGCAAACTATGTCTACCCGGACATGACGGCTTATATCAAGATCATGAGAAGCAATTATTTCATTTTGATTCTGCTCATTACCAGATAGAAAGTAGAAGCTTCCTCGGTGTAGTAGAAAAGCTACCGGCCTCACAAACCAGGGGTCAGGGGATCAATTTTGGTCTCCCATGTCCCTCTCTAAATGACCTTAGTTGTTGGTGGGACGTGAAATACAAAATACTTATAGACCAGGGGCTAGTTTTTCAAAACAAACTATATCATTGGTTAATGTATCATTTAAATTTTGATCATTTAATGTATTAAATATGCTAATATTTTTGCAGATGCAAAAGCTGCTCATACAGGTATGTTTTCAAGCCCCCGCCCATAGGGGCTTGAAGAAATATATGGGCTGCATGATGCTTCCACGCAGAGCGGAATCCGGCCCGCACACTAGTACTGGTAAACCGCTTAGAGGATCTAAGCCTGTCCAGGAACCGCAGTGCGAGGCAGACCGTCCATGCTAATAAACCATATTGGTTTCATTGGGCGACAGGGCTTGAGATGTCATTTCATCTCATTGTCAGGTAAAAGTCCCACAAAATTGGAAGCAACGTCTCCAAAATGACCTTTACAGTGTTGACGGGGATGTTAAACCTCAAATCAAACAAACAGGTATGTTTTCAGCAAAAGTACCACTTATTAGATACTGTATTTCTTAGAACAATTTGACGACTAATTATAATGTTCAGCTAAAAATGTTTTCAACAACCGGGCCCAGCTATTTATAGGTCCTCTATATGAAATTTCTGGTACAGCTACTGCTACATGTATGGAATCATTTCGTTCTGGATTAATGTGCACACAATTTTCAGGTTTGTTCTGTAATAAATTAGTTTTCCAGATCCTATGTTTTCTGAATCGTTAACCCTTGTCCTACTGAACCAGGATAGCTCTACCGCTTCAAACAGCAGAAACACAGATCAATTTCTGAAAAAGCCATCTGATCAGGATCTACATTGTTTGTCATTCAGTTTGTGACTTTGAAGGAATACATTATTACAATCTGATTGGTTGATAATGAAATAATAATTTATTCAGAGGACAAGGCTTAAGTTATCCATGACATGAGGACAGATATTGTTCCAAAGTTTGGTCAATAACTATCTTCACTCTTCACCACTGCCCTTGACCTTGAGATAAAGGTTGTGAATTTTAAATAATTTATTTATTTATTGTTTTTTGGGGGGATTGGTAGTTTTAAGGCCTTTTCAAGATTATCAGAGCTATTTAATCAGAGGTGAGCTAAAATCGGAATACCCATAGACAAACCACCTGGCTTTCCATTGCAGAACTTGTCTCACATGTGATCCGAGCGAGACTTGGAACCACAGTGGTGAGAGACTTAATGATTAAGAGTCAGCATTCTTATCCACTAGGCCACTGAAGCCCCCAATATTTGGGTTTACAAGTAGGGAGCAGCTGAGATCAAGCAGGGTGAGTTTGTTGGGTCTCAGGCCTTTTGTTATTGACCCTTATTCCACTGATCATGACAATCCTTACTAATGTAAACATTGTAGATCCAGATCAGATGGTTTTTTCCCACTGCTTGACATTCAGTTTGTGGATTTGTTGGAATAATAGGGATTATCAACTAAATGATGATCCCATTTATTTGGTGCGAACAAATTGAATGGACTGTCATTAATGTGTCATGGTTGCAGCTTCAGGGTGGCTTGACCTCTCATTATTTAGGTTTAAACAATGTCTGATCGCAATTTCGCTCTCGTCATCCACCATGACAGTTGGTACAGGTTACTGGACGCTTGCACTGTGTTTGTTATTCAGCAGTCAAGCGTCTTAAGGGCCAAACTATGGTTTGGCGTCTTGCGCATGCTCAGGGAAACCTTCCTTTTCCGTTTTCAAATCCAGCGAAAGAAAGTTGTATTTTTTAAGAGGAATCTAAAACTAAAAATCCAGCAAGAGAAAGTTGTCGGGACTCGGTTGAGATATATTTCATAATAAAAGAAGAAGAGGGTCTCCTTTAGCTATAATATAAGTATTTCCATTGGTTGACCTCGAACAACAATAATATTATCGGTACTTTCGTTTTGCAACCGGAAATGATAAAATGCGTTAGTGACGAGGTACAACTAAATAGGGAAAAAGTGACAACTAAGACAGTTCACCGTTACGAAAATATTAGGAAAAGTGACTCTACGGCGGCATAAAAATCGCCATTTTAATTGCAAAATATACATGGTTGACAGTGGTGGCCCTGCGAGTTTTTGGTACCTTATAAAGCTTGGGAAAAAAATGTTATTATGGAAGATAAATAGTATGCAGCGAAGAAATTAAAGGGCTAAATATGATTTCGGATATAAGGACGGTCGGCAGGGAACTCTCCAGTAAAAAGAAACAAAGAACGGATATCTTTCCCGCCAGTTTCTCATTTGGTGGAGGTGAAAGCTTCGGTTTTTATTGCTAAAATTTGATCATTTTTGAACAGTTTTAAAAGCAAAATCTTTGCCAGAGGTGTGGGACTGATTGAAAATATTTCTTGTGTACATTTGGTAAGGTCATATACCAGAATACCTTTGTTTGCACCTCCGAAAACGGCGGACCTCAGTGGAAGTGACTTCACGCCGACTGTCCTTATATATTTTGCCCGGTATCTGTTTATTTTGAGTGCAAATCTTGGGAATTTATCTGTAGATAGAGTGTAGACAAGATGGTGGCCGATATTTACAAACTGACTGGGGAATTTCCACAAGGGTCATGACCTTTGGCACTCATTGTGTAACGCTAAATTAACTTAAAATACCATTTTTTAAGTAAATGCGCTTTTAGAATTTTCTTTATATTTTTGAAGGGATTATGCCTCGACTTTCGGGTATAATAGCGTCAGTTTGGGTTGTCAGAGTTAAACAGCGCAGGCATTGCGGGATAGCTTGACGGCTCGGCTGACCAGCTATGTTATTTTTAAATATGCAAATGACCATGTGTTTGTCAAATGTTAGTTTATTTATGAACACCCGACCTACTTTTGAGCCGGACATAGCCGCTTGAATCACAGGTGTGATATACCGGTATTATCGATAGTAACCTGTCAATTAAACATATATTGGGAATTCAATGACCACAAACAATATATTTTCTAAAGGTAATTTTATTAACTTTCAAAACATATTTGAAGCCACAAACCTCATCTGATTCGATATGAGTCTGCCAATATCAAGCCAGACATTGTAAAAAAAAAAAAAAAAAGTTAAAGCAAACAGAGTGGCTGGACCTTTTGACTCTTGTCCGCTATAAACTCTGCACATATCACCATTAGGTCTGGTATATTATATTGTGCAAATGGTTCAAGCTTAAGGCTGTGGTTGCCTTTGGTAAATTCCGATATAAAAGGAAAATTTGGGCTATTACCCGTCTTTCCTTTAGACTCTGATCAGCTCAGATTCAAGCTTGACGGGAAGTTTTATTTTGTTTAAGCAATGCCATTTGGTTGCGGCATAGCACGCCAGACTTTCGAGACTGTCGCTACTTTTTTGGAATTCTGGGTAGCTAGACATGTTTCTGAGGGACGATTCATATGTTATCTTGAAAGTTTCCTGCTTGGTCCATTTTGTGGGCAATTTATAAATGCTACATGTGGTTTATCAAAGATACACTGTCACCTTCGCATCACAGCAGATATGAAGGAATTTGAACTTTGGGTACAATTTTTCAAAAAAAAAAAAAAAAAAAATTATGGAATTTCCGTTTCTCATGACCGGTTCTGGATGTCAAATGAGGTCTTACAGCACTGCACCATTCGTGCAAGGGGTTTGAACTCGGTTTTGGTGCCTACTTTGTAGGTAATGAGATAAGACCAGTGGTCCAGTGGATAATTTTTCCATCTTTGGAGCATCTTCTGTTATTTATTTTTGATATAAAAAAAAAAACAAAAAAAAAAAAAAACAGTAGTGTACTGGGAACTGCACCCTGCAGTACACCACATTCTATTCAAAATTACAGACCAACCTAACCAAGTCACGGAAGGCAATGTTAATCGAGATATTTCCATGATCTATCAAAAATGTAGAGTGCCGTGCACTGAACCTTGCAGTACACAACATTCTTTTCAAATCTACGGATCAACCTTACCACTCACGGAGGGTAATGTTTAATGAGATATTTCCATTTATGTATTTATTTATTTATTTATTTTAATTTATTAAAATGTAGAGTACTGAGCACTGCACCTTGCAGTACACCGCATTCTAATCACACATACCCACTCACGCAGGGTAATGTTGGATGAGATAGTTCTAATCGGATAAATAAACTGGATAAATATATACTTCATCTTTAGAATTAGTTGAGACATAACTGCCCTCCAACAATATCGTGCATCCCACTTGCAATCAATGCATCTATATGTTGCCTTGGTTGTCAAACAATATATGATGTGGAAGCCTGATGGTAGTCTAGGCTTCTTTTGCCACCGGAATGGCCATTCATTAAAGCACTGTCAGCTCAGTGGCATTCTTGTGACAGCTGTAGAAAATAAACTCGGACTTCCAAAGCAACTTTATGCTGCACATTCCTTTAGAATTGGAAGGGCTATTAATTTGGCAGCTAAGGGTATTCTAGTATAGCCATAAAAGAAATTGGTTGATGGAAAACTGGGGCGGTAACATGGTACATACGTTTTAAATTGTCTGTTACAGATATATTGCTTATCGGTGATTCCCTGGTTTCACACCTTGCTGACAGTGTATCAGCTCTCAGACCTCCAGCTAATGCAGTGATTGTTAGCTAAAATTTTTATTAGGGTAAAGCGGTGCACTGGGATCACTACGACACCGAGCTCCAATGGTTGCTGCAGTTTCATTCAACCCTTGTGATGATAATTATTCACCTCGGGGGCAACAACCTTGTTGAGAGGTCCCAAGGCAAACTTCTTAAAGACTTTTAAAAGCTAATTTGCATACATGGCTTCAATCTATCCCGAAGCCCAAACGGTATGATCAGACATCCTCCCTAATTGTCAGTCGTGGCTGGGGGCGGACAACACTCATGAAGGGCTTAAAAAGCCGGATCAAAGGAGGCGTATAAACCAATCGGGTAGACAGCCTGCTTTAAATGTAGTGACCGAACAATCAAGCATGAGCTCGATTTCAATACAACAGGGCTATTTAAGACGGATAGGGTTCATCTCACTGCTGTGGGCAATATCATATTTTTGAATACATTTGAGGAAGTAGTCAATCAAGTTGTTACAGACCCTTCTTCCCAAATGTAAAATCCTAATATGTAGTTAGAATAACAGGACAAGATTAAAAAGGCTATATTCATAAAAATGTTGACTTGCTGAATTGGGGGACAAATTTATGTGGGGCATCATAAATTTGCTGTGGCGGAATTCAGCATTCGATAGGGGGGACACTTTGCTTAGACAGCTGTTTAGTTGTAATGAAACTTTACGCCTTGAGCCTAGATTCCAAATACTGGTTGCTGGGGGCAAGGCTGAAGTTTGTTTCTTTCAGGACTTCTGCTTGGACTGGGTGGCATCTCCTTCATGGAAGTGGTTCGCCATACCCTGAAGATTTGTTCTTGAGCCTAGATTCCGGGTACTGGTTGCTGGGAGCAGAGCTAAGGCTTGTTTTTTTCAGAACTTCTTGAACTGGGTGGCGTCTCCTTCATGGAAATGGTTCGCCATAGCCTGAGGATGTGTTCCCCCCAGGGTCATACTAAAAAAATTCTAAATTGCAAGTCATAAGTAAGGTTCGCACGTGCAGCCGGGGCTATTTGAATATATGTAATATGGGATGGATTACATGGTATGCATTGCATAATGCAGAAGATGGTATGGAATGCGTGTCATGGAATGCATTTTGGAGTGCACATTACGGAGTGCTCACTGTCAAGATTAGTTGGAGTGCATAAATTGGAGTGCACAAGAGTTGGGATAGAGTGGAGCGTACAAATAGGATGTGCGCAATATCTGGATTGTTACATAATTTGGAGCGTACAGTCAGGATGTGCGCAATATTTAGAATGCTAAAAAATTGTAAAGCATACAAACAAGATGTATGCAATATTTGGAATACTTGGAGCGTACAAATAGGATGTGCGCAATATTTGGATTGTTACAAAATTTGGAGCGTACAAACAGGATGTGCGCAATATTTGGAATGTTAAAAAATTGTGGAGCGTACAAACAGGATGTACGCAATATTTGGAATACTCTGTTACAAAATTTGGAGCGTACTATAGGAAGTGCGCAATTTTGGAATGTTACAAAATCTTGGAGCACACATTTGGAGTGTGCGCATATTTTGGAATACTCAAAATTCAAAATTGGACTGCACAATATTTTGAGTGCAAACAAATTAATAATTTGGTGCCCGTTTTCGTGCGAGCAAGGTTAGATGCTGTCACTGCGTCCCCCCTTCGACCTGAATCTACTCGGTGTCCATATACTGCCATATATTGTTGAGATTGAAAGCAAGACAACAAAACGCACTATTTAAAATAATGTTTTATTAACTAGGTGAAAAAGGAGATAAATAAAAGTAGTTGTATCTATATATATTTTGTTGTATGAGTGAGCATCCTTAATAAATAACATCACATAATCAGATTGGTTCAAAGTCAGAAATGATTATGGCTAAATTAATTATGCAGCAAGACTTAAGGGGAATGGGAACACCTGGCACATTTTTCCGCCTTTTTCAAAGGGAGACAACTTTCAGGACTTCCTGTTCCCTTTTCTATAGGCTAAGTCCTGCTGAAAAAGGGTTCTACTTTGAAAGGAAAGAATTTGCTCCCAAGGAGGTGATTCTAACAAAAAACTATAACATTTATTTCTTGGAGTATTAGCTTATAAGACCCTTTCATGTCTTAGGACTTGATTTGTGCATTTCCAACCCGAGGGAAGCCCACACCGCTCGGAACCGAGGCTAAGCCTTTAGCTAAGTAGTCATTCCATTCAAATTGCCATTATAACGAGTTTTGCCATTATAACAAATGTCGGTATAAAGAGGGTTGACTGTATGACAATATCAGTTGGTTGCCTATATGCTGATAGATAAATTAGAACATCACCTCACCAAACTGCCCAACTGGTCTGACTATAATGATGAGTAACATTATATCCAAACAAAACTGTATAGAGTATATAAACAAGCGGTCCATGATGGCCCTGAATGGCTCACCTGATCCATATCATACACAAGAACTATTAGGTACAAGTAATATGAGATGAAGTAGAGGATTTTGTTTGACGGTGACATTTTGTGATGTCGGTATAAAGAGGGTTAGAGGGTTGACTGTATGACAATATCAGTTGGTTGCCTATATGCTGATAGATAAATTAGAACATCACCTCACCAAACTGCCCAACTGGTCTGACTATAATGATGAGTAACATTATATCCAAACAAAACTGTATAGAGTATATAAACAAGCGGTCCATGATGGCCCTGAATGGCTCACCTGATCCATATCATACAAAAGAACTATTAGGTACAAGTAATATGAGATGAAGTAGAGGATTTTGTTTGACGGTGACATTTTGTGAAATTATTTCAAAATCAGCCCAGTTGTTTAGGAGCAGAAGTCATTTTAATGTTTTTTTTTTGTGTTTTTTTTTTTAATTTCTAGCTCTGGTTGCCATCATGTCCAATGGAGAAAAAGTATTTTGAGCGATTTTGTTAGCTAGAGCTATTTTTATCTCAGAGGGCCATCTTGTTCACTGGAACAGAACAGTTTGGTCAATTTAAGTAGCGAGTCACCCAAGAAATATTCCTGTGAAATTATTTCAAAACCCATCGACTTGTTTAGGAGCAGGGGTCATTTTACATTTTTCTGTTTTTAGCATGGTGGCCATCTTGTTCATTAGAGTGGAATTGTTTGAGTAATTTTGGTAATGGATCAAGCAAGGAACATTCCTATGAAATCATTTCAAAATCTATTTACAGATTTCGGAGAAAAAATCGTTTAAGGTTTTTTCTATTTTTTTTTTTGCTCTGGTGGCTATCTTGTTCATCCGAGGAGAATGGTTTGAGCAATTTTGGTAGAGGGTCACCAAGGATTATTACTTTGAATGTATTTCAAAATCCATCCATTGGTAAAGGAGATGACATTTAAAGATTTTCCTATTTTTCATTTTGTTCACCCCAGCAGAACAGTTTAAACAAGAAATATCTTTAAAAAAGATATGCGGCGTAGATTTAATTGGAAGGTTGTTAAGAAATATGAGCTACAATAGTGACAGCAACAGTTGTCTAGCTATGAACTGGTTTACTGTATTCAAACAATTCAGATGTTAAAATAGGTAAAATAGCTTTGCAGAGGGCGGTGTCCCGCCGGTTTGAGCTAAGGTCAATGTAAAAGGTCAAGGTTAAAAACATGACCTCATTTCATTTGTGATCTCAAGTATATGCACAACAAATAAGAAAAAATTATCATTTACTGTTTTCGAATACAAATTCTAGGGTTAACATTTAGGGTTGTCGCCATGGTGAACGTAAACGCATAGACGGACGAACAAACAGATGAGCAGACAAACGGACGGAAACTTGATCTTATGTGCACCTAACTAAAACTCAAATTACACTTATTCCTTTTCAGAATTGATATAACATTAATGATATTCGAAAATGTCCATTTTGTGTTAAAATGGAGGACATAAAGTATGCTGAAGACAAATGATACACTGCAACTTTTATTGGGCATATATTGTAAATTAAACATCTGTCAATTTGTAAGGCGATTATTACATTTTTTGTCATGCTATATCTCTTTATTGGTTTCATTGGGCAACAGGGCTTGAGGTGTCATTTTATCTCAATGTCGGGTAAAAGTTACACAAACTTGGAAGCAACGTCTCCAAAATTACCTACACAGTGTTGATGGGGACGTTAAACCTCAAATCAAACAAACAGTTCCTTTCGCAGAAAATTCTTCCTTTCGCGAAAGGAACCTTCCTTTCGCGAAATGGTTCCTTTCGCTATATAGACCAACCACGTGAAATTAGGTCAAAATAGCTATTCACCGCAGCAGTTTCAGAATTCACTAGAAACACAATTATACATATGACGTATGGTCATCAAAGGACAAGACGTTGAGCAAGCCGAAACTGTATATATTTTTCATTTATGTCTTCTCACATAAAAAAATGAAACATTTCCTAGTTTAAAACTTCGGTAAACTGTCGTGTTTTTCTAGTAGATTTATTTATGCAAATCATTGACCAATGAAATGGTCATCTCCTTGGACATGTGGTTTTATTGACCAATGGAATAACGAAAAATGTAGGACAAAAGCAAAAACATAACGGCTACGCCGTAAAAATGTTGGTATAGGATCATCTAGGGAATATTCCTGTGAAATTTTTCAAAATCCGTCCCCTGGTTAAGGAGGAGAAGTTGTTTAAAGGTTTTTTTTTCTATTTTTATCTCTGGCTTCCATCTTGTTCATCTAAGCAATACCGGCCCTGATAGCTCAGTGGTAGAGTGTCCGCTTCGGGAATGGGAGGTCGCGGGTTCAATCCTCGGCCGCGCTATACCAAAGGCGTGAAAAATGGTACTAGGCGCTCCCTGGGCTGATGCTCGCATTATCAGGGGTAGTCCTAGGAAGATAAATGAAGGCAGGTAAGTATTTGTTACAGGATACTTTGTTTGTCGCAATAAAAGCTCTACAGAGCTTATGTTATTTGTTTCTGATATGCGACGTTAAATAAAGCTTCTTTATCTTTTTTAAGCGAATGGTTTGGGCAATTTTGGTAGAGGATCACCCAAAGAAAATTTCTGTGAAAATATTTTGAAATTGGGCCAGTGGCCTAGAGATGGCATTTTAAGGTTTTTCTGTTTTTCATTCTGTTTTAGCTCTGTTGTCCATCTTGTTCAGCCGAGTGGAACCATTCAGGGCAATTTTGGTAGAGCATCAATCAATCACCCAAGAAACATTCCTGTAAAATTATTTCAAAATCTATTCACAGCTTTAGGAGGTGTGTGTGTGTGTGTGTGTGTGAATTCGGGTTTAACGTCGCTTTCAACAATTTTTCAGTCATATCACGACGGTGTCTGGTTGCGACAGGGAGCTCAATGCTCATGTTACATGTGGGTTTACGGCGTCCCGCAAACCCCCATGCTGACAAGACAACCGAGCGTGATCTCTGACAGGTGTACGGGCAGCTGTGGGGTAAGGCACAAGAAAGATATTAGATGAATGACATGAATTATTTACAGTATCTACATTTAACACTTACTAACACAAAACATCACAAATTGATGCTTCTGTAGCCAACTCACGACGTCCGCTCCGAAGGCAAAACAATGTTCTGTGCTCGGAACAGTAGACGTGAATACCTACAGAAGCAAACAACAAAATCAACAACAAAAACAAAAAAAAGAAACAACACAAGACGCGACTGGCCAGTTTATAACTTAGGGTGAATCCCCCTCTCGCGTGAAACTTCCTCTCGCGAACTATTGCAAACTAGTCTATCGACATAGTTGCTGATCACCGGTTTAGCGATCACAGTTTTGCCGATCACAGGTTTAGCGATCGTCCGAATCACCTGCAGGTTATTTAGTTGAACTCTTCCATGGTCTCACATTTTGTTCACAATGGACATTGGTATACGCAGATTATGGTGGTCTGTCCGCCCGTGCTGGACCCTAACCCCCAGCGTCGTACCAGTACCTGCTGCTATATCGCAGGGAGCAGCAGGTCACCACACATTGTTGTGCCTGCAAATTACGATAACTGGACTAAGACACAAGTCACAAAACATACATGCTATATCATGATCCCCCTCCCGGAGAAGTAAGAATATGTTCATGCATATACCGTTATTGCGCATGCGCCGACCAGACATACAGGCTGATTAGTGCAGGCGACAAAGAACCGTACAGCAGAACTCAACTTGACTGTGCATCAAATTATCAGCACCCAGCGCTTGACACAATAACACTCAAAGTTCATGTTTCCTTACTGAGCACTACAGAAATCAATTAATGCTCATTACTACTGAGCATAATACTCATCAAATTTGTGATCACGACATTATCACAAGTAAGAGGCAATTGAACAGACCACGCCTTTGCGCTACCTGCTCAGCCGCCAATTACAGGAAACATAACAATCTCTATTTCATATCCTTCTCCGCGACACGGCTCACAAATATAGCTATTCACAAATTCATTACATTAATAACAGATAGAAACTACAACAGAAGATTTTCATCTATATACCACAACATTTGTTAGTGTCATAAGGGCCAACACTGTTTGCCGTAAATTCTCTCTGTATTTGGTAGGCACCCCGTCACAACCGTCCTCGCGACGCCGATGACGCAGCTGACGTCATCCCCGCCGCTCAGGCCGTTATGATGTGTGCCGACCAAATACTCCCACTTATCATCATCACGTTCTTTATATGTACATACATGCACAAACTGAGTTATCAGACAAAAACGGCATCATTACAAAATGAACTTAAAATTCTTCTGGAACAAAATTATTTCTACTCAAAGTGAACACGCTTGTAAAATAAAATTCATTACGGTTCATCATCACAGATAACCCGACAGGCTCTTGTAAGAGTTTGCCCTGATGATGAAGATATGGTTAAACCCGTCTTAAGTTTACGTCCCCTCTACACCTAAAATCATATTGGGACGGAACCACGGTTTTCTAACCACAGCTAGTCAAAAGTCATGGTCAAACAAGTGACCCGGCGTTTATTAATTACATTCTACAAAAGGGGTCTAAAAGCCTAAATGAATCTAGAATGAGCGGGTGTCCAAACTTTACGTCTCACCAACATCTAGGGTCAGAATGAGACAGGACCTCACTTAGAAAGACTCATTCTACTACTGGAGAAGCCTGGGATCGATCCTGCGACGTCTAGCTGGCAAAGCTAGTAGCCTAATCACTACAGGCTTCAACAGTGAATTCAGAATAGGCTTCAGAAAGTTGGGGTATACTACAAGTAAACCCCTCCGAAACCTACAAGCATGTTCATACAAAAATAATACTAAACATAGATTCAACATACCTTTTTTTTAATACTTTCTCCTTTCCCGTCACAATGTTGTGTACACTCTTACAACTTGACCTGCTGCTAAAGTGTTCGTTTTTCTCAGGGTTTTTATATCTATGAATACTACCGGAAAATCATGCATACTCATATTAGCTTGCTAAGATCGTGGCGAGGTGGAGATACCGTCCACAAATAAAGCTAGATAGCAAAAATCGAGTAGATAATGGATTTGCGTTCAAATATGGCACAATTTGGCGGTTGGCGATTTTTAGGTAAATTTTATAGAACTCAGCCTTATAGCGGCCCCCTGTATTGTAAAAACCACTCATGCATACATCGTATGATATGTGCATGACTTGTTCATGGAGCAGCACAGTTTGCGTACCATATTTCACCTAAAATATTTCACTCGCACCGCCCTACCATATATCTACTAAAATAATTTAGATGTGCATAAGCACCAGAGAGGTTTCCTATTCCATCTCGTAACAGCTCACTTTTATAGTGCTGCCTCACTGAAGTATCATGTCCCAGACACATTACATGATACCACACCCAGTCACATTATCCTGACACTGGGTCAACCAGTCCTAGCTCTACCCAGTAAATCTGAGTGCCAAGCGAGGAGCAGCTTGTACCATTTTTAACAACTTTGGTATGTCGCGGCCCGGGATCGAACCCGTGACCTCCCATTCCCCGGAGCAAACACTCTACCAACTGAGCTATAGGAGGAGATGTCTTATAAGTAAATTGTTGACAGCCTATAAGATATTTTCTATTTTTAGCTCTGGTGGCCATCTTGTTCATTCGAGCAAAACTGTTTAGGCAATTTTGGTAGAGGGTCACCCAAGGAATATTTCTGTAACATTATTTTAAAACTGGGCCAAAAGCTCTGGTGGCCATCTTGTTCAGCAGAGTGAATCTATTTAGACAATTTTGGCAGAGGGTCACCCAAGGAACATTACTGTAAAATTATTTCAAACTCAGTTCACCGATTAAGGAGGAGATGTATTTTAAGTAAATTTTGACAGATGGATGATGCATGACAAACAATGTTTGATGGCTGATGGACATCGAGAGGTCACAAAAGCTCACCATTAGCCTTTGGCTCAAGTGAGCTAAAAATGACCATTTGTGGTTATTTTTTCACTATTACCTGTATATTTTTGGGATCCAATTTTGAACTGTGTTGTATAAAAATTGTGGTATAATGAAGAGCTATATTAACTGGTTAAGCATAATTTATAATTTAGCCAACTCAATAGAATATGTGGCCATCACTGAGCCTTTGCAAATGTTGAGGTTAAGGCCATCAAAACCTAAAGACTGCTTTCCCCCATCCTAGTGATGTAACTAGGCAAGCTTTGTCAGAATCAATCAATAGTTTCACTACCTGTCAACGCAATGCCAAAACCAATGTCACCCCCCCCCCCTTTGTGGGGGGACATTGCAACTAGCCCAAACATTAAAAAGAAAATTAACTAACCTCCCTGAGATTTGAATCGTTCCACCAAAATTTGTTCCTATATAAAATAAATAAATAATAATGTAAATAAGTGGCATGCAACATATAGCTAAAAATTGAAAACAGTAATTACTGAAATCTTAACCCATTACGAAAACACACCCATACAAATACACTGTAACCTTCATCACCAAAAAAAGAAAATTTTAGGATGAAAAATTGATATATTTTTCTTATTAATTTTTCTGCTCTAAATATAGATTGTGGGTACTCATTAGAACCGCCTCTAACCGATGAGGCGGTTCTGATGAGTACTGCCTCGATGAGGCGGTTCTAACGAGTACCCACAATCTATATTTTAGAGCAGAAATAAGAAAAATAAGGTTTACCCCTGCAAACCACAGTTTTACTTTATAAAAGTGGGGTTCAAGGGGGTCAAAATTATATAGGCATGTTTTCGTGATGCTTACCACTCTCACGGCTTCCACACAGAGCTGATACCGACCGCACATTAGTACTGGTAATCCGCTTAGAAGGTATAAGCCTGCCCAGGAAAACTGCTGCGATTTGGCCCATCCATATTTATAAGCCCTATTGGTTTCATTAGGTGGCAGGGATTGAGATGTCATTTCATCTCAATGTCGGGTAAAAGTCCCACAAAATTGGAAGCAACGTCTCCAAAATGACCTAAATAGTGTTGGCGGGGACGTTAAACCTCAAAACAAACAAACAAAACTACTCTCTGGGCTAATTCAGTAGACAACAATATTTTGGTATTTTCCTACTTTTTCCACGAAACAGGATGGAGACAATTTTGCATGAAATGTCAAATCCTGTTTTCTGGGAAAAAAGAAAACATTTCTAAATGTTGTCTGCTGAAAAAAATCTCATGACCTCATCAGGGACTAAACTGTTTGCCATTTGTCTAGCTCTTTTAGACATAGAATTGAGTAGTAAATTGCACTTATTCAAATTTTACTTCAAGTATGGTAAGGAGATTTAGGATAAATACAGTAGCCCCTTAATCATCCTTGAAGCCATGAATTGATATTATTCCATTGTATTTACATTCTCAATGCATTTACAGACTAGAGAAAGCAACCAGTGGGTCACGTATACCCCCGGCCAGCACCACCCTCTGATATATCTTTTGAGCTTGTATGTAATATGAATGAAGAAGTCGGCTAAAAGCTAAACCAAACATAAAATTTCTAAATGGACCAAGGCAGTGAGGGCTTCAAAGTTACTTAAAGGGCTGAGGGTGGGGGGGGGGGGGGGGGCATCAATGTTACTGAAAAAGCAGGGTTGGGTATGCATCAATGAAATCTTTGGACTGGTATGTGACATCAATGCAAGTATCAATTGATTTTGTCTTAGAGTTTAGAACATATAGGCATCTATAAACTTAATGTAAAATTTCTAAGTCTGTGACCCTGAGGTCAAGGTCAAAGTGGGTGGGGGAAGGGACATACAATGAAATCTTTGGACTCGTATGCAACATCTGAATTTGTGTTAGAGTTTAGAACATACAGGCATATATAAACTTTGTCATAAAACTTTAACCAAATGTAAAATTTCTAAGTCTGTGACCTTGACCTCAAGTTCACTGTGGGGGATGGGAACATGCATCAATGAAATCTTTAGACCAGTATCAACTAAATCTATCAAAGGGTTCAGAAGATACAATCTCTTAGACAACTTTAACCAAAATGTTAACAGACAGAAGGATGGACGTTCTCACGAATGCATACTTAGGTGGCAAGTCGTCCACATATTGACTACTCAAGCGGCAAATTCTCTTAAGCGGCAAGCCACATAAGAGCCAATTTTTGCCATTTAAGTACTAAAATTACGGAATAAATATGGATGGACTTACGAATGACTACTTGTGAAAATGTCCCATTTTTTTGCCGGAAGAATGGACGAACGGCATGACGAAAACTATATACCCTAATAGCATACTTTGTATGCCGGGGGTATAAACAAGAGGACCAAGCTAGCTTGGTCCTGTATCGCTCACCTGAGCTAACAGATTCAAAGTTTAAGGAAGTGCCAACCTTTACTGAAGGCTTTATGGGAGGACATGGTGATGACAGGGTAAGCATTTTCTGAAAATCAAGTAGAATTTAACTCTATGATAAACAGGACGACCTCACCGGTTTTCAAACTCATTCAAGCTTTTATTCCTGACTTGCTAAGAAGATCCAATCTAAACTGAAGTGGCTATGGTGATGACAAGTTCAAAAACAAGAGTTTTCAAACTCCTCCAAGCTTTCTGCCTGACTTCCTTGTTTGTAAGTTTCATGAAGATCCGTTCAAAACTAAAGGGGCAGCAGTGATAACAATGTCGAAAATAGGCATTTTCAGCAATTAAAGGCACGTCACTCTATGATAAATGTGCCAACTTGGCCGGTATTCGAACTCACCTGAGGTTTTATTCCCAGCCACCTTACATGTAAGTTTCCGAAAGATCCGATCAGACTTGGCCAGTATTCAAACTCATCCAAGATTTTATTCCCAGCCACCTCACATATAAGTTTCAGAAAGATCCGATCAAAACTGAAGGGGCTACGGTGATGACAAGGTCAAAATTTGGCATTTTTAGCAATCAAAGGGATGTTACTCTAAAATAAATGAGCCGACTTGGCCAGTTTTCGAACTCATCCGAGGTTTCATCCCCAGCCACCTTACATATAAGGTTCAGAAAAATCTGATCAAAACTGAAGGGGCTACGGTAATGACAAGGTCAAAAATCAACATTTTCAGCCATCAAAGGGACAGAACTCTACGATAAATGGGCTGACTTGGCCTGTTTTCGAACTCATCCCAGATTTTATCCCCAGCCACCTTACATATAAGTTTCAGAAAGATCCAATCAAAACTGAAGGGGCTATGGTGATGACAAGGTCAAAAATCGGCATTTTCAGCAATCAAAGGGACGTAAATCAATGATAAATGGGCCAACTTGGCCGGTATTCAAACTCATCCTAGGTTTTATCGCCAGTCACCTTACATATAGGTTTCAGAAAGATTCGATCAAAACTGAAGGGGCTACGGTGATGACAAGGTAAAAAATCGACATTCTCAGCCATCAAAGGGACATTACTATATAGTTAATGGGGCAACTTGGCCGGTTTTCGAACTCATCCGAGGTTTTATCCCCAGCCACTTTACATATAAGTTTCAGAAAGATCCGATCAAAACTGAAGGGGCTACAGTGTTGACAAGGTCAAAAATCAACATTTTCAGCAATCAAAGGGACCCAACTCTATGATAAATAGGCCACCTTTGCCGGTATGCGAACTCATCCGAGGCTTTATCCCCAGCCACCTTGCATATAAGTTTCAGAAAGATCTGATCAAAACTGAAAGGGCTACGGTGATGACAAGGTCAAAAATCGGCATTTTCAGCAATCAAAGGGACATTACTCTGTGATAAATGGACCAACTTGGCTGGTTTTCAAACTCATCCGATATTTTATCCCCAGCCACTTTACATATAAGTTTCAGAAAGATTCGATCAAAACTGAAAGGGCTACAGTGATGACAAGGTCAAAAATCAGCATTTTCAGCAATCAAAGGGACGTTACTCTATGATTAAAGGGCCGACTTGGTCGGTTTTCGAACTCATCCGAGATTTTATCCACAGCCACCTTACATATAAGTTTCAGAAAGATCCGATCAAAACTGAAGGGGCTACGGTGATGACACGGTCAAAAATCGGCATTTTCAGCAATCAAAGGGACGTAACTCTATGATAAATTGGCAGACTTGGCCGGTTTTCGAACTCATCCGAGGTTTTATCCCCAGCCACATTACATATAAGTTTCAGAAAGATCCCATCAAAACTGAAGGGGCTACGGTGATGACAAGGTCGAAAATGGGCATTTTCAGCAATCAAAGGGACGTAACTCTATGATAAATGGGCCGACTTGGCCGGTTTTCGAACTCATCCGAGTTTTTATCCCCAGTCACCTTACATATAAGTTTCAGAAAGATCCGATCAAAACTGAAGGCTCCACGGTGATGACAACCATTTTCCCATAGTAAGTCTATGGGACCTTGTGGTTGCCATAGGAACCAAAGTTTTAGAGCGATTTCAAAAAAAAGTTTATGTCATCAATGCCCCACCAGAGGCATGCTACAGGTGAGAAATGATTGAGATCAGCCTGCAGGATACAGAGATATAGCTGCTCAAAAGTGTGGACGGACGACGGACGGACGGACGGACGGACGGACGACGGACGACGGAGGACCCACTATACTATAAGCTCCCCTGGAGCCTTCGGCCCAGGTGAGCTAAAAAGCCGCTAGCTAACTACTGGAATGCAATGTTTTCACACTTCAATAGTTAAACGTCTTTTTAAATTACATGATAGATTACAATACAGTGAAATGTCTATGGCTTGAACCAGGGCTCGAGAAACTGAAGAATCCAAATCGGTCCAGCCAGATTTCATCAAAACATTACGGAAATTGTTGATCGGTTTCGGTAATTTCCGTAAACATCCTTGGTGATTTGCAATTACAAAATGTGTTATTAGCGTAACAAATGACATACCAATATTGCTCTTACACTTGTCAACGAATATAAGCACCAGTATCTTGATTATAAACAGCAATTATTGCTCACATAGTTCAGATTTCATCTACTTTCATTTTCTACGCAAGATTTCATCTACTTTCATTTTCCCAATATCCGGGTCACTCAGCACCTGAAGACCGCTGGCGTGGTGCAGTCAAAGATCAGCTCGATGGTCACTATATTTTTGCCCTTTTTAAAACCTTTAAAATATTTCTCTTATTTCACGCATCTTTATTTTGTCCAAGTTGCTTTGTTTACAAATGGCGACCGATTGCAACCACGTGGTCGGAAAATGACGTCATACCGTTTCCTTTTACACAATACACATTAATGCAGTCACGGACGTAACACACACACACCAGTTTTAATAGATTTTAATAGGGTGGATTTCTAAAAAGAAATCGTTTTGAACGGGTTAAAAAATCGAAAAACATTTCTTTACTCTCAAACCAAAACATGGCCGAACGAGAGTCATTGAAATTCTTACATGGCCGAACCGAGTTCTAAAGAATATAAATACATATTTCACGATCACACAAGCCTGAAAGAAATCGCTTTGTCTACAAACGGCGACCGATATTGATGGCACGTGATCAGAAAACGACGTCATGCGGCTTCATTTTAATTCATTCAAGGGCATAATACACATGTGGTTTATGTTATTGGTTTCAATGGAGCGTATTTCTTAAATAGAAATATCGTTAAGAATGGGTGAAAATAAAGGCATTTTCTCTGGAAGTCTTAACAGACTGATAATCCAAGCATGTATACAAGGTGTGTATTGAAAATTGCGCCCTGTGAAAAAAAAATATATATATATATTTAAATACCGGTTCTATAGCAAGCCATAAATTATTGACTTGTGTAAACAAACTAGCGTATGCCCTGCATTGATTGACCTAATTTTCTCACCCTGCTAGCATGCCGACAACGCCTAAGGCCATTGTTCACGGTTGAATAATTTTAACACACAGGTCAAATTTCGCTGCGATAAGATCAAAGAACCCGACGTGGACTTGTCCGGTTTTCACCTAGTTAGATAATGAACCAGTCTAACACCTTGTGCTGTAGGCTATTTTTGTATACATGCTTGGATTATCAGTGGCAAACGGTCAGCTTGTTTTTTACAACGATGAGTTAGCGAAAATTTTTGAACCGATTTTTTGAAAATTTTATTGAATTATGGACTGATTTTTTAAACTTCTTTTTCAGTTAAAATCGGTTCAGTAAACCCAGAATCGGTTCAGAACCGGAAAACCGACATTTTCTCGAGCCCTGGCTTGAACACTGATGGGTCATTTACCATGGCAGTTTGGAGCTTGTTCGTGGCTTGCTAGGAAAACATTCCCATCACTGCAGATATTAGTAAAATTCAAATAATTTAGCGAGAATTTTCATATTTTGTCTTGAAAATTTATGTTGTTAGAACTCATTAGAATACTTTCAATGAGTACAAACAGCATACATCTATTTTAAAGACAATCAAAAGGATAACCTTGTAATGCCTCCTGACCTGGCACTTTCAAAAGCCTGAACTACCCTTAAAGTTGTCTTTGACACATTTTCATGGTCTCAAAAGTGTCCGAGCCAGTGAATTTCCGCTGTACACTGCAGTGGAGCAAACATTTATATATTTTTAAAAAATAAAATACTGCTTTATCATATGACGTCGCTTCTGAGAGTGTAATAACGCAAAGTAATATTTTTGATAATCCACTAGTGGATTAAATATGCAAATTAGGTAGATACGTCCCGTAACGTTACACCTAAGACGTCCTTAACGACGTCATGTTTACTAATGGCAGAATATTGACATTTTTGTAAACAAACCTGAATAAAATGCGTTTTAAATGTCATATGATAAATAGAATCTTGCATTCGTGCTCATGTGTTAATGAATTTATTAAACTCGTTGAGGAAAAGGGATAAAATGCTCAGCAAAGCCTCGCATTTTATCCATTTTCCTCAACTCGTTTAATAAATTCAATAATACACGAGCACTCATGTAAGATCCTCTATGTCTACTACCAGTTTCCCCCGACACAAAAATACTGAATCCTGTATCACCCTTCTCAAGGTTTCTGATTCTGTACCACCATCATTTGAAACAAGGCTACCCGTGAGATCCAGCAGGTCATATGAGCCCCGCCAAGCGAATTTGTGTCTTCAAGCATTCTATCATGACAAATTTTAACTGCGCATGCCCAGCCATTCAGAGGGACCAGGGATATGGCTTTCTGTCTGAAGGTTACGCTTGATTCACTGCTTGTATGAGCGAGCAGCAAAGGTTCTGGCGAGACTGTGCGGATGCACAGGCTCGGCTGAACCTTCGCTGCTCGCATAGGCGTTAAGTACCAAAATCGCCTGACGGGGCCCATTTGAAACAAGACTACCTGTGAGATCCAGCAGGTCCTATGATGTTAGAAAGAGCCATGTTTGTTTGTTTGTTTGTTTGATTTGTAGTTCAACGTCCCTGTCAACACTGTATAGGTCATTATGGAGATACTGCTTCCAATTTTGTTGTTGTTAACCGGCCCTGATAGCTCAGTTGGTAGAGTGTCCGCTCCGGGGAACGGGAGGTCTCGGGTTCGATCCCGGGCCGCGACATACCAAAGTTGTTAAAAATGGTACTAGCTGCTCCTCTCTTGGTACTCAGATTTACGGGGTAGAGCTAGGACTGGTTGATCCAGTGTCAGGATAATGTGACTGGGTGTGGTATCATGTAATGTGTCTGGGACATGATACTTCAGTGAGGCAGCACTATAAACGTGAGCATTGAGCTCCCTGTTGCAACCAGACACCTTCGTGATATGACTGAAAAATTGTTGAAAGCGACGTTAAACCCGAATTCACACACACACAATTCCAATTTTGTTGGACTTTTACCCGACACTGAGTTGTCTCAAGCCCTGTCGCCAAATGAAACCAGTAGGGTCTATAAGCATGGATGGTCGTACTCGCACCGCTTGGCCTGGGCAGGCTTAGATCCTCTAAGCGGTTTACCAGTACTCTTGTGTGGTCAGTTTCAGCTCTGCATGGTAGCATCCTGCAGTCCATCTATTTCTTTAAGCCCTGATGGGCAGGGGCTGAGAAAGAGCCATGTATAACATGGAATCAGACATGTACACATGATGAAGTCACTTTAAGAATTTGATGCTAACAGCATACTTTCTGGCTTATAAACGCTTTAAAGTGAAAGGTACATAAAAACATCACTAAAGTAACTTGATCGGTCCCACAGTATCACCTCACGGATATTTCCAGATCTTATGAATCACACTTGGTTCTCCTCATCTCACAATGATAACTTGATTGGGAAACATCCAATCAATGGGATACAATGTGCCAGATCAAAGTACTGTAGTATGTACGAATGTACTAATCTAATGAACACTGGACTCAGGGATTATGAAACTCTTTCAATGGTCAGCTCAACTTCATTATAAACATAAAAGTACCAATGGGAAAAGTCAAATCAGGTTTATTTATCCTGCTCATGAATCTTAAAATGCCAACAAATGTTGGCATTTTAAGATTTATAAGCAGGGCAATTGTGAAGCAAGGGATTGGTTTGTTTTTTTTAGTTTAATGACCCATTCAACATTATTAAGGTCATGAAGAGCTAGTCAGTTTACAAAAACATTCTCATTTTTACCTTGACAGAGCTTATGCATAGTTGGCCTACTAGTATAGAGCACATTCATTTGCCAGAAGCTGCCAACTACCCTTCTTGAATCAGCAGCAGGGACTATTTGTTTGTAAGGGAGTTAAACAGACCAGTCAACACTATTTAGGTCATTTTTGAGCCGGTCCGTTTACCTATCCACACTTTTCTTGGGCAGGTTTATACGTAAGCGGTTACAGTTTCACCAAAAACTGACAACTGTCCTTCTTGAATCAGTGAAAGGGAGAATGACTGTAGAAAAGATTTCATTATTAATCTCAATGAAAGAATGTTGCAGACCCGGGCGCGTATCGCACCTGCATCCTCATCACCAGTCAGACGTGTATCAGACTGAGCTACCGAGGCCGGCTCAGGGGAGAGTAAATGATTGTATATAATATTTCAAGATCAATCTCCATGAAGGAATATTACCAACATGGTTGGCTTCACTCACCAACTCCTGATCACCTGACAAATCTACAGTGAAGCTACCAAGGCTGGCCGAGCTAAAATGAGTTGGGCTTGAAAAAAATGTATACCTCAAGTCAGGTTTTTTTTTCTTTGACTAAAGGTTTAACCTCCCTGCCAACACTTTTTAGGTCATTTTGGAGACGTTGCTTCCAATTTTGTGGGATTTTACCGACATTGAGATGAAATGACATCTCAAGCCCTGCTGCCCAATGGGCCCCAGGCTAAGAGTTGGGCTTGAAAATTTTTTTATATACTCAGGTAAGATAAAGTTACCTTGGCTGTGGGTGCTGTTAGAAGCTGAAGTATTTCTTCTGTCATCTTCTTGGTTTCTCTTTCTTTAGCTGTTTGTGTTGCCAATAAACTCTGAAGAGAAACATCAGGGTCTAGCTGTTCAAAACATTGTTAGCTTAACGAGCTCGTTAGTGGTTGTTGTTCAAAACTAACAATGTCGTTAGTTAACATATCGTTAAAACTTTGATCATTTATTATGGCAAATATGCTCATATTTTTGCTGAAAAAAATGTGAGTAGCTTTTGCATCTGCAAAAGCTGCTCACATTTTTTCAGCAAAAAATACCAAAATTTTCGATATTGTACTAGCTAGAACAGTTAACAATTTAATCACTAAAGAGCTCGTTAAGCTAACAATGCTTTGAACAACTGGGCCCAAATGGTTAACTATTCCAGCAAGTTTAATACCTAAAATTTTGTTATTTTTGCTGAAAAAATGTGAGCAGCTTTTACATATGCAAAAGCTGCTCACATTTTGTAAGCAAAAATATTAGTATATTTGCAATATTAAACTAGAGCTATCACTAAAGGTGATGAATACCCCCACAAAAACTGCCTTGATAGTACAACAGCGCCATTTTGCAATTTTTTTCACTTGAAAGGGGCCATAACTATGTCGAAAATTGACGAATTGTAGTGGAAATCGAACTTGACCTGTATTTTATGATGTTACATCAGTGTACCAAAAGTTATAAAAATCGGTGAAGCGCTTTTTGAGTTATCGTCTGGAAACCAAGTCAAGAGACCGACCGACCGACAAGCTCACTCCTATATACCCCCCCCCCCCCCCCCCAAATTTCATTTGTGGGGGTATAATGATCAAACTTTAAATGATTTGTTAACTTACGACATCGTTAGTTTTGAAAATTGGCCCCAAATTGTTAAATGTTCCTGTAAGTACCTTATGTTATATAGTGTTATGTTTGCTGAAAAATGAGAGCAGCTGCTCACATTTTACAGCAAAAATTTAAGCATATTTGCCTCATTAAATAATCAAACTTTTAACAATATGTTAACTAAAAACATTGTTCCTTTTGAACAACTGGCCCCAGTGATTTTTTTTCAAAGCATTGTCAGGTTAATGAACATATAAGTTAACTGTTCTAGCATCTACAATATGTAACAAGAGCTGTCGCCAGACAGCATAGCTCGCCTGTTTTGCGACTTCAAGATATAAGGAAAAATTTATGAACCATGAAATATAGGTCACACTCACCTTGATATATTTGAGATCAATAATCAGGTCACATGGAACATATATTCCAGATATTACATTTCAGGATCAAATTGTATCTGAATTATAAGGCAAAATCATTGAACCATGAAAATAGGTCACAAGGACCTAGATATATTTCCATGTCAATCATCGGGTCACATGGAACTAATTATCCAGGTAAGACATTTCTCCATCAAATAGTATTCAAGATAATAGGAAAAATCACTGAACCATGAAATATAGGACACACTGAAATAGATATTAATTCAAGATCAATCATGGGGTCACATGGAATAAATAATCCAGGTATGACATTTCTCCATCAAATAGTGTTCAAGATAATAGGCAAAATCACTGAACCATGAAATATAGGTCACACTGACCTGGATATATTTTGCGGTCAATTATAGAGTCACATGGAACTAATAATCCAGGTATGACGTTTCTCTATCAAATTGTATTCAAGATAATAGGCAAAATCACTGAACCATGAAATATAGGTCATAATGACCTAGATATATTTTGAGGTCAATAATGGGGTCACATGCAACTAATAACCCAGGTATAACATTTCTCCATCAAATAGTATTCAAGATAATAGACAGAATCACTGGACCACGAAATGTAGGTCACCATGACCTAGATATATTTTGCGGTCAATTATTGGGTCATATGGAACTTATAATCCAGGTATGACATTTCTCCATCAAATAGTATTCTAGATAATAGGCAAAATCGCTGAACCATAAAATATAGGTCACAGTGACCTAGATATATTTTGAGGTCAATAATGGGGTCACCTGCATTTAATAACCCAGGTATAACAGTTCTCCATCAAATAGTATTCAAGATAATAGACAAAATCACTGGACCGTGAAATGTAGGTCACCATGACCTAGATATATTTTGCGGTCAATTATTGGGTCATATGGAACTAATTATCCAGGTATGACATTTCTCCATCAAATAGTATTCGAGATAATAGGCAAAATCGCTGAACCATGAAATATAGGTCACAGTGACCTAGATATATTTTGAGGTCAATCGTGGAGTCACATGGAACTAAAGGCAAAATCACTGGACCGTGAAATGTAGGTCACCATGACCTTCACCCTTTTACACTTGAACCAATGTCACTTGATTGGCTGATGTATAACCAATTGTGTCTATAACTCGTTGGTATAATGGAAAGGTATACAACAAATTACAAAGGTGTCCTAGATTTTGACCCCCAGCCCCACCCCATCCCCAATCCCAGGCATGAACCCAGGGGTGTGTTGTCTTGGAATCTCAGAAGACACTCCCAGCTATCCAAGTTGCAAATATGAATGCTTTGTGATGAGTGACTGTTGAGATATAAGCATTTCAAAAACTTTAACACAGAATCACAAAGGTGTTCTAGATTTTGACCCCTAGCCCCACCCAGGGGCATGAACCCAGGGGTCTGTTCTCTTCGAACATCAGAGGACCCTCCCAGGTACTTAAGTTCCAAATATGAGTGGTCTGTGATGAGTGACTGTTGAGATATAAGCATTTGAAAAACTTTAACGCAGTGTGACGGGAACGCAAACGCAAACGCACACGCGCACGCCATCCGAGGTGACAACAATAGCTCTCCTTGTACTTCGTACAGGCGAGCTAATAATCATGTACTTTTGCTGAAAAAAATGTGAGCAGCATTTTTATTTTCAAAAACTGCTTATATTTTTTCTCCAACAATTAAAATTAACTTATTTTCTATATTAACACATATTCTGCTGTTCACGACAACCCATACTTCTGCAAACAGTGTAGAGCCAGATCCTATGGCTTCTGCCATCTGATCAGGATCTACACTGTTTGACCTTCAGTTTGAAAATCTGAATGAACAAATTACATCAAGTAATTTGATTGGTTGAATTGTAAATGGGTGTGGCTATACTAATGAAACATGGACGGACAGATGATCAGATGGACAGACAGGGTGATAACTATAGCGCACCCGCAAAAATTTGGCTGGACCCTAATTAATACAGCAGGATAAGGTTAAATAATATTTCTACAATATGTAGCCTAATGGCATTGTTAGTTTTGATCACCTGGGCCCAGGTATTTCAATCAAATTTTTCCTTATGGTTTTTCAACTAAAAATCTGCCATGTCAAAAGATCATGTTAATGGTTTGTTGACTGACAAAACATTGGTGTTTTAACAACTGGACCCAGTACAGCACATGAAAATGCTGCTCACAGTTTTTCTACCAAAATATTTGCCATATTAAATGATCAAATTAATGGTATATTAATTAATGACATTATAGTTTTGAACACCCGGCCCAGATCTGTATGTTTCCACTTCATGATTTTTTAACCTCTATCCTGCTGAAAAAATTATGGCACATCTATTGCGGACTATTAACCAATCACATTACTTTATTTGATGTTTCATTCCAGTTTGCACACTAATCGAAAAACTTCTTCAAAAGCCATCTGATCTGGATCTACACTGTTTGCAAAGGTATGTGTTGTTGTGTTTACCGTGAAAAGGGTTAAATATATTTCTGTAATATGTATAGCTAATTGTTCAAAAAATGGATGAAAACTGGAAGATCTGGATGGTCTGATGTTTTACGACTCAGTCAACGCTATGAAGGCCATATGCAGCCAGTTACTTTACACTTTACAACTTGACAGGTTTATAATCAAAGAGTTAAGCTCATTAAGAGGCATCTAATCTCTAATGCAGATCTACATGTAGTTCAGATGGCTTCTGAAGAGTTTGTTTGTCATTGAGTTTGTTAAGTAACATGAATAAAATGTGTTTTAAATGTGACAAATTATATCAAGTACTTTGATTGGTTGATCCTCAGGAATGGGTAATGCAAAACTAATGTATTCAGCAGGACAATGGTTAAGCACTCCATTCTGACAAAATGTAAGGGAAAACATAATAATGAGTAACAGATTACCTCCACACTAATGTTGGCCTCTGATTTTGGTGGCTGTCTCGATTGCTTGGTGGCTGGCTGTCCATCCTCCTCATCTTCTTGTCTGAATAGTAAAGTTCATTTGTTTATGATGGGTCAACTGTTGGGTTTCATTTATTATTGGGGTCAGTAAAAATACAAGTACTCTATGTTGTTTTCTTTTGTTATTTCTATCTTTATTCCTTTTTATATTTTGGCTAAATGGGACCAGCTCAGTCATGGGCCCAGAAGTCCTAATTCAGACTGTGTACCAGTGTCATTTGTACTGGGCCTGACACTGGCCACGCGGTATGTGGACCATGCTGAACCAGAGGGAAGTACTCTTCAGTAGCTGCCGATAGAATGTATCATTTGCTCCCAAACATGGCACTTGCTCTGATCAGTGCGGCTGGCAACTACTCAACCAGTGTGAGTAGCTATCCAGTCAGCTAGTGTGACTGGTCTGCAGTAGTAGAGAGACAATACTCTATGGGTTGCAAGTTTAACAACAGAGCAGTATATACAGCTTTCATAATATATAAGTTACCATAGATAGTACCTTAGCATAGGGGTTTAAAACAATTTAGCTGCCGCTTGAAAACTAGATGTCAGAAGGGTAGTCCCATCATAAACAAAACTTTATCTCCTAAAATTACAATTATCAAAACAATATCATCATTTCTCTGCCTTCTCTAAAGCTATAGAAGTCCAATATTTTGAAAAACCTTTGACTAGAACTTATCCCTAAAGTATCATGCACTGATGGTATACTGTGAGAGACTGAGACGCCTAAAAACCCTAGTGTCAGAGAAGGACATACACATGTTCACATACTACACATATTTGTTTAAGTGTAGAATTGTAAGTATTAAGGGGAATGGGTACACCTGGCTGATTTTTCCGCCACTTTTGAAAGGGAGACAACTTTCGGGACTTCCTGTTCACTTTTTTTATAAGCCCTGTCGCATGGAAAAAAGGGGTCTACTCTTAAAGGAAAGAATTTGCTTCTCAGGTAAACTTTGTTTTATCAGAAAAATAAAAGGAATATTCACATAGTACGGACACCTCATTATCAGGAGCTATAAGTCAAAGTGAGGAAAATTTATACAATTACCCTGTCCCTAAGATTATAAGAATCTTACATGAATGTGAGGGGTGGATGGAAAAATCCATCCCGAGGGTCACTGTCCTGCATCACACCCATGTAGGATTCTTTTTCTTGCATACCTTCCCTTTCAGAGAGTAGATTTTTAATACTGCAGTCACTTTGGTAGCTGACGTCCGCCATATTGTGATGAAACTAAAGTGCTGTTTAGTGAGATCATGTTATGTGTTGTGACGTCAACCTTAACGACGGCGCATATGAGGTCATATTCAACCAGTGCACTTATCAAACTTGTGAGAATAATCGATTTTGGGTAAGAACACCAGGGTAGAACAGAATTTCTATCCCAAGCTAAAGCTATGGATTTCCTTAACTGGTGCGCAAGAAATACTATTCTAACTTACTCTTCTCTTTTTCTCTTTTTGTTATTTGACTGTTCATCTGTCACTGCAGAGAGCTGAAAGAATACCCATTATGAAAACGCCTATACAAATACATTGTAAATGTTAGTGCCGAAAAAACGAAAATTTTAAGGTAAAAAATTGTGATATTTTTCTTATTTCTCAAAATATAGAATGTAGGTACTGGTACGAGTACCCACAATCTATATTTTAGAGAAAAACTAAGAAAAATAAGGTTTACCCTTGTAAACCCCAGTTTTACTATATAAAAGTGGGGTTCGATGGGGTCAGAATTGTATAGGTGTGTTTTCATGATGACCAAACAGATAGAAAAGTCGACAGTGAAGTGTGATATATCAAGTGTTAAGTGTGCATGCCTCTGACACCAGGGGTCCTGGGTTCAATCCCTGGCAGCGGCAATCAAATTTTGATGTCCACACATGCTCCATTGGCATCACTTACAGGGATGCATGCCATAAAGTGTGCCATTCTTCAGATTGTAGTATTAACTAGAGGCCCTTTACGCATGGAAAATCATCCTATATGCAGATTTACCCATTTTGAACCGAAAACCCCAAAATGGGTAGCTGGCAAACAGTGCAGGCCCAGATCAGATGCCAGGGCCTCCACTATTTGCTAGAAGTTCAGTCATTTTCCAAATAAATTTTGATGAAAACACAACCTGACACCCCCAAATTTTGAGATGAACTCCTGCTATATATAAAGAGGAAGATTCCGTTTGGTACAAAAAGGGTTAAGGATTCCTACAGTAATTTCATGGCTACTGTGACGGCTTTCATCCTGAAAATTTGGAGTGTATTTACATGCACACCTGCAAGCAATGGTCAAATATAGCCAATGGCAGTAAATGCAGATAGTTAAAACAAAAATACTTTTTCATGCACTTTGGGTTGTCCCATAATCAATTAACTACATGTACGTAAAGACAAATAATCTTGTTTTCCCATGACTTATCAAATTTTTATTTCTATATATACAAAATCTTTTTGTACAATGATAAAGGTGCAGAGAAAATTTGTGCACACTGTAACTGTAGAAAATTCAAAATGTATTAATTATACAGAAAAATTACCATTAATGGCCATGTTTCTATATAAATATGACATATACATTTTATCAACAAGCTTCCAGCTTTATTACATTAACAAGAATTGGATGCTTCATTAAATTTCACATCCATGGATGCTTATATCAAGGTTGTCACCCCAGATGGAAGTTCATATAAACTACCAAGTATCATAAATGAAGCACTTATAGTTCTTGAGAACTGGACTCGAACATTAGGCTGAAAGCCTAGGTCGACGCAATAGTTCATAAAATCAGTGAACCATGAAAGTAATATAACTCTTATGGTTCTCAAGAAATGGACTTAAACATTAGGGTCAAAGTTAGTTGACACAATAGTTCACAAATTCAGTGGACCACGAAATAAAAGTCAAGGTAAATTGTGGATGCTTGTATTAAAGTTGAAAAAGACTTGAACAATAGGGTAAATATGTTGGCATGGATAGAAAACTAAACTCCTATACCATACCATGTTTAGAGCAGGAATGACAAAACCCATGACAACAATGTATTAAAATACATGTAGTTTCAGATATCAACATTAAATTGAACATTGAACACTTGAATAAATTGATGATCAGCCACAACATTTTGCTGAATCCATCAACTTTATACACAAGCTGCCTTCATCAACTCATAAAAATAATCAGAACCCAATTATCAACACCCTCGCTCTTAGTCGTCACAATGCTGATTGTTCTACTCCAGCAAAATAATAGTAATGGCAATAATCATGAATTGATACAATTAACCCACACCTCCCATGAGAGACACCAAAGAGAAAGAAACAAACATGAAAAAACAAGACCCTAATGGTAACATCATTAGCGAAAAGCCAAAAGGACAGTTACTTTCCAACAAAATGGCCAACTGGCTATCCAAAACAAAAAGATATAATCAATACACACATTCAAAGACAAACTATAACAAAAATAAACCACGACAGAAGAACCATCTTGGAAAGGACAGGGAAAAGTATTTCACTAAGGGGCTTAAATCGATTTTATGCAGTCGTAATCCTCGTTCTTACTTCCCGTCACGATTTGGACAAATAATTTGTTCAGTCAGCATGAAGGCTTCTTAACATCTCCAAGAACACAAAAAATAAACAACCACAGAGATGAAACAACAGTGAGGACTCTACTGCAAGAAATAACTGAAATGCTGGAGCAAAAGAAAACCAACAGTTAGTCTCCGAAGGGATCAAACAGAGATAGAGAATCAGGTACCAACCAACACAACATAGAATTAAAATTTAATTCTAAGTAAGCCTTTACGCTGGAACTATTATAGAATCTGAGGCCTGACCCACCGGCATGCAATTTAAGAAGGAAGCAAAGTTATCAACCGTGATTGGGTTAACTACCATGCATGCAGTCTGTCATATAACATTAATTTTGTACAATATCTTGTATCTCTATTAGCTGGTAAAAATGTGAAAAGCTACTCACATATTTTTTCAGCAAGAATATTGAAATATTTGCTATCAAAATTAAAAGATCATCCAAGGTTAAATAATATGTTAACTAACAGTGTTAGTTTTGAACAACTGGGCCCTGAACATATGTTAACCATCATGAGACGATGTGTTGTACGCTAAATCCAGTTCGATATCTCCATGGTCAGATCGTACTTAGAGGTCAAAAATAGTGTCCAAAACTTAAACACGGTCTATTACTTTCTTATTTCTGGATGGATTTTGAATTTTCTTGGCAGAAATGTAAAACATCATGAGACGATGTGTGGGGTGCAGAATCCAGGTCAGTACCACCAAGGTAAAGGTCGTACTTAGAAGTCAAAGGTAAAAAAAAAAGGGTCGGAAATTTAAACACAGTAAATATCTTTCTTATTTCTGGATGAATTTGAAATTTCTAGGCACAAATGTTAACCATCATGAGACGATGTGCAGCGCGCTAAACTCAGGTCGGTACTTCCCAGGTCAAGGTCGTACTTAGAGGTCAAAGGTAAAAAAAAAATAGTGTCCAAAACTTAAACACAGTTAATAAATTTCTTATTTCTGGCCGTATTTGGAAATTACTTTGCAGAAATGTTAACTTCCCTCTTTAATTGCATGCCGGTGGGTCAGGACTCAGATTCTATGACGGTTCCAGCATAAAGGCTTACTAAGAATTAAATTCAATGTTGTGTTGGTTGGTACCTGATGCTCGGTCTCTGGCCGGGCCCATCGGACTTTAACAAATAAGAATGGCAAGCAATGTAGACCCTGATCAGACTGCTCCTTCAGGAGCAGTCTGATCTGTGTCTACGCTGTTTGTTTATGCCTATCTGTCCCAATATTTAGGGTAATTATGGTATACCTTGTTAAAATCCACGGAGTTGACAACTATTCTACTTGAACTGGAACTTTTCTCCTCTTTTGATATGCTGCAAATAAATAAACATGTAGAACCTTAGTATTGGGACAGATAGGCCTTAGCAAACATTGCAGACCCAGCTCAAACTGCTCCTTAAAAGACAGTCTGCAATCTTTGCCATTCAGCCTGCACCTTTGGACCCCTTGCTGGATCATGAAACACTTTGCTAAAATTTTCAGAGAATTACAGCAAGTCCTAACCCTTAACTTGCTGTTCACGACAACCCCTATCTTTGCAAACAGTGTAAATCCAGATCAGATGGCTTCTGAAGAAGCCATCTGATCAGGATCTGCACTGTTTGACATTCAGTTTATGAATTTGTAGCAATAAATTACATCAAGCAATTTGATCGATTGATAGACAGAAATGGGTGTGGCTTAAATAAATATTCAGCAAGAGAAGGGTTAAAAGTGTTTGAATTTTTAGGATTTTTACTATATATGTATGTCTTACAGTGATGTGCAAAGATTCACCTAAGTCTATGAGTCACGTGAAATGCCATACAGTCCAAGCTGTGTTAAGCAAGCACCTCAGGGATGATCAATATGTACTTGCAATTGCTAACAACAGGTGCTTGCTTAAAACTGGTGAATATTAATGCATTTGCCTTTTTTCAGGAACTAAATGCTTGCTTTCTTAAGACAGGTTGCTTGTTTAATAGAGGTGGCCATTATGACAGGTTTGACTGCATATTGCAATGGAAGACAAGATGTTTTTATTCAGGTTCTCTGGTTTTTGCCCCCCTCTTATTAATGATCATCTTGATATTCATAAATTAACACTGAAAGGACAAAAAGCCCAAAGAAACAATAAAAAAACAAAAACAAGAGGGCAAAGATGGCCATGTATCGCTCACCTGTGTACCAGAAAAGCATTAGCAATGTTTACAAATAAATATCTTCATTGATTCAGGTTTGTCAATATAATTGAACATCATGGCAGCCATCTTGGATATTAGAACAGAACAATTTTAGCAAATCTGGATCTCTGTTTCGCCCTGATGCCTCCAGTCACTTTAAGCTCAATCCAACGAGATGTCGTTTGAAGAATTTCAAGATCACTGCCAAAGTAGCCATCTTGAATATTAGAATGGAAAATCTTTGTAAATCTGAATGTCCATGCTGCGCCGATGCCTCCAATCAAGTTTCAGCTCTATCAGACCTTTGGATCAGGAGATGTTGTTTGAATAATTTCAAGATGGCTGCCATGGTGGCCATCTTGTATATTGGAATGGTACAGATTTTAGCAAATCCGAATCTCCATGATGTCCCAATGCCTACCATCAAGTTTCTGCCCAATCCAACCTTTGGTTCAGGAGGAGATCCCATTTGAAAAATTTCAAGATGCCTCCATGATGGTCATATTGGCGATCAGAACAGAATTATTTCAGCACATCTGAATCTCCATGTTGCCCCGATGCCTCCCATGAAGTTTTAACTTGATCCAACCTCTGGTGTGGGAGATTTTGTTTGAAGAATTTCAAGATGGCCACCATAACGGCCATCTTGGATAACAGAATGGAATGATTTTAGCAAATCTGACACTTCATGTCGCCCCAATGCCTCCCATCAAGTTCAGCTTTATCTGACCCATGGTTCGGAAGGAGATGCCGTTTGAAGAATTTCAAGATGGCTGCCTTGCATCAAGCTTAAGCTTAATTCGACCTTTGATTCAGGAGATGTAAGATGGCTGCCTTGGTAGCCATCTTGGATATCGGAACAGAACCATTTTAGCAAATCCAAATCTGTATGTCACTTTGATGCCTTGCTTCAAGATTCAGCTCAATTCAACCTTTGATTCAGGAGGGCATGCTGTTTGAAGAATTTCAAGATCGCACCCATGGTGGCCATCTCGGATATCGAAACAGAACAATTTCAACAAATCTGAATCTCCATGCCAGGCTGATGCTTCCCATCAAGTTTCACCTCAATTTGACCTTTGGTTCGGGAGGAGATAACGTTGGAGAATTTCAAGATGGCCACCATCTTTTAGCAAATCTGAATTCCAAAGTCGCCCAAATGCATTCAATGAAGTTTCAGCTTGATCCAACCTCTGGTTTGGGAGGAGATGTCCTTTGAAGAATTTCAAGATGGCCACCATGGTGGCCATCTTGGATATCAGAATGGAAGGATTTTAGCAAGTCTGAATCTCCATGTCACCCTGCTGCCTCCCATCAAGTGTCAGCTCAATTTGACCTTTGGTTCGGGAAGAGATGATCTTTGAAGAATTTTATGATGGCCGTCATTGCAGCCATCTTGGAAAACCAAACGGAACCATTTTAGCAACTCAGAAGCTCCATGTCACCAAGTTTAAGCTTAATCTGACTTCCGGTTCAGGAGATGTTGAAAATGTGAAAAGTTAACGAAGGACTGACAACAGTCAGACGGACAATGGACAACAGGCCTTGGCATAAGCTTACCTGGAGCTTACTGGATGTATGTTCAAAGAGGTTGCCAGTATACACAAACTTGTCATACGACTCTTGTCAATCAGGGCCCAGTTGTTCAAAGCATTGTTTGCTTAATGAGTTTATTAGTGGTCAAAATTTTATCTTTTGTTGCAAGTACAAACATAATACGGCCCCCGCCCATCGGGACTTGAAGAAATAAATGGGCTGCATGATGCTTCCATGCAGAGCTGAAACCGACCCACACACAAGTACTGGTAAACAACTTAGAGGATCTAAGCCTGCCCAGGCAAAGCGGTGCGAGTTGTACGTCCATGCTTATAAACCCTATTGGTTTCATTGGGCCGCAGGGCTTGAGATGTCATTTCATCTCAATGTCGGGTAAAAGTCCCACAAAATTGGAAGCAACGTCTCCAAAATGACCTTTACAGTGATGACAGGGACGTTAAACCTCAAATCAAACAAACATACAGAATAATTTTTTCAATACAATGGTACAGTATTTTTGGTGAAAAAAAAAGCAAAAAAAAAAAAAAAAAAAAATAGACAAAGTGCCCATCGGGTCACATATATCCCTGGCTAGTGACATCGCCTCGGCTGAAAATGGCAATGTCAAAAGCTTCTTTGCATATACACATATGTTCCATATAAAAGGTAATGCTATAGAGATATCCTGTGCCAAATACGAAGAGAATCTAACATGGTTACAGTGAAATCAGCAATGAAAAGGTTTAACACAAAATTTGGCGTAAAAGTTGATGAACGGATGGACAGCCCAGGGCTTGACCCTAGAGCTTAGATAATCCATATGAGTTATAATGCTATAGAGGTATCCTTTACCAAATATGAAAAGAATCTAATATGCGGTTACAGAGATGTGAGCAATCAGAAAGGTTTAACTCAAAACTTTGACGTAAAAGTTGATGGACAGACTGATGGATAAACAACCCACCCAGGGGCTTAGATATTCCAAATAAAAGGTAATGCTATAGAGATATCCTGTACCAAATATGAAGAGAATCCAACATGTGGTTACAAAGATATAAGGAATCAAAAGAGTAAATCCATTCCATCATGATCAATACTAAGTAGTCAGCTATGAGAAAGTAGGCAAAAGTTGTGTCAGACATCTGTGAAATGTTACCATAATAACCCTTTACAACTCAGAGATTTTGTGAATTTCGCTGATTTTCACAGTGTTGTACCTGACAGCAACTTCAACTAGCCATTGTTTCTTAATGGATGGTCTGTTTTACACCAAACTCGGTATGAATGTTTATTGGGCAGTAGCCTTTCAAATGCAACCTTTCATGACTTGATCATTATTGTCATGGTAAAGAGGGGACATCTCAAAGTTGGCAAAAAGTGTGTTTTCACATGAATTTTTGACCACATTTTAATCTTCACACAGCTGTCAAGGCAACAATTAAGGTGTTTGGTACTGGCCATTTTCACTGTTTGCAGCATGTTTTATCAGCATCAATTTTCAGGCATTTTTGACCCCAGACACCCTCAGATATAAATTTTAGCGACCGGTTGGGCCATACACCCAAAATTTTTCGGGATGTGAGGGGGGCGTTGCCCCCCTTCAATCCCCCCAGAATATTTTTAGTGGGGAGGCGCGCGAAAAAACAGACCACTTTTTTGCCCAACAAATCCTTAAGCAAACATAACTATCCAGGGGTAGAAATGCAGATTTTAGGTGCTTCTGGGGCAAAAAATGGTGGGGGGGTGCAGACACGTAAAAACATGTATCTGAGTGGTAAAGGGATAATCCAAAGTATTAGGACTGACAGGCCTAAGCAAACAGTGCAGACCCAGATAAGACAGGAGCAGTCTGGTCAGGGTCTACACTTTCTGCCATTCAGTCTCACTTTTTTGACACTTTGCTGAATCATGAAACAATTTGTTAAACTTTTGGAGGAATTACAGCAAGTCATCAAGGTGTCCGATATTTTAGGACTTCAAGGTAGTTACAGACCAATGAGACATCACTACAATGTGTTACTGTAAAGGTTATCTCCCATGAAAATGTTCAGTTACCTTATCAACTGCTGTGCATTAAACTTTTGCAGTAGATTCTCAACCAGGGCAATATTCACTTCTCTGTCCAGAGCTTTTGAAGTCTTCTTGGTGATTTCTGCTGAACTGCAAGAATTTTCAACTCCAAGATCATATAGAACAAGGA
The DNA here is from genome assembly GCA_963580285.1 of Lucinisca nassula. Lineage (NCBI taxonomy): Eukaryota > Metazoa > Mollusca > Bivalvia > Lucinida > Lucinidae > Lucinisca > Lucinisca nassula. The sequence continues at coordinate 113,844,575 of OY757017.1, read as the reverse complement.
GAACTTGTTTCTCAATTTCTGGGTCAGCTTGCAATGGTTTTGGCTCTATCTGCTCTTCCTTAGTAGCTGGTGGAACAGATGGGCTTGGCACATTTTTCAGCTCATCCTGAGTGCCTTTATCTAAAACAGATGTCAGATACACTGTACAATTTGTTTTCATGGTGGATAAATAGAGAATACCAGGTTCCTGTTTTTTTTATATTAAGTTTATCAGGCTAGGCTTCGAGATTGTTTGTAGAATCGCTTGCTGATATCAAATGACACAAATCAGGTATTCTATTTATTAGTCAATCCCATTGTACACTCTTACATATTTGCTAATTTTTCCAGCAGTCAAGTTCATAGGAGTGTGATGTCAAGTTGATCTGTTAAGCCCACTTGTCCTGGGATAGCATATGTTTATCAGGTCAGGGTTTTACAATGCAATTAAAATAGGGGGTAACTGATAAAACACACTAGCATAGTGATCCTAAGTATTGAGACAGAACAATCCAGACCCAGATCAGACTGCTACTTCAGGGTTTACACTGTTTGCAATTCAGTACTTTTTGGACTCCTTGCTGGATACAGAAACAAATTTACTAAATTTTAGGAGAATTACAGCAGATCCTCAAGGTGTCCAAATTTTAAGGATTTTACGGTAGTCCCTAACTGCCAACAAAATTTCAATGCAAGTAACTTAACTAGCTCAAGCAAGATTTTCCTGGGCAAAATTGCCTACCAAAGTCTGAAAAGTAAATTTATAGCGATATTTTAGAGTGAAAGCTTTGAAACACTTGAATTATTTTATGTTAATTTTTTTAGGTCTCTACTTACAACTAAGGAGGCTGAATGATCACAATACTTAAGCTTGTATTTACAACGCCTGATTGGCACCTAGGTGGACTTTCTCGTGGTACCAAGGTTAAACGAAAAGAACCTATTTGATGAAAAAATACATTGTTGCATCAGTTTATTATATTGTTTAAAGATATATGCATTGCTGGCAGTTTTTCAAATAGAGAATAGAAGTGAAGGCAATGACCAGGAATCAATACAATTAACCCACAGCTCTCATCAGAGACACCAAAGGGAAAGAAACACAAACATGAAATAACTAGATCCTAATGGAAACACCAATAGTGGAAAGCCAAAAGGACAGTTACTTTCCAACAAAATGGCCAACCGGCTATCCAAAACAATAAATAAAAGCGATACACACACTCAAAGACAAATCACAACCAAAATAAACCACAACAAAAGAACCGCCTTGGAACGGTCTGTGAAACGAATTCCACCGGGCAGCTTAAATCTATTTTATGTGGCCGCAATCTTCGTCCTTACTTCTGTCCCAATTTAGACTAACAATTTTTTTCAGTCCATATGAAGGCCTCCTAACAGTAACTCATGAGTGCAACATCTCCGAGAACACAAAAAACTGCAAAAACAATGTAAAACAAAGTGAAATAGAACTGAAATGGACCAAAGCTAAAGTATGTTCCCGCTTCAAAAAGAGTGATAAAACAGACCCTGTCAATTACAGGCCCATCTCATGGACATGCATATTTCATCTCAATGTCGGGTAAAAGTCCCACAAAATTGGAAGCAACGTCTCCAAAATGAGCTTTACAGTGTTGAGAGGGATGTTAAACCTCAAATCAAACAAACAAACAAAGGTGATGGAGCATGTAATTGCATCCAATATCTCCAGACACATAACCCTTTATAAGATCCTCTATGAATTGCAACACAGCTTTTGTGGAAAATGCTCTTGTGAAAGCCAGCATATTGAACTTATGGAAGATTTTAGACACCCTCCAGCACTGGAAATGAACCTGGGACATGCAATTCAATCCAAGCAAATGCCAAGTCATCAGTGTCTCACAGTCCAAGAAGCCCTTTAAGTCCAGACACTACTTGCATGGTCGGGAACATGAGAGTGTGGACTCTGCCAAGTATCTTGGGGTAACCATCAGCAAGGATCTGATATTGAAAACATCACTGTCAGTGCAAACAGAACTTAAGACTTTGTGAAAAGAAATATTTAAACAAAAAAAAATCCAGACTATAGATATCAATACACTTATTAGGCCACAAGTGGAGTATGCTTTGGCAGTTTGGAGCCCTTACAGGAAAGAAAATATAAATAAAATAGAGATGCTACAAAGAAAGGCAGCTCATTGTGTTTGCAATCATACAGAAGTGCCACAGACATGATGGCGGTCACTTGAGCTTCGACATTATGATTTGCTATACCAGATCCTCCATATTATGAACATGTCATGGTATGGACACACCATCATCCTCTTGCTTACAGGCAGATTCATACTTCTGTCAGTTAATACTTCTACTCATTCTTCTCAATGGCAGATATTCTCAGGAACAGGTTATCAGCTAATCTCGCCCTTGATTCAGATCTTGACTCTTTCAAATCAGGAGTCAGTAAGATCAACCATACATTCCCTTAAGGCATATACTGTTTTTACCTTGCTTTTAAACACTTCTTCCTAACATTAACTCTGTTATCTTAAATGTTCACCTTCATTTTACACTTTTTTATGCTGCACTAAAGGTGTCTCACTTTTTTTCTTCTCTTACTAACACACCATGCATATCAAATTCAAATAATGCTCATAAGAGGGTTTAGAATTATAAGCAGATAGATAGATATTCTAGTAATTGTAGAATAATTCTACAATTAGTGTACCTTGGTACCATGTAAGCCTTGGTATCATGAGAAATGGGGACAAACAACTTGACATCAGAAGTCACCATTTTGATTTTATAGAGGTACATGCTTTGGTTCTTAATGACTGTTATGATTTAACCCTATTTCAATGAAAAAAAAATCTCAAACGCAGGTGTTGAATCCTATTGTAGAAGGTGAACATAACCACAGAAAATTTCAGAACAGTAAACATGTACATCTACATACATGTATATAGGCCTGTCACCTTAAAAGAAATCTCTAAACATGTACACGGGATATCAAACACGAAACTTATTCCTTAAACATGAAACTTATTACCTGTACCCTTATTCTGAGACTTACTTTGATCAAGCTGATCTTTATATAACTGGAAGTTTTCAACCGTGCCATTTGTTGGTCGATATTGGAGTCTAACTGTTGGTTTTCTTTTGCTCCAGCATTTCAGTGGTTTCTTGCTGTCGAGTACTCACCGTTGTCTCACCTCTGTGGTTCTTTGATTATTTGTGTTCACGGAGATGTTGCACTGATGAGTTAGGAGGCCTTCATGCGGACTGAACAAATTATTTGTCTAAATCGCGACAGAAGTAAGGGCGAGGATTGTGGCCACGTAAAATCGATTTAAGCCCCCCAGTGGAAATCTTTCCACTGACCGTTCCAAGGCGGTTCTTCTGTGGCGGTTTATTTATGTTGTTGTTTGTTACTTACTGTGTGTATCACGTGTGTCTTTTTATTTTGGATGGCCATATGGCCATTTGGTGGGAAAGTGACTGTCCTTATGGCCTTCCTTTGTTTAGGTTTCCATTATGGTCTGGTCGCTTAACATATGTGTTTCTTTCCCTTTGGTGTCTTTGATGGGTGGAGTAAGTTAATTGTATCGATTCCTGATCTTTGTTTTACTTCTACTTTACTATAAAGTGAGAAGTTTTGTTTGCAAAAACCTTAAGGCAAACAGATTCTGAGTCCTTTTCCATTTCCATGAATGGCAAATGAGAGATGTCTCTGTGAACGAGCAACATCACCACGCCGCCATGCTAGTTTTTACCTTTTCTGCAGACACTGTACTCACACCTTGCAGGGAAAAGCTCCGAAGTCATAACTGAACTGTCAATTTTTGTTTCCTTAATAGCCACAACATGTGGTTGGTGGGTCTCAAGGAAAGCTAAAAGTTCTAGTAAACTTCCTCTTATAAATACCATTGATGCTTATACTGCAAAGTTTCAAACCTTTTACAAAATTTGGCTTTCTTGTGTCAGTAGTGGAAGATTTAAATCCCTTTTCCTTGGACAGAGGTACAAAGTCTCTCTTTTCCAGTTCTATAGGTTTGTTGAAGAAAGTGTCAGAAAAATTGAAAATATAGCTCAGCACACTCAAATATCTGACAACTCAAGCAATAAATGTGACAAGCCTCCAAAGAATATTTCAATATTGCGTTTACTGCACCCACTAGTGAGTTATAGCAGGAAAGAATGTCAAAAAAGTAATTAATCTACAAAAGAAAAAGTCAACAATCTACGATAACAAGCAATAATATGTTGCAGGTTTGTGCTTGTCTGCTATGAATCAGACAAGAAACAAATTAAATATACTGGAAAAACACTTCTCTTTTGGCGAGCGAGTTTTCTCAAATTCCATCCAGGTTGAACGGAATACCGAATACAATCTCTCATCTCATTTTCTTGAGAGACTCCCATCTTAGTTTTCCTTGTATTCCACTCATGCTCCCCGTTTCAAAGCAGTAATTGCTTGCTACAAATCTAGCAGCTATATGCCGAACTTTTTCAATTCCGTTGATAAGGACCACTCCACTGGTGTCCCAGATGCAACTACCATATTCCAAGATTGAACGAACATGTCCATTATATGCTGCCTCCTTCACATCCTGAGGACACTGTTGAATATTTTGCCTCAGGAAGCCAAATGTTCTATTCGCCTTAGTACACATGTTGCTAATGTGTGTATTCTATAGCAAATCTTGTGTGATTGTCACACCAAGGTTTTAATGGAATTCACCTTTTGGAGGACCATTCCCACTAAGGTGAAAGATGCCTCAATTTTATTGTTTCTCTTCCTCCATAATATTGCATTTAACAGGCTGAAATCTCATGCCCATTTTCGTGCCCAACATCCTGGTCTATCTACATCATTCTGAAGTTTCATTGAGTTCTCTTGCTTTCTAATTTCTGAGTCTTGCTTGTTTGATTTGAGGTTTAACATCCCCCTCAATACTGTAAAGGTCATTTTGGAGACGTTGCTTCCAATTTTGTGGGACTTCTACCCGACATTGAGATGAAATGACATCTCAAGCCCTGTCGCCCAATGAAACCAATAGGGTTTATTAGCATGGCCGGTCCGCCTCGCACCGCGGTTCCTGGACAGGCTTAGATCCTCTAAGCCGTTTACCAGTACTGGTGTGCGGGCCGGATTCAGCTCTGCGTGGAAGCATCATGCAGCCCATATATTTCTTCAAGCCCCTATGGGCGGGGGCCGCTAATTTCTGAGTCAATGTCAGTGGAAATATCATTTATGTACAGGGAGAATAATAGTGGACCAAGAACAGTCCCTTGTGGGACCCAAGACAAAACTGGAGCCCATACTTAAGATTCACCATTAACAACAACAGAATGTTTTCTGTAGCAAAGAAAGGAATCTATCCTTCTAAGAGTTTTCCCCAATTCCATAACCAAATTATTTGGGTCTAAGTAGTTCATGAGGTGGGGTGCCAAAAGCCTTCTCGAAGCCAGAATAAATGCATCCACCTGTCCCACTCTGTCAAAGATTTTTACCCAATTATTAATAACCATGCTCAACTGAGTTTTGCAACTATGCCTTTTCCTAAATGCATGCTGTCTGGCAAAAGTTTATATTCATCCAAGTGGGCCATGATGTTTGAGCAGACTATGTGTTCAAGCAATTTGCCCATAATACAGGTCAGGGAAACCAGGCGATAAGCAAGCGCCCAATCTCCTTTTTGGAAGGGCAGGCCAATGTTTGCTTAGAGCCATTTTGGGGGAATTTCACCTGTATCGAGAGACTGTTGGAATAGATGTGCAAAGACTGGACCTAACTCATTTGCTAGTTCCCTCAGAACTCTAGGATGAAGCCGGTATCTGACAAAACATAGAAAGACAAAAGGAAGAACCGACATAACATAGACGCGTTTTAAGACAGAAGCGACCATTAATAGAAAATTTTCTACCTTTTGTCGCACCCGATCAGTATTGTAGCCAGCCAGTGATTAGTTACTGAGCGTCCACTTTCTGTCTCGCTTCAGTCAACTTACAGTTATCATGACTATTGTGGTTTGTGAAATAAAGTACCTGTATTGTTGTTTTTTATTGAAATAAAATGAGTTAAGAATACCTGTACTGCATTGTATGTGTTCACTTTTTCATTCTTTCCTTCTTAGTTATGTTTTTGAAAACAGTTATTTTACTGGTCATTTAGTTTTGAATAGGTTAGTCAAAATATCCGGCAATGGAACTTTACAAACACAAAAAGGAAAGCCTCAACCTGGCTATGAAGGCTTTTTGTACAAAATTTTGCTGATGAATATATGCATATATATATAATATATATTTGCAAAGATCATGTCGATAAAATTTTCTCTATTTTTTCATGTTGTGTCGTTCTGTCTTTTGTTGCATCTATGTTATGTCCGGTTTTTGTTTTGTCATGAACCTGATGAAGCTCATCAGGTCCCAAAGCTTTAGACAGGTTCAAGCCTTTAAGTAACTTGATCACTCCCGCTGATGATTGAAAGGGGCAGATCTTCCAGTCAATGGAACCTCCTTGAAATCAGTTTTATTGAACGCATCATTAAATTGACCAACTAGTTCCTCTGCCCTTTCAGAGTAGAAGTAAAACAAAGATCAGGAATCGATACAATTAACTTACTACACCCATCAAAGACACCAAAGGGAAAGAAACACAAACTTGAAGCGACCAGACCATAATGGAAACCTTAACAAAGGAAGGCCATAAGGACAGTTACTTTCCCACGAAATGGCCAAATGGCCATCCAAAATAAAAAGAAACAAGTGATACACACAGTAAGTAACAAACAACAACATAAAAAAAAACCCACAGAAGAACCGCCTTGGAATGGTCAGTGGAAAGAATTCCCCTTGGGGAGGGGGGCTTAAATCGATTTTACATGGCCATAATCCTCGCCCTTATCTCTGTCACGGTATACACTAATTTTGTTTAGTCAGCATGAAGGCTTCCTAACTCATCAGTGTAACATCTCCGAGAACATATAAATAAAAAAAACTACAGAGATGAAACAAGGTTGAGGACTCAACAGCATACAACAACAGAATTGCTGGAGCAAAAGATAACCAACAGTTAGACTCCGAGGGGCCCAACCAAAGACGGAGAGTCTGATTCAGCAACCCTGTTCCTTCCTCTTTTATTCAGGGGCGGGATACCTTGTCTGTTTTTCTTTTGGCTACCCGGTATTGATATATCTGTAGAAATCTCTGGGATTTGCTCTTACATCACCTATCAAGTTATTCACATACAAATCATGTTGATTTTTTATGTCATTCTTAATTTTTTGTCTCAAGTTCTCAAATTTTACCCAACTTTTTACCTTAGCATGACTCTTATTTAGTGTTTCCCCCAGCTCCTAAAAAAGGCATGGTACTGATCAGGGAAAAGGGCACTTTCAGCACACGAAAATATGTCAAAAGGGCACTTTAAATATGAACAGCCGTATAAAAAGGGCACATTCACATGCAAAAGGGCACATCTCTCAATTTGAAATAACCAGATTTGTCTTCAATGCAAAATTATCCTGCCTGTTTTTTGTGCTAAGTTAAGGGATATATGTCATATTCACATTTGGTGACAAGAAGTCTGTTTTTATAAGCAAGCTGATCACTGATACAAACAAGATAAGTTTGGAACATGTTTGGGCCACAGCTCCCATTCTCTAATACACACAAGCACTGACATGACACTGGTCAGTCACACGTTCACACTTCATTTGTTTAATTGGTGTCACCCACACTTGTTATCAAAACACAGTTATGACTTCTTAAAGTGACATAATTAAGTACAATAAACAGGGGGATTAGCAGTCAACCATAAAGTAGGACTGTCAAATGGGCAACAATTTGTTGCTAAAATTGTCAAAAAAATAGTCCTTATTTAAACAGACATAACTTTGTTATTTTTTGGTCAATTTCAGTGCTTTTAGTACCAAAATGTAGGGCAACATTTACTCTCTGAAAAAGGGCATGGTGTTGGAAAAAAGGGCAATGCATTAGACAAAGAGGCATGGCGGGGCCCCATGCTAAATAGGGCAAGGGGAAACACTATTATTTCTTCTCCAAATATTTCATCTTATCTCTGGTGTGATCCAAGGAATCGAAGATACAGACCTGCTAGTTTCTGAGAGGATACGGTTATTCGGACAAAGCTTGTTGATGTTGCTAACTAATATATGCTCTAGGGTCTTGCAACAGGTACATGTGAAAAACAGGCCCCCCGCCCATAGGGGCTTGGAGAAATAGATCGGGTGCATGATGCTTACACGCAGAGCTGAAACAGACACACACACAAGTACTGGTAAACCGTTTAGAGGATCTAAGCCTGCCCAGGCACAGTGGTGTGTGTAGGCCAGTCCATGCTTATAAACCCTATTGGTTTTATTGGGCTTGAGATGTCATTTCATCTCAATGTCGGGTAAAAAGTCCCACAAAATTGGAAGCAACGTCTCAAAAATGACTTTTACAGTGTTGATGGGGACGATAAACCTAAAAAAAAAAAACATGTGGGCAACACCGGTCTGTAGTTTGCAGCACCATATTTTTCTCCTTGCTCAAAGACTGGAGTTAGGTTTGCTTGTTGCCAGTCATCTGGTACAGTGCCCTGAGCAAGTGAATCATTGAAGATAAGACATTAGACATGGTCAGCGGCAACTGCACTAACCAATGAGCTATCGCACTGACAATCTGATAAATTCCATATTTTACATAGTCTTTACCATTTTCTGATTTAGCTGGCACAGTGGCAACGTTTTCTGTTGAAGGGACTGATGGTGATGCTGCTGATTTTGTAAGCTCTGCTACCAGGCCTTCTCTTTCTTTTCTCCTGGCCGCAAGTTTTGCTCTCAAATTCGACTGTTTCGATTTGAGAGCTTGTATTTCATTCCATGCATCAGACATTTCCCTAAGATTTGATTTTACTTCAATATGTGGATAAAGATTATGATGAACGAAAGAAATCTATTTAACATCTGAAGTATTTTCTTTTCTTCTTATGGAAGCAGCCATATTGAAGGGAACCATTGTGCGTAATAATTTTATTTTTGTGCAGATAAATTTGTTTGATCCAGAATTTAGCATTTATAGTAATTATTTATAAATAAAATATTTTTAAATAGTTTTGCCTTTCTAAATAAAGATGTATTGTTGCTCTAATTTATGGCAAAAAAGGTAAAGTTGTAAAAAACATTGGTAACTCCCTGAGCAAGAGAGTTCCTGATTGGACCGAATCGCACTGCAATTTCCTGAATGACACATGGACAAAAAACGGGTGCGTAAACTAACCGGAACGGACCAGTTTCACCCACTGTATCCACTTTTTTTTTTTTCAGGATATTTATATAAAATACACACTATTTTCATCTTTTGCAACATTGTACATGCTCTTTTTCCTTAATAAATATGTCAACTGTGGAATATAGGCCAGTTCACAACAATCTCGCCCAGTGTGTTAGATCTCGAGCCACCACAATCACTTTCCCCAGTGGAGTTTGGAACAGAAATTATAACAAATACGAATATTCACCCGGATAGTTATATCTAGAACCAGAACGTATGGCACTCTTATGCATAGATTTATCGTATATATCTATCTATCTATCTATCTATCTATCTATCTATCTATCTATCTTTCTCCCAATAATACTTAACCCGTGTTACTGGTGACACGTCAAATGACATTCATTCACCAGGACCTGTGAAAATGGTAGTTAGTCTCAAGCTCTCGCAAAAGAAGTAAACTTAGCTATATTGTGCTTTGCCCCTTCCACGGAAGAAGTAACCGAATCTGGAAGGACATTCCAATCTCTAAGGTCTCGGGTCGTTTCGCCCGTGAGTCGTTTCGCCCATGAGTCGTTTCGCCCGTGGGTCGTTTCGCCCTGGGTCGTTTCGCCCGTGGGTCGTTTCGCCCTGATTAGGTGGGTCGTTTCGCCCTTATTTTTTCAAGCCCTATTGATTGAGGTTATGTTTGTTTTGGTATGTAAAGGGATTGATGGGGGTATTGGGAGTTCCGGAAAACATGGTTTTGCGCTCGTGTGGTGCAGCTGGACGACCTACTGACGGCTTATACGGCAACTGAGCTACCACCTTTTTGAGAAAGATATTCGAGCTCCCATAAGTTTAACAAGTCTTTGCAATAAAATGGGATTTATGGCTGTGTGAACATGACGGTTTATATTTAAAAATGTTACATATTTTTCTTTCTGCTCAAGACATAGATTTTGGATTAGAACCGTCTAATTGTCTATGTTCTAGAATCAGAAATAAGAGAAATAAAGTATATGCGAAAACCCATTTTCACTGTATAAAGTTGGGTTTAGAGGGGACATTATTGCATAGACTTGCTAACATGATGTTTTATTTACTTATCAGTTGTTCTTTCTGCACAAATAGCACTGGCGTGACATAACTGGTTACATTATTACGTTGATTGTGTTGACGGGGACGTTAAACCTCAATTCCAACAAACAAAATATTTTTAAACAGTGGTGTCTTAATAAAAGTTTGCTATTTCTGCTCCAGGCATGGAATGGAATTTGGGTGGTCGTTAGAACCGCCTCGGCAAAGCGATTCTAACGAGTACCCATATATCACATATTTAACACATTTTGACACTGTTGTTTGGATTTGTGAAGATCACATAAACAGTTTGTAATATGTTGTTTTTTTTTTTCACTTTTTATCTCTCTATTCTAACTCTGAAACGAGCCCGTCCATACATCACCCATCCGTAGGTGTCATTTGACGTGTCACCATGAACAGTTCAGATCCGTTCGTCCGTCCGTCCATCTACACAAGCATCACTTCATTCATTCATTTCCTATTGTCCATCTACTAATACTCTCCATTCATTCATTTTTTAACCTATCTATCTCCGTATATTCAAAAAGCCGTCCGTTCATCCGTACGTCCGTCCATCTACCAACGTACAACTCCATTCACCCATTAATTCATTTATTTATTCATCCATCTGTCCATTTACACATCCATTCCGTTTGTCACTCCCTTAAAATATAACTGCGGCGAAACGACCCACGGGCGAAACGACTCACGGGCGAAACGACCCACCAGGTAAGGGCGAAACGACCCACCCCAAAATCAGGGCGAAACGACTCAGGGCGAAACGACCCGGCGAAACGACCCACGGGCGAAACGACCCGGAACCATCTCTAATTGTCTGAAGGAAGAATGATCGCTTGTAGATGTCAGTTATTCACTTAGAACTATTTTGCAGAGGGCACCTGAAATACCAAAGAGTGATGCTTTCTGTCGCTCCTAATTGGGTGGAAAACGTCATCTGTTGGAATGTTGGGAGCACCCTTCAGACCTTTGTACAAGAGTATAAACCTACTGTCTCTCTTCCTGTTCTTGAGAGACTCGGACCACCCTTAGATTTTCAGTATTCCAGTCATACTTCCAGTTTCAAAGCTGCTATCGCGCGTAACACATTAGCTGCCCTGTTCTGATTTTTGTTTTCAATTTCTTCCCAAAGGACTATTGCATTGGGTCCCAGACACAATTACCATATTCCAAGATGGGGCGAATGAGTCCCTTATATGCTGCTTCTTTTACATCTTTGAGGCATTGATAAAGATTTCGTCTCAAGAAGCTAAGTCTTCTATTAGCCTTAGTATACGTGTTGCTAATATGATTATTCCATCTCAAGTCATGTGATATAGTCAAACCAAGGTATTTAATGAAATCCACATTTTCGAGGACCGGTCCCTCCAAAGTGTAAGACGCCTCAATTTTGTTTGTTCCTTTCCTAGTTGTCAGCATAATATTGCATTTAACTGGCTGAAATCTCGTCTAAAGCAATACTATTTCACCATGGTCAATGTAGCAATGTTCAGGATTCTTAATATTGCATACGGTAATCAAAAGTATTTCAACAGTGGAGCGCTGTGATGGAGTGTTAAAGCATTGGATTTGAGACTGAGAGGTAGGCGGTTCGATCCCCGCAAGCGCCAAGTGTTGTTTCTTTGAACAAGGGACTTATCCATATTGCTTAGTACTGGTTCCTACCCAGGAAAAGAGGGCCACATGGAACCTTCCTGTGAAGTTTTAATGAAATCTGACCAAATATATAGAAATTCTCACTTTAAAGTTTTTATTACCCACTTTAAAAAAATACAAAAAAAAAAAAAAAAACAGGTATATTATCGTCATGGGTGTAGGGACTGCAGATGCGCATGAAGATATTCGAATCTTCCTTTGTCCACCTGGGGTCATGGAGTGAGACCAAAGGTCAAATTTTGAAAAAGCGGGTATATGCAATGATATATTTTTCTTTACCTCGAGCGGCCATCTTGTTCATCAAAGCAGAACCATTCCAGCTATTTTGGAAGAGGGTCACCTAAGCAACATTTCTGTATTAATTTAATGAAATTAGACCAAAGGTTTAGAAGAAATTGACATTCAACGCTCACCCCCCCCCCCCCCCCAGTTTTAATCTCGTGCCATTTTACATCAGAGCGGAACTCTTTTATCTATTTTGGTAGTGGGTCACCAAAGCAACATTTGTATGAAAAATAGAAGTGAAGGCAATGATCAGGCACCGATCCAATTAACCCACACCTCCCATCAGAGACACCAAAGGGAAACAAAACAAAAAAATGAAATAACTAGACCCTAATGGAAACATCACTAGCGGAAAGCAAAAAGGACTGTTACTTTCCCACAAAATGGCCAATTGGCTATCCAAAACAAAAACATATAAGCGATAAAGAGGTCTTGTTGCTACCGTGCGGAAAGAATTTTAACCGTTTTGGTAGGAAGCCACCTCAGAAAAATTCCTGTGAACGTTGAATCAAATTGGCCCAAGGGTTTAGTAGAAGTTTGCATTTAAAGCAAATTCCTGACATTTTGCTATATTTAGCTCTGGCGGCCATTTTGCTCATCTGAGCAGAACCCTGTAGCTATTTTTGTAGAGTGTCACATAAGAGAGACATAAGCCACATTCTTATGAAGTTTGAATGAAATAGGCCCAAGGGTGCAGGAGGAATTGTCGTTTAAAAGATTGTTTTTCTGTTTTTAGCTCTAGTGGCCTTTTCGGTATCTGAAAATAACCGTTTTAATTATTTTGATAGAGGGCCACCTAAGCAACATTGCTATGAAGTTTGAATGGTATAGGATGAATAGGCGTTTTTTTCTATTTTAAGCTCTGATGACCATCTTGTTTATAGGAGCGGAACGATTTTAGCATTTTTGGTTTTGAACCACCTAAGCAACATTCCTGTGGCCCACTTGGATGAACATAAACTTTTGTCAGACAGAAAACATGCATTTAGGAAAAATCATAGGTGTGAAATGAAACTCAGCTGAGCACAGCTATTAATGACTGAGCATAAATCTTGTACAAAGGAGGACAGGTGGACACATTTATTCTGGACTTCGAGAAGGCTTTTTACACCCCATCCGATGAACTACTTAAATCTTTAGTTATTTGGTTACTGAATTGGGGCGTGGGGGACTCTCAACTAGATAGATTCCTTTCTTTGTTCCGAAAATAGCGCGTTGTTAATGATGAATCTTCGGAGTGTGCTCCAGTTTTCTCCGGAGTCCCACAAGGGACTGTCCTTGGACCAGCTTTGTTCTCCCTGTACATCAATGATATTTCCACTGGCATTGACTCGGAAATAAGACTGTTCGCAGACGACTGACTTTGGTACCGGGAAATTAGAGATAAGAGATGACTCACTGAAACTTCAGAATGATAAAAATAGATTAGGATGTTTTTCACGTAAATGGAGCTTTAAGACGTAACTGTACCAAATTTAGTGACACAGAGGCCTTTCTGATATTTAATCTTCATCAGTGTGCCTCAACCTCAAAGTTCTGAAACCGACACGGATGAATGACAAAACCCGGCAAACACAGCACACCCCCTCCGAGTACACACCGACAAACGTAGCGCATGAGACAGGTCCACTGGAGGCATCAGGCAAGAGACGCCCACCCTAGGACTTATAGGCGTCCCCTACCGAGCCAACATCAGCAAACATGGCCCACACTGATTGATTTCAGCCCGTTAAATGCAATATTATGCAGATAACTAGGAAGAGAACAAATAAAATTGAGGCTTCTTACACCTTAGAGGGAACGCTCCTCGAGAATGTGGACTCCATTAAATACCTTGGTGTGACAATCACACACAACTTGAGATGGAATACATATATTAGCAACATGTGTACTAAGCCAAATAGGACGCTTAAATTGGTTTCCTGAGGCGAAATCTTCATCAGTGCCCTCAGGATGCACAAGAGGCAGAGTATAAATGTCTTGTTCGCCAAATCTTGGAATATGGTAGTTGTATTTGGAGACATTGAAAAAGTTCAGAATAGAGCTGTTAGATTTGACACAGGTAATTTCTGCTTTGAAACTAGGAGCATGACTGGAATACTTGGAAAATTAAGATGGGAGTCTCTCAAGAGAAGGAGAAAAGACAGTAGGCTGATTCTTTTATACAAAGAATTAAAGGGTGCTGCCAGCATTCCAATAGATAGCCTTGTTCCCCAGCTAGGCCTTGTAGAAATCGCCATTCATTGGCGTCTCAGACGCTTACTGCAAGAACTGACATTTATAAGGAATCGTTCTTCCCCTGAACCATTAGAGATTTGAATGCACTTCCCGGTTATATTATTTCGACAGCTGAAGGTGCTGAGGATTGTGTAGCTAAGTTTACCTCTTTGGTTAGAGCTAGGGACTAACTTCCCATACCTCAGGTCCTGGTGTATGAATGTTATTTGACGTGTCGCCAGTAACAATTCTGATTCTGCTTCTGACCCCAAGGAGGGGACACAGACGGTGTATATATTACATACACCCCAGTTTTGCAGGATGAAAGCATACACAGTAAATCATGTAATTACGGTAGGGTTCTTTAACCTGCACAGGTATGGTTCTCCCTGCACAGTGGGCCTCCAGTTAACTCCCCGATCCGAAGGACGGTGTACTTTTAATGGTTTGGTGATTTCCATGGCAATTCGTGGCAATTCACCCTCCAGAACTTCAGTTAAATAAAGCAAATTCTTCTGATACCGAGGTCCCGTTTTTGGATTTACACCTATCTATTGTAGATGGATACTTTTCTTGCAAAATTTATTATAAACGCGATGATATAGATTTTGAGATTGTAAATTTCCCTTTCCTTGGATGGTGCGGCTTCCTACGGCGTATATATTTCGCAATTTATTCGATTTGCCAGAGTGTGTAGCCATGTAACTGACTTCAACCCTCCTAATACATTGTTAACGGCTAAACTTCTTAATCAGGGTTATCGGTATCATAAACTACGCAAAGCGTTTTCGTGATTCCGATTTAATTTCAAAATTCAATGTTTTCTATTTTGGACTTAAATTCCTTCCGCAACAAGGTCTGTCGGAACCTGAATTTTATGGTGACTTAGTATATAAGTTCATAAAAATATATAATTGCAAGACTTCAGTACCCAATTTCGTAAAATCATTCTTCGATATAAAATAGATTGGATGCAACATAAGTGTTACACGACAGACTGCATGCATTGTAGTTAACCCAATCACGGTTGACAACTTTGCTTCCCTCTTTAATTGATTCGATGACGGTTCCAGCATAAAGGCTTACTGAGAATTAGAGAGAATCTAATTTTATTTAATGTTGGTTGGTGCCTGATGATCTGTCTCTGGTTGGGCCCATCGGAGTCTAACTGTTGGTTTTCTTTTGCTCCAGCATTTCAGTGGCTTCGTGCTGTACAGTCCTCACCGTTGTCTAATATCTGTGGTTGTTTGTTTGTTTGTTTGTTTTGTTCACGGAGATGCTGCACTGATGAGTTAGGAGGCCTTCATGCGGACTGGACAAATTATTTGTCTAAATCGCGACAGAAGTAAGGGCGAGGCTTGTGGCCACGTAATATCGACTTTTGTGGCCATGTAATATCGATTTAAGCCCCCCCCGGTGGAAATTGTTTCATTGACCGTTCCAAGGCGGTTCTTCTGTCGTGGTTTATTTTTGTTATGGCTTGTACTTGAGTGTGTGTATCGCTTATATTATTTGCTGTGTGTATGGCTTATTTTATTTTGCTTTGGATAGCCAATTGGCCATTTTGTGGGAAAATAACTGTCATTTTGGCTTTCCGCTATTGATGTTTCAATTAGGGTCTAGTTTTTCATGTTTGTGTTTCTTTCCCTTGGTGTCTCTGATGGGAGCTGTGGGTTACTTGTATCGATTCCTGATCATTGCCTTCACTTCTATTTCTCATACTTTTTCATGCCACTGTTGTTGGTTGTGGCAGAATACTTAGAGAGATGGACGCCGTCGTTCGCGTAGTCATTGAGGTATTTTACGTCACAGAAGCGAATCATCTTGTCTTTAAAAGGTTTGGCTAAGAGGCTTTTTATCTGACTATTTCGATCAAACGCAGCCTTATTTAGCTGCTAGTCTGTGCTCTTGGGAAAATCGCCTCTTGTCAAAATTTACGCGACTAATGTTGTGGCCCCAGCATTTCGAAGATCGTTGCATATGGCTACAACCCGGTTGAAGATATCTCTGGGTGTGGTCTGTATTGTTATGTCATTGCCGAACACGTTAATAAAGGCGACGTCAGGACGTAGTTCGATCATTCTGGTGTGCATTGTTCTTGCCTCAGCATCTTCGCGTTGCTCATCTCTTTTCTTGAAATCGGCACTTAGACCACCCTTTTCGAACCAGTAGACTGAACCTTGCACTCGCAGGTCCCCATCGCAGAACTCCCGCAGCCTCTTGGTGCAGCTATCGGCGTAAAATGTTATCTTCTTTGACATTTTGGACTGGAATGGTAACAAACTAAAATGAATTCATTTTATATATGTATAGCTGCTGCCGAGCTGATGAAACTTACAACTTGATTAATGTTCACATGTCAAAACTGTGAACATTTATACACTATCAATTATTTAACACATTATTATAAACAGAAAACGATATAATTAAGTTATTCATTAGTAATAATAAAATGATTTGATTAACAATACATACTGCCAATGCTTAATGTGATTTCGGCGACTACGTAGTATGACCCATCTTCTTTCTTATGAATGTTTTCATTGCTCTTAAAGGAACTCATTTTTGATTTTTATTTGCCTTCACTGCAGCTGGTGTTGTGCCGTGTGGCGGCCGTAAAACGTCTCCCCGTACATCAACCATAGTGCAGTTTATATTTTACTTTTGGTCCTTTGAGATCAGCGTGAATATTCTGTGAATTCAGAAATAAATTATTAGTTTAGACTCATATTCTAGACAGGTTTTTAATTATTTGGACCCCATTTTGATTTATATCAGTCTTTGAATCGACTGCCTATTCGAAATTCGCAAAATTACAGTATGTTTCCTCTGGCTTTCTTTGCCGGATCATTACAGGGTCACTGATGAGGCTTTATTAGCCGAAACTACGTAGTATTTCCCATCTTCTTTCTTATGAATGTTTTCATTGCTCTTAAAGGAACTCATGTTTGATTTTTATTTGCCTTCACTGCAGCTGGTGTTGTGCCGTGTGGCGGCCGTAAAACGTCTCCACGTACATCAACCATAGTGCAGTTTATATTTTACTTTTGGTCCTTTGAGATCAGCGTGAATATTCTGTGAATTCAGAAATAAATTATTAGTTTAGACTCATATTCTAGACAGGTTTATAATTATTTGGACCCCATTTTGATTTAGATCAGTCTTTGAATCGACTGCCTATTCGAAATTCGCAAAATTACAGTATGTTTCCTCTGGCTTTCTTTGCCGGATCATTACAGGGTAACTGATGAGGCTTTATTAGCCGAAACTACGTAGTATGACCCATCTTCTTTCTTATGAATGTTTTCATTGCTCTTAAAGGAACTCATTTTTGATTTTTATTTGCCTTCACTGCAGCTGGTGTTGTGCCGTGTGGCGGCCGTAAAACGTCTCCCCGTACTTCAACCATAGTGCAGTTTATATTTTACTTTTGGTCCTTTGAGATCAGTGTGAATATTCTGTGAATTCAGAAATAAATAATTAGTTTAGACTCATATTCTAGACAGGTTTTTAATTATTTGGACCCCATTTTGATTTATATCAGTCTTTGAATCGACTGCCTATTCGAAATTCGCAAAATTACAGTATGTTTCCTCTGGCTTTCTTTGCCGGATCATTACAGGGTCACTGATGAGGCTTTATTAGCCGAAACTACGTAGTATGACCCATCTTCTTTCTTATGAATGTTTTCATTGCTCTTAAAGGAACTCATTTTTGATTTTTATTTGCCTTCACTGCAGCTGGTACTGTGCCGTGTGGCGGCCGTAAAACGTCTCCCCGTACATCAACCATAGTGCAGTTTATATTTTACTTTTGGTCCTTTGAGATCAGCGTGAATATTCTGTGAATTCAGAAATAAATTATTAGTTTAGACTCGTATTCTAGACAGGTTTTTAATTATTTGGACCCCATTTAGATTTATATCAGTCTGTGAATTGACTGCCTATTCGAAATTCGCAAAATTGCAGTATGTTTCCTCTGGTTTTCTTTGCCGGGCCATTTCAGGGTCACTGATGAGGCTTTATTAGCCGAAACTACGTAGTATGACCCATCCTCTTTCTTATGAATGTTTCCATTGCTCTTAAAGGAACTCATTTTTGACAACCACTCCAACTCACTTCAATGGCACGTGACCGTTGAGATGGTTTGACTGATCCCTGTATCCATAACCCTTTTTGTTCCAAATGAAATCTTCCTTCTTATATATAGCAGGAGTCTTTCCAAAATTTAGGGGTGTCAGGTTGTGTTTTCTTCAACATTTATATGGAAAATGGCCGAACTATTTGCAAACAGTGTAGGCCGTGATCAGACGCCGCGTTCTGTGGCGTCGGATCTTGGCCTGCACTGTTTGTTCATACTTACCCCTTTTGGGGTTTCCGGTACCAAATGTGTTAATGTAGACCTAAGGGCTGGGCAGGTTGAACCAATCTACAAATCTACCAGATTTTACTGTAAAATCTTGCACTTGCGAAGGAGTGTTTAACATTCTTATGCGCTGAAAAGGTGTTCTACGTTTGTTTTGAATTTAATGTTCCAATCTCAATGAGTCTTGATGGGTCCGAGCACTGGGCAAATGACATTTTATTAAGCAACGCCGTATTATCGCCAACGAAACGTTGTGACGTTTCATCGACGTTGCAATGTCAAATTCAGTGCACCGCTTTGAAGTTGGTTTGATGTAGACACGACGTTGTTGACACGCTACATGTCGGTTGAGGTGGCGTCATTTAACGACAAACTGTAATTTACATTTGCCTACGCTCGCTAATTGTTGGTGCGCTAAGAGAGAGAGAGAGAGAGAGAGAGAGAGAGAGAGGGAGAGAGAGAGAGAGAGAGAGGGGACCCTGTTGGGTCATATGTACAATATATCATTTTCGTAATGCGAAATTTCACATCTGGCAGCATATCGGTGTTTCTCCCATTATCTTACATTAGAATTCCCCAAAAGTTTAAAAGAATTCCACTGTTTTATGTTGTAATTAACGCTTTATCTGTCCCACTGCCTTTGAAGCAATTCCACAGATGACGGCCAGGGCGTTTCCCGTTCTATTTTTAGAACCGGAAGTACGTCACGAAAAAAGCTCTCATATTTTACTTTTGGTCTTTTGAGATCAGCGTGAATATTCTGTGAATTCAGAAATAAATTATTGGTTTAGACTCATATTCTAGACAGGTTTTTAATTATTTGGACCCCATTTTGATTTATATCAGTCTTTGAATCGACTGCCTATTCGAAATTCGCAAAATTACAGTATGTTTTCTCTGGCTTTCTTTGCCGGATCATTACAGGGTCACTGATGAGGCTTTATTAGCTGAAACTACGAAGTATGGCCCATCTTCTTTCTTACGAATGTTTTCATTGCTCTTAAAGGAACTCATTTTTGATTTTTATTTGATTTGCATGCTTAATTAACTGACGATTATTGTTTAGGGCTAAAAAATATAGCCGTGTTTCCGCTAACCCGACCGACCCTGCTTCAGACCCCTACCCCTCCCCACCCCCGACTCTTCTATTTTTATCAGCAAAAGATCAAAATAAAAATTAAAACACCGACTCTATCATTTTCAATTTCCGGCGCCACCAAGTGTCGTCTTTGCATTTTTTCATAGTAATTTCGCGTTTTAAGTACATTTTTTTTTGTAGTTTTTTGGCATTTAGTACCTTCCAAATTACACAGCCGACTTTTTGAGCATCTAAAATGAATTATAATATACAGTGCAAGTCTTAACATGACAATTTTATTAACAAAAAAAAAAAAAAACATGTACAAAAACAAAAACACATAAAAATACAGGTCCGACCCTGTTTTATTTTTTTTTTCGGGTGAAAAAATAAAATAATAAAAAAAGTTTCTCCTACCTCCCGACCAATTTTATTTTCAGCATGTTAGTGCGCAGAAAAAGATTATTAACCAGACAAATTAACAGACTATAAACATCTAAACCTAATTTACATATACCATAATTAATTACAATGATAATTTCTGTATCGTATCCTACCCAACTTTCTTTCTTCCAGTTTCGCCTTAACCCAAGGAGGGGACACAGACGGTGTATATATTATATACACTCCAGTTTTGCAGGATGCAAGCCTACACCGTAATCATGTAATTACGGTAGAGTTCTTTAACCTGCACAGGGGATGGTTCTCTCTGCAGTTAACGTCCCGATCCGAAGGACGGTGCACGTCATTTTGGTGATTTCGGTGATTTCCATGGCGAATCACCGACCAAACCCGTCCCTACCAAACTCAACCTGACCAAATCCAACAAAACCCTACCCGATTATGTCTTTCCCAGCCCTATCCAGTCATATAATGGTGGTTTCTGGCCTTCCCAGGATGATGTTTGTGGTGAGTTCGATAGATTTCGGTGATTTCACTGTCTTTCCGGTGAACAGGGGCACCTCACTGAATTTGAAAAAAAAAAAAAAAATAAAAAAGTTTCAAAAGGAAATTGTTTGGTTTTGTCTAAAACAGCAATTAAATCATTAATGTCAACACTTGACATTTTTGATAGGAAATAATAAAAATGACAGTGTGTTCCTTCCGACATTTCTGTGTCTTCTATTTAGACCCGTTCCGGTTCAGAATCAGACCCGTTCCGGTTATTATGTCCTTGTCAGTCCGTTTCGGTTAATGAAACGAAAACGAAAGTAGAGATATTTTTGACAGTGACGATGTCGCGACTTGTTTTATAATCTTGTCGATTTTAAAATCGATCGCTATCAATTTCGGAATTTCAAATTTAGATTGGTTCCCCTTCGTTATTACCTCCCCTTCGGTACGCACATAACGATAGGTAGCGAGTAAATTGATTTGAGGTAGAGAATCCTACTCTTACCACTGCGCATGCCTACAAGAGCGCGTCTGTTAATTTAAAATACTACAAAAGTGGGCCAGCTGACTGTGTATTACTCATTGTAAAATGTATCTGCGAGAGTTAAAAAAATACATATTTCAAGTAATGATAAGAATGTCACTAGTCTATGTAAAATAAATTATTATAAATTATTTCAGAATACTAAGTATCGATCTTTTTGTTTCATCAGGTATGACTGACTCAGCAGTTAACCTTGTTGAACTCGGGTATTTCCAATACCGCGTCAGTGCTTATGCTATAAATAGACGTAATGGCTTCTGCTAGCTACCAATCGTTATGTTGTAGCCACCTAGCGGAGACATTTACGACAAGGGAACCAATCTATTTCAAATTGAAATGTTCGATTTTAAAATTAAGCGTTAACCTTCTTTGAAAAAGTGATCATGTTAAACACACATTTTAATCAATTTAATCACATAAAAACAACTGCAAACATTTTTAAAATGTGTTTTAGTATAAATTAGGTATCATCCAAAATGAAAGGTCTAACTAAAAAGTGAAACCAATTTTAATTTCGCGAATTGCATTTTTTAACGAAACCTGCACACGCCTCTTCGTTTCAACACCGACTAGGTAGGGCGTGTTTACTCCTGACGTCCATAAACTGTTGGAGACTATGAGGAAATTTATAATAAAAAAAAAGAAAGAAAGAAATCGGGAAAATCCGGTCAGACGATTTAGTGAAATCACCGAAATCACTTCATAAATTACTGAAATCACCTTGAATAACCTATTTTTGTGCAAAAGACATTATTAATTAGGCAAACTAAATAAATCTTTGTATTTTGCATGTCATATCTCGCATAATTATACTATTATTTCTGCTGAGCTCAGAAATATGGAGGCGTATATCGCGGTGATACTGACGATCGCTAAAATCACCACAGGTCCTTCACCGAAATCACCACTCCATACCGAACTATCTATATTAAGAGGTAATAATGTTTTTTTTTGTGTTTTTTTTTTATTTCGATATATAATATATATCAAAATAAACTGCCAGGCTTAAGAATGCGGTCTAACATATTAAATACGATTAGTGAAATCACCACAAATTTTACTGAAATCACTGCTAATATCTTAATGTAGCATTCAAAAATATGTCTGACTGGGAATAACAGTGTTGTTGTGGTAATTTTCATATCAAATATTCCTAACTGTATTAACTGTACTAAAATTAATGTCCAGTTTCGGAATCCCGCCTAACATTCTATTTACCGAAATCACCGCTCATATCGCAATACTGTATATGCCTAAATGTCTCTGTTATGGAGAAATAATGTTGTTTTGTAGATTTTATTAAAATACTCAAAATATATACATAAATATATTCAGTTATAATGTTCAGATTAAGAAGGCTGTCTACTTGTACCGAATTTACCACAGGTGTTACTGAAATCATGGCTCATATTGCAATACTGTATGCCCCCGCCCCACCCCTCCCCGTATGCTTCAATATCTCTGTTAGGGAGAAATAATGTTGTTTTGTGTTTTTCAGTCAAATACTCATAAATATATTCATTTATATTGTCCGATCTAAGAATGCTGTCTCTGAATATTTTAAATATCGAACATGGTTTCATATATACTGTGCGACTGGTAAGTGTGAGACGACTCGACGGGAAACGACCACTTCTGCATCCTGACGTCGCTCAGCGTCAAACTCAAATGTGCACAGCCACAACCTGCTCGACGTGAGATACTGGATAAAGCAGAAATGTAGCTAATCAGGGACCAATAACCCGTAGGTGGATTGCAAACCAAGGCTAGCTTTGTTTAGAGAACTAGCAACTTCTAGATGGGTTGCCCTCCCGGGGTTTTCGATTTGTATTTACCTGCATGCAACAGGTTGTCCTAGCTCACATGTTACCAGTGTGTGTGTGTGTGTGTGTGTGTGTGTGTGTGTGTGTGTGTGTGTGTGTGTGTGTGTGTGTGTGTGTGAATTCGGGTTTAACGTCGCTTTCAACATTTTTTCAGTCATATCACGACGGTGTCTGGTTGCGACAGGGAGCTTAATGCTCACGTTTATAGTGCTGCCTCACTGAAGTATCATGTCCCAGAAACATTACATGATACCACACCCAGTCACATTATCCTGACACTGGATCGACCAGTCCTCACTCTTCCCCGTAAATCTGAGTGCCAAGGGAGGAGCAGCTAGTACCATGTTTAACGACTTTGGTATGTCGCGGCCAGGGATCGAACCCGAGACCTCCCGTTCCCCGGAGCGGACACTCTACCAACTGAGCTATCGGGGCCGGTCACATGTTACCAGTAGCAGCAATGAACATTGCGTGACAATGCCATATAACGCTATATTGATAAGGTAGTACGCAGATGGTTGACACAAATGCGATTGTTCAATATTTCAAAATGGATCGCCAGTCCAATTCGGAATAATATACTTTGGATTGTTTTGCTACACTGTGCTCGCGAACGGTAAGCTAAGCTACAAGTTTAATAACATTGCCTCCTAAAGCCATGTTACACCATATTAGTGTTAGCTACTTCGTAGATGGCTGACAGAGAGGCGAGGGTTAAATATTTCAAAATACATCGCCAGCCAAATTTGGAATCATTGACATAAAATACTGTTCTGATGTTCACTTCCAGCTAATGCTAAGCTGCTCGTTTACAAGCATTGCACCAACTCCATATAACGTCAGTCATATTAATGTTAACTAGTTTGTAGATTGGTGAAAAATGGCGATTGTTGAATATTGATCCCCAGTCCAATTTAGAAACACTGACTTTGGATATTGTTTCGATGTTCTATGCCTACGAACGCTTAGCTACACGTTTAATAACATTCCCTGATCTGGATGCAATTTAATACCATATTAGTGTTAACTAGTTCCAAGATAGCTGGCAGTTAAAGAGGTGATGGTTGAACATTTCAAAATGACTTTAGATATTGTTTTGATTTCCACTTACACCTAATGCAAAGCTACAATTTTATAAACATCACCTCAATGTCAAATACCGCCATATTAATGTTAGCTAGTTCGTAAATGGTTGACAAAAAAGGCGATTGTTGAATATTTCAAAATGGATTGCCGGTCTAATTTGTAACCATTGCCTTTTGATATTGTTCTGATACCACTTCTAGTTAATGCTAAGCTAGAAGTTTATAAACATTGCCTTAAAGTCACAAGTTTAATAAGCCGGCCTCGGTAGCTCAGTCGGATGCCCGTCTGACTGGTGACCAGAACGCGGGTTCGATACCTGCCGGGATCGGCAACATTCTTTCGTGGAGATTGATCATGATTTTTTTTCTATGGCCATTTTCTCTCTTCCGCTGATCCAAGAAGGGCAGTGAACCGCTTACGGATAAGCCTGTCCCGTAAAGTGTGGATAGGTAAACTGCCCGGCTCAAAAATGACCTAAATAGTGTTGACTGGACCGTTAAACTCCCAAATCAAACAAACAAGTTTAATAGCAATGCCGTACTGACATATAACACTATATTAGCGTTAGCTAGTTCACAGAACGTTGACAAAGAGGCGATTGTTGATTTATTTCGAAACAGATCGCCAGTCAATTTTGGATCCACTGACTTTTAATATTATTCTGATTTCCCTGCCTACGCGTTTAATTACATTACTCAAATGCAATATAACACCATATTAGTGTACGATAGTTCATAGAATGCTGACAAAGAGGCGATTGTTAAAATTTTCAAAATGGATCGCCAGTCCAATTTAAAATAATTGAATTTGGACGTTGTTTTGATTCCACTTATAGCTAATGCTAAGCTACAAAGTATAAGTAAAGTAATGATCAGGAATCGATATGTTGTGCAATAAAGCACTATCGATGTTAGTGTTAGCTATTTCACAGATGGTTGACAAAAATGTGCTTGTGGGAAAATTCAAAAAGGATCGGCAGTCCAAATTTGGAATCATCGATTTTGGATTTTGTTCTGAAGTTCACAATTAGCTAATGCTAAGTCAGGAGTTTAATTTCCGTAATGCTAGATAACACTAATGATTGTTAGCTAGCTCAACGATGGTTGACAAAGAGGCGATTATTGATTATTTCAACATAGATCTCCAGTGCAATTTGGAATCATTGTCTTTTGAAATTGTGTCAAAGTCCCATGCCAGCGAACGCCTTGCTACAAGTTTATAACATAGCCGCAGTGCAGTGTAACACCGTATTTAGTATAAGCTAGTTCGTAGATGGCTGACAAAGAGGCGAATGTTGAATGTTGAAACGGATTGCCAGTCCAATTCTGAATAATTGATTTGGATATTGTTCTAATGTCCATTTTGAACTAATGCGGTGCTACAAGTTTATAAACATGGTCTCAATACCAATTAACGCCATATTAATATTAGCTTAATTTATATGATTAATAGTGTTGCCTTCCTACCGCCGAACACCATACTGGTGTTTAAAAATGTTTATTATCAAAATGGATCGCCGGTAAAATTTGGGATCATTACCTTAGGACAATGTGTTCAGCTGTTATATACTAGCACATGCTAACCTACAAATTGAATAATGTTGCCTTCCTACCATAGAACACCATAGTGGTGTTTATCCTACCATAGAACACCATAATGGTGTTTAACAGTCCGTTTATGGTTGACAAATTTGCATATTTCAAAATGGATCGCCAGTCACATTCGGAATCATCGCCTTTGGACAATGTTTTGATGTTCTATGCTAGAAAATGTTAACCTGCAAGTTTCCTACCACAGAACACCATACTGGCGTTTTATAGTTCTTGTATGGTTGGCCAGATGGGGCGTATTTGTATATTTCAAAATGGATGGCAAGTCAAATTTGGAATCATCTGCTTTGGACAATGTTCTGATGTTCTATGCAAGAAAATGCTAAGCTACAACTTCAATAATGTTGCCTTCTTACCACAGAACACAATAATAGTGTTCAATAGTTCGTTTATGATTGAGAAATGTGTGTGTGTGAATTCGGGTTTAACGTCGCTTTCAACAATTTTTCAGTCATATCACGACGGTGTCTGGTTGCGACAGGGAGCTCAATGCTCACTTTTATAGTGCTGCCTTACTGAAGTATCATGTCCCAGACACATTACATGACACCACACAGTCACATTATCCTGACACTGGGTCGACCAGTCCTAGCTCTACCCCGTAAATCTGACTGCCCAGCGAGGAGCAGCTAGTACTTATGATTGAGAAAAGGGCGATAGTTTGTATATATCAAAATGGATCGGCAGTAAATTTAGAACTATCGCCTTCGGACAATGTTCAGATGTAAAATGCTAGAAAATGCTAAGCTACAAGACTGATAAGTATGCCTGCCTACTATGGAACACCACACTGGTGTTAAATAGTTCGTTAATGGTTGACAAAAGGGCTATTGTTTGTATATTTCAAAATGGATCGCTAGTCAAATTTGGAATCATTTCCTTTTGACAGTGTTCAGATGTTCGTTGGTAACAATTGCCATAAGTTTAATAGTGTTGCCTTCCTACCATAGAACACCATACCGGCGTTTAGTAGTTCGTTCATGGTTGACAATAGGACGATTATTTGTATATCTCAAAATGGATAGCCAGTCAAATTTGGAATCATTCCCTTTTGACAGTGTTCAGATGTGCTGTGCAAGCAAAAGCTAAGCTATAATTATAATGATGTTTCCTGCCTAACTACCATAGAACACCATAGTGGTGTTAAATACATGTAGTTCGTATATGGCTGGCAATCGGACGCCCGTTTTTTATATTTCAAAATGGATCGCCAGTCAAATTATTAATCATTTCCTTTGAACAGTGTTCAGATGGTCTATGCCAGCAAATGCTAAGCTACAATGTTTGATAAATATGGCTTCCTACTATAGAACATCACACTGGTGTTACATAGTTCGTTTATGGTTGACAAAAGGGACCTTAGTTTATATATTTAAAAATGGATCGCTGTCAAATGTGGAATCATCGCCTTTGGACAGTGTTCAGATGTAATATGATAGCAAATGCTAAGCTACAATTTTAGATAAGTATGCCTTCCTACTATGGAACACCGCACTGGTGTTAAATAGTTCGTTTATGGTTGACAAAAGGACCATTGTTGGTATATTTCAAAATGGGTCGCCAGTCAAATTTGGAATCATTGCCTCTTGACCGTATTCAGATGTTCTATGCTAGCAAATGCTAAGCTATGAGTTTAAAAATGTTGCCTTCCTACCATAGAACACCATACCGGTGTTCAATTGTTCATGTATGATTGACATTGTTTGTATATTTCAAAATGGATCGCCAGTCAAATTTGGAATCATCGTCTTTGGACTATATTCTGATGTTCTATGCGAGGAAATGCTAAGCTCCAAGTTAAATACTGTCTTGCTACTACAAAACACCATACTGGCGTTTAATAATTCGTTGTGGTTGACAAAAGGGCGAGTGTTTGTATATATCAAAATGGGTAGCCAGTAATAGTTAGATTGGGTACAACATGGATGTTATACGACAGACTGCATGCATGGTAGTTAACCCAATCACGTTTGCCAACTTTGCTTCCCTCTTTAATTGCACGCCGGTGGGTCAGGCCTCAGATTCCATGACGGCTCCAACGTAAAGGCTTATTGAGAATTAGAGAGATCTAATTCAAGGTAATGTTGGTTGGTGCCTGATGCTCTGTCTCTGGTCGGGCCCATCGGAATCTAACTGTTGGTTTTCTTTTGCTCCAGCATTTCAGTGGTTTCTTGCTGTCGAGTCCTCACCGTTGTCTCACCTCTGTGGTTCTTTGATTTTTTGTGTTCACGGAGATGTTGCACTGATTAGTTAGGAGACCTTCATGCGGACTGAACAAATTATTTGTCTAAATCGCGACGGAAGTAAGGGCGAGGATTGTGGCCACGTAAAATCGATTTAAGCCCCCCCCCCACTGGAAATCATTCCACTGACCGTTCCAAGGCGGTTCTTCTGTGGCGGTTTATTTATGGTGTTGTTTGTACTTACTTACTGTGTGTATCACTTGTGTCTTTTTATTTTGGATGGCCATATGGCCATTTTGTGGGAAATGGGAAAGTAACTGTCCTTATGGCCTTCCTTTGTTTAGGTTTCCATTATGGTCTGGTCCCTTAATGTTTGTGTTTCTTTCCCTTTGGTGTCTTTGATGGGTGGAGTAAGTTAATTGTATCGATTCCTGATCTTTGTTTTACTTCTACTTAGAATTGTTACCTTTGGACAGTGTTCGTTTTATGGTTGACAAAAGGGATGTTGCCTGTATATTCCAGTCAAATTTGGAATCATTGCCTTTTGACAGTGTTGACATGTTCTGTGTTAGCAAAAGGCTAAGCTGTCAGTTTTAATAATGTTGCCTTCCTGACATAGAACAACATAGTTTGTGTTAAATAGTTCGTTTATGGTTGACAAAAGGGCATTTGCTTGTATATAGAATGGATAGTCAACCAAATTTGGAATCATTGTCTTTTGACAGTGTTCAGATGTTCTATGCTAACAAAGCTAAGCTATAAGTTTAATAATGTTGCCTTCCTACCATAGAACACCATACTGGTGTTAAATAGTCCGTTAATGGTTGACAAACAGACGACTGTTTTTATATTTCAAAATGGATCGCCAGTCAAGTCTGGGCTTATTGCCTTTGGACAGTGCTAAGATGTGCTATCCTAGCAAATGCTAAGCTATAAGTTTAATAATGTTGGCTTCCTACCATAGAACACCATACTGGTGTTAAATAATCCGTTAATGGTTGACAAACGGACGACTGTTCAAAGTGGATCGCCAGTCAAATCTGGACTTATTGCCTTTGGACAGTGCTAAGATGTGCTATCCTAGCAAATGCTAAGCTACAAATTTAAACATGTTTGTTTATGGTTGCCAAAAGAGTGAGTGAGTGTTTGAGTGTTACGTCCCTCTAACAGCGAAGGTCATACGGGGACGGGACCTCGGGTTTAAAGACTCATCCGAAAGTCTGGCGAAGCCCGGGATCGATCCTGCGACCCCTGGTTTACAAGGCGAGTAGCGTAACCGCTACACCACGGATGCTTCTATGATTGACAAAAGGGGCCTTGTTTGTATATTTCAAAATCGATCGCGGTCAAACTTGAAATCATCGCCTTTGAACAATGCTCTGATGTAAGTTACATGATTGATAAGTATGCCTGCCCGCTATAGAACACCACACTGTTGTTAAATTTTTCGTTTATGGTTGACAAAAGGGACCTTGTTTATATATTTCAAAATGGATTGCCAATAAAATTTGGAATCGTGCTAGCAAATGCTTTTGTTCATTTGATTTGAGGTTTAACGTCCCCGTCAACACTGTAAAGTTAACGTTGGAGACGTTGCTTCCAAATTTGTGAGACTTTTACCAGACATTGAGGTGAAATGACATCTCAATCCCTGCCGCCAAATGGCACCAATACGGTTTACAAGCATGGGACTTTTACCCGACACTGAGATGAAATGACTTCTCAATCCCTGCCGCCCAATGGAACCAATAGGGTTTATAAGCATGGACGGGCCGACTTGCCTGGGCAGGCTTAGTTCCTCTAAGCGGTTTACGAGTACTCGTGTGCGGGTCGGTTTCAGCTCTGCGTGGAAGCATCATGCAGCCCATATATTTCTTCAAGTCCCGATGGGTGGGGGCCGATAGCAAATGCTAAGCTATAAGTTTAATAGTGTTGCCTTCCAACCATAGCACACCATACTCGAGTTTAATAGTTTGTTTATGGTTGATAAAAGAGACATTGTTTGTATATTTCAAAATGGATCGATAGTCAAATTTGGAATCATCGTATTTTGATCACCTTCTGATGTTTTATGCTAGAAAATTCTAATCTCCTAGTTTAATAATGTTGCCTTGCTAGTACAGAACATCATACTGGTGTTAAATAGTTCTTTTAAGGCTGACAAGGGCGATTGTTTATATTTTTCAAAATAGATCGCCAGTAATATTTAGAATCGTAGCCCTTGGACAGTGTTCAGATATTCTATGCTAGCAAATGCTAAGTTACAAGTTTATTAATGTTGCTACCTACCATAGAACATCATAATGATGTTTCATAATCCGTTTATTGCTGACAAAAGGGACCTTGTTTGTATATTTAAAAATGGATCGCCGTGAAATTTGGAATCATTGTCTTTGGATAATGCTCAGATGTAATATGCTAGGCAATGCTAAGCTACACGATTAATAAGTATGCCTCATACTTTAGAACACCGAACTCGTGTTAAATAGTTCGTTCATGGTTGACCAAAGGGCCATTGTATGTATATTTCTATATGGATCGCCAGTCAAATTTGTAATCATTTCCTTATGACAGTGGTCAGATGTTCTAAGCCAGCAAATGCTAACCTACAAGTTTTATAATGTTCCCTTTCTACCATAGAACACCATAACGGTGTTTAATAATGAACACTACTGTTAAATAGTTTGTTTATGGTTGACAAAAGGGCCTTTGCTTGAATATTCCAAAATGGATTGCCAGTCCAATTTGGAATTATTGCCTTTTAACAGGCTTCAGATGTTCTATGCTAGCAAATGCTAGCTATAAGTTTAATAGTGTTGCCTGCCTGCCATCGAACACAATACTGGAGATTAATAGTTCGTTTATAGTTGACAAACAGGCGACTGTTTGTATATTTCAAAACGGGCTTTTTGTATATTTAAAAATCGATCGACACTCAAATTTGGAATCATTGCCTTTGTTTGACTTGTGTTCCGATGTTCTATGCTAGCAAATTCGAAGCTACAAGTTTAAGTGTTGCCTTCGTACAATAGACCACCATACTGGTGTTTTATAGATTATTTGACAAACAACGAGGACTAGCATTACTTACCTTCCTAACCGATATAGACTACGTACTGCAAACACGGGATGTAGCGCACAGAGCACGGGGCACGGGGCACGAGCGAAATCGATTTACACCGATCACCGAATCACTATGCAAAACGTGTGGCTGGCAAGTGTGAGACGACCCAACGGGAAGCGACCACTTCTCAACCTGACGTTGCTCAGTGTCAAACTCAAAAGTGCATAGCCACAACATGCCCGCCGTGAGAAACTGGATAAAGCAGAACCATAGCTAATCAGGGACCTCGGTGGATTGCCAGCCAAGGCTAGATTTGTATATAGAAATAGCAACTCCTAGATGTTTTACAAAAATACACTTGTGGAATATTTCAAAATGGATCGCCAGTCCAATTTGGAATCGTATTGATTTTGGTTCTTGTTCTAATGCACACTTCTTATTAATGCTAAGCTAGACGTTTGTAAGCTTTTCCTTAATGTCATATAACGCCATATAGATGTTGGCTAGTTCGCAGATGGTTGACAAAAAGGCGATTTTCGAATATTTCAAAATGGATCGCCTGTCGAATTTTGAATCATTGTCTTTTGATATCCTCTGATATTCTATGCTAGTGAACGCTAAACTACACGTTTAAAAACACTGCCATCAAGCCATATAACACCATATAAGTATAAGCTAATTAGTAGACAGCTGTCAAAAGAGGCGATTGTTGAATATCAAAATGGATGTCCGATGCTAGCAAACTCTAAGCTACAGATATAATAGCTAGCAAACTCTAAGCTATAAATAAAATAACGTGCCCTAAATGCCATATAACACCATGTTAGTGGTAGCTAGTTAGTTGATGGCTGACAAAGTGATGAGTGTTGAATATTTCATAATGTATCTCCAGTCAAACTCGGAATCATTGACATTTGATATTGTTCTGATGTCCACTTCTAGGTAATGTTCAACTAAAGTTTATTTGCATTGCCATTAGTGTCTTCTGATGCCATATAAATTTTAGCTAGTTCGTAAATGGTTGTCAAAAAGACGATTGTTGAAACTTTCAAAATGGATTGCTGGTCCAATTTGGAATTATTGACTTTGGATATTGTTCTGATGTCCACTTCTAGCTTATGCTTAGTCACAAGTTTATAAGCATAACCTTGATGCTATCTAACGCAGTATAAATGTTAGCTAGTTCGGTAATGGTTGGCAAAAAAGCGACGGTTGAATATTTCAAAATGGATCGCCAGTCAATTTTGGTACCATAGACTTTTGATATTGTTGCGCTATTCTATGCTGGCGAACGCTAATTTACACTTTTAATTATATTCCCTAAATGCCACATAACACCATATTAGAGTTACACAGTTCGTAGATTGCTGCCAAAGAGGCGTTTGTTAAAAATTTCAAAATGGATGCCCATTCCAAATTAAAATAAGTAGAAGTAAAGTAATGATCAGGAATCGATTCAATTAACTTACACCTCCCCTCCGAGACACCAAAGGTAAAGAAGCACAAACATGAAGCGACTAGACCCTAATGGTAACATTAACATAGGAAAGCAAAAAAGGACAGTCACTTTCCCTTCTGTTGCAGTTTAGACAATAAATTTGTTCTGTCCGCATGAAGGCTTCTTAACTCAGTTTAACATCTCCGAGAACATAAAAATCAAACAGACACAGAGATGAAACAATTATGAGGACTCGACAGCATGAAACACTGAAATGCTGGAGCAAAAGAAAACCAAATGTTAGTCACCGAAGGGCCGGACCAAAGACGGAGACGAAGCTTCTAAACATTACCTCAATGGCTTATAAAGCCATATTAATGGTAGGTAGTCTGGCGATGGTTGGCAAAATGGCGATTGTTGATTATTTCAAAATGGATCGCCACACTCCCTGGAATCCTTGATTTTGATAATTGCTATGATGACCACTCCTTGCTAATGCTAAGTTTGAATTTATATACACATTGCCTAAATGCCATATAATGTCATATAAAAGTTAACCAGTTCTTAGATGGTTGACAAAAAGGCATTTGTTGAATATTTCAAAATGGATCGCAAGTCCAATTTGGAATCATTTACGTATGATATTATATCGCTGTTCTATGCTAGGGAACACTTAATACGAGTATAATAACATTCCCGTAATACCCAAAGACTCTGGTTAAGGTTTTTGTAACAGGTAGACTTGAACATTTTAGAACTCATATTTTCCAAACCATTTGATGGAGTTGGTCCATATTTGGTATGATTATAGATATAGGTCCAAAGTTTTATTCAGCGATACCCCCACCCATGCCCATGGCTTCAAGGTCAAGGTCATGGACTTAGAAATTTTCCATGTTAAAGACTCCAGTTACGGTATTTGTACCTGGTAGAACCTGAACTTTTATGATGGCTTCGGTTCATATGATGATAGATATAGGTACAATGTTTTATTCAGCAATACCCCCACCTATGCCTATGACCTCAAGGTCAAGGTCACAGACTTAGACAATTTTAATGTGAAAGATTTTAAAGAGCTAAAATTTTCCAAACTATACTATGGACTTGGCTTATGCATGCTATGATGATAGATACAGGTGCAAATGTTTATTTGGCAATACCCCCACTCATGCCTTATGGCTTCAAGGTCAAGGTCACAGACTTAGAAATTTTTAATTAGATATTTTAAGAGTTGAAATTTTCCAAATCGTGCGATGGATTGAGTTGATATTTGGTATGATGTTGGATACCTGTCCATTTTATTCAGCGATACCCCCACCCATGCCCTTGAGCTGAAGGTCAAGGTCACCGACTTAAAAAAAAATAATTATCCCCTCGCACAACATAGCTCTAGCGTCTATATTTCTTCACTGATTTCAATATAACTTCACACAAATGTTCCTTATGACAATATCTCGAGCGAGTTTGACTTTCAAGGTCATGACCTCAAGGTCTAGGTCACTGTGGCTATTTTTAGAAAAAACTTTGTCATCGCTCTAGCGCCTACATTTCTTCACCAATTTCAATATAACTTCACACAAATGTTCCTTATAAAAATATCTTGAGCGAGTTCGACTTTCAAGGTCATGGCCTCAAGGTCACTGTGGCTATTCTTAGAAAAACTTTGTCATCGCTCTAGTGCCTACATTTCTTCACTGATTTCAATATAACTTCACACAACTGTTCCTTATGACAATATCTCGAGCGAGTTCATCTTTCAAGGTCATGACCTCAAGGTCAAGGTCACTGTGGCTATTTTTAGAAAAACATTGTCATTGCTCTAGCGCTTACATTTTTCACCAATTTCAATATTACTTCACACAAATGTTCCTTATAAAAATAGCTCGAGCAATTGCAACTTTTATCATCGCTCTAGCGCCTGCATTTCTTCACTGGTTTCAAAATAACTTCACACAAATGTTCTTTATGACAATACCTCGAACGAGTTTGAGTTTCAAGTTCAAGGTCACTATGGCTATTTTTAGAAAAACTTTGTCATTGCTCTAGCGCTTACATTTTTTCACCAATTTCAATATTACTTCATACACATGTTCCTTATGACAATATCTCTAGCAAGTTCCCCGTTCAAGGTCAAGGTCACTGTGGCTATTTTTAGAAAAACTTTGTCATCGCTTCAGCGCTTACATTTCTTCACCGATTTCAATATAACTTCCCACAATTGTTCCTTTTGACAATATCTCGAGCGATTTTGACTTTCAAGGTCAAGGTCACTGTGGCTTTTTTAGAAAAAACTTTGTCATCGCTCTAGCGACTACATTTATTCACTGATTTCAATATTACTTCACACAAATGCTCCTTATGACAATACCTCGAACGAGTTCGACTTTCAAGGTCAAGGTCACTGAGGGTATTTTTAGAAAAACTTTGTCATTGCTCTAGCGCTTACATTTTTTCACAAATTTAAATATAACTTCTCACAAATGTTCCTGATGGCAAGGTCACACACTTAGAAACTGTTGTTGCAACATGGATCGGGGCCCTTGGCGGGGGAATCTGTGTCATCTGGACACATTTCTAGTTCAATATGGATCGCCAGGCTAACTTGGAATCACACACTTTGGATATTGTGTTGATGTCTACTTCTAGCTAATGCTAGAAGTTTATAACCATTGCCTCAATGCCATATAACGACATATAATTAAAGCTAGTTCGTAGACAGTTGACAAAAAATGCGATTGTTGAATATTTTCAAAATGGATCGCCAGACCAAATAGGAAGCACTGACTTTTGATATTGTTCTGATGTTCTATGTTAGCGACCGCTAAGCTATAAGTTTAATAACATGCCGTATGCAATCTAACACCGAATTACTGTAAGCTAGTTGGTAGATGGCGGACTTAGAGGCGAATGTTGAATATTTCTAAACGGATTGCCATCAAACTCGGAATCATTGATTTGGATATCGTTCTGATGTCCACTTCGAACTAATGCTTTGCTACAAGTTTATTAATCTTGCCTCAGTGCC
Source organism: Lucinisca nassula (assembly GCA_963580285.1). Taxonomy (NCBI): domain Eukaryota; kingdom Metazoa; phylum Mollusca; class Bivalvia; order Lucinida; family Lucinidae; genus Lucinisca; species Lucinisca nassula. The sequence goes on along the minus strand of OY757017.1, from coordinate 113,808,990 downwards.
AATTAACGCCATATTAACGTTAGCTACACGGCCCCCGCCCATAGGGGCTTGAAGAAATATATGGGATGCATGATGCTTCCACGCAGAGCTGAATCCGGCCCGCACACTAATACTGGTAAACCGCTTAGAGGATCTAAGCCTGTCCAGGAACCACGCTGCGAGGCGGACCGTCCATGCTAATAAACCCTATTGGTTTCATTGGGCGACAGGGCTTGAGATGTCATTTCATCTCAATGTCAGGTAAAAGTCCCACAAAATTGGAAGCAACGTCTCCAAAATGACCTTTACAGTGTTGACAGGGACGTTAAACCTAAAAAAAAAAACAAACAAAAACGTTTGCTACATCGTAGAAGGATGACAAAAAGGCAATTGTTGAATATTTCAAAATGGATCGCCAGTCCATTTAGGAATAATTGGCTTTGGATATTGATATAATGTCAATTTTCACCTGCTGCTATGCTGGAAGTTTATAAGCATTGTTTTAATGCCCCACTACACCATATAAATGTTAGCTAGTTCGGAGACGCTTGACTAAACTGCGATTATTGAATATTTCGAAATGGATAGCCAGTCCAATTAGGAATCGTTTACTTTTGATATTGTTTCGATATTCAATGCTAGCGAACGTTAAGCTACAAGTTAAATAACATTGCCCTAATGCCATATTAAACCATGTCAGTGTAGCCTAGTTCGTAGACGGCTGACAAGATGCGAGCGTTGAATACTTCAAAATGGCTCGCTAGTCCAATATGGAATAAATGACCTCGAATATTGTTTTGATGTCAAATTCTAGCTAATGCTTAGCTATAAGTGTACAAGCATTGTCTCATTGCCATATAACGCCCCATCAATGTTAGCAGACCAATTTGGAATAGTTTCCAGCTAATGCTAAGCTTCAAGTTCATAAGCATTGCCTTAACGCCATATAAATGTTGTCTAGTTCGGAGATGGTTGACAAAAATTCGAATGTTGAATATTACGAAAAAGCGATTTGGAAACATCAACTTTTGATATTGTTACGATATTCTATGTAAGTGAACGTTTAATAACATGCCATACAAAACCATTTATTGTTACCTAATTCGCAGACACCCGACAAAGAGGTGAGCGTTGACAATTCCAAAATGGATCGCCAGTTCAATATTGGAATCATTGGCCCCAGTTATTGTTCTAATGCCCAGTTCTAGCTAATGCTTACTGATAAGTTTATTGGCAATGCCTCAGTGCCATATTAATGTTAGGTTGTTCGTAGATTGTTGACAAAGAGGCGATTGTTGAACATTTCAAAATGGATCGCCAGTCCAATTTTGAATCATTGTCTTTTAATCTTGTTTCAATGATCCATGCTAGCGAACAACAGCCTACAAGTTAAATAACATTGCCATATAACGCATTATTAGTGTTAGCTAGTTCACAGATGGTTGACAAAGAGGCGACCGTATATTATTTCAAAATGGATCGCCAGTCATATTTGTAATCATTGATTTTGAATTTTCTTCTGGTGTCCACTTCTAGCTTATGCTAACTTATAAGTTTATAAGCATTGTTTTGATGCCATATAACGCCATATAAATATTTTATAGTTCGTTGGTGGTCGAGAAAAATGCGATTGTTGAACAGTTGTTGTCCAGCTGAGCTTCTGATGCTAGAAATGCTAAGCTACAAGATTGATAAGTATGCGTGCCTACTATAGAACACTATAATGGTGTTAAATAGTTCGTTTATGGTTGACAAACGGGCGATTGTTTACATATTTCAAAATGGATCGCCAGTCAAATTCGGAATAACTCCCTTTTGACAGTGTTCAGATGTTCGTTGCTAACAATTGCTAAGTTTTAAGGTTAATAATGTTGCCTTCCTTCCATAGAACACCATACCGGTGTTTATTAGTTCGTTTATATAGGACGATTGTTTGTATATTTCAAAAGGGACAGCCAGTCAAATTTGGAACTATTCCCTTTTGACAGTGTTCAAATGACCTATGCTAGAAAAATAAACTAAGCTATAAGTTTAATAATGTTGCCTAACTACCATAGAACACCATACTGGTGTTTAATAGTTTGTATATGGTTGGCAAACGGACGATCGTTTTTATATTTCAAAATGGATCGCCAGTCAAATTAGTAATTAATTAATTTCCTTTGGACCGTGTTCAGATGTTCTGTGCAAGCAAATGCAAAGGTACAAATTTTGATAAATAACCCTTCCTACTATATAACGCCACACTGGTGTTAAATGGTTCGTTTAAGGGACCTTGTTTATATGTTTAAAAATGGATCGCTGTCAATTGTGGAATCATCGCCTTTGGACAGTGCTGAGATGTAATATGCTAGCAAATGCTAAGCTACAATTTTAGATTAGTATGTCATCAACATTTGGACCATGTTCTAATGTTCTATGCTAGAAAATGCTAAGCTCCAAGTTTCATACTGTCTTGCTACTACAAAAAAAATACTAATGGTGTTTAATAATTCGTTTGTGGTTGACAAAAGGGCGATTGTTTGTATATATCAAAATGGATAGCCAGTAACAGTTAGAACCGTTATCTTTGGACAGTGTTCGTTTAATGGTTGACAAAATTGCTTGTATATTTCAAAATGGATCGCCAGTCTAATTTGGAATCATTGCATTTTGACAGTGTTGAGATGTTCCGAGTTAGCAAAAGGCTAAGCTGTAAGTTTAATAATGTTGCCTTCCTGACATAGAACACCATACTGGTGTCAAAAAGTTCGTTTATGGTTGACAAAAAGGGCGATTGCTTGTATATTTCAAAATGGATCGCCAGCCAAATTTAGAATCATTGTCTTTTGACAGTGTTCAGATGTTCTATTCTAGCAAATGTTAAGCTATAAGTTTAATAATGTTGCCTTCCTACCATAGAACACCATACTGGTGTTAAATAATCCGTTAATGGTTGACAAACGGACGACTGTTCAAAGTGGATCGCCAGTCAAGTCTGGACTTATTGCCTTTGGACAGAGCTAAGATGTGCTATCCTAGCAAATGCAAAGCTACAAATTTAAACATGTTGCGTTCCTACCACAGAGCACCATACTGGTGTTAAATAGTTCGTTTATGGTTGCCTAAAGAGTGAGTGAGCGAGTATTTGAGAGTTACGTCCCTCCAACAGCGAAGGTCATACAGAGACGGGACCTCAGTTTTAAGGCTCACCCGAAAGTCTGCAGATGCCCCGGATCTATCCTGCGACGCTTGGTTTACAAGGCGAGTAGCGTAACCACTACATCATGGAGGCTTCTATGGTTGACAAAAGGGACCTTGATTGTATATTTCAAAATCGATCGCTGTCAAACTTGAAATCATCGCCTTTGGACAATGCTCTGATGTTCTATGCCAGAAAATGCTAAGCTTCACGTTTAATTATGTTGCCCTCCTACCACAGAACACAATACTGGTGTTTAATAGTTCGTTAATGGTTCACAAAAGGGCGATTGTTTGTATATTTCAAATTGGATCGCCAGTATAATTTAGAATCATCACCTTTGGACAGTGTTCAGATGTAATATGCTAGCAAATGCTAAGTAACATGATTGATGAGTAACAGTAGAAGTAGTAGAAGTAGCAGTAGTAACTGTAGAAGTAGCAGTAGTGGTAGTAGTAGTAGAAGTAGTAGTATAAGTAACAGAAGAAGTAGTAGTAGAAGTAGTCGTAAGAGTGGTAGTAGAAGTAGTAGTAGTAGTAGTAGTAGTAGTAATAGTGGCAGTAGTAGTAGTAGTAGTAGTAGAAGTAGAAGTAGTAACAGTACAGAAGTAGTAGAATTAGAAGTAGTAACAGTAGAAGTAGCAGTAGTAGAAGTAGTAGTAGTAACAGTAGAAGTAGTAGTAGCAGTAGTAATAGAAGTAGCAGTAGTAACTGTAGAAGTAGTAGTAGTAGTAGTAGTAGTAGTAGTAGTAGTAGTAGTAGTAGTAGCATAAGTTGTATTAGTAACAGTAGAAGTACAAGTAAAAATAGGAAAATTAATAATAGTAACCTTTTAAGTAGATGTAGTACAAGTAAATTAGTAGTTGTAACAGTAGAAGTTGTAGAAGTAGTAGTAGAAATAGTAGTAGTAGCAGTAGTAGAAGTAGTAGTAGTTTGTTTGTTTGATTTGAGGTTTAACGTCCCCGTCAACACTGTAAAGGTCATTTTGGAGACGTTGCTTCCAATTTTGTGGGACTTTTACCCGACATTGAGATGAAAAGACATCTCAAGCCCTGTCGCCCAATGAAACCAGTAGGGTTTATTAGCATGGACGGTCCGCCTCGCACCGCGGTTCCTGGACAGGAGAAGTAGTAGTAGAAGAAGTAGTAGTAGTAGTAGTGGTAGAAGCAGTAGTACTAGTAGTAGAAGTTATTGTTGAAGTAGTAGCAGTACTACTAGTAGTAGTAGCAGTTTAAACAGTAATAGTAGAAGTAGTAGTTGTAGTAGTAGAAGAAGTAGAAGTAGTAGTAGTAGCAGTAGTCGTAGTAGTAGCAGTAGTAGAAGTAGTAATAGCAGCAGTAGTAGTAGTAGCAGTAGTAGTAGTAGTAGTAGTAGAAGTAGTGGTAGGGACAGTAAAAGCAGACGTAGTAGTAGTAGAAGTAGTAGTAGTAACAGTAGGAGTTGTAGAAGTAGAAGTAGTAATAGTAGTAGTAGTAGTAGTAGTAGTAGTAGTAGTAGTAGTTGCATCAGTAGTAGTAGTAGTAGTTGTAGTAGTCGTAGTGGAAGGAGTAGTAGAAGTAATAGTAGCAGTAGTAGTAGTGGTAGAAGTAGTAGTGGTAGTAGTTGAAGTAGTATTAGTAGTAGTAGAAGTAGTAGTAGGAGCAGTAGCAGTAGTAGTAGTAGTAGAAGGGCAGTAGAAGTAGAAGTGGTACTAGTAGAAGTAGCAGTTTAAACAGTAACAGCAGTAAAAGTAGTAGTAGTAGTAGTAGTAGTAGTAGTAGAAGTAGTAGTAGTAGTAGCAGTAGAAGTAGTAGTAAAAGTAGTAGAAGTGGTAGTAGGAGTAGAAGTAGTAGTAATAGTAGCAGTAGAAGAAGAGTAGTAGCAGAAATTGTAGTAGTAGTAGTAGTAGTAGCAGTAGTAGTAGTAGAAGTAGTAATAGTAACAGTAGAAGTAGTAGTGGTAGAAGAAGTAGTAGGAGAAGTAGTAGTATGGACAGTAGAAGTAGAAGAAGGAGTACAAGTAGTAGTAGCAGTAGTAGTAACAGATGAAGTAGTTGAAGTAGAAGTAGTGGTAACAGCAGAAGTAGAAGTAGTAGAAGTAGTTGTAGTAACAGTAGAAGTAGTAGTAGTAGAAGTAGCAGTAGTAACTGTAGAAGAAACAGAAGTAGTAACTGCAGAAGTAGCAGTAGTGGTAGAAGTAGTAGAAGAAGAAGTATTAGTAACAGTAAAAGTTTTGTTTGTTTGTTTGTATTGGAGTTTAACGGCCCAGTCAACACTATTTAGGTCATTTTTGTGCCGGCCAGTTCACCTATCAACACTTTCCTGGACAGGCTTATACGTAAGCGGTTAACCAGTACAGTGCACATTCTTTTGCCAGAACAGTAGAAGTAGTAGTAGAAGTAGTAGTAAGAGTAGTAGTAGAAGTAGTAGTAGTAATAGTAGCAGTAGTAATAGTAGTAGAAGTAGTAACAGTACTTAACTTTAACTTCCAAAGAGTAGAAGTAGTATTAGTACAGTAGAAGTAGTAGTAGAAGCAGAAGTAGTAGTAACAGTAGGAGTAGTAGTAGTAGTAAAAGTAGTAGTAGTTGTAGTTGCAGAAGTAGTAGTTGAAGTAGTAAAAGTAGAAGAAGTAGCAGTAGTATAAGTAGCAGCAGTAATAGCAGTAGTAATAGTTGTGGTAGTAGTAGAAGTAGTAGTAGTGGTAACAGTAGAAGTAGCAGTAGTAGAAGTAGTAGTAGTAACAGTAGAAGTAGTAGTAGCAGTAGAAGTAGAAGTAGCAGTAGTAACTGTAGTAGTAGAAGTAGTGGTAGTAGTAGTAGTAACAAAAGTAGTATTAGTAACAGTAGAAGTACAAGTAAAAATAGGAAAATTAATAATAGTAACCTTTAAAGTAGATGTAGTACTAGTAAATTAGTAGTTGTAAAAGTAGAAGTTGTAGAAGTAGTAGTAGTAATAGTAGTAGTAGAAGTAATAGTAGAAGAAGGAGTAGTAGTAGTGGTAGAAGTAGTAGTAGTCGTAGAAATAGATGTTATTGTTGAAGCAATAGCAGTACTAGTAATAGTAGTAGTAGTAGTAGCAGTAGAAGTAGATGTAGTAGTAGTAGTAGGAATGGTAGTACTAGTAGTAGTAGTAGTTGTCGTAGTAGTAGTAGTAGTAGTAGTAGAAGTAGTAGTAGTAATAGTAGTAACAGAAGAAGTAGTAGTAGTAGTAGTAGAAATAGTAGCAGTAGAAGTAGAAGTAGTAGTAGTAGTAGTAGTAGTAGTAATAGTAGCAGTAGTAGTAGTAGTAGAAATAGTAACAGTACTTAACTTTAACTTTCAAAGAGTAGAAGTAGTATTAGTACAGTAGAAGTAGTAGTAGAAGCAGAAGTAGTAGTAACAGTAGGAGTAGTAGTAGTAGTAAAAGTAGTAGTAGTTGTAGTTGCAGAAGTAGTAGTTGAAGTAGTAGAAGTAGAAGAAGTAGCAGTAGTATAAGTAGCAGCAGTAATAGCAGTAGTAATAGTTGTGGTAGTAGTAGAAGTAGTAGTAGTGGTAACAGTAGAAGTAGCAGTAGTAGAAGTAGTAGAAGTAACAGTAGAAGTAGTAGTAGCAGTAGAAGTAGAAGTAGCAGTAGTAACTGTAGTAGTAGAAGTAGTGGTAGTAGTAGTAGTAGCAAAAGTAGTATTAGTAACAGTAGAAGTACAAGTAAAAATAGGAAAATTAATAATAGTAACCTTTAAAGTAGATGTAGTACTAGTAAATTAGTAGTTGTAAAAGTAGAAGTTGTAGAAGTAGTAGTAGTAATAGTAGTAGTAGAAGTAATAGTAGAAGAAGGAGTAGTAGTAGTGGTAGAAGTAGTAGTAGTCGTAGAAATAGATGTTATTGTTGAAGCAATAGCAGTACTAGTAATAGAAGTAGTAGTAGTAGTAGTAGAAGTAGATGTAGTAGTAGTAGTAGGAATGGTAGTACTACTAGTAGTAGTTGTTGTCGTAGTAGTAGTAGTAGTAGTAGTAGAAGTAGTAGTAGTAAAAGTAGTAACAGAATAAGTAGTGGTAGTAGTAGTAGTAGAAATAGTAGCAGTAGAAGTAGTAGTAGTAGTAGTAGTAATAGTAGTAGTAGAAGAAATAGTAGCAGTAGAAGTAGTAGTAGTAGAAGTAGTAGAAGTAGTAGTAGTAGTAGTAGAAAAAGTAGCGATAGAAGTAGAATTAGTAGGAGTAGTAGTAGATGCAGTACTAGTAAAAAAAGTAGTAACAGTATAAGAAGCAGTAGTAATAGAAGTAGTAGTAGTGGTAACAGTAGAAGTAGTAGTAATAGTAGTAGTAGTAGTAGTAGTAACAGAAGCAGTAAAAGTAGTAGTAATTGTAGCAGTCGTAGTGGAATTAGTAGTAGAACTAGTAGTAGCAGTAGTAGAAGTGGTAGTAGTAGTAGCAGAAGAAGTAGTAGTAGTAGTTGTTGTAGTAGTAGTAGTAGTAGTAGTAGTAGTAATAAGAGTAATAGCAGTAGTAGTAGTAGAAGTAGTAGTAGGGCAGTAGAAGTAGAAGAAGTAGTAGTAGTAGAAATAGCAGTTTAAACAGTAATAGCAGTAGTAGAAGTAGTAGTAGTAGTAGTTGTAGTAGTAGCAGTTGTAGTAGTAGTAGTAGCAGATGTAGTAGAAGTAGTAGTAGAAGTAGTAACAGTACTTAACTTTAACTTTCAAAGTATAGAAGTAGTAGTTGTAGTAACAGTAGAAGTAGTAGTAGTAGTAGTAGAAGTAGTAGTAGTAGTAGTAGTAACAGTAATAGTAGCAGTAGAAGAGGAGTAGTAGCAGAAGTTGTAGTAGTAGTTATAGTAGTGGTAGTAGCAGTAGTAGTAGTAGTAGAAGTAGTAATAATAACAGTAGAAGTAGTAGTGGTAGAAGAAGTAGTAGAAGAAGTAGTAGTATGGACAGTATGAGTAGAAGAAGAAGTAGAAGTAGTAGTAGCAGTAGTAGTAACAGATGAAGTAGTAGTAGTAGAAGTAGCAGTAGTAACTGCAGAAGTAGCAGTAGTGGTAGAAGTAGTAGAAGAAGAAGTATTAGTAACAGAAAAAGTTTTGTTTGTTTGTTTGTATTGGAGTTTAACGGCCCAGTCAACACTATTTAGGTCATTTTTGTGCCGGCCAGTTCACCTATCAACACTTTCCTGGACAGGCTTATACGTAAGTGGTTAACCAGTACAGTGCACATTCTTTCGCCAGAACAGTAGTAGTAGTAGTAGAAGTAGTAGTAAGAGTAGTAGTAGTAGAAGTAGTAGTAGTAATAGTAGCAGTAGTAGTAGTAGTAGAAGTAGTAACAGTACTTAACTTTAACTTTCAAAGAGTAGAAGTAGTATTAGTAGTGACAGTAGAAGTAGTAGTAGTAGCAGTAGTAGTAGTAACGGTAGGAGTAGTAGTAGTAAAAGTAGTAGTTGTAGTTGCAGAAGTAGTAGTTGAAGTAGTAGAAGTAGAAGAAGTAGCAGTAGTATAAGTAGCAGCAGTAATAGCAGTAGTAATAGTTGTGGTAGTAGTAGAAGTAGTAGTAGTGGTAACAGTAGAAGTAGCAGTAGTAGAAGAAGTAGCAAAAGTAGTATTAGTAACAGTAGAAGTACAAGTAAAAATAGGAAAATTAATAATAGTAACCTTTAAAGTAGATGTAGTACTAGTAAATTAGTAGTTGTAAAAGTAGAAGTTGTAGAAGTAGTAGTAGTAATAGTAGTAGTAGAAGTAATAGTAGAAGGAGTAGTAGTAGTGGTAGAAGTAGTAGTAGTCGTAGAAATTAATGTTATTGTTGAAGCAATAGCAGTACTAGTAATAGTAGAAGAGTAGTAGCAGAAGTTGTAGTAGTAGTAATAGTAGTAGTAGAAGTAGTAATAGTAACACTAGAAGTAGTAGTGGTAGTATAAGTAGTAGTATGGACAGTAGCAGTAGAAGAAGAAGTAGTGGTAGTAGTAGTAGTAACAGATGAAGAAGTAGTAGTAGAAGTAGCAGTAGTAAATGTAGAAGTAGCAGTAGTGGTAGTAGTAGTAGTAGAAGTAGTATTATTAACAGTAGAAGAAGTAGTAAGAGTAGATTTAGCAGTAAGGGTAGTAGTAGAAGTAGTAGTAGTAATAGTAGTAGTAATAGTAGTAGTAGCAGTAGTAGTAGAAGTAGTAGTAGAAGTAGTAACAGTACTTAACTTTAACTTTCAAAGTATAGAAGTAGTAGTTGTAGTAACAGTAGTAGTAGTAGTAGTAGTAGTAGTAGTAGTAGTAGTAGTAACAGTAATAGAAGCAGTAGAAGAGGAGTAGTAGCAGAAGTTGTAGTAGTAGTTATAGTAGTGGTAGTAGCAGTAGTAGTAGTAGAAGTAGTAATAATAACAGTAGAAGTAGTAGTGGTAGAAGAAGTAGTAGTATGGACAGTATGAGTAGAAGAAGAAGTAGAAGTAGTAGTAGCAGTAGTAGTAACAGATGAAGTAGTAGTAGTAGAAGTAGTGGTAACGGTAGAAGTAGAAGAAGTAGAAGTAGTTGTCGTAACAGTAGAAGTAGTAGTAGTAGAAGTAGCAGTAGTAACTGCAGAAGTAGCAGTAGTGGTAGAAGTAGTAGAAAAAGTATTAGTAACAGTAAAAGTTTTGTTTGTTTGTTTGTTTGTATTGGAGTTTAACGGCCCAGTCAACACTATTTAGGTCATTTTTGTGCCGGCCAGTTCACCTATCAACACTTTCCTGGACAGGCTTATACGTAAGTGGTTAACCAGTACAGTGCACATTCTTTCGCCAGAACAGTAGAAGTAGTAGTAGAAGTAGTAGTAAGAGTAGTAGTAGAAGTAGTAGTAGTAATAGTAGCAGTAGTAGTAGTAGTAGAAGTAGTAACAGTACTTAACTTTAACTTTCAAAGAGTAGAAGTAGTATTAGTAGTGACAGTAGAAGTAGTAGTAGTAGCAGTAGTAACGGTAGGAGTAGTAGAAGTAGTAAAAGTAGTAGTAGTTGTAGTTGCAGAAGTAGAAGTTGAAGTAGTAAAAGTAGAAGAAGTAGCAGTAGTATAAGTAGCAGCAGTAATAGCAGTAGTAATAGTTGTGGTAGTAGTAGAAGTAGTAGTAGTGGTAACAGTAGAAGTAGCAGTAGTAGAAGTAGTAGCAAAAGTAGTATTAGTAACAGTAGAAGTACAAGTAAAAATAGGAAAATTAATAATAGTAACCTTTAAAGTAGATGTAGTACTAGTAAATTAGTAGTTGTAAAAGTAGAAGTTGTAGAAGTAGTAGTAGTAATAGTAGTAGTAGAAGTAATAGTAGAAGAAGGAGTAGTAGTGGTGGTAGAAGTAGTAGTAGTCGTAGAAATAGATGTTATTGTTGAAGCAATAGCAGTACTAGTAATAGTAGAAGTAGTAGAAGTAGAAGATGTAGTAGTAGTAGTAGTAGTAGTACTAGTAGTAGTAGTAGTTGTCGTAGTAGTAGTGGTAGAAGTAGTAGTAGTAAAAGTAGTAACAGAAGAAGAAGTAGAAGTAGTAGTAGTAGTAGTAGAAGTAGAAATAGTAGCAGTAGAAGTAGTAGTAGTAGTAGTAGTAGTAGTAGTAGTAGTAATAGTAGTAGTAGTAGAAATAGTAGAAGTAGTAGTAGTAGAAGTAGTGGTAGTAGTAGTAGTAGTAGAAAAAGTAGCAGTAGAAGTAGAATTAGTAGGAGTAGTAGTAGATGCAGTACTAGTAAAAAAAATGTAGTAACAGTAGAAGTAGCAGTAGTATTAGAAGTAGTAGTAGTGGTAACAGTAGAAGTAGTAGTAATAGTAGTAGTAGTAGTAGTAGTAACAGAAGCAGTAAAAGTAGTAGTAATTGCAGCAGTCGTAGTGGAATTAGTAGTAGAACTAGTAGTAGTAGTTGTTGTTGTAGTAGTAGTAGTAGAAGTGGTAGTAGTAGTAGCAGAAGAAGTAGTAGTAGTAGTTGTTGTAGTAGTAGTAGTAGTAGTAGTAGTAGTAGCAGTAATAAGTGTAATAGCAGTAGTAGTAGTAGTGGATAGTAGTAGGGCAGTAGAAGTAGAAGAAGTAGTAGTAGTAGAAGTAGCAGTTTAAACAGTAATAGCAGTAGTAGAAGTAGTAGTAGTAGTTGTAGTAGAAGCAGTTGTAGCAGTAGTAGTAGCAGATGTAGTAGAAGTGGTAGTAGTAGAAGTAGTGGTAGTAGTAGTAGTAGTAGAAAAAGTAGCAGTAGAAGTAGAATTAGTAGGAGTAGTAGTAGATGCAGTACTAGTAAAAAAAATGTAGTAACAGTAGAAGTAGCAGTAGTAATAGACGTAGTAGTAGTGGTAACAGTAGAAGTAGTAGTAATAGTAGTAGTAGTAGTAGTAGTAACAGAAGCAGTAAAAGTAGTAGTAATTGTAGCAGTCGTAGTGGAATTAGTAGTAGAACTAGTAGTAGTAGTTGTTGTTGTAGTAGTAGTAGTAGAAGTGGTAGTAGTAGTAGCAGAAGAAGTAGTAGTAGTAGTTGTTGTAGTAGTAGTAGTAGTAGTAGTAGTAGTAGTAGCAGTAATAGGAGTAATAGCAGTAGTAGTAGTAGAAGTAGTAGTAGGGCAGTAGAAGTAGAAGAAGTAGTAGTAGTAGAAGTAGCAGTTTAAACAGTAATAGCAGTAGTAGAAGTAGTAGTAGTAGTTGTAGTAGAAGCAGTTGTAGTAGTAGTAGTAGCAGATGTAGTAGAAGTGGTAGTAGGAGTAGAATTAGTAGTAATAGTAGCAGTAGAAGAAAAGTAGTAGCAGAAGTTGTAGTAGTAGTAATAGTAGTAGTAGTAGTAGGAGTAGTAATAGTAACACTAGAAGTAGTAGTGGTAGTATAAGGAGTAGTATGGACAGTAGCAGTAGAAGAAGAAGTAGTGGTAGTAGTAGTAGTAGTAACAGATGAAGAAGTAGTAGAAGAAGTAGCAGTAGTAAATGTAGAAGTAGCAGTAGTGGTAGTAGTAGTAGTAGTAGTAGAAGTAGTATTATTAACAGTAGAAGAAGTAGTAAGAGTAGATTTAGCAGTAAGGGTAGTAGTAGAAGTAGTAGTAGTAATAGTAGTAGTAGTAGTAGTAGTAGTAGTAGTAGAAGTAGTAGTAGAAGTAGTAGTAGAAGTAGTAACAGTACTTAGCTTTAACTTTCAAAGTATAGAAGTAGTAGTTGTAGTAACAGTAGAAGTAGTAGTAGTAGTAGTAGTAGTAGTAGTAACAGTAATAGTAGCAGTAGAAGAGGAGTAGTAGCAGAAGTTGTAGTAGTAGTTATAGTAGTGGTAGTAGCAGTAGTAGTAGAAGTAGTAATAATAACAGTAGAAGTAGTAGTGGTAGAAGAAGTAGCAGAAGAAGTAGTAGTATGGACAGTATGAGTAGAAGAGGAAGTAGAAGTAGTAGTAGCAGTAGTAGTAACAGATGAAGTAGAAATAGTAGAAGTAGTGGTAACAGTAAAAGTAGAAGAAGTAGAAGTAGTTGTAGTAACAGTAGAAGTAGTAGTAGTAGAAGTAGCAACTGCAGAAGTAGCAGTAGTGGTAGAAGTAGTAGAAGAAGAAGTATTAGTAACAGTAAAAGTTTTCTTTGTTTGGAGTAGTAGTAGATGCAGTACTAGTAAAAAAAAGTGGTACCAGTAGAAGTAGCAGTAGTAATAGAAGTAGTAGGAGTGGTAACAGTAGAGGTAGTAGTTGTAGAAGTAGTAGTAGTAGTAGTAGTAGTAGTAGTAGTAGTAGTAACAGAAGCAGTAAAAGTAGTAGTAATTGTAGCAGTCGTAGTGGAATTAGTAGTAGAACTAGTAGTAGCAGTAGTAGAAGTGGTAGTAGTATTAGCAGAAGTAGTAGTAGTAGTTGTTGTAGTAGAAGTAGTAGTAGTAGTAGTAGTAGTAGTAGTAGTAGTAGCAGTAATAGAAGTAATAGCAGTAGTAGTAGTAGAAGTAGTAGTAGGGCAGTAGAAGTAGAAGAAGTAGTAGTAGTAGAAGTAGCAGTTTAAACAGTAATAGCAGTAGTAGAAGTAGTAGTAGTTGTAGTAGTAGCAGTAGCAGTAGCAGATGTAGTAGAAGTGGTAGTAGGAGTAGAATTAGTAGTAATAGTAGCAGTAGAAGAAGAGTAGTAGCAGAAGTTGTAGTAGTAGTAATAGTAGTAGTAGTAGTAGTAGTAGTAGAAGTAGTAATAGTAACACTAGAAGTAGTAGTGGTAGTATAAGTAGTAGTATGGACAGTAGCAGTAGAAGAAGAAGTAGTGGTAGTAGTAGTAGTTGTAACAGATGAAGAAGTAGTAGTGGAAGTAGCAGTAGTAAATGTAGAAGTAGCAGTAGTGGTAGTAGTAGTAGTAGAAGTAGTATTATTAACAGTAGAAGAAGTAGTAAGAGTGGATTTAGCAGTAAGGGTAGTAGTAGAAGTAGTAGAAGTAATAGTAGTAGTAGAAGT